>JACYFF010019584.1:37505868-37586119 GCA_017589665.1 Selenicereus undatus
TATATATATATGTGTGGCATGACCGTGCTGCCTGCTGTCCTGTCCTACTTCTATTGTTGGCTCCAAGCGATTTAGCACGGTTTGCCTATGCCACTTGGCACGACCGTGCCAAACCTGTCGCGTCAAGGGTCTATTTAAATCCCCATCACCTATTTGTGTGAGGATCTAATTTGGGTGTTTTAGGAGTATGGTTCAGCTAGGGTTTATGAGAGATTAGTGTATATTAGGTTTTTAGGAATCGTGTTTTGATACAAGTAGAGTCTCTCTCTTTAATGTTCATTTTCAATCAAATCGTTACTTTGTCAACTTTGATTTACTAGTTTAATGCCTAAATTTATATGCTTTTGTGTTGGATTGAAATTAGTGCTTCATTTTCCTAATCATATTTCTATTCTCTTTTCTACTCTTAATCTCTCATTCTCTTTCTTTAAGAATGCAATTTCAAGCTCTTTCTCTCTTCCATCTTGGGGTTTGAGAATCCACTTTACAAGTTTGAGTTTTTTTGGCTCTTAATAGGTTAGATCAGGAGTAATTGAGTTAGATTAGTAAAAATAAGTGGACAATCTACCTCCAATCATCACTCACTTGCTCCAACAATGGAGGCCAACCTCCATTGTTGGATTTTGAAGCTTTTGAGTTAATGCCCTTTCTCCCCGTTCTTTTAGTTAGTGAAATATAGGTTTTCTTAGTTAACTAGATGCTTTACTAGTTATTGTTAGTTATTATGTTGTCTTTTTATTGATTTTCTAAATCATGCTTTGAGTTTAGTTTAATTAATCATGTCTAAATTAAAATTTGTGAGTAATTGCTTTTTCTAATAATATTTAATGGGCCAAAAACAACTAGTAACTTGATTCCCACACTGTACCGTCGTAGAGGACGATAAATTCTACCCTTACTCCCCCTCAAAAAATTACATCAATGGTAGGGTAAGATAGGGTGGTGCTTTGATTTTGGGGAGTCGCCAACACATTTTTTAGGAAGTGTATAAGTCTCTAGTTTTATATGTAGACAATACTCAATTTCTTCTCTTAATCAAATCCTTGAAAACCAAAGAGCACGACCAACTGTCGTAGGATTTGACATTCAAGAAGTAGAAGAGTTTTCTATCAGATTATGATTATTGAGCATCCTTGAAGGGAATAATGACTCCACGATTGCTATCCATGAGAATGGATTAAGGAGTGAAAATGTGATCTAATGCATCCTGGAAACCGCCATAGAATTGCATGCTTCATTACCGACATCCCCTAAAGATTAATGTATTGAAATTTATTTTTTCCGAGTCCATATGGTACACCAATTTTCATGAATTACTCTTCTTTAGTAAGGTATTTTATCATGAAGGATGTTCTTTCGAGAGAGCTTATTATCAACTTATCTTTAAAAGCATTAAAATGTACAAGAAAGTAGTGAATTTAGGTGATCCAACTACTTGAGTTGTGTGGATGATTTCCCCATTATTTGCAAATATCTTCATGCTTTGAAAAGCCCAGAAAGATTTTCCTTTGTTTGTGGAAACATTTTTGTAGGTATTTTACTTAAAAACCCTCACGAGACCTCACTTGTCCGCTTGAAAAACCAAGGGGTTTAAAGGGTTTGTTGCATACGCTAAATGCAACCATGATTCCTATGAAAGTAAGTTAGAATTTTCTTTTTCTTATTTTGCATTTCTTTTCAACTAGTCTAATTTGTTTTTCTCAGGGATAAGCAAAGTGTTGGTGTGGGGGTATTTGTTTAGGCGCGATGCGTGTGAATTTTACACCTCATTCTACCTAGATTTAGCTTAAATAATTGGTAAATTAGGTTATTTATTTGCGTTTTATTGGTTTTGCAGGTAATAAAGAAAATTAGGCAAATGAGGAAAAACTCGTGCAAAGAATGCCAAAAGTGAGGCACGTTAACCCGAAAAACCTTAGAGGATAACCCCGGATAACTATGAAGAAAGGCTGGGTCAACAAGCGCAAAAACTGTGGGTGACATAAGGAAGAAAAATACTGCAGAAATTTGGTATGGGCTACCACCGTCAGGTGGCAAGGGCTACTAGTGCTAGGTGGCACGGGCTGCAAGTCCCAAGTGGCGTAGCCGTGTCGAATCCTATTTTTACTCTATTTTATGTGCAGAATTTGATAAATTCGGCACGGGGTGCCCATGCCATGTGGCATGAGCTTGTCGCCCACGGTCATGCCTTGCTTCAATTCTAGCTCCAACAGATTTATCACAGTTTGCTCGTGCCACTTGGCACAAAAGTGCCAAACCTGCTCCTTTCGGATCTATTTAAATCCCCATCCCCCATTTGTGTGAGGATCTAATTCGGATGTTTTATGAATAGGGTTTAGCTAGGGTTTAGGGGAGATTGGTGTAGATTTGCTTTCATTCTATAGTCACATTATTAGGGGAATGAAGTTTTGATGCAAGTGAAGTCTCTCTCTTTAATCTTCATGTTCATTCAAGTCCTCACTTGGTCGACTTTGATTTACTAGTTTAATGCCTAAATTTGCATGCTTTTGTTTATTGTTGGATTCAAATTAGTGCCTTAATTTCCTAATCATCTTTCTATTATGTTTTCTACTCTTAATATCTCATTCTCTTTTCTTCAAGAATGCAAATGACAAGGTGTTTATCTCTTCCATCTTAGGGTTTGAGTGTCACTTTACAAGTTTGAGGTTTTTGGCTCCTAATGGATTGGATTAGGAGTAATTGAGTGAGATTAGTGAAAATACGTTGGGAATCTACCTCCAATCATCACTCACTTGCTCTGACAATGGAGGCCAACATCCATTATTGGATTTTCGAGCTTTCGAGGTATTCCCCTTTCTCCCTCTTCCTTTAGTTAGTAAAATTAATGTTTTCGTAGTTAATTAGATGCTTTCCTAGTAATTATTAGTTATTATGATATCTTTTTCTTGATTTTGTTAATTATGCTTTGTTTGAGTTTAACTTAATTAATGATGTTTAAATTACAATTTATGAGTAATTAGTTTTATCAATTATACTTAGTGGCAAAAAAAAAACTAGTGACTCCTACACCGTCGTAGAGGATGGTAAATTTCTACCCTTACTCCCCCCTCAAAAAATTACATCAATGCTAGGGTAAGATGGGATGGTGCTTTGATTTTGGAGAGTCGCCAACACATTTTTTAGGAAATGTATGACTCTCTAGTTTTATATGCAGACAAAACCCAATTTATTCTCTTATTCAAATCCTTAAAAACCAAAGGGGACGATCGAGTGATGTGGGATTTGACATTCAAGAAGGAGAAGAGTTTTCTATAGGATTATGATTCTCGAACATCCCTGATGGGAATAAGGACTCCATGATTACTAACCATAAGAATGGATTAAGGAGTGAAAATGTGATTTAATGCATGGGGAAACCGACATTGAATCGCCTACTTTATTATTGACATCTACTAAAAATTAATATGTTAAAACTTTTATTTTTAGATTCCATATGGTAAACCTAATGTCATGAATTAGTCTTGTTTATTAAGGCATTTTATCATGAAGGATGTTCTTTTGTACCAACTTATTATCAATTCATCTTTAAGAGAATTAAAATGTACAAGAAAGCAGCGAATTTCGGTGATTCAATTGCTTGAGTTTTGTAGAGGAATTCCCTATTATTTCTATATATGTTCATGTTTTGAAAGGGCTAGAAAGATTTTCCTTTGTTTGTAAAAAGACTTTTTTGGGGGTATTTCACTTGAAAACCCTCACGAGACCTCACTCATCCATATGGGCAACCGAGGGGTTTAAAGGGCTTGTTGCATATGCTAAATGCAACCATGATTCCTACAAAAGTGGGCTATAAATTTCTTTTTTCTTATTTTCCATTTCTTTTCAGCTAGTTTAGTTTTTTTGCCTCGAGGACGAGCAAAGTCCTGGTGTGGGGGTATTTGTTTGGGTGTGAGGCATGAATTTTACACCTCATTCTACCTAAATTTAGCTTAAATAATTAGTAAGTGGGGTTATTTATTTGCGTTTTGTTGGTTTTGTAAGTAATAAATAATATTGTGCAAATGAGGGAAAACTTGTGCAAAGAATGCCAAAAGTTAGGCACCTTAACCCAGAAAACATTAAAGGATAACCTCAGATAACTATGAAGCAAGGCCAGGTCAATAAGCACAAAAACTATGGGAGAGATAAGGAGGACAAATATAGCAGAAATTTGGCATTGGCTACGAGTGCCAGGTGGCAAGGGTTGCTAGTACCAGGTGGCACGGGCTGCAAGTGCTAAGTGGGACGGTCGTGCTGAATCCTGTTTTTGCTGTATTTTATGTACAGAATTTTAGAAACTTGGCCTGGGGTGCCTGCGCCATGTGGCATGACCATGCCGCTTATTGTCCTACCCTGCTTCTATTGTTGGCTCCCAGAGATTTAGTACGGTTTGCTCGTGCCACTTGGCATGACCATGCCAAACCTGGCGCGTTCGGGTCCATTTAAATCCCCATCCACCATTTGTGTGAGGATCTAATTCGAGTGTTTTAGGAATAGGGCTTAGCAAGGGTTTAGGAGAGATTAGTGTATATTTTCTTTCACTCTATAGTCACATTTCTAGGGGAATGAAGTTTTGATACAAGCAGAGTCTCTCTCTTTAATCTTCATTTTCATTTAAGTCCTTCGTTTGTCGACTTTGATTTACTAGTTTAATGCCTAAATTTACATGTTTTTGTTAATTGTTGGATTGAAATTAATGTCTCAATTTCCTAATAATCTTTCTATTCTCTTTTTTACTCTTAATATCTCATTCTCTTTCTTTAAGAGTGCAAATTTAATGCTCTTTCTCTCTTCCATCTTACGGTTTGAGAATCCACTTTACAGGTTTGAGTTTTTTTGCTCTTAATGGATTAGATTAGGAGTAATTGAGTTAGATTAGTGAAAATAAGTGGAGAATCTACCTGCAACCACCATTCACTTGCTGTAACAATGGCACGCAACCTCCACGGTTGGATTTTCAAGCTTTTGAGGTAATCCCCTTTCTCCCCTTCTTTTGGTTAGTAAAATAATTGTTTTCTTAGTTAATTAGATGCTTCACTAGTCATTATTAGTTATTATGATGTGTTTTTATTGATTTTGTTAATGATGCTTTGTTTGAGTTTAGTTAAGTTAAACATGTTTAAATTAAAATTTGTGAATAATTGGTTTTGCTAATTATACTTCGCGGGCTAAAAATAGCTAGTGACTTGATTCCCACACCGTTGTAGAGGATGACAAATTTCTTCCCTTACTCCCCTCCTAAAAATTACATTAACGTTGGGTAAGATCGGATGGTGCTTTGATTTTGGAGGGTCGCCAACACATTTTTTAGGAAATGTTTAAGTCTCTCGTTTTATATGTAGACAATACCCAATTTCGTCTTTTAATCAAATACTTAAAAACCAAAGGGGATGACCAAGTGATGTAGGATTTTCATGAATTACTGTTGTTTAATAAGGCATTTTATCATGAAGATGTTCTTTAGTAACAACTTATTATCAATTCATCTTTAAAAGCATTAAAATGTACAAGAAAGCAGTGAAATTAGGTGATCCAATTGCTTGCGTTGTGTGCATGATTTCCCCAATATTTGTATATATGTTCATGCTTTGAAAAGGTCGGAAAGATTTTCCTTTGTTTGTGAAAACATTTGTTTATGGGTATTTCACTTAAAAACCCTCACAAGACCTAACTTGTCCACTTGGGAAACCAACGGGTTTAAAGAGCTATTGCATACGCTAAATGCAACCATGATTCCTATGAAAGTGAGTGTTTGTTTGTGCGCGATGCGTGTGAATTTTACACTTCATTCTACCCAGATTTAGCTTAAGTATTTGGTAAATGAGGTTATTTATTTAAGTTTTATTGGTTTTGCAGTAATAAAAAAAATTAGGTAAATGAGGGAAAACTCGTGCAAAGAATGCCAAAAGTAAGGCACGTTAACCCGAAAAACCTTAGAGGACAACCCCGGATAACTTTGAAGAAAGGCTGGGTCAACAAGCGCAAAATCTGTGGGAGACATGAGGAAGAAAAATACTATGGAAATTTGGTATGGGCTGTAAGCGCCAGGTGGCAAGGGTTGCAAGTGCCAAGTGGCACAGCGGTGCCAAATCCTGTTTTTACTCTATTTTATGTGCAGAATTTTAGAAACTTGGCACGAGGTGTTCGTGCCATGTGGCATGACCGTGCCGCCCACTTTCCTGCCTTGCTTCAATTGTTAGCTCCAGGACATTTAGCACGGTTTGCACGTGTCACTTGGCACGGCCGTGCCAAACCTGCTATTTTCGGATCTATTTAAATCCCCATCCCCCATTTGTGTGAGGATCTCATCCGGAAGTTTTAGGAATAGGGTTTAGCCAGGGTTTAGGGGAGATTGCTGTAGATTTGCTTTCATTCTATAGTCACATTTTTAGGGGAATGAAGTTTTGATACACGTAGAGTCTCACTCTTTAATCTGCATTTTCATTCAAGTCCTTACTTCGTCGGATTTGATTTACTAGTTTAATGCTTAAATTTGCACGCTTTTGTTTATTGTTGGATTCAAATTAGTGCCTCAATTTCCTAATCATCTTTCTATTCTCTTTTCTACTCTTAATCTCTCATTCTTTTTTCTTCAAGAATGCAAATTACAAGTTGTTTCTCTCTTCCATCTTAGGGTTTGAGTGTCACTTTGCAAGTTTGAGGTTTTTGGCTCTTCACAGGTTGGATTAGGAGGAATTGAATGAGATTAGTGAAAATAAGTGGAGATTCTAGCTCCAATCATCACTCACTTCCTCCGATAATGGAGGCCAACATCCATTGTTAGATTTTTGAGATTTTGAGGTACTCCCCTTTCTCCCTCGTCCTTTAGTTAGTAAAATTAATGTTTTCGTAGTTAATTAGATGCTTTCCTGGTTATTGTTAGTTATTATGATATCTTTTTATTGATTTTGTTAATTATGCTTTTTTGAGTTTAGCTTAATTAATGATGTTTAAATTACAATTTATGAGTAATTAGTTTTATCAATTATACTTAGTGGGCCAAAAAAAAAAACTAGTGACTCCTGCACCGTCGTAGAGGATGTCAAATTTCTACCCTTACTACCCCCTCAAAAAATTACATCAACGCTAGGGTAAGATGGGATGGTGCTTTGATTTTGAAGAGTCAACATCACATTTTGTAGGAAATGTATGGGTCTCTAATTTTCTATGTAGACGATACCCAATTTATTCACTTAATCAAATCCTTCGAAACCAAAGGGGACGACCAAGTGACATGGGATTTGACATTCAAGAAGGAGAAGAGTTTTCTATACGATTATGATTCTCGAGCATCCCTGATGGGAATAATGACTCCATCATTACTAGCCATGAGAATGGATTAAGGAGTGAAAATGTGATCTAATGCATGGTGGAATTCGCCATTGAATCGCCTGCTTCATTGCTGACATCTACTAAAAATTAATATGTTAAAATTTATATTTTTCGATTCCATATGATAAACCTAATTTCATGAATTAGTCTTGTTTAGTAAGGCATTTTATAATGAAGGATGTTGTTTTGTAACAACTTATTATCAATTCATCTTTAAAAGAATTAAAATGTACAAAAAAGCCGCGAATTTCGGTGGTTCAATTGCTTCAGTTGTGTGGGGGATTTCCCTATTGATTCTATATATGTTATTGTTTTGAAAAGGCCAGAAAGATTTTCCTTAGTTTGTGATAAGATTTTTTTGGGGGTATTTCACTTGAAAACCCTCACGAGACCTCACTCATCCACATGGGAAACTGAGGGGTTTAAGGGGTTTGTTGCATACGCTAAATTCAACCATGATTCCTACAAAAGTGAGTTATAAATTTCTTTTTTCTTCTTTTGCATTTCTTTTCAGCTAGCCTAGTTTGTTTGCCTCGAGGAAGAGCAAAGTCTTGGTGTGGGGGTATTTGTTTCGGTGCGAGGCGTGTGAATTTTACACCTCATTCTACCTAAATTTAGCTTAAATAATTTGTAAATGGGGTTATTTATTTGTGTTTTGTTGGTTTTGTAAGTAATAAATAAAATTGTGCAAATAAGGGAAAACTCGTGCCCAGAATGCCAAAAGTTAGGCACGTTAACTCGGAAAACCTTGAAGGATAACCCTGGATAACTATGAAGCAAGGCCAAGTCAATAAGCACATAAATAGTGGGAGACATAAGGAAGAAAAATACATCAGAAATTTGGCAATGGCTACGAGCGCAAGGTGGCAAGGGTACCAGGTGACACAAGCTGCAAGTGCTAAGTGGCACGGCCGTGCTGAATCCTGTTTTTGCTGTATTTTATGTATAGAAATTTAGAAACTTGGCCCGGGGTGCCTGCGCCATGTGGCATGACCATGCCGCTAGTTGTCCTACCCTAACTTCTATTGTTGGCTCCCAAAGATTTAGCATGGTTTGCTCGTGCCAAACCTAGCGTGTCCGAGTCCCTTTAAATCCCCATCCCCCATTTGTGCGGGGATCTAATTCAGGTGTTTTAGGAAAAGGGCTTAGCAAGGGTTTAAGAGAGATTAGTGTAGATTTTCTTTCATTCTATAGTCACATTTCTATGGGAATGAAGTTTTGATACAAGTAGAGTCTCTCTCTTTAATCTTCATTTTCATTCAAGTCCTTCGTTTGTCGACGTTGATTTACTAGTTTAATGCCTAAATTTACATGTTTTTGTTAATTGTTGGATTGAAATTACCCGCTTAATTTCCTAATCATCTTTCTGTTCTCTTTTCTACTCTTAATCTCTCGTTCTCTTTTGATAAGAGTTCGAATTTAAAGCTCTTTCTCTCTTCCATCTTAGGGTTTGAGAATCCACTTTACAAGTTTGAGTTTTTTTGCTCTTAATGGATTAGATTATGAGTAATTGAATTAGATTAGTGAAAATAAGTGGAGAATCTACCTCCAACCATCACTCACTTGCTCCAATAATGGAGGCCAACCTCCATTGTTGGATTTTCAAGCTTTTGAGGTAATCCCCTTTCTTCCTCTTCTTTTAGTTAGGAAAATAAATGATTTCTTAGTTAATTAGATGCTTTACTAGTTATTGTGTAATAGTCCGACCCTAAATCATTTGTTTAGCTAATTTCCCTTAATTTAGGCCTAATGTAGCATTAGTAAAAGTAGCTTTTGAGGGTTAATTTTCAGCCAAGTAATTATCTCTTCAATATACACGGAGTGTTTACACCAAGTGACAAAAAAATCAAGGCTCCATCTCTTCTTCTTTCTCTCTCCATTCAGCCAGCCCCAACAGCCACGAGTCCAGCCACCTTTAAACCAACCAACAGCCATCAAAAAGCCATCACTCACCACCCCAACCACCCCTCTCACTCCCACAAGCATCAAGGATCATTCATACCTCTTTCTCAAGCACAAAGTGAGTAATTCCTATCACCTCTTATGCTGATTTTGTTGTTGATTCTTGATCTTGTTGGCTTTTTCTTCTTGTTTTGGTTGTTTTGATGATGGATCATGTTGTTTGGATTGAATTAAGAGTTATTTGGTAATGGATCATGGTGGAGTTGAAGTTGGATGATGCTAAGGTTAGGGTTACTTCTTAATCATTCAAGCTTCATGTTAAAGTGTCGGATATTGATTGTTTTATCCTTGATTTTGATAATCTTTTAATCTATTAAAGTTTATTATGACGTTTATGGTGTTTTCAAATGATGGGAGTGAGTTCAAGTTGACCTTAAGTCAGGATTTTATTCAAGAATGCATGCTTGGGACCAAACTAATATTCAATTTGAAGTATGTGGATATATGACTAGATAATGAGCTTTATTGGATATGAAAACGAAGTGCAATTAAGTGTGGTGTTTTTGTATGATGTTGGGATGGAAAAAAGTGTGTTAACATGCTCTTAAGGAATGGTTTAAGTTGAGGATTTGTGTGAAAAGTGAGGGAACAAACTCAAACAGTGAGGCTAGAATTTCCAGAAAAATAGGACAAACTCTAAGATAAAACTGCTAATGATCAGGCCTAGCCAAAAATTATAATTTTTTGTGGGTAGATAGATCAGTGTGTCAGATTTAGAATGGTACTTGAATCGTATTAAGCTGAGGTCTGCAGAAAAAGTTATGGTCATTTCACTGAACCTGTGCAGTATGGACTCAAAACTGACATGTTGGTGTTCTAGCACCATTTTAGGAACCGTATCGTGGGAATAATGTTATGTGTACGCAATGAAAGTTTTAGAGGACTTCCTAAGCTTTTCATATTGGGGTCTTAGGTCTCATTTCAAGGTTAGGAGAATAAGTTTGGAATTATTCTTTCCCTACCTTCTCTATATGCCCTTTTGCTCTGAACTTGCTACCGTGCCTTACATCACATTTTTATGGTTTATATAGTTTCATTATTTCAGTTTAATCTATTAAATGGTTTGTAAAGATTCTTCATAAGCCAGTTCTTTTTAAAGGCGTCAATTATAAGAACAAGCTCGTTTCTGGCCTCATGTACCTATAATGATCTTTTAAACAGAATCAAGGCCTAAGCTTTCATTCTCTCCACTTTTGTGCATCTTATTATTATGTGAACTTGCATTTAAAACTTCCAAGTACGTTCATTGCCTGTATCCTTAGAAATCAACACGTATTTATCGACATCGTAATGTTTTGATAAGTACATCAATAAATAAATTTAATTAGTGCTTTGTCACATAATTAGTGACCCCATCAGTTATCAGTTATAGGGCATTGCCCTCTAGTTACCTACGTAGTTTCAGGCCAGGTCCCCCGGTCGGCTTGGCATGTGTACACCTATTCACAAATCGTAACAGTTACTAAGGGGTGCCCTAATAGATAATAATTGGCAATTCAGTTTTATATGCAACTCATTCCCTATTTTAAAACTAAAATGAATTGCAAAGCGGGTCCAAATAAATTTTCAGTGAATGTTTAACATTACAGGAATGCATGTACTAAGCTTTGGCTCATATGTTTTCATGTTTTATTTTAGGAAAGTGTTCAATGAACAGCCCTCAGGCGGGCAGGACGACTGAAGGTGATAAGTGAGCTAGGACTGTCCATGTGACTGGCGGTGTATGAGTGCTGAGATGCTATCATAATATATTGTGATGTATTTTGGTGTTGAAACTGTATATTTGAACTGAATTATGTATTTTGGTGTAATCCTTGAGATAATTGGGATGTTAGAACTATTTTAGTATATAACTAAATGATTTGAATGGTTGTGATGGTGTGAATGCCCTTTGAGGGTAAACTTTGGTTTTATGGCTAAGTTTTCATATATAAGAGAAGCCTTGTCCTTTTGGGATGACGGTAATGCCTTGTTCACTGGGTTATTATTTCTAATTGGTGAACTTAAGTAAGTGAATGCAAGTAATGAATCATGTACCTTTTGGGGCGTTATAGATTTGGTATTAGAGCCAGGTTTAGGTTTTCTTGAGGAAGGTAGAGTCAGAAATTATAGGGTGAGAATGGTTGTCGGGGGGGGGGGGTTACTGTGTACTGCTAGAGTTATATTAGGAGTGTAGTAACAATATTAGAATGCAAGTTGCTTCCATTTGCATGTTCCTTATTTATGGATATGTATACCTCTTATATATGTGTTTTCTTTGTTAGATGGACCCTTATGGCGTTAATATGTTGCCGGGTGGATCAATGATGGCTCACATTGCGTTGCTACATGCTAGTATAGAGGCATATGCACAGGACCCTTACTCTGAGTTTCGCAGTATTATGGTCCGTGCACAGAGACTGCTTGGGTCCTTACCCCTGGTTGATCCGTGGGTGGAGTTTGGGCTTCGTTATCATCACTTTATGATGACAGGGAACCTAGGCTTGGACGGACCTAAGTTTCAGGCCCAGGGGGCATGGACTACTCTTGCTACAGAGTTGTTATTAAGGGAAGAGTTTGATCAGAGAAGGATCAACACGGAGATGCTACAACATGTCTTTCCACTACATCAGGTGCCTCCCCCACCTGCAGCCCCAACACCAACACAGGGGCCACCATCGCCACCCGTACCCGGTACCCCACTGATGCACGATAGTCTTGGGGAGGTGCATGTGGTGATAGACCTCCCCGATACACCAGAGGTAGTGGTGATTAGTTATGGGGATGAGGGCCACCAGGGAGAGGAGGATGATCCCGAGGAGGATCCAGACATTGACAAGGAGGTGGTAGAGCAGCCATGGGGACAGGAGGTTGATGAGTTGATGGTGGAGTTACAGGATGAGTAGGAGCAACATGTTCAGCAGGAGGTTGGTGATGCCAAGTCAGAGGCATCTACTAGCAGCTTCGATTCAGGCGAACAGCCTGATGATGAGTCTGACCTGGATTACGATCCATCTAGGGATCGTTAGGTGGGTTTAGGGGTTAGTGGTAGTAGTTTTCTTTTGAGCCCTGTTTTTTTTTAGTATGGTCGGTTGGGATGGATATATTTTATGTAGGATATGACATTGTATATAGTCAGTTAGATCTTTTTCGACCGTCATGACATGGTCCGTATGTCTTTTTGGTTATGTGACGGGCCTAGTATCTTGGGGCTAGTATTTGGGGTTGCGTTAGGGGCTAGTTAAAACTGACTCTGCCTAGTTAGCTAGATGTAGTACGTTTTGCTGATCATGTATATAAATAGGTAGTTATGTGTAAAAGAAAAAAAGAAAAAAAGAGCAGTTATGAAATGATGAGCTTTGGGTTGTTCAATAATCTTTGAGTTATACTAAATGTGTTTGTTGGGCATGCTTAGCTTATATGTTTGAGTATTCCAGTGATTGGATTGTTTCGTTTAATGTATAATCAGAATGTCCGAATCAGGGCATAATAATGAGGAGATTCATATAGAAGAAACTCGGATCATGGTCAGGGATCAGGTGATCAAGCCTCCCATCATGTGCCACCAAATTTTGGCCAAATGTCACCGATTCCTTCTAAGTTAGCTCACAATACTGGGGACCTAAACAACTAGCCAGCCTTAGTAGCTGAATTGATGAAGCGGATTCCCCAGGTACCTATTGAAGCCCCTCCTAAAGAGGATGAATTAGCGGATTGGGTGGCACGACGCAACCCTAAGGTTTATGATGGATCTTATGATCCAGTAGCACTAGAGGAATGGATAAGAGAAATGGAGAAAATCTTTACAGTGGTAGAGGCGTCAGAAGGAAAGAAAGTAAACAAGTGGATGTATTATTTGATCGGTGAAGCTGACATTTGGTGGAATACTGTTAAGGATAAGCTCGTAGGGCCTGACCATACCTGGAATAAATTCCTGAGTGAGTTAAGGGCAAAATTTTACCCAGTTTTGGTCCAAAGGAAAAAGGAGAAAGAGTATATGGAGCTGAAGATGTGTGGCACCATGACTATGATGCAATACGCCAATAAGTTCACCAAATTATCTAGGTTTGTTCCTGAGTTTGTATTATCTGAAAGGTTGAAAATGAAGAGGTTTGAAGAGGGTATGGCCTTCTATATTCGGAATCAGTTAGCTGAACAACCAAATTTGACTTACCAAGAACTATATAAGCGAGCGGCTGAAGTGAAACGAGTGAAGACGAAGCTGAGAGCACTTAATCCAATCAACAAAAAGAGAAAGGGGTTTGAGCGAGGGACTCCGAGTGAGAGTGTGAACCAGAACCAGAAGAAACCTACTCCTGTTCCCCCTAAGAGCTGTCCTGTGGGCTCGATAGCACCCTGTGCGAAGTATGGAAGAACAAATACACCACCCCTAAATGCCGAGTTGGTACCAACAAATGCATGTGGTGTGCAAGTCCTGAACACCTCATCGGTAACACCTCATCGTTGCATGCCCCCGACGACTAAAAGCTGTAGACAAAGGCACAACAAAACCCTTGGCTTCGCTCTTCCAGGGACCTTCACGTTCAAGGCCTATAGTTATAGGAAGGGCATTTGCGATAACCAAAAAGGAAGCTGCTACCTCGGGTACGGTAGTCACTGGAACTCTCTTTTTAAATTCAAAGCCATTTTGTGTATTATTTGATTCGAGCGCCTCTCATTCATTTATATCTACCCGATCTGCTATACAATTGAGCCTTGAGAACAGGAGGATGGAAACCAATTATAGAATTAAGCTACCCAACAATTCTGTGATTGAGTTCCCCCTCTCTTATAAACCTGTCCCTGTCACCATTGGTGAAACCACTTTCCCTGTGGATTTGATTCAATTTGTTTTGTCTAATTTTGACATCGTTTTGGGAATGAATTGGTTGCACACCTATAGAGCTAAGATTGATTATGAGGTGCTTAAGGTGATTTTGAAAGATGACAAAGGGGAAGAAGTATTCTTCTATGGACAAAGAGGGGAAAAATATTGTTCTTTGATTTCCGCTATGAAAGCAAGTAAGTTGGTATGTCAGGGGTGAATTGGATATTGGTGTTATGCTATTGACACCCAAATAAGAGAAGAGGAAGCAGAAAATATACTTGTAGTTTGTGAATTTGAAGATGTTTTCCCCGAGGAGTTACCAGGACTACCCCCGCAGAGGGAAATTGATTTTGGAATCGAATTAATTCATGAAGCCTAACCTATTTCTAAAGCCCCATATCGTATGGCCCTAACTGAGCCCGGGGAAGTAAAGATTCAGCTAGATGAGCTGTTATAAAAGGGCTTTATTAGGCCAAGTGTGTCACTATGGGGTGCCCCAGTGTTGTTTGTCAAGAAGAAGGATGGAACCTTAAGGCTATGTATCGATTACAGGGAGTGGAACAAGATTATCATAAAAAACAAATACCCTTTGTCGTGAATAGATGACTTGCTTGATCAACGACAAGGAGCAGGAGTGTTCTCTAAGATTGATTTGAGGTCAGGGTACCATCAACTTAGGATTAAAGCTGACGACATTCCTAAGATAGCGTTTAGGACTAGGTATGGTGACTATGAGTTCACAGTGATGCCTTTTGGTCTCACTAATGCTCCTACAGCCTTCATGGACCTTATGAATAGGGTTTTTAGACCTTATTCAGACAAGTTTGTAGTGGTGTTCATAGAAGACATCATTATCTATTGTAAGGACAAGGATGAACATGCTGATCCATTGCGGACAGTATTGTAAGCTTTGAGGGAGCATCAACTCCATGGCAAATTAAAGAAATGTGAATTTTGGTTGGAGAAAGTGGTATTTTTAGGATATGTGGTTATAAAAGAAGGAATTAAGGTTGACCCCAGAAGGTGAAAGCAATCACAGAATGGCCAAGGCCTACCAATGTCACTGAGATTAGAAGCTTTCTGGGTTTAGCAGGTTACTACCGAAGGTTCGTCAAGGACTTTTTGAAAATAGCTTCACCATTGACCAATCTACTGAAGAAACCAAACAAATTTGAGTGGACTGAAAGATGTGAGAAAGCCTTCCAAGAGCTAAGGCAGCGACTAACTACCGCCCCAATCCTAACGTTACCAATGGAAGGAAAGGAGTGTACTGTTTATAGTGGCGCTTCGAAGAATGACATGGGGTGTGTACTGATGCAGCAGGACAAAGTAGTAGCTTATGCCTTTCGACAACTCAAGCCATATGAGAAAAACTACCCGACCCGTGATCTGGAGTTAGCAGCCATGGTCTTTGCATTGAAAATTTGGAGGCATTGTTTGTGTGGGGTACCATGCAAGATCTATACTGATCATCAAAGTTTAAAGTATATCTTCACCCAGAAGGAGCTCAATTTGACGCAACAACGTTGGCTTGAGTTGCTTAAAGACTATGATTTGCAGATTCAATATCATCCCGGTAAAGCAAATGTGGTGGCGGATGCCCTGAGTAGGAAGGTGCAACATAGCTCAAACACTGTGGTGATTACTCAATTGAACCTCTTGAGAGAACTTGAGGACTTTGGGATTCAATTAGTGTCCCACGGGCAAAGCAATGCTCAATTATCAGCACTTACTGTACAGTCTTCCCTAGTGGAAGAAATTCAACTGAACCAGGGAAGTGATCCCGAACTACAAAGAATAAAGCAAAATTTAGAAAAAGGAAGTCTCTGGGATTTATAATGCACGAGGATGGCACCCTGCGGTTCCAGAATCGCCTATGTATGCCTAAAAATGAAGGATTGAGGGAGCAGACCTTGGAAGAGGCTCACAATACTCGTTATTCGGTGCGTCTAGGAGGTACCAAGATATACAGAGATCTGAGACAATACTTCTGGTGGAATAATATGAAGAAAGACGTTGCAGAATATGTAAACAAGTGTCTAACCTGCCAGAAAGTTAAAGCAGAGCATTAACGTCCTGTGGGTGAACTACGACCCTCACAAATTCCTTTCTTGGAAGTGGGATTCTATCTCAATGGACTTTATTATGGGATTACCCCTTTCTGCCTTGAAAAAGAATGCTATCTGGGTCATAGTTGATCCACTCACAAAGTCGGCTTATTTCCTGCCAACTGAGGATACTTGGGGAGTTGAAAGACTAGCCCAATTGTACGTTAAGGAGATAGTCCGTCTACATGGGATCCCTTTAGACATAGTCTCAGATAGGGATCAAAGATTCCAAGCACGTTTCTGGCAAGCGCTTCAAAAGGCCTTTGGGACCAAACTAAACTTCAATAGCTCCTATCACCCAGAAACAGATGGACAAACTGAAAGAGTGAATCAAATTTTGGAGGACATGCTGAGAGCTTGTGTATTGGAGTTCCAAGGGAAGTGGGAATATGATTTACCTTTGATGGAGTTCTCTTATAACAACAACCATAAGTCCACCATCAAAATGGCCCCATTTGAGGCTTTATACGGAGAAAATGTAGAACCCCGTTGTGCTGGAGTGATTTGGACGAGGCACTTATTATAGGTCCTGAAATGATTCAAGAGAACACTGAAACAATAAGAAAGATTCGGGAACATATCAGGGTTGCCCAAAGTTGACAAAAAGGTTATGCAGACAAAAGAAGGCCTCTGGATTTTCAAGTAGGCGATAAAGTTTTTTTGAAAGTTTCACCAACCAGAGGTGTCAAGAGGTTCAGAATATGGGGCAAATTGAGTCCAAGGTACATTGGACCTTATGCAATCATTGAAAAGTTGAATCCCGTCGCTTATTGTCTAGATCTGCCTATAGAACTTGAGCACGTGCATAGCGTGTTTCTTATCTCTCAGCTTAGGAAATATATTCCAGATCCGGACCAGACCATTGTATCTGAACTTATTGAAATCACTGAAGATCTAGTATATGAAGAGCGTCCTATCCAAATACTAGATCGCAGGATCAAGCAGTTGCACAACAAGCAGATACCGCTGGTGAAATTACTCTGGACAAACCACACCTCCCAAGCAGCCCCTTAGGAGACCGAAGAGGCAATCAAAATCAAATACCCACATTTATTCGAGGTAATCCTGCATGTTATGGTTAAGTTCATCAGTTTCGAGGACGAAACTTTTTAAGGGGGGAAGGCTGTAATAGTCCGACCCTAAATCATGTTTGTCCATTTCATTAATCCATGTGATTAATTTCATCGCATTTAAATCATTTTGTTATTTCAATTGGGAAAATTTAAATGAGCCCTCACCTTGCAATTCGGGTTTTTATTCTTGTCAAATTCTGGAGATCGATATTAGGCCATGATATTTCTGAATTAAGCGGTTCAATTATTTTTCATGACACCACAAACATTTAATCTCGATCTTTGGAGAAAAATACATAAATTTGCACACACACTAAGTTTCAGCTCTTTTCCAAACCTGAGCCCGTTTAAGGCCGATTTTGGCCCAATGAGACTTGGCTACATTTGTTTAGCTAATTTCCCTTAATTTAGGCCTAGTGTAGCAATAGTAAAAGTAGCGTTTCAGGGCTAAATTTCTACCAAGTAATTATCTCTTCAATGTACACCAAGTGTTTACACCAAGTGACAAAAAAATCAAGGCTCCATCTCTCTCTTCTTTCTCTCTCCATTCGGCCAGCCCCAATAGCCACCAGTCTAGCCACCTTTCAACCACCAAACAGCCATCAAACATCCATTACTCACCACCCCAACCACCCCTCTCACTCCGGCAACTATCAAGGATCATTCATACCTCTTTCTCAAGCATAAAGTGAGTAATTCCTATCACCTCTTATGCTGATTTTGTTGTTGACTATTGATCTTGTTGGCCTTTCCTTCTTGTTTTGGTTGTTTTGGTGATAGATCATGTTGTTTTGATTGAATTAAGAGTTATTTGGTGATGGATCATGGTGGCGATGAAGTTGAATGATGCTAGGGTTAGGGTTACTTCTTAATCATGCAAGCTTCATGTTAAAGTATTGGATATTGATTGTTTTATCCTTGATTTTGATCTTCTTTTAATCTATTAAAGTTTATTATGATGTTTATGGTGTTTTGAAATGATGGGAGTGCGTTCATGTTGACCTTAAGTTAGGGTTTTATTCAAGAATGCATTGTTTGGACCAAACTATTATTCAATTTGAAGTATGGGGATATGTGACTCGAAAATGAGCTTTATTGGATATGAAAATGAAGTGCAATTGAGTGTGGTGTTTTTGTATGATGTTGGGATGGACCAAAGTGTGTTTACATACTCTTAAGGAATGGTTTAAGTTGAGGATTTGTGTGAAAAGTGAGGGAACAAACTCAAACAGTGAGGCTGGAATTTCTAGAAAACCAGGACAAACTCTAAGATGAAACTGGTAATGATCGCCCCAACCAAAAATTATGATTTTTGGTGGGTAGATATTTTAGTGTGTTAGATTTAAAATGGCTCTTAAATCGCATTAATTTGAGGTATGTGGAAAATGTTATGGTCATTTTACTGAACCTGGGTAGGATGGACTCAAAACTGACATGTTGGTGTTCTAGCCCCATTTTAGGAACCCTATCGTGGGAATAATGTTATGTGTCCTCAAAGAAAGTTTTACAGGACTTCCTAAGCTTTTGATATTGTGGTCTTAGGTCTCATTTCGAGGTCAGGAGTATAAGTTGGAAATTATTCTTTCCGTACCCTCTCTATAAGCCCTTTTTCTCTGAACTTGCTATCGTGCCTTAAATCACATTTTTACGATTTATATAGCTTCATCATTTGAGTTTAATCTATTAACTGGTTTCTAAAGATTCTTCATAAGCCAGTTCTTTTTAAAGGCGTCAATTATAAGAACAAGCTCATTTCTGACCTCATGTACCTATAATGATCTTTTGAACAGAATCAAGGCCTAAGCTTTCATTCTCTCTACTTTTGTGCATCCTATTATTCCGTGAACTTGCATTTAAAACTTTCAGGTACGTTCATTGCCTGTATCCTTAGAAATCAGCACGTATTTATCAAAATCGTATTGTTTTGGTAAGTACATCAATGAATCAATTTAATGAATGCTTTGTCACATAGTTAGTGACCCCATCAGTTATTAGTTATAGGGCATTTCCCTCCACTTACCCATGCGGCTTTAGGGCAAGTCCCCCGATCGGCTTGGCAGGTGTACACCTATTTATAGATCGTAATAGTTACTAAGGGGTGCACTAACAGATAATAATTGACAATTCAGTTTGATATGCATCTCATTCCCTGTTCTAAAATCAAAATGAATTGCAAAGCGGGCCACAATAAATTTTCAGTGAATGTTTAGTGAACTGCCCTCAGGCGGGCATGACGGCTGCAGGTGATAAGTGAGCCAGGACTGTCCATGTGACTGGCGGTGTATGAGTGCTGAGATGCTATCATATCATATTGTGATGTATTTTGGTGTTGAAACTTTATATTTGAACTGAATTATGTATTTTGGTGTAATCCTTGAGATAATTGGGATGTTAGAACCGTTTTTGTATATAACTAAACGATTTGAATGGTTGTGATGCTGTGAATGCCCTTTGAGGGTAAACTTTGGTTTTATGGCTAAGTTTTCATATATAAGGGAAGTCTTGTCCTTTTGGGACGGCTGTAACGCCTCGTTCACTAGGTTGTTATTTCTAATTGGTCAACTTAAGCAAGTGAATGCAAGTAATGAATTATGTACCTTTTGGGGCGTTACAGATTTGGTACCAGAGCCAGATTTCGATTTTCTTTGAGGAAGGTAGAGTTAGAAATTATAGGGTGAGAATGGTTGTCGGGGGGGGGGGGGTTACCGTATACTGCTAGAGTGATATTAGGAGTGTAGCAACGATATTAGAATGCAAGTTGCTTCTTGTTGTGATTTTCCGCAAGCGTACGGTTTATCGCCATAATACTAACGGGTGTCGATCCTCAGAGATGGTTGTGAGATTTGATCGTTAATAGCCTATTCTAACAAACAATCAAGGACTAAGACTAATTTTGTTAAACTAGACTCTAGCTTTGACCAAATGAAACTACAGATTAAATCATCTTATGTGACTAACTTAGAAATAGTTACTAGACAACAAATAAAATGAACATCTCTCTACAACTAATAAAAAGTCATGGCCTCCCTAAAAGCATATGACATGCATCCATAGGAATAACATCACACCATAACTCATCTTGATAGTTCTTTCTAATGGAAACAGAGATTAAACAACGAGAGTTCACCTGAATTCCCTTGCTTTAATTTAGCCAGTGGATGTTGTAAGCATGTGGATGAGTCATTGTTTGCAGCCCTAGTTTCTCAATCATGCTTAGAGAAACTACATTAGCACAGCTTCCTCTATCAATGATCAAAGAGCATATCTTTCCTTGGGTGGTACACCAAGTATGAAATATCTTCTCTCTTTGTTCATCTTTAACTCCCTTTTGGTTGCTTAGAACTCTTCTCAAAACGAAGAGCTCACCTTCATCAGCTTCTTCAACAACTTCATCTTGAGTTTCTTCAAGTTCTTGCTCACTTTTAACCTCATTTTCTTCCTCGTCAAAGTCTTCTCTCGTAGTTGCCCATTCGGCCAAAGTAATAACCTTTCTGTTTGGACACTCCAAAGCAATGTGACCAAGCCCTTGACATTTGAAACACCTTCTAGTGCTCATTGGATTAGGGTTAGGTCGAATTGGGGGTGCTGGAGCCTTTTGTGGAGCTGGGGTTCTTTGTGGATTAGAGGGAAAGGGATTTTGTGGTTTAGGAGTAGGATTGGAACTCCCCTTGTTAAAAGGTTGGTTCCGAATGAAAGGCCTTGTATTTTGAGGTTTTTGGGGTTGTTTGGCCTTTTTTTGTTGTTCCACTTTGTGAGCTAAGACACAAACATCATCAAATGAAGCATAGGCTTGCAATTCCATCACATTAGAATACCTTGGATCAAGACCTCCCAAGTATCTAACTATGGTTTGTTCTTCAGGTTCTTGAATGTAACATTTAATCATTAATTTATGAAACTCATGTGTGTATTCCTCAACATTCATGCTACCTTGAGTGAGAATATGAAATTGAGAATAACAATCTTGAACATAAGTAGGTGGGAGAAACCATGCCTTAAGCTTAGTTTTCGTCTTTTCCCAAGTTTGGATTCTTGCTTTTCTTTCTCTAAGCCTCTTAGCATTCAAGTTTGTCCACCATAAAGACGTTGATAAACTTATCGAGAGCTATAAACTTAACCACTACTTCGATTATTAAATACTTTTTATAGCATAGGGAAGTAGGGATCGATCCACGAGAAAAGATTGTTTTAAAAAGGCTAGCTTAATCCTAAATGATTTTACTAATTCAATTTATTAAATCTAATCTTAATAATTCTAAAATATTTAAAATCTAATGAATAAAAATCTGGAACAACACCCAATGATGCTCGTAAATATTTTGGATTATATTCTGGAATGAAAACAGTAAAAAGCTTTCCTAAATAATCTAGAAAAATAAAATAAGAAAATTACCACAGAATATCATTGTAGAATATTAAATCTGAAATTATGAATAAAATAATCTGCATAAATATAAATACAAAAATAATCAAGAAAATTACCCTAATTCTAGGACACAATTTTCTGGACTTAACAATACCTAATAATCGTGAATTAACAATTAAAGTCGAAATTTTCAGAACTAATAACCTAGAAACCTGCACATATCAATTTCACAAAATAATTCTAAAAAATTATCAAATAACATCCAAAAATTACGAAATTAAATGTGGGCAGACTAGCACACTATATAAACTCTAGGAATAGATAAAAATCGAAAAAGAACAAAAATAACTATTTTTAGTCTAATTTCTAACAAACTAGTAATTAAATACTAAAAATGAATATAAATAAATCTAAAATTATAACCACTCTAAAAATCAAAATCTAAACTATCTAAAATTTCCTAGACACTCCTAAAAGACTATACTTTGGGGGGGGGGGTGATTGAAATTATATTGAAGCTAATAAAATAGAACAAAAATTAACAAACTAATCAAAATAACTCTAAGCAACAAATAACGATCAAAAGATATCAAATTTATGAAAAATGCTTAGAATAATCGATATCCGCCATGAAAATTAATATTTATCATTAACATACAAGTCAATTCTATCCATGAGTTAGACTGTAGAAGACACCCACCAGCGGATCTTCCCCACTTTTCCGTAGATTATAGTTTAATTAGGTCCAACCCTAATATTAGCCCTACTAGTTTTGATAACCCTTACACCAGCGCAAGAATTTAATCAAACTAGAGCATTACGTATTAGAAAAACATCATCTAACGCTTTGTGACCAATTTACCAGTAAATTGATTTAACAAAGATCTATAACGATTACCTAATTAAAAGAGATGGGTTTGAGCCATCCATGATTAATTAGGGTGATACTAATGCTTAAAACATGATAACTTTTACGTACTAAAGTCTTTTAAACTATCATATGAATTCGTATTAAACTAACTAGAATGCATTCTAATTAATATAATACGAATATCATGAACGATAAACACTAATCGCTATAGAATCACGAATAAGAATTAACTAGACAATGAAGCATGAAACTTGCTTCAAAATAATTAATTTAGCATGGTTTCAAATAGATTATACTAAGCACAAAAAAAAATTACTCACTCATATTAAAAATAAAATCACAATTTAACAAAAGGGTTCATGTTTAAGAATAAACTAAGCAAAAAAAATTAAAACAAAATCAAACAAAGCAACAAAAAAAAGAAGAGTTTGTCGTGATATGATGATATAGGAGAAGAAGAATGGCTTCGTGATTAGGAGGGGCTGAAGATTGATGGATTGTCGTGTGTGTGATGTTGCTAGGCGTGGAGGGGGTTCGAAGTGAGGTTGATGGAGGGGGCCGTGCTTGTGTGTCCTTAGGATAGATGTTGATGGTGATGATGATATTTTATGGTGGTGAGTAAAGAGGAGGAAGAAGGGGGGTGTGTGGAGATGATGAAGAGATGAGAAGATGGTGAAGAAGATGGGGTGGCTTGAAGGAGATGGGCTGCATGGGATCCTTGAGGAGATAGGCGTGGAGTGGTTATATATATAGGATGATGATGGTGATTATGATTTATGGTGAGGATGATTAGGGTTAGTGAATAGGGTTTTGTTCTTACTTTCTTCCATAGACTCCTTCTCTCGCAAGACTTCTAGCACTTCTTCAACTCTTGAAACCCTAGCCCAATTAAATAATTATGGAAATAATATTTTTCATAAATTATTATTTTTGGACCGTCTTTATAGCCAGACGTATAAAACCCGAGCTTCGACGACTCGTCTTCTCCTCTTCATTAAAACAATGCCTAACCTGAAAAATATATGAAAATAACGTAAATTAGATGCAATAATGTGTAAAATATAATCAAAATAATTAATAAAACGATGCATGATTAATGGCTTAACAAATTCCCCCACACTTAGACTTTGGACGTCCTTGTGTAAAGAAATCTTGGACTCGACCTAAAGTTGACATACTTTCTTTTCTTATAAAATCATGCATACTTATGATATATTCATACTAGGTCTGGGCTTGCTTAAAAAAAACAGTGTTATTGAATTAATTAGTTTTTTCTTCAATAAGTGAATACC
This sequence comes from Selenicereus undatus, assembly GCA_017589665.1. NCBI lineage: Eukaryota > Viridiplantae > Streptophyta > Magnoliopsida > Caryophyllales > Cactaceae > Selenicereus > Selenicereus undatus. The sequence continues at coordinate 37,529,680 of JACYFF010019584.1, forward strand.
TGCTAGACATCCAACTATCCTTAGAGAGTTTATTTATCCACCTCACAACACTTTTATAATGATATAACAAGATCAATAATTATCCATCTCTTTTTGATTATGCATACACCAATAAAGAGGTCGAAAAGGAATTTAAGATAGAAAAATTTAGGCATGATCTGGCTATAGAGACAATTGAACTAGGTAGAATAATTTCATTAAATTGATCCTAAACTTGCCTTGTATTTATTTTCTCTTCTTCTCTCGTCAAACGCCACTTGCGAACATATTTGAGGCCCATATAGGGTCTTAGAAATTGAACACTCCCTGTCTCACACTCACTCGAATAGAGGTGCTGGAGCAAATAATTCATTCTCATCTTATTCTTTCTTTGACTGTTAGTTTTGGCGAGTCATTGATCGGCCCAACAGGGGCATGACTCTCCCAATCATGGGCTACTCCATACATTAGGCTCACTTGAGACCTAAACTTAAGGGAAATAGGTGCCGAGCCACCTATTCCTACCCATGTTGGTAATCTAACATTTTTTTTTTTGCATAAAAGAAAAATAGAAGAGTAAAATCACAATTTTAATGAGTTATTCAACTAATTCAATAGTCTAGGAGATGGGCCAGGTCATTTTATTACCTCTGAATCGGATATATTACATGAGTAAATAAGATGGATAATCAAGAGCGTTACTCATTAAAACGATGTATGAGGATTAACTCAAACTTCTCTAAAGGATAACTATCATGCTTAGAAGTCTTTACTTATAAAAGAATAAACTACAAAGTAGCTAATAATTTTTTTTTTTTTTTAAACAAGCAAGCCTAGCATAAACTCATATCGTGCACTATTTATAAGAAAAGAAAAGATTTTTTTATTTTTTTTTATTTTCTACTTTTCTTTCAAGAATAAATACTATGAAAATTAAATGCAGGATGCACCCCCCACTTAATTCATGCATAGTCCATAATGCATGCAAAAAGATAGAAATAATGAAAATAAAAGCAAAATTAAATGGGTACTTCCCTAAAAACATTGGGTTGCCACCAAACCAGCGCCTTTGTTTATAGTCGTTGGCTCGACTTCATGAAGCTCCTGGATCATCTAGTTGGATCTCTTCCAGTAAATCATCATTAATCTGGTAGGACACTTTTTGAAACTTAGCCTGATCAAGACTCTTGGTAAGCATAGTCAAAAATTCATCTTCATTGGATAAGTCATAAATATCTTGGGGCAATTCAGCAATAACATCAAGTGCATACACGTAACTCACATTAGCAGGAAATCTCATGGCCTCAAAAATATTAAATTTAATCACTTCACCATCAAATTTCATGGTTAATGTTCCTTCATGCACATCAATTTTAGTCCTAGCTGTTTTCAAAAATGGCCTGCCAAGCAAGATGGGAATATCATGACATGCATCACCCATGTTCATCACATAAAAATCCGCAGGAAACACAAGTTCATTCACTTGGACTAAGACGTCCTCTAACACTCCATCTGGGTAAATACTACTCCTATCAGCTAACTGAAGCACTACGCCAGTTTTCTTCAACTCTCCTAAGTTCAGTATGTCATAAACAGACCTAGGCATAACATTAATGGAGGCACCCAAGTCAAGCATAGCCTTATCAAAGTAAAGATTTCCTAGCTTACAAGGAACAGAAAACACACCCGGGTCTTTGTACTTAGGGGTAAGTTTCCTTTGAAAAATAGCAGTGACATTTTCTCCCACACTTACCTTTTCATTCCCTACTAATTTTCTTTTAGTAGTACATAATTCTTTTAAGAATTTAGCATAACGAGGCACCTGTTTAATGGTATCAAGGAAAGGCATGTTGATCTCTACCTTCTTTAATGTCTCTAAGATCTCTTGGTTAGCCTCATTCACCTTAGAAGTAGGGTTTCTAAATCTACTAGGAAAGGGTGGAATTGGCTTATAAGGTTCTCTTTTCTTCTCTCCTATTTCCTTAGTAGTTTAATGAGAATCTGTATCTGACTCTGGTTCAATCCCCTTACCCTCTAACTCAGGTTCTAATTCTCTACTCTTCCTAGGCTCTTGTAATTCTTTCCCCCTCCTAAGTGTTATGGCACAAACATTCTCCTCAGGGTTAGGGTAAGGCTGAGATGGTAACCTATTTTGCATTTGAGCCTACAAGTTGCTAACTATGATATCAGTTGTAGTCTGTCTCTCTTGAACCTGCTTAAGAGTTGTCTCCAAAATCTGGAACCTATCAACCATCTTCTTAAGAACTTGTTCTAGTAGGAAGTTGGTCCTATCTTGATTAGAAGGTTGACGAGACGTTCGGTCAAAACTAGGTGGATTGGTTTGAGGGCCATACCTAAGATTAGGGTGGACTTTCCATCCTTCATTATAGGTGTTAAAATAGGGATCATACCTCCTTTGACCTTGGTTATAATAGACAGTATTAACATTACCCTCTTAAAGTGTGGGACATGCATCAGTAGGTTGCCCCTCTAGATAACAAATGCCACATACAACTACTTTTTGTACTCCCCCAGTGACAATCTTATTTAACATAGCAGTAATATAAGACAACTGATTCTCTACAGATGAACTAGAACCAATCTCATTGACCCTTTTAACTTGTGATTCCCTAGCACCAAACTGCTGAGTATTTTGGACCATTAGATTAAATAAATTTCTAACCTCTGCTGCCGTTTTATTAAGTAGAGCCCATCCACTAGCAGCATCAACCATATTACGATCCATAGGAAGCAAACCCTCATAAAAATATTGAATCAATAGTTGTTTAGTTATTTGATGTTGGGGACAACTAGCACACAATTTATTAAATCTTTCCCAATACTCACAAAAAGTTTCCCCATTCATTTGTTTGATTCCACATTTGTCTTTCCTAATAGATCCAATACGGGATGCAAGAATTTAAAAAAAAAAATGAATTATGCAATGTAGTCCACGTAGAGAAAGATCCAGCAGGCATGTAATGCAACCAATCCTTAGCATTACCAAGCAAAGAAAAGGGAAAGGCTCTCAATCTAATTTGGTCCTCAGAAATTCCCTCAAGCACCATAGTGGAGCAAGTAATAAGGAATTCACTAATACGTCGGTATGGGTCATCTCCAGCTAATCCATGAAACTTAGGTAATAAATTGATGAATCCAGAGTTCAGTTTCAAGGGTTTATTTAATACAACATAAGTAATGGACATGGGTTGGGTTTCTAGGTTAGGGGCAGCAAGTTCTCGAAGAGTGGACATTCTTACCTCTTTAAGCTCAAGACCTATTGGCAATCTACAAAAAAAATTAAAATAAAAACAAAACAATAAAAGTAGTAAAATTAAATAGAAGTAGATTAGCAATTTAATTTTCTTTCCCCGACAACGATGCCAAAATTTGTTAAGCTTGTCGAGAGCTACAAATTTAACCACTTCTTCGGTTATTAAATACTTTTTATAGCATAGGGAAGTAGGGATCGATCCACGAGGAAAGATTGTTTTAAAAAGGCTAGCTTAATCCTAAATGATTTTATTAATCCAATTTATTAAATCTAATCTTAATAATTCTAAAATAATTAAAATCTAATAAATAAAAATCTGGAACAACACCCATTGATGCTCTTAAATATTTTGGATTATATTCTGGAAAGAAAATAGTAAAAAGCTTTCCTAAATAATCTAGAAAAATAAAATCAGAAAATTACCACAGAATATCAATGCAGAATATCAAATATGAAATTATAAAGAAAATAATCTGCATAAATAAAAATACGAAAATAATCAAGAAAATTACCCTAATTCTAGGATACATTTTTCTGGACTTAGCAAAACCTAATAATCGTGAATTAACAATTAAAGTCGAAATTTTCAGAACTAATAACCTAAAAACCTGCACATATCGATTTCACAAAATAATTCTGAAAAATTATCAAATAACTTCCAAAACTTACGAAATTGAATGTGGGAAGACTAGGACACTATATAAACTCTAGGAACTAATAAAAATAAAAAAAGAACAAAAATAACTATTTTTAGTCTAATTTCTAACAAATCGGTAATTAAATACTAAAACTTAATATTAATCAATCTAAAATTATAACCACTCTAAAAATCAAAATCTAAAATATCTAAAATTTCCTAGACACTCCTAAAATACCATAATTTTGGGGGGAGGGGTCGATTGAAATTATATTGAAGCTAATAAAAATAGAATAAAAATTAACAAACTAATCAAATTAACTCTAAGCAACAAATAATGATAAAAGGATATCAAATTTATGAAAAATGCTTAGCGTAATCTATATCCACCATGCAAATTAATATTTATCATTAACACACAAGTCAATTCTATCCATGAGTTAGACTGTAGAAGACACCCACCAGCGGATCTTCCCCGCTTTTCCTTAGATTATAGTTTAATTAGGTCCAGCCCTAATATAAACTCTACTAGTTTTGATAACCCTTACACCAGCACAAGAATTTAATCAAACTAGAGCATTACGTATTAGAAAAACACCATCTAACGCTTTGTAACCAATTTACCAGCAAATTGATTTAACAAAGATCTATAACGATTACCTAATTAAAAGAGATGGGTTTGAGCCATCCATGATTAATTAGGGTGATACTAATGCTTAAAAGACGATAACTTTTACGTATTAAAGTCTTTTAAACTATCATATGAATTCGTATTAAACTAACTAGCATCCATTCTAATTAATATAATACGAATATCATGAACGATAAACACTAATCGTTATGGAATCACAAATAAAAATTAACTAGAAAATAAAGCATGAAACTTGTTTCAAAATAATTAATTTAGCATGGTTTCAAATAGATTATACTAAGCTCAAAAAAAATTACTCACTCATATTAAAAATAAAATCACAATTTAACCAAAGGGTTCATGTTTAATAATAAACTTTAAAAAAAAATTAAAACAAAATAAAACAAAGCAACAAAAAAAAAGAAGAAGAGTTTGCCTTGATATGATGATATAGGAGAAGAAGAATGGCTTCGCGATTAGGAGGGGCTGAAGATTGATGGATTTTCGTGTGTGTGATGTTGCTAGGCGTGGAGGGGGTTTGAAGTGAGGTTGATGGAGGGAGTCGTGCTTGTGTGGAGTTAGGATAGATGTTGATGGTGATGATGATATTTTATGGTGGTGAGTAAAGAGGAGGAAGAAGGTGGGTATGAGGAGATGATGAAGAGATGAAAAGATGGTGAAGAAGATGGGGTGGCTTGAAGGAGATGGGCTGCATGGGATCCTTGAGGAGATAAGCATGGGGTGGTTATATATATAGGATGATGATGGTGATTATGATTTATGGTGAGGATGATTAGGGTTAGTGAATAGGGTTTTGTTCCTCCGTTCTTCCTTAGACTCCTTCTCCCGCAAGACTTCTAGCTATTCTTCAACTCTTGAAACCCTAGGCCAATTAAATAATTATGAAAATAATATTTTTCATAAATTATTATTTTTGGACCGTCTTTATAGCCAAGTGTATAAGACCCGAGCTTCGACGACTCCTCTTCTCCTCTTTATTAAAACAATGTCTAACCTGAAAAATATATGAAAATAACGTAAATTAGATGCAATAATGTGTAAAATATAATCAAAATAATTAATAAAACGATGCATGATTAATGGCTTAACAGATGCATACTTTCTGAGTCTTAAAGCTACTAACTTGACCTTCTTATCATCATGAATATCCTTATACTCAAATACTCTTTCAACTGTATGTAACCAATCAATAAGCTCCTCAGGATCGAGCTTACCTTCAAATTCAGGAACTTCAACTCTGAAATCATTGGTGTTAGCGTGAAACAGTTGCTCTCCTCTAGCCAATCTAGGCATTTCTTCTTCACTTGAGGAATCAACATCATGGCTATAGACTTGCTCACGTGCTCTAGGTTTAGATTGAAGAGTTTCTTCATTCATCTTCTGCTTTTGCTTCATGAACGAACCCAATTGCTTTCGTAAGTACTCGTTTTGGGCTTGAGCTTCTTGGTTTCTTTATGAGTCCTCTCGGATTTTGCTAGCCAAGAACTCGTTTTGCTTCATCAAAGCTTCAAACCTTTCTTCCAAGGACATGCTTGTTGAAGTCATGCTTGAATAAGGTTGCTTAAACAAAGGGGAAAATTGAATTTGTGTAGAAGGGGAACGAATGAATGATTTGTGAAAGTGGAAGGGTATGCTAGGCCAAGGTAAAACCTTTGCTCTGATACCAAATATGATGTATTTCTCAAGGGAAGGAAGAACCCAAGCCAACACACATCAAAACACGACTCAAATCAAGATTCAAGAGGAATAACACGACCAAGGGATAGCACGGTCGTGCTCTTAGGCACAGGATGGTCGTGCCACTTTGCTAGTGGGAAAGGTCGGGTTCTGTCAATTTACATGGTTGAGTTTGGCTTTTTGTTTGTGATGAAATCTAGAACAAAGGGGGTAGTCTTCACTTTGGTTAAGCATGGGAATGGATGTAAGAAAGGCTTATGAATGGATGAAGGTGAAAGAGATTCAAAGTTATGAATCACTAACTCAAAATTAAAGCTAGTAAACCCACTTTGCTTCTCTTTGAAACCGTGTGAAGAACATAGGATTGGATAGTGCTAAACTTAATGCTTGGATACAGAATCACCACCAAACATAAGTTTAGGGTCCCTAATCTTTAGTTAAGATACAGAAACACCACTTAACAAAGGTTAGGACTTACTTGATCGCCACCATAATCGACCAAGTTAAGGATAAGCAAGTGAAGTATTTGAGGGAAGAAAGCTAAAAGCTCTCAAAAGTGAAATTTCATTCAAAGGAGTTGTGTAGCTAGGCATGGCCGTGTGGTCCTCTTATGTTAGCAGCAGAATAGCAAAGCTAGCAAGCACACACACACCTCTAGCTTTCCTTACTAGCTAGGAAAGGTGTTAATTAAGCTAATAGAACCGGTTAGAGCTAATTGAATACAAAGCTTGCTTAAACTAATATAAATACATGCAAAGCATAAAGTAAAACAATACTAATGCTTATTATACATTAATCTATCATAATTAAAGCTTAAACATTCAGAGTGCTTGATGAATGCCCATTGGATAGCCGAAAAGTGATGTTTGCTTTTTCTCTAGCCAATAGCATGCAAGAGACACAAAACTTGCTGCTTGGTCTTCATTGGTCGTCCTTACCAAGGTTCCAGCCCATCATTGGATGTTTAGGGACGTGTGCCATGCCTAGGGAAGTGTGCCAATATGCTTACAAGTGTAGAAATCCACAGCTGAAGCAATAAAAATCGGGTTCACTAGAATCGGGTTCAAGCACGGTTTTAGCTGGTTTTTAGGACTAGGTTTAAACTTATCAAAAGTGAGTATGATTTTGTTTTCAGGCCAGGGGGTAACTTTGGGATGTGTATTAGCCCCCCCATGAAATCAAGGTTATAACATGTTTAAGTAGGGTAATTTGGCTTAAACATTAAACCATGCAGAATGGAGCCCAATCTGACTGGTTTGACAAAAGGCCTTGATCTTCCATCCTCTTGTGGGTATGATTGAAAAATAATGCTTGGACCTGAAAGCAGACATCATGAGGATTCCAAAAATGCAAAGATTCAAGACTGAAGCCACAATGCAACTTAAGTTATGAGGTGAACAAAACTGGGCAAAATCTGGTTGTTTAACCCGTGTGCACATCCTTGACTCTCTTTGACAATGTGAGTCAATGCTTGAACTTTGGAGCTTGTATTGGACCTTGATAGACTTGTTGGACCTTCTTCCTGGTGTATGGTGGTGGGGACTCCATCAACGGTCTTCGCAACATGTTCCGGGGTGAGGCTTGAAGACATGGTTGTAATAGAGTAGAAGGTATGGTGTTTCGGGTTTGTGAGAAATGAGCACGGTCTGGCCGTGCCAGGCTACTGGAATCGAGTAGGTGTGCTGGGGAGGAGGCATGGTCGTGCCGTATTGCACGGGGTACCGGATGGGGACCATCCAACCAAACCTTCCATAACCCTTCCCAATGATCCACTCCCTGTTACGGAGTCCAAGAAGGTCAAGGAAGTCTATTCCATGGTCAAAAACCACGTGAACATAGAAAAGGATCGACTGTCCAGTTCATACCGAAATTAGCCAGGTTTTGTTTCTCTATTGGAGCAAGTTACAGAAGGGGAAATTTCCTCCACGCACCACCCCCTTAAAGATTGAGATCTTAGCTTTCCAACAAGACCTTTTGCAAAGCATTTGGAGTTCATTTGGTCAGCCAACGAAGCCAAAAACCGAAGACACTGCACTGCAGGGCGCAATCCAGCACAGTCCGAAAGAAGGGCCCGTTTGGTTGACCTACTTAGCTCCAAATTCTGTCAAACTAAAGGGCATGAAAAAGAATCTAAATATTTATCAAATCATGGCCCTAAAGTTGAGCTAAGGGACAAGCTTGTGTTGCTTTTATCCACCCAAAGTAGGGAAGAAATTCCTTTACCCGATTTTTGGGTATAACCGGCTGCCACCTTGGGTTTTTGGTGTACATCTTGTACTACTTACAGGTTCAAGGCCCTAAGCTGCTGTACTTAGATCATTTAGATGCTTGACACCTTAATTTGGAGATTATTAAGCTAATGAGGTGTCAAGGTTCGACAAAATCTCTTGTTTTATCAACTTGTACTTGTAAGATAGGTTAGGCCATGTCATTTAGTCACAAACTCAGCTTGTATGCAGCCCTTGGCCGAGTGTAAGGGAGGTTTGGGCTATAAATACCCCTCTCTTCCATTTGCAAGGGCCTTTTGTCAAATTGAATACAAAACTTGAGCTTTGTCTCTCTCAAATTCCTAGTTCTATATCTTAAGTTTGGCAACTTAAGTGGTGTCTAGGTCTCTTTATCTCAATTAGGTGGCGATTCTGTATCCTAATTGATGTAAGGAGATTGACCTAGTGTTCAACAAGAGTGGCTCCATTGGATTATCTCTTGAAGGCACTTGTGTTATCCTCTTCTTCTTCTTATCATTCTCACTTCCTCACCTTCCTTACATCTACTCTCTGGGCAAGTGCAAGGTGAGATACATCAATTGGTATTAGAGCCTTAGCTACCCTCCTGATCTCGCTTCTAACCTCAAAGACATTCCCAAACACTAAGCCACAAACCACCCTTAACCACCTCTCCTTTTTGTATCCCTTGCACGTTTCCTTCCGTACCCAAGGCAACACTTCAGCATGAGTACCCCATGCCATTCGGCACGACCGTGCCTCATCCCCAGCACACCCACTCGATTCCAGCAGCCTAGCACGGCCGTGCTCTTGCTCACAGGCCTGAAACACCACACCTCCTACCTTATTACAACCATATCTTCAAGCGTCACCCCGGAACAAGTTGCAGAGACCGTTCTTAAAGAGAAGGATGAATTGGAGGCCAAGGTCAAGTACCTCCAAACTCAACTTAGCCAACTCCTAGAAGAGAAGGAAGGAGTTTGAGGAACTCTAGAAGCCCCATAGAACAAGGACCTCAGATTGATCTCGAGGAAGAAGAAAGCTAACCCCATGAGTCTTCTAGTGAAGAAGGTGGAGGACTACCATTTCGACCTAATGGAGGTGGTAATCTTGACTTCAAGGTTGACATTCTCGAGTTTGAACGCCATCTAGGCCCGGATTTGCTTCTAGATTGGCTTCGGACGGTTGAGAGACTCATCGAATACAAAGACATCCCGGATGAGAAAAAGGTAAAACTTGTAGCCCTTAAGCTTCGCAAATATGCTTCAATTTGGTGGGCTAACTTAGTGACCAAGAGGGCATGGAAGGGAAAGGGAAAAATCTGTACTTGGGCACAAATGAGGGACAAACTAAAGGCCAAATTCCTACCCACCCACTAACTCCATGATAACTACCTCAAATTTTATAACCTCAAACAAGGAATCAAGAGTGTGGAGGAATATACTATGGAGTTTGAACAACTCCTCTTGAAATGTGATTTGAAGGAAGATGAAACCCAAACTCTTGTGAGGTATTTGAGTGGTTTGGATGATCAAATTTCCCATGTTGTTGAGCTACATCCTTACTCCTCTCTTGATGAGCTTAGTTCCCTTACATACAAAGTTGAAAAACACCGAAAAGCCAAAGGGAAAGGAATTGTGTCCAAACCTCCTACTCGGTCTTACCCTTTTTAAAGACCCCCAAACACAACTCCTAGACCACAAGCTCCACCACCTCCACGGCCAAATCCCCCAAATGCCCAAAACACACCTCAAAGAAACCCTCCCAAACTGGAAGATAGAAGAAGATGTTTTCGGTGCCAAGGACTAGGGCACATTGCATCTGAATGCCCAAGCAAGAGGAGTGTTATGTTGGCTGAATTTCAAGCTTCCTTTGAAGAGCTTGAGGGAGAGGACGAAGGGGTGAAAGAGCTAGACTTAAATGAGTCTCTAGAGGAGGTTGAAGAAGGTCCGGATGAAGGGGAACTTTTGGTCATTCGAAGGGCCTTAAGTGGCCTAGCTTCCCAAGATGAGCTTGAACAAAGAGAGTCCATCTTCCATACAAGGTGCACCATAGGTGGCAAGGTTTGCTCCCATATCATTGATTGGGGGGGGGGGGTTGTGCAAATGTGGCCTCACAATCCATGTTGGACAAGTTCAAGCTCTCGGTGACCCCCACCCAAAGCCATACACCATCCAGTGGCTTAATCAAAGCAAAGGTTTGCAAATCTCCTCCCAGTGTCTCGTATCTTTAAGCATTAGAAAGACTTACAAAGATGAGATTTGGTGTGATATTGTGCCAATGGATGCTTGCCATGTCTTGTTGGGTCGACCTTGGCTCTTTGATAGGAGGGTCATGTATGATGGCCGTATGAATACCTCTACCTTCACAAAGAACCACAAGAAGATCACCCTCACTCCACTCAAATCGTCCACCCCCTCCAAACCCAAAGAAAACCCACAAATGGATATCTTTGTCACCACCCTCCTAAAGTCCCAAATGCATGAGTATGAACCATACAAAGAATGGATCTTGCTAGGCCAAGAATTGGCCTTAGCCATGGCCTCAAGCCACCCCATGCTCACCCCTCCTACATACCTTCCAACATGTTTTCCCTCAAGAAATACCCCATGGTTTGCCTCCCAAAAGATCCATCCAATACATGATTGACCTTTTTCCCGGTTTCACCCTCCCAAACAAACCAACCTATAGGATGAAGCCCCAAGAAACTTAAGAAGTCCAATGCCAAGTTGATGACCTCTTAGCCAAGGGGCTAATCCGTGAGAGCCTAAGCCTGTATGCCGTCCCGGCTCTACTTGTGCCCAAGAAAGATGGGAGCATGAGAATGTGCATTGATAGTAGGGCCATCAACAAGATCTCCATCAAGTATCGGTACCCCATTCCAAGGTTGGAGGATTTACCTGATGAGCTTTATGGAGCCACTCTCTTCTCCAAAATTGATCTTAGAAGTGGCTAGTACAAAATCCGGATCTTTGAAGGGGATGAATGGAAGACGACTTTCAAAACAAAGGGCGACCTTTATGAGTGGTTGGTCATGCCATTTGGCTTGACTAATGCACCTAGCACCTTCATGAGGCTTATGAATGAGGCGCTTAGGTCGGTCATAGGCAAGATTGTTGTTGCGTATTTCGATGATGTCCTTGTATATGGCTAGGATGAACAAGAGCATGCCGACCCCCTCCACCAAGTCTTGAGTATCTTGGCTCAAGAAGAGCTCTATGGTAACCTTGAGAAGTGTCACTTCTTCACACCCCAAGTCATCTTCTTGGGTTATGTAGTTTCGGCTCAAGGCATCCATGTTGATGAAGACAAGGTTAAGGCTATCGATGAGTAGCTTACTCCCTCCTCCATACATCAAGTTCGAAGTTTCCATGGTTTAGCCCCCTTATATAGGAGATTTGTGAAGGACTTTAGCTCCATTGTCTCTCCCATGATCAAGATTCTCAAGGGCAAGACCTTTGAGTGGAATGAACAAGCCCGCTCGGCATTTGAAGAAATCAAGAGGAGGCTTACAAGTGCTCCCATCCTAGCACTACCTAGCTTCTCCAAGGTCTTTGAGGTGGAGTGTGATGCCTCCAGAGTGGGCATAGGGGCTGTTTTGTTTCAAGAGAAGCGACCCATTGCATTTTTTAGTGAGAAATTGAATGAAGCAAAGAGGAAATACTCCACATATGACAAGGAGTTCTATCCAATAGTCCGGGCTTTGGAACATTGGAGACACTACCTAGTGGGGGCCGAATTCATCCTACATTTGAACCATGAGGCCCTCATGTTCATTAAAGGGCAACATAAGCTCAATCCCTGCCATGCCAAGTTGGTTGAGTACCTCCAAGCTTTCAACTTCATGATAAATCACAAAGCTGGCAAGTTGAACAAGGGAGCGGATGCCTTTTCAAGCAGGACCTTTCTCCTTTCGGTCCTAGAATCCAAGGTACTTGGGTTTGAGATTGTCAAAGAGATGTACATAAATGATGAGGACTTCAAGGAGATCCATGTCAAGTGTGCTAACCACCCCCAAGACCTCTTCCACATCCTAGAGGAGTTCCTCTTTAAGGGTTCACGGCTTTGCATACCCAAGTGTGGGTTTAGGGAGTTGCTAATCCAAGAGCTTCATGGTGGTGCTCTATCAGGTCACTTTGGGGTAGAGAAGACTTGCTCAGTGCTCAAGGAGCATTACTATTGGCTGAAAATGGCCAAGGATATGGAACACTTCTTCAAGAGGTGCTCAATTTGTCACATGGCTACGAGCCATGTACTTCGCCAAGGCCTTTACTCCCCTTTGCCTGTGCCCTTTAACTCCATGGGAAGATATTAGTTTGGACTTCATCACGGGCTTGCCACGGACTCAAAGAAGCAAGGATTCCATCATGGTGGTGGTGGATTGTTTCTCCAAAATGGCCCTCTTTGTCTGTTGTCACACCACCCATGATGCCTCCCACATAGCCAATCTCTACTTCAAGGAGATTGTGAGACTTCATGGCATCCCAAGGAGCATGGTTTTGGATAGGGACACTAAGTTCCTTAGTCATTGTTGGGTCACTCTTTGGAGAAAGATAGGGACACACCTCAAGTTTAGCACCACTTCTCACCCCCAAACCGATGGCCAAACCAGGGTAACTATCCGGACTTTGGGGACCTTGCTCAGGGTACTTGTGAAGAAGAACATCAAGGCTACCTCATGTGGAGTTTGCTTTCAACTGGGCACCAAGAAAAGCCACCCACCTCTCCCTCTTTCAAGTGGTCTATAGGTACAATCCAGAAACTCCCTTGGACCTCACACCCATTCCCACTCCCAGCAAGTTTAATTGGGAGGCCGAGAAACGAGCCAAAGAAATTAACGACCTTCATGCTCAAGTTCGGGAGAGGATTAAGAAGTCTAACACCCAAGCCATGCATAAAGCCAACAAATACAACAAGGAGGCCCATTTCCAACCAGGGGACTTGGTGTGGATTCACATGAGGAAAAAAAGGTTCCCAAGCAAGCGCAAGTCCAAAATCATGCCCAGATCGAATGGCCCCTTTGAGATATTAGAGAAGGTTAGACCTAATGCCGACAAGGTCAACTTACCTGGTGATTGTGGGGTCTCTATCACCTTTAATGTGGCTAATCTCAGCCCATACTTTGAGGAAAATGAAGAAATCCCATGTTTGAGGTCAAACTCTAACTCACTCGGAGAGGATGATATGGACCATCCAACAAAACCTTCCATAACCCTTCCTAATGATCCACCCCCTATTAGGGAGTCCCAGAAGGTCAAGGAAGCTCATGCCATGGTCAGAAACCACTAGACTAAAGAAGAGGATGGACTGTCTAGTTCATACAAAAATTATCCAGGTTTTGTTTCTCTGTTGGAACAAGTTACAGAAGGGGAAATTTCCTGCACGCACCAACCCTTTAAAGCTTGAGATCTTAGCTTTCTAACAAGACCTTTTGCAAAGCATTTAGAGTTCATTTGGTCAGCTAACCAAGCCAAAAACCGAAGACACTGCACTACAGTGCACAATCCAGCACAGTTCGAAAGAAGGGCCCATTTGGTTGACCTACTTAGCTCCAAATTTTGTCAAACTGAAGGGAATGAAAAAGAATCTAAATATTTATCAAATCATGGCCCTAAATTTGAGCTAAGGGACAAGCTTGTGTTGCTTTTATCCACCCAAAGTAGGGAAGAAATTCCTTCACCCGATTTTTGGGTATAACCGGCTGCCACCTTGGGTTTTTGGTGTACCTCTTGCACCACTTGCAGGTTCAAGGCCCTAAGCTGCTGTACTTAGATCATTTAGATGCTTGACACCTCAATTTGGAGATTATTAAGCTAATGAGGCGTTAAGGTTCGGCTAAATCTCTTATTTTATCAACTTGTACTTGTAAGATAGGTTAGGCCTTGTCATTTAGTCACAAACTCAGCTTGTATGCAGCCCTTAGCCGACTGTAAGGGAGGTTTGGGCTATAAATTCCCCTTCTCTTCCATTTGCAAGGGTCTTTTGTCAAATTGAATACAAAACTTGAGCTTTGTCTCTCTCAAATTCCTAGTTCTATATCTTAAGTTTGGCAACTCAGGTGATGTCTAGATCTCTTTATCTCAATTAGGTGGTGATTATGTATCCTAATTGATCTAAGGAGATTGCCCTAGTGTTCAACAAGAGTGGCTCCATTGGATTATCTCTTGAAGGCACTTGTGTTATCCTCTTCTTCTTCTTATCATTCTCACTTCCTCATCTCCCTCACATCTACTCCCTTGGCAAGTGCAAGGTCAGATACATCAGTACCCGTGCTGAGGTTCTGTCTGTGGCACGGTAGGGAATGTGCAAGGGAGAAAATAGAGATGTGGTGAAGGGTGATTTATGGCTTAGTGTTTGGGAGTGTGTTTGAGGCTGGAAGCAAGATCATGAGGTTAGCCAAGGCCCTAATACCAATTGATGTATCTCACCTTGCACTTGCCAAGAGAGTTGATGTAAGGGAGATTAGAAAGTAAGAATGAGAAGAAGAAGACGAGGATAACACAATTGCCTTCAAGAGATAATCTAATGGAGCCACTCTTGTTGGACACTAGGGCAATCTCCTTAGATCAATTAGGATACAGAATCACAACCTAATTGAGATAAAGAGACCTAAACACCACTTAAGTTGCCAAACTTAAGATATAGAATTAGGAATTTGAGAGAGACAAAGCTCAAGTTTTGTATTCAATTTGACAAAAGACCACTGTAAATGGAAGAGAAGGGGTATTTATAGCCCTAAACCTCTCTTACACTCAGCCAAGGGCTGCTTACAAGCTGAAGTTGTGACTAAATGACATGGCCTAAGCTATCTTACAAGTACATGTTAATAAAAAAAGAGATATCGCGTAACCTTGGCACCTCACTAGCTTAATAATCTCCAAATTGAGATGTCAAGCATCGAAATACTCTAAGTACAACAACTTAGGGCCTTGAACCTGCAAGTAGTACAAATGGTACACCCAAAACCCAAGGTGGGAGCCAGTTATACCCAAAAATCGGGTAAAGGAATTTCTTCCCTACTTTGTCCGGATAAAAGCAACACAAGCTGGTCCCTTAGCTCAACTTTAGGGCCATGATTTGATAAATATTTAGATGCTTTTTCATGCCCTAAAGTTTGACAATAGTTGGAGCTAAGTAGGTCAACCAAACAGGCCCTTCTTTCGGACTGTGCTGGATTACGCCCTACAGTGCACTGTCTTCGATTTTTGGCTTAGTTGGGTGACCAAATGAACTCCAAATGCTTTGCAAAAAGTCTTGTTGGAAAGCTAAGATATCAAGATTTAAGGGGATGGTGCCTGCAGGAAATTTCCTGTAAGACCCGCGTTTTTGTCTTTTCTGTTATGCTAACTTCATTACCTTTTTACGTCATAAAATCGTATTTTTAGTAACTGTATGAGTTAAATTATTATCGATGTGCTTTTGGGAGCAATAATTTTATTAAAAAGGATTATTATTGCTAATATTGATTTCAAAGTTAATTTGTGCTATTTATGCCTTTAGATTATATCAATAGTTTAATTTAGTCGTTGTTCGATTTATTTAGTCGTTTCCTGAACTTAGTTAGGACTCTAGCTTTAAGATCCTTCAACGCGAGCTTAGACTGATCGATAACGCATTTGGGATCGAGTTGTTGTAGCAATTGAGCATAAAAGACAAAAAAAAGAAGGGAAATTAAAAAAGGGGGCGAAGCCCGTTTCTTCAGTAAAGAAAACATGCAGAGGGGGGGGGGTTATCTACCCGATCGCACGCGAACACCCAGGAGAGAGAGAGAGAGAGGCTGAGCAATGGAGGGAGAGAGAGGGAGCGTCGGCTGGCGACGGCGTTGGTGCCACGGTGCGCAGCCGGCC
Source organism: Selenicereus undatus (assembly GCA_017589665.1). NCBI lineage: Eukaryota > Viridiplantae > Streptophyta > Magnoliopsida > Caryophyllales > Cactaceae > Selenicereus > Selenicereus undatus. Next base: position 37,545,971 of record JACYFF010019584.1, read on the forward strand.
ACGGCTGTGGATCGGCGAAGAGAGAGAGTGAGGGATCGAGCGAGTGTCAGGGCGAGGTGCTCGGTCCGAAGGCTAGGGTTTTGAAGCCCTCAACCCCATGCCACCACCACCGTCACCGTCGACGGGTGAGCCCACGCCAGCGACCACCATTAGCAGCAACGACAACAGTAAAAGGGGGTTGATTCGTGTCTGGGTTTGGGGTCGAATTGAGTCCGTTTTTGCGAGGGTCAAGCATGGGTTGGGTCTGTTTGTGCGTCAGTAAGCAAGGGTCGAGAAATCGAGCTTTTCCAGCACTCAAAGTCGAGCCTAAAGGCTTTCGAACGAACCCTTAGCTTGGATTGAGGTGGGTGTTTCTCACCACCTAAGTATTAGTAGTTTTGAAATCGTTTTAACCTTTAAGTTGTGTTGTATGTTAGTTTAGTTAACTAAGGCCTAAAAATTAGCTTTAGAATGAATCATGCAGGTTTAGAATCGATTTGAATCAATTTAGGTAAATTATGCATGAAATGTTAATTCGAAGGGGTTTATATATGTTTAGCTTCAATTCGAATATGTTTAGTATTAATTCGAATGCATATAGTTAATTTATGCCTAAGTTTTTAATTCAAAACGAATTGTTTATGTTTAGCGTTAATTCGAGTGCATAAGGTTAATTTATGCCTAAGTTTTTAATTCGAAACGAATTATATATGTTTAGCATTAATTCGAATGGATATAGTTAATTCATGCCTAAGTTTCTAATTCAAAACGAATTTTATATGTTTAATGTTAATTCGAATGCATATAGTAATCCATGCCTGAAGATTTGGGTTGAAATGAGCTATGCATGTTTATGATCGTCTCAAGCATGTATAATTAACTCCTGCCAAATTAATAGTTTCGAAACGAAATATGAATGTTTAGAATCACATTATGTTTAAATGACCATAATAGCTTGAATAGTGAAACCTTTTCATGCTTAGTCAGTTTAACCTAATACATTAGACCTCTATTTTAGGTTAAGCTCTTATGAATGCTTAAATGTGTGTGTGTGTGTGTGTGTGTGTGTGTATATATATATATATATATACATATGCGTATGATTATGACTGTTTGCTGCAGTGCTTCGATAATCACTAGTTATTTAATTGAGAAGTCCGGCATTGGTAAGTTGCGTAAGTTATGTATCGCCTTCCAGTATATGTTGATGATTAGGACGCTAGATTGTGAAGTTGAAACCGAGATGGTAGTTGGATGGTTTGAGGAAGAACTATGAGTGGTTCGAGGATCTTGTGGTACGGTGCTTGTGAGGAGGGAGTTCCGGTTGTGATTTGACCGCAATCGTGTGGATTGTGAGGCCATGTGTGGCTCATTGTGTTGAAATGATTATGAAGTGCTTAAATGTGATGCATGTGAAGCCCCTTACCAATGTGATATATGTGATATATGTGCTTAAATGGTCAAATTGCATTACGTGTATAAGGGTGAGTTTTTCAAAGAAAGATTTCATGTTTTGAAATGATAATAGCCATAACTATTAGTGCATGATGACCTATTTTAATAAAATGGAAACAGTTTTGGGAGTGAACTCGCTTGAATGGGGGAATCCCTAAAGAGTTTTACAAAAGCGTAAGTTGCATGATAAAGGATTTCGCTGTGAGACGCAGCAAACTTATTAGTCGTTAAGACCAGTTTAAATGGCTAAGATAAGTGCTAAGTGACAATAGATAGGGAGTGAACCTGCTTGAACGGGAGAATCCCTATAGCCTAGGGAGTAGTCCAAAAGTTAGTTGCCATCCCGGGGGTAAGAGCTTAGGGGATTGAGTGTAGATCTCTCCCAACTAGCACTTTATGATGATCTTATGCCCAGAAGTAGTTTCTTATTAAATAAAAAAAGCAGTTGGTGTTTTGCCTTTGTAAGGGTCATTATGAGACCAAGATGAAAGAGATTCTTTCAAAATATATATGAGCCTCAAGAGGCTAAGAGAAGAGTTTTTATGAGCCTCAAGAGGCTAAATGAAGTGTTTTCAAAGAAAAGAAGGAAAGCTTACTATGCATGACTTGTGCATATCATACGAATGAGATCTAAGTAAAGTATCAAAAGTGTTATGTGCATGTTCCAAGTATAAGTTGCGAATGAGATGCTAAGTAAGATACGATTACGAAAAAGAAAGTCTTATAAGCATATTTCATGTATACTCTATGAATGAGATTTGATTGAGACATGAAATGTCTGTCTTATGCACGTCATATGAATGAAATACCAAGAAAAGTATGATTACAAAAAGAGATAATCCTATGTGCACATCATGTGAATAAGGTTTCATGCATAGTTCGAATAGAACGCTAAGAAGTTATGTTTATGAGAAAGAAAGTTCTGTGTTTAGCCTCGTCACTTGTTTAAGTGTTTGACTACCTGTTAGTAAAGAAGTTTGGATATTTAGAGACCTACAAATGTGTTTGAGTACTTAAAGTCAAGTTTATGGTTAGTAATGTTTCCATAGGAATTTTATGAATGCCTAATATGATATTAAAGTATGAATACGAGATATGTGACTAGTAAATATATTATTACCTGCAACGGTTTTGGTTTTAAAGGGGTTGGAGGATACTCACGGAGCATGTGGTTGCTCATCCCACTACTCTTTCCGCTTTTCCCCAGGTTTTCTTTATAATAGGAAGAAGTTGAGTGAGCTATGTCAAAATGGAACCTATTCTTGCTTGCCAGGTGTCGTTTGGATCCATTTGAAGGGATCTTATGTGCTTAATGAAGTCATGTCATGTGTTCTTAGTTTGAAATGATTGTAAACAAGTATTCTAAGTTCATGTAATGCATATTGTTTATAAGTCGCTCTGTATGGCCATATGAGCCAACCATCCAGTTAGCTAGATGTCTTTTTGGTCAAAGTTAGTTATGTGTCTTGGGACGTAAACCCCAAACTCCGGTTGTGTGAACCGTTGAGTTGTATCTTTTACTTTTTCTGTATTAATGAACTATTCTATTTGGTGTACTCCGAGCGGGTGGCTCGTCGAGTTATGAATTTCGGTGTGTGGCCGTTGAGCTATGTTTTATATTTTACGCTTCTGTTGATTCACCGGGACTTATTGTAAGGCATTTATCCTGGAAACGGTCAGTTTTCAGGGGAAACTCTGTCCGTTTGGTCCCGGAATTTAAGTAAGAAGTTAGGAAAATTTAACGTTTCCGGCCCTAGGGGCTGGGGGTATTACATTGATGGTATCAGAGCATGGTTCCGCGACCATAGGTGCGACTTGAGTCTTGCATCTCATATAGGTGCCTAGGAACACTTTGTGGTTATGTGACATATGCCTGCTTCGTGTGCAAGTGTGCTTTGTGGTACAACCATCTTTGACTTATGTGAGACTCGAGTAGGTCGATTAAGTAAAAGTGGCGAGTTATGCGTTAGTATAGGAGTCAAATAGCTCTCCCCACACCCTCAGGTGACGTTGTGAGTACCTCATTGGTGCAATATGCTCCTACCATGCCAATTGAGTTCATGGATTGACATTTAGGTGATCCGGATGAGCCAATCGGATGTTTGTGAGCCTAATCCATTTCCTTGTTCTTGTGTGCGCTAAGTTATGTTTTGAATGGTAAATGTCTTTTTCGTGCACTATAATAAGAAAGTCGATAGTTTAAGCATGTTGTTTTAAACTCGACACATTGAAAAGTCTTTCTGTAAGCTCGTCCTTGCCCCTGAAGTACGATTTGCTCCTCGGGCCCCATAATGGAGTGAGCAGACGTACTCAAAGGATGGTGGAGAAGAAGTTCAAAATAGATAAGCTATTTTCACCTTTGAAATCCGAAGTTTCGAAATATTAATATCTTTTTGTGGTCGCGTCAAGATTTACTTTACATTCTTTAGCTATGATGAGCAAGCTTAGGTTTCCGAGTACATGCCATTGTACTATACGTGTCGGGATCGATTGCTATAATTGGTAATCCTACTAAACGATATCCTCCCTCTTTCTTTTGAATTCCAAATTCCCTGAGTATATTAGGGGCTACTTTTGTATGCATGCTTGAAGACTATGTGTTAATGGCAGGAGCTTGTTGAACATTGCTTAAGTGTACCTATCGTTCTCCTTTCATGCCATTATTTACTAAACCATGCATTACTTGTTCTTTTTATTATATGGATTATTATTCGTGAATGGAGTGACAATGTTTCGGCCTGAACGGACCCTGATATACCTAGAAAGCATAAGGGAGAAAGAACCTGGCAGACTTTGGAATTGTACATAGTAAATGATCCCTATTAAGGTAAGCGACCTACGGTAAGACTCCTATGGTCACCTGTGCAATGGGTGTACCTCATAAGACCTCAACGCGTACCTATGAGACCAGTAATGACAACCATACTCAAACAACCTGGCAGTTGGACACCAAACTCTTCCTAAATTGAACGGTATTTAGGGCAAGCCATTGACCACAGGTTGGAAAGAAGGATTATACGTGCACATACAATTCTGGGTGTTCTTTATGTGTGACAACCCCGTGAATCTGCATGTTTTAAGAATTCCTTATGATGCCAAATGATGCTGTGTGATGCCTCTATTGCCTTGCTATGAAATGAAAACCACCTAGTTAGGTGACTTCGTTTTGAAATGCTTCGATTTTGTATGCTAATGAATCAGCTTGACATGAGTCGGATTGCTATGTGACTTGATTGTTCCGATTATCTAAGTTTTGTGATGCATGACATGGCATGACCTCTGACTGTTGCTTGCATTCCGTTACCTCTTTGATCCCATGTAATAGCTGAATGACCGCCTACACACATATTGAAGCACGGTAAGGAGAACCTAGAGACTTGAATTCAAGTCTCCTTGCCCTTATATGTTTGATCCGAATAGCGTAGGGGAAGCATGTAGGCCTGTAAGCCACAGACCCAGGATTGGTCAAGGAGCATAACCATTCATTTGTATGAATCTATGACTTCAGAGACGATCAACCCCAAGTAAGAACCCTAGGGAAAGACTCCCCACCATCGAAATCATCGACTTACCTTACTGCCTCAGCATTTCCTTCTCCAAGTTGTTCTTATCAGCATGATTATGCTAGTTCATGTTAGTCATGATTCCGGATTTTCAGTGCTCTGTTGTAAACCCTGCGTGAAGTCAATGTGAATTCGATCTTCTATTACCAATATGGTATAATTTGATGTTTCTACTACCTTAATGTAGTGTGATAACCTTCTCGTAGATGATTTAACCTTAGATCGACATAAAAGCATAAGGAATGTCAATCATGCATGCTCACATTTTGTGAATTGCTTGCCATATGTACCCTAGTCGGATTCATGTTATAATCAACTCTTAGGCTTAGGAATGCTGAATTATTGATACTATGCCATACTATGTGATGCTATTATGCTTAACTGATACTATGTGGTTCTATGGGACGCTTTTGTTGTTCTAATGCATTATAAGAGTCTTTATGTTAACCACTGTGACCCAAAGGTGACCTGAATTCATGTTTAGAATGAGGCTGTTAGTGTACGACTTTAAGACGTCATTGTCTCGATTGCCAAGACCTTAGCTGCCCAGTTATAGATGCATACGCATAGAATTACTGCTTGCCATGCTAACTGAGTCTAGATTCTCGAAAATCTTTGTCAATTCTTCAAAATAAACTCGATGTGGTTTTGCACGCCAACTCAGTTGCCCCTCTTCGATGCGATTTGCCCTCGGCGCCTAAACAGAGTGAGTAGACACTTGAAGAGGACTGGCGAGGAGGAGACTGGAAACCAGAAGAGATTTTCTTTCGATTTAAAAGTAGTGTTTCGAAAATGAAATCTTTTGAAAACCTATCGCGTAGATCCTAGTTGTGTGCATGCATTCTAGGAAAGACCGAACATAGATTTAGAATTTTGAGGGCGAAATTCTTTTAAGGGGGGAAGAGTGTAAGACCCGTGTTTTTGTGTTTTCTGTTAAGCTAACTGTATTACCTTTTTACATTATAAAGTCGTATTTTTAGTAAGTGTATGAGTTAAATTATCATTGTGAAAATCGTGAGTATTCTACCACAAGAGGGGGGGTGAATTGTGGTGTCTGATTTTCGCGTTGTAAATAACAAACACCCTTGTGACTTGTTTGCAGAGGGTGTTCTCAAATATTGCAAATGCGAAAATCACCAAGATAAATGCGGAAAATAGAGCACACACAATTTTTACGTGGAAAACACCTCTAGCCCAACTGAGGTGTGAAAAACCACGACCTACCTCGTGTAGGATTTAACCACTTCACTAAACCGGGCTTAACTCGTTACAAATGTAACACACCTTGTTACAACTTGCAACCACGTAACCTCCTTCTCTAAGGCAGATTACACCACATCCAAATCTCACCAGATTGGACACGTCCAAAGTCCACACGACTGAGGACCACTCACTCACTTTTCTGATTCAAGATCAGGGTTACAAAACACCTTACTGGGTGCTTCTGTCTTAAGCAGATGTAAGGTACAATGAAGTCCTAGTATGCCAATATATTGAAAGCTCAGTTTAAACACAACTTGTGTCGGTTTTTCTTTTCTCAAGTGTAGCTCGAAAAATTCTTTTCACTAGAAAAACCATTTTTGAAATTTTGCTTTTTGCATATGTTGTGTTTCTGGATTTTCTCTTGCTTTCTTTTCTTGCTATTCTCTCTGTGTGTGTCTCATTCAATGGGAGTAAAATGCTATATTTAAACAAGAATCCCAACGGTCAAAACCAAGAGAATCAGCTAAGTGTGGAAAATGATTTTTCAAGAAAAATACTCCCCAACGGCTAGTGACAATTTTTCCCCAAAGTATAAGGGATTTGTTATCTTAAGAGATAACCCTTATCTTCCCATAGCCGTGAAGAAGATTCAAAAGGCAACCAGAAATCTTCAGCTTTTGAAATTTTATCTTATCCGAAAATATGGGCAAAGGAAATCTTTTAGTTTTGGCAAACCTCCCAAAACCTATTTTCGTAAATCTCCCATAATATTTTTGAGAAATATCCATTCCAGAAAAATTAGCAATCTTGGAGTTTAAGGAAAGTATTCTGGAGATCTTGGCCAACCGAAATGAATTTTTAAAGATAACCGGGTATGGCCACTTCAGTTCAGAAACACCCTAGGCACCTTGTTTGCAGGGTTGTTCGCAACTGGTGTTTTGAAGCAGTTAGCGCAATTACCAATTCAAGAGTTGTTTAAAAGCATTTTCAATATTGGCATATTAACAAGAGTCTAAAGAAATAAAACCTATATACCAAAGACTTCTTGTTTTGAATCAGTCATCTTGTCCAAGATTTGTAGAGCTGCTGTGAACATCAAGGCCACCTTGTTTGCTGGGGTTGTTTTTTGCATTGCTAGAGTTCAGGAACATGCCTTACAATCAACTGTCGAGACGACGTTCTTGACTTAATATAGAATCACCAATTAAAACCTGTTTTGAAGACTTGTTCTCACATGTAGCAAACCAGTTAATACAATAAAGATTATAAACACCAGTAAGGCCTGTTTGGAGATCGTGTTTGGAGCAACATTACTTGGACAAATTTTTACACTTGGATTTGTTATCATCAAAACTTAAATATAATAACTCAACAATTATCGATGTGCTTTTGGGAGCAATAATTTTATTAAAAAGGATTATTATTGCTAATATTGATTTCAAAGTTGATTTGTGCTATTTATGCCTTTAGATTACATCGATAGTTTAATTTAGTCGTTGTTCGATTTATTTAGTCGTTTCCCGAACTTAGTTAGGACTCTGGCTTTAAGATCCTTCAACCCGAGCTTAGACTGATCGATAACGCATTTGGGATCGAGTTGTTGTAGCAATTGAGCATAAAAGACAAAAAAAGAGAAGTGGGAAATCAAAAAAGAGGGCGAAGCCCGTTTCTTCAGGAAAGAAAACACGCAAAGGGAGGGGGGGTTCTCTACCCGACCCCACACGAACACCCAGGAGAGAGAGAGAGAGGCCCTGAGCGATTGAGGGAGAGAGAGGGAGCGCCGGCCGGCAGCGGCATTGGTGTCGCTGTGTGCAGCCGGCCACGACTGTGGACCGGCAAAGAGAGAGAGAGAGGGATCGAGCGAGTGTCAGGGCGAGGTGCTCGGTCCGAAGGCTAGGGTTTTGAAGCCCTCAACCCCACGACACCACCACTGTCACCGTCGACGGGTGAGCCCACGCCGCCGACCACCAGTAGGAGCAACCACAACACTAAAAGGGGGTTGATTCGTGTCTGGGTTTAGGGTCGAATTGAGTCCGTTTTTGTGAGGGTCAAGCATGGGTTGGGTCTGTTTGTGCGTCAGTAAGCAAGGGTCGAGAAATCGAGCTTTTCCAGCACTCAAAGCCGAGCCTAAAGCCTTTCGAATGAACCCTTGGCTTGGATTGAGGTGGGTGCTTCTCAGCCCCTAAGTATTAGTGGTTTCGAAATCGTTTTAGCCTTTAAGTTGTGTTGTATGTTAGTTTAGTTAACTAAGGCCTGAAAAGTAGCTCTGGAATGAATCATGCATGTTTAGAATCGATTCGAATCAATTTAGGTAAATTATGCATGAAATGTTAATTCGAAGGGGTTTGTATATGTTTAGCTTCAATTCGAATATGTTTAGTGTTAATTCGAATGCATATAGTTAATTTATGCCTAAGTTTTTAATTCGAAACAAATTATATATGTTTAGCGTTAATTCGAGTGCATATTGTTAATTTTTGCCTAAGTTTTTAATTTGAAACGAATTATATATGTTTAGCGTTAATTCGAATGCATATAGTTAATTCATGCCTAAGTTTCTAATTCGAAACGAATTTTAGATGTTTAACGTTAATTCGAATGCATATAGTAATCCATGCCTGAAGATTTGGGTTGAAATGAGCTATGCATGTTTATGATCGTCTCAAGCACGTATAATTAACTCCTGCCTAATTAATAGTTTCGAAACGAAATATGAATGTTTAGAATCACATTATGTTTAAATGACCATAATAGCTTGAATAGTGAAACGTTTCACGCTTAGTCAGTTTAACCTAACACATTAGACGTCCATTTCAGGTCAAGCTCGCATGAATGCTTAAATGTATATACATATATATACATGTATATATATGCGTATGATTATGACTGTTTGCTGCAGTGCTTCGATAATCGCTAGTTATTTAATTAAGAAGTTCGACATTGGTAAGTTGCGTAAGTTACGTATCGCCTTCCAGTATATGTTGATAATTAGGATGCTAGATTGTGAAATTGAAACCGAGATGGTAGTTGGATGGTTTGAGGAAGAACTATGAGTGGTTCGAGGATCTTGTGGTACGGTGCTTGTGAGGAGGGAGTTTGGGTTGTGAATTGACTGTAATCATGTGGATTGCGAGGCCATGTATTGCTCATTGTGTTGAATTGATTATGAAGTGCTTAAATGTGATGCATGTGAACCCCCTTACCAAAGTGATATATGTGATATATGTGCTTAAATGCTCAAATTGAATTACGTGCATAAGGGTGAGTTTTTCAAAGAAAGATTTCATGTTTTTGAAATGATAATAGCGATAACTATTAGTGCATGATGGCCTATTTTAATTAAATGAAAACGGTTTTGGGAGTGAACTCACTTGAATGTTGGAATCCCTAAAGAGTTTTACAGAAGCGTGAGTTTTAATTAAATAAGAAAAGCAGTTGGCATTTTGCCTTTTCAAGTATTTCAGAAAGAAAGTATTTAAGGGTCATTATGAGACCAAGATGAAAGAGATTCTTTCAAAAGATATATGAGCCTCAAGAGGCTAAGAGAAGAGTTTTTATGAGTCTCATGAGGCTAAATGAAGTGTTTTCAAAGAAAAGAAAGAAAGTTTACTATGCATGACTTGTGCATTTCAGACGAATGAGATCTAAGTAAAGTATCAAAACTGTTATGTGCATGTTCAAAGTATAACTTGTGAATGAGATGCTAAGTAATATACGTTTACGAAAAAGAAAGTCTTATGAGCATATTTCATGCACACTCTGTGAATGAGATTTGGTTGAGACTTGAAATGTCTATGTCTTATGCACGTCATATGAATGAAATACCGAGAAAAGTATGATTACATAAAGGGATAATCCTATGTGCACATCGTGTGAATAAGGTTTCATGCATAGTTCGAATAGAATGCTAAGAAGTTATGTTTACGAGAAAGAAAGTTTTGTGTTCAGCCTCGTCACTTGTTTAAGTGTTTGATTACCTGTTAGTAAAGAAGTTTGGACATTTAGAGACATAGAAATGTGTTTGAGTACTTAAAGTCAAGTTTATGGTTAGTAATGTTTCCATAGGAATTTTATGAATTCCTAATATGATATTAAAGTATGAATACGTGATATGTGACTAGTAAAGATATTATTACCTGCAACGGTTTTGGTTTTAAGGGGGTTGGCGGATACTCACGGAGCATGTGGTTGCTCATCCCACTACTCTTTCCCCTTTTCCCCAGGTTTTCTTTATAACAGGAAGAAGTTGAGTGAGCTATGACAAAATGGAACATGTTCTTTCTTGCCAGGTGTCGTTTGGATCCATTTGAAGGGATCTTATGTGCTTAATGAAGTCATGTCATGTGTTCTTAGTTTGAAATGATTATAAACAAGTATTCTAAGGTCATGTAATGCATATTGTTTATAAGTCGCTCTGTATGGCCATATGAGCCAACCGTCCAGTTAGCTAGTTGTCTTTTTGGTCAAAGTTAGTTATGTGTCTTGGGACGTAAACCCCATACTCCGGTTGTGTGAACCATTGAGTTGTATCTTTTACTTTTTCTGTATTAATGAACTATTCTGTTTGGTGTACTCCGAGCGGGTGGCTTGTCGAGTTATGAACTTCGGCGTGTGGCCGTTGAGCTATGTTTTATATTTTACGCTTCTGTTGATTCACAGGGGCTTATTGTAAGGCATTTATCCTGGAAATGGTCAGTTTTCAGAGGAAACTCTGTCGGTTTCGTCCCGGAATTTAAGTAAGAAGTTAGAAAAATGTAACGTTTCCGGCCCTAGGGGTTGGGGGTGTTACATTGATGGTATCAGAGCATGGTTCTGCGACCATAGGTGGGACTTGAGTCTTACATCTCATATAGGTGCCTAGGAACACTTTGTGGTTATGTGACATACGCCTGCTTTGTGTGCAAGTGTGCTTTGTGGTACAACCATCTTTGACTTATGTGAGACTCGAGTAGGTCGATTAAGTAAAAGTGGCGAGTTGTGCGTTAGTATAGGAGTCAAATAGCTCTCCCCACACCTTCAGGTGACGTTGTGAGTACTTCATTGGTGCAATATGCTCCTAACATGCCAATTGAGTTCATTGATTGACTTTTACGTGATCCGGATGAGCCAATCGGATGTATGTGAGCTAATCCATTTCCTTGTTCTTATGTGCGCTAAGTTATGTTTTGAATGGTAAATGTCTTTTTCGTGCACTATAATAAGACAGTCGATAGTTTAAGCATGTCGTTTTAAACTCGACCCATTGAAAAGTCTTTCTGTAAGCTCGTCCTTGCCCCTGAAGTACGATTTGCTCCTCGGGCCCCATAATGGAGTGAGCAGACGTACTCAAAGGATGGTGGAGAAGAAGTTCAAAACAAATAAGCTATTTTCACCTTTAAAATCCGAAGTTTCGAAATATTAATATCTTTTCGTGGTCGCGTCAAGATTTACTTTACATTCTTTAGCTATGATGAGCAAGCTTAGGTTTCTGAGTACATGCCATTGTACTATACGTGTCGAGATCGATTGCTATAATTGGTAATCCTACTAAACGATATCCTCCCTCTTTCTTTTGAATTCCAAATTCCCTGAGTATATTAGGGGCTACTTTTGTATGCATGCTTGAAGACTATGTGCTAATGGCAGGAGCTTGTTGAACATTGCTTAAGTGTACCTATCGTTCTCCTTTCATGCCATTATTTACTAAACCATGCATTACTTGTTCTTTTTATTATATGGATTATTATTCGTGAATGGAGTGACAATGTTTCGGCCTGAACAGACCCTGATATACCTAGAAAGCATAAGGGAGAAAGAACCTGGCAGACTTTGGCATTGTACACTTAAGCAAAGTATCAAAAGTGTTATGTGCATGTTCCAAGTATAACTTGTGAATGAGATGCTAAGTAAGATACGTTTATGAAAAAGAAAATCTTATGAGCACATTTCATGCATACTCTATGAATGAGAGTTGATTGGGACTTGAAATGTCTATGTCTTATGCACGTCATATGAATGAAATACCAAGAAAAGTATGATTATAAAAAGAGATAATCCTATGTGCACATCATGTGAGTAAGGTTTCATGCATAGTTCGAATAGAACGCTAAGAAGTTATATTTATGAGGAAGAAAGTTCTGTGTTTAGCCTCGTCACTTGTTTAAGTGTTTGACTACCTATTAGTAAAGAAGTTTGGGCATTTAGAGACCTAGGAATGTCTTTGAGTACTTAAAGTCAAGTTTATGATTAGTAATGTTTCCATAGGAATTTTATGAATGCCTAATATGATCTTAAAGTATGAATACGTGATATGTGACTAGTAAATAAATTATTACCTGCAACGGTTTTGGTTTTAAGGCGGTTGGGGGACACTCACTGAGCGTGTGGTTTCTCATCCCACTACTCTTTCCCCTTTTCCCCAGGTTTTCTTTATAACAGGAAGAAGTTGAGTCAGCTATGTCAAGATGGAACCTATTCTTGCTTGCCAGGTGTCGTTTAGATCCATTTGAAGGGATCTTATGTGCTTAATGAAGTCATGTCATGTGTTCTTACTTTGAAATGATTGTAAACAAGTATTCTAAGTTCATGTAATGCATATTGTTTATAAGTCGCTCTGTGTGGCCACATGAGCCAACCATCCAGTTAGCTAGATGTCTTTTTGGTCAAAGTTAGTTATGTGTCCTAGGATGTAAACCTGTTAGATCTTAGAGTATCCTACCACAAGAGGGGGGGTGAATTGTGGTGTCTGTTTTTCGCGTTATATTTGACAAACACCTCTGTGACTTGTTTGCAGAGGGTGTTTTCAGATGTAGCAAGAGCGAAAATTATCAAGATAGATGCGGAAATTAAAGCGCACACAATTTTCACGTGGAAAACACCTCTAGCCCAACTGAGGTGTGAAAAACCACGACCTACCTCGTGTAGGATTTAACCACTTCACTAAACCGGGCTTAACACGTTACAATTATAACACACCTTGTTACAACCTTGCAACCACGTAATCTCCTTCTCAAGGCAGATTACACCACGTCCAAATCTCACCAGATTGGACATGTCCAAAGTCCACACGACTAGGACACACTCACTCACTTTTGACTGATCTGAGATCAAGGTCAAAAACACCTTACTGGGGTGCTTCTCACTAAGCAGATGTAAGGTACAAATGAAGATCCTATTATGCCAATGGTTTGAAAACTCAATTTAACACAGCCTGTCACGGTTTTCTTTGCGAATTGAAGCTCAAGAAATCTTTTCTTACTTTTGAGTAAAAACCGGGTTTTCAGAGATTTTTCTTTTTACCACACTGTGTTTTCTCAATGTCTGTTGTGTCTACAAAATGGGAGAGAAGAGCTAAGCTTTTAACCAAGAAAATCAACGGTAAAGAAATCAAGTAAGTTGCTGAGAATCTGCCAAGTATGGTATCAAAGGAGATTTCCAAGCAAAGGATTTTCCAAACGGCTAGTGGTTAAGAAATTTCCAAAATAAAAGGGATTTGTTTCTAAAAGATAAAAACTTATCCTCTCATTTGAAATAGCCGTGGAGAATTTCAAATAAGGAACCAGAAATCTCAACTTTGAAATTTGAATAAATCACTTCCTAAAATATCGGTGATAAAGATCTTTTGGTTTCGGAAAATATTTAGCAACACAATTTTGGCTAATCTCCCATAATAACTCGTATCTCAAAAATATCCTATCCTGGGATTTTAAGAAAGTATTTTAGAGCTTTTGGCCAGCCGAAATAAATTTTTCCAAAATAATCGAGCATAGCCGTTTCTGTTCAGAAACACCCTAGGCACCCTGTTTGCAGGGTTGTTCGCAACTGGTGTTCTGAAGCGCTTAGCGCAACTGCCGATTCAAGAGGTGTTTAAAATGATGTTTTCAATATTGGCATATTAACAAGAGTTTAAATAAATAAATAAAACCTATATACCCAAGACTTCTTGTTTTGAACCAGTCATCTTGTCCAAGACTTGTAGAGCTGCTGTGAACACCAAGACTGCCTTGTTTGCTGGAGTTGTTATTTGCATTGCTAGAAGAGCTGTTGTGAACATGCCTTACAACCCACTGTGAGATGGCGTTCTTGACCTCACCAATTTAAAACCTGTTTTAAGGACTTGTTCTCACATGTAGCAAACCAGTTAACATAGTAAAGATTACAAACACCAGTTAGGCCTGTTTGCAGATCATGTTTGGAGCAACATTACTTGGACACATTTTTACACTTGGATTTGTTATCATCAAAAATTAAATATAATAACTCAACAAAACCCCATACTCCGGTTATGTGAACCGTTGAGTTGTATCTTTTACTTTTTCTGTATTAATGAACTATTCTGTTTGGTGTACTCCGAGCGGGTGGCTCGTCGAGTTATGAACTCCGGCGTGTGGCCGTTGAGCTATGTTTTATATGTTTACGCTTTCGTTGATTCACAAGGACTTATTGTAAGGCGTTTATGCTAGAAACGGTCAGTTTTCAAGGGAAATTCTGTCCGTTTCATCCCAGAATTTAAGTCAAAAGTTAGGAAAACGTAACGTTTCCGACCCTAGGGGCTGGGGGTGTTACATTGAAACCCACATTCTTTGTTTTCCGTTAAGCTAATTGTTTTATCTTTTTATGTTATAAAATCATATTTTTAGTAACTGTATGAGTTAAATTATTATCGATGTGCTTATGGGAGCTAATAATTTTATTAAAAAGGATTATTGTTGCTATTATTGATTTCAAAGTTGATTCGTACTATTTGCACCTTTAAATTATATCGATAGTTTAATTTAGTCGTTATTCGATTTATTTAGTCGTTTCTCGAGTGCGATTAGGTTTTCAACCTTAGAATTAGTTTCGAGGTTTATTAAAATCGAACCTCGACGTATTTGAGAACAAATAATCGATGAAGGGTCGTGTTATTGATTTGGGTTTGGAATAGGACGTTCGAGATAGGACTAGCGATTTTAGTTGATTGAGTTATTAACCAATACAACGAAAATTGTTTTTTGAAAATTATAAGGGGCCGAAGCCCCTTATCTTTCTTAGGAAGCCACGAAGGGGGAGGGGTTCTAAAACCCCAGCCCGACCACCACCCCACACGACAACAAGAGAGAGAAGGGAGGGTGGACGGAGGCCGGTCGGCCGGTGACGGCAACGACGGCAGCGGCGGCGACCAGGCGTGGCTGGCGAGCAGAGGACGACAGAGAGAGAGCGATATTTAGCGAGATTCAGAGCGAGGTGCTCAGTCCAAGGCCTCGGGTTTCGAAGCCCTCAACCCCACACCACCACGACGGTCACCATCGATGGGTGATCCACATTGGCGACCACCAGTAGCAGCAGCGGCAACGGTAGTGAAAGGGGTACAAACCCAAGTCTAGATTTTGGTCGAATTGGGCTTGTGTTTGCATGCATCAGGCGTTGATTGGGTTGGTTCGTGCTTCAGTGAGCTAGGGCCAGGGAATCGCGTTTTCTAGAACTCAAAGCCAAGCCCAACAGCCTTCGAACAAATCCTTAGCTTGGATTGAGGTAGGTGTTTCTCACCTCCTAAGTATTAGTAGTTTCGAAATGGTTTTAAGCTTTAAGTTGCGATGCATGCTAAGTTTAGTTAGTTTATGCCTGGAAACAACTTTGAATCATTAAATGTCAGTTTAGTTGATTCATAGTCGAAAGTGGCTTGAATCGATACATGTTAGTTTAGTTAGTTCACACCTGAAAACATAGTTCGAAATGAATTATGCATGCTTAGATTCGATTCAAGTAAATTCAGTCAGTGCATGCCTAAAAAGTTGACTTGATTAGTAACTTCGATGTAATAAGTGAATGCCTAAAGTTATGTTATGTTTAAATGGCTTAAATAGGCTTGAAATGCGATGTTGAGGCAACGAATGATGCCTCGAATCGATGCATGTTATTTCAGTTAGTTCATGCTTGAAAAATGGCTTCGAAATGAATTATGCTTGTTTATAATCGATTCAAACATGTTTAGTTAGCTCATGCCTAATTAATAGTTTCGAAACAAAATATGAATGCTTAGAATCGATTTTAGTACATTCAGTTAACACGTGCCTCAAGGTTTGGTTCGAAGTAAGCTATGCATGTTTAGAATCAAGTATAGTATGTTTAGTTAACGCATGTTTGAAAGGTCGACTCGAAGAGTAACATTGATACGATAAATGAAAGTTTAGAATCATATGACGCCTAAATGACCCAATTAGCCTAAATTGTTAATCGATTTACGCCTAGGTAGAAATTGACAACATTACGCATGTTAATCTTTACGCCTAGGTAGAAATCGATTTACGCATGTTAATCTTTCCTAGTATGAATAAGCATGCTTAGTGAGCGCTCAAAACGTATTATGCCTAAATGGCAACATTAACCTAAATAATGAACTGTTTCATGCTTAAATGGAGATCTAGCTCATACTAAGTTAATTGACATAAGTAGGCCAGCTTCGTAACCATAATGTGGTAGACGAACGCCACGAGAATGTAAATGACGTAAGAGGCTAAATGTAACGTGAAGAAAACGCCTGTCCATTTAGCGTGATGAGCTTTAGAATGGCATGTTTAACTAACCTACATGAATGCAAATCACATCCCACGCTTCTTATTAAGTTTAGACTGTATGAATGCTTACATGTATGCATATATATGTGCTTGGAAATGATCGTTGGTTACAACGCTCAACTAATTGTTAGTTAATTGATTGGTAACGTACAACATTGGTAAGTTTATGTATTCCCTTTCAGTATATCATTATCCTTAGGATGCTAGATTGTGAAATTGAAAACGAGATGGTAGTTGGATGGTTTGAGGAAGAACTATGAGTGGTTCGAGGTTTTTGTAGTACGGTGCTTGTGAGGAGGGAGTTCGGGTTGTCAATTGACCGCAATCGTGTGGATTGCGAGGCCATGTGTGGCTCATTGTGTTGAATTGATTATGAAGTGCTTACATGTGATACATGTGGACCACCTTACCAATGTGATATATGTGATATATGTGCTTAAATGCTCAAATTGCATTATGTGCATAAGGGTGAGTTTTTCAAAGAAAGATTTCATGTTTTGAAATTATAGTAGCCATAACTATTAGTGCATGATGGCCTATTTTAATTAAATGAAAATGGTTTTGGGGGTAAACTCGCTTGAACGGCGGAATCCCTAAAGAGTTTTACAAAAGCGTGAGTTGCATGATAAAGGATTTCGCTGTGAGAGGCAGCAAACTTATTAGTCATTAAGACCAGTTTAAATGGCTAAGATAAGTGCTTAGGGGCAATAGATATGGAGTGAACCTACTTGAACAGGGGAATCCCTATAGCCTAGGGAGTAGTCCCTAGAGACCCTGACGAGGGTTAAGGTCCAAAAGTTAGTTGCCATCTCGGGAGTAAGAGCTTAGGGGATTGAGTTTAGATCTCTCCCAACCAGCACTTTATGATGATCTTATGCCCATAAGTAGTTTCTTATTAAATAAGAAAAGCAGTTGGCGTTTCGCCTTTTTAAGTATTTTAGAAAGAAAGTTTTTAAGGGTCATTATGAGACCAAGATGAAAGAGATTCTTTCAAAAGATATATGAGCCTCAAGAGGCTAAGAGAAGGGTTTTTTTGAGCCTCTGAAGTGTTTTCAAAGAAAAGAAAGAAAGTTCACTCTGCATGAGTTGTCCATATCATATGAATGAGATCTTAGTAAAGTATTAAAAGTGTTATGTGCATGTTCCAAGTGTAACTTGTGAATGAGATGCTAAGTAAGATACGTTTATGAAAAAGAAAGTCTTATGAGCATATTTCACGCATACTCTTTGAATGAGATTTGATTAAGACTTGAAATGATATCTTATGCACATCATGTGAATAAGGTTTCATGCATAGTTTGAATAGAACACTAAGAAATTATGTTTATGAGAAAGAAAGCTATGGATTTAGCCTCATTGCTTGCTTAAGTGTTTAACTGCCTATTAGTAAAGAAGTTTGGTCATTTAGAGACCTAGAAATATGTTAAGTGGTTAAAGTGAAGCTTATGGTTAGTGATATTTCTATAAGAACTTCGTGAATGCCTATTATGATAGTAAAGTATGGATATGTGATATGTGATTAGTAAAGATTCTATTGCCTGCTACGGTTTTGGTTTTAAGGGGGTTGGGGGACACTCACTGAGCGTGTGGTTACTCATCCCACTACTCTTTCCCCTTTTCCCCAGGTTTTCTTTATAACAGGAAGATGTTGAGTCAGCTATGTCAGCCTCTAGGGCTAGAAACGTTATGTTTTCCTAACTTCTTACTTAAATTCTGGGACGAAATAGACAGAGTTTCCCCTGAAAACTGACCGTTTCTAGGTTAAACGCCTTACAATAAGTCCCTGTGAATCAACGGAAGTGTAAACATATAAAAACATAGCTCAACGGCCACACACCAGAGTTCATAACTCTGCGAGCCACCCGCTCGGAGTACGCCAAACAGAATACTTCATTAACACAGAAAAAGTAAAAGATACAACTCAACGGTTCACACAACCGAAGTATGGGGTTTACATCCCAAGACACATAACTAACTTTGACCAAAAAGACATCTAGCTAGTTGGATGGTTGGCTCATATGGCCATACAGAGCGACTTATAAATAATATGCATTACATGAACTTAGAATACTTGTTTACAATCATTTCAAACTAAGAACACATGACATGACTTCATTAAGCACATAAGATCCCTTCAAAAGGATCTAAACGACACCTGGCAAGCAAGAACAGGTTCCATCTTAACATAGCTGACTCAACTTCTTCCTGTTATAAAGAAAGCCTGGGAAAAAGGGGAAAGAGTAGTGGGATGAGCAACCACACGCTCTGTGAGTGTCCCCCAACCCCTTAAAACCAAAACCGTTGTAGGCAATAATATCTTTACTAGTCACATATCACGTATTCATACTTTAATATCATATTAGGCATTCATAAAATTCCTATGGAAACATTACTAATCAAAAACTTGACTTTAAGTACTCAAACACATTTCTAGGTATCTAAATGTCCAAACTTTTTTACTAACAGGTAGTCAAACACTTAAACAAGTGACGAGGCTGGACACAGAACTTTCTTTCACATAAACATAACTTCTTAGCGTTGTACTTGAACTATGCATGAAACCTTATTCATATGATGTACACATAGGATTATCTCTTTTTATAATCATAATTTTCTTAGTATTTCATTCATATGACGTGCATAAGACATAGACATTTCAAGTCTAAATTAAATCTCATTCATAGAGTATGCATGAAATATGCTCATAAGACTTTCTTTTTTGTAAATGTATCTCACTTAGCATCTCATTCACAAGTTATACTTGGAACATGCACATAACACTTTTGATACTTTACTTAGATCTCATTCATATGATATGCACAAGTCATGCATATTAAACTTTCTTTCTTTTCTTTGAAAACACTTCATTTAGCCTCTTGAGGCTCATAAAAATGCATCTCTTAGCCTCTTGAGGCTCACATATCTTTTGAAAGAATCTCTTTCATCTTGGTCTCATAATGACCCTTAAAAACTTTCTTTCTGAAATACTTAAAAAGGAAAAACGCCAACTGCTTTCCTTATTTAATAAGAAACTACTTCTGGGCATAAGATCATCATAAAGTGCTGGTTGGGAGAGATCTACACTCAATCCCCTAAGCTCTTACTCCCGGGATGGCAACTAACTTTTGGACCTTAACCCTCGCCAGTGTCTCTAGGGACTACTCCCTAGGCTATAGGGATTCCCCCGTTCAAGCAGGTTGACTCCCTATCTATTGTCCCTAAGCACTTATCTTAGTCATTTAAACTGGTCTTAACGACTAATAAGTTTATTGCCTCTCACAGCGAAATCTTTTATCATGCAACTCACGCTTTTGTAAAACTCTTTAGGGATTGCCCCATTCAAGCGAGTTCACTCCCAAAACTGTTTCCATTTTATTAAAATAGGCCATCACGCACTAATAGTTATGGCTACTATCATTCCAAAACATGAAATCTTTCTTTGAAAAACTCACCCTTATGCACGTAATGCAATTTGACCATTGAAGCACATATATCACATATATCACATTGGTAAGGGGGTTCACATGCATCACATCTAAGCACTTCATAATCATTTCAACACAATGAGCCACACATGGCCTCGCAATCCACACGATTGCGGTCAATTCACAACCCGAACTCCCTCCTCACAAGCACCGTACCACAAGATCCTCGAACCACTCGTAGTTCTTCCTCAAACTATCCAACTGCCATCTCGGTTTCAATTTCACAATCTAGCATCCTAATCATCAACATATACTGGAAGGCGATACATGACTTACCCAACTTACCAATGCCGGACTTCTCAAATAAATAACTAGCGATTATCGAAGCACTGCAGCAAACATTCATTATCATACGCATATGTATACATGTATGTATATATATACACATTTAAGCATTCATGCGAGCTTGACCTGAAATGGATGTCTAATGTGTTAGGTTAAACTGACTAAGTATGAAACGTTTCACTATTCAAGCTACTATGGACATTTAAACATAACGCGAGTCTAAACATTCATATTTCGTTTCGAAACTATTAATTAGGCAGGAGTTAATTATACGTGCTTGAGACGATCATAAACATGCATAGCTCATTTTAACCCAAATCTTCAGGCATGGATTACTATATGCATTCGAATTAATGTTAAACATATAAAATTCGTTTCGAATTAGAAACTTAGGCATGAATTAACTATATGCATTCGAATTAACGCTAAACATATATAATTCGTTTCGAATTAAAAACTTAGGCATAAATTAACTATATGCATTCGAATTAACGCTAAACATATATAACTCGTTTCGAGTTAAAAATTTAGCTATAAATTAACTATATGCATTTGAATTAACACTAAACATATTCGAATTGAAGCAAAACATATATAAACCCCTTCGAATTAACATTTCACGCATAATTTACCTAAATTGATTCGAATCGATTCTAAACATGCATGATTCATTCCAAAGCTACTTTTTAGGCCTTAGTTAACTAAAGTAACATACAACACAACTTAAAGGTCAAAACGATTTGGAAACTACTAATACTTAGGAGGTGAGAAGCACCCACCTCAATCCAAGCTAAGGGTTCGTTCGAAAGGCTTTAGGCTCGACTTTGAGTGCTGGAAAAGCTCGATTTCTTGGCCCTTGCTTACTGACGCACGAATAGACCTAACCCATGCTTGACCCTTGCAAAAACAGACTTAATTCGACGCAAAACCCTAACACGAATCAACCCCCCTTTACTGTTGTCGTTGCTGCTACTGGTGGTCGCCAGCGTGGGCTCAACCGTTG
Organism: Selenicereus undatus; assembly: GCA_017589665.1. Taxonomy (NCBI): domain Eukaryota; kingdom Viridiplantae; phylum Streptophyta; class Magnoliopsida; order Caryophyllales; family Cactaceae; genus Selenicereus; species Selenicereus undatus. Next base: position 37,567,479 of record JACYFF010019584.1, read on the forward strand.
ACGGTGACGGTTGTGGTGGCGTGGGGTTGAGGGCTTCAAAACCCTAGCCTTAGGACCGAGCACCTCGCCCTGACACTCGCTCGATATCTCTCTCTCTCTCTCTTCGCCGATCCACGGCCGTGGCCGGCTCCGCACCCCAGCACCGATGTCGTCGCCGTCCTGCGCTCCCTCTCTCTCCCTTCATCGCTCAGCCTCTCTCTCTCTCTCTCCTGGGTGTTTGTGTGGGGTCGGGTAGAGAACCCCCCTCTTCGTGTTTTCTTTCCTGAAGAAATGGGCTTCGCCCCCCCTTTTGATTTCCCTTTTCTTTTTTTTTGTCTTTTATGCTCAATTGCTACAACAACTCGATCCCAAATATGTTATCGATAAGCCTAAGCTCGGGTTGAAGGACCTTAAAGCCAGAGTCCTAACTGAGTTCGGGAAACAACTAAATAAATCAAACAACGACTAAATTAAACTATCGATATAATCTAAAGGCATAAATAGCACAAATTAACTTTGAAATCAATATTAGCAATAATAATCCTTTTTAAAAAAATTATTGCTCCCAAAAGCACATCGATAATAATTTAACTCATGCAGTTACTAAAAATACGATTTTATAATGTAAAAAGGTAATACAGTTAGCTTAACAGAAAACACAAAAACGCGGGTCTTACACTCTTCCCCCTTAAAAGAATTTTGCCCTCGAAATTCTAAATTTTTGTTCGGTCTTTCCTAGAATGCATGCACACAACTAGGATCTACGCGATAGGTTTTCAAAAGATTTCATTTTCGAAGCACTACTTTTAAATCGAAAGAAAATCTCTTCTGGTTTCCAGTCTCCTCCTCGCCAGTCCTCTTCAAGTGTCTACTCACTCTATTTAGGCACCGAGGGCAAATCGCATTGAAGAGGAGCAATTGAGTTGGCGTGGAAAACCATATCGAGTTTATTTTGAAGAATGGACAACGATTTTCAAGAATCTAGACTCAGTTAGCATGGGAAGCAGCAATTCTATGCGTATGCATCTGTAAGTGGGCAACTAAGGTCATGGCAATCGAGACAATGACGTCTTAAGGTCGTACACTAACAGTCTCATTCTAAACATGAATTCAGGTCACCTTTGGGATCACAGTGGTTAACATAATGACTCCTATAATACATTAGAACAACAAAAGCGTCCCATAGCACCACATAGTATCAGTTAAGCATAATAGCATCACATAGTATGGCATAGTATCAATAATTCAGCGTTCCTAAGCCTAAGAGTTGGTTATAACATGAATCCGACTAGGGTACATATGGCAAGCAATTCACAAAATGAGAGCATGCATGATTAACATTCCTTATGCTTTTATGTCAATCTAAGGTTAAATCATTTACGAGAAGGTTATTGCACTACATTAAGGCAGCAGAAACATCAAATTATGCCATATTGGTAATAAAAGATCGAATTCACATTGACTTCACGCAGGGTTTACAACAGAGCCCTGAAAATCCGGAATAACGACTAACATGAACTAGCATAATCATGTTGATAAAAGAACAACTTGGAGAAGGAAATGCTGAGGTAGGAATGTAAGTCGATGATTTCGATGATGGGGTGTCTTTCCCTAGGGTTCTTACTTGGGGTTGATCGTCTCTGAAGTCATAGATTCATACAAATGAATGGTTATGCTCCTAGACCAATCCTAGGTTTGTGGCTTACAGGCCTACATGCTTCCCCTACGTTATTCGGATCAAACATATAAGGGCAAGGAGACGTGAATTCAAGTCTCTAGGGTCTCCTTACCGTGCTTCAATATGTGTGTAGGCGGTTATTCAGCTATTATGTGGGATCAAAGAGCTCACGGAATGCAACCAACAGTCAGAGGTCATGCCATGTCATGCATCACAAAACTTAGATAATCGGAACAATTAAGTCACATAGCAATCCAACTCAAGTCAAGCTGATTCACTAGCACACAAAATCGAAGCATTTCAAAACTAAGTCACCTAACTAGGTGGTTTTCATTTCATAGCAAGGCAATAGAGGCATCACACAGCATCATTTGGCGTCATAAGGAATCCTTAAAACATGCAGATTGACGGGATCGTCACACATAAAGAACAACTAGAATTGTATGTGCACGTACAATCCTTCTTTTCAACTTGCGGTCAATGGCTTGCCCTAAATACGGTTCAATTTAGGAAGAATTTGGTGTCCAACTTCCAGGTTGTTTGAGTATGGTTGTCATTAGTGGACTTACAGGTACGCGTTGAGGTCTTATGAGGTACACCCATTCCACAGGTGATCGTAGGAGTCTTGCCGTAGGTCGCTTACCTTAGTAGGGATCATTGAAGTTGTTAATGGATGTTAACCAAATACCTGACTATAATTGGCGTGCATAACTCCTGTAATGTGTGAATGACTTAACAATGGAATGGAAACAAAACTCCCATACGTATTATAGGGGACCATTTTTGACAAGATTAGAGAAATCCTTACTAATTACTTTCTCAATGTGATCTAGAGACGTTGTTCATTTTTCTTCATTCGCTTATCCAAATAATATTTTTTGTTGAGGGAGATGTACTTGTTCATTACCTCACATTTTCCTATTTACTAATGTTTGAAATTGATTCATTATACGATGTACAAACTAACATTTATTCTTGCTATGAATTACAAGCCTTATATTTATGGTGTAGTTGAGTTTCTAGAAAAGAGATGTAAAGATCAATGGTTTCGAACAATAATACATTAGACAACTGATACAGTTAAACAAAGAATTAAAGATGAAAAGGAGTTTCGCTAAGAGCAGGGAAGCGGTAGGACAATTGATAGGGAAGAGACCTTGTGCTGCAAATAGTTTTGACATGAATCATTAGGGGCAACAATGGTGACTGCTTCCTTAGAATATTGACGTTTTTGGATGTTAACCAAATACTTGACTATAATTGGCATGTATATCTCCTGCAATGGCTGAATGACACAACAGTGAAATGGAAACAAAACGCAAGCACATGTTTTAGAGGACCACCCCTGTTTCACATTACTAGTGAAATCCTTACTAATTACTTTCTCAATGTGATCTAGAGATGTGGTTCATTTTTTTATTATCTTATGTCAATAATATTTTTCATTAACTGTGATGTGTTTGTTCATTACCTCACATTTTCTTGTTCATTAATGTTTGAAATGTGATTCAATATATGATGTGCAAACTAACGTTTATTCTTGCTATGAATTGAAGCCTTATATTGGATAGAGTTCCATTTACAGGAAAGAGATGCAAAGACCGATGGTTTCCAACAGCAATACATTGGACAACTGTTAAAGTTAAACAAAGAAATAAAGATGAAAAGAGGTTTCCCGAGAGCATGGAAAGGGTAGGATAATTAATAGGGAAGAATATCAAAAGATTACTCGTGAAAGAGAAATTGAATTGTAAACGCAATCGGCACACATGGCACTAGAAAACTAAGTGCATATCGAACCTTCGGCATCAACCCAAGGCTCTCCGCCAGCCGTAAGGAACCATCTACAGCATGTGGCGGTGAAAGAGAACCTCCAATAGTAGAACCTAATGATCTAATTGGGGTGAAATAAAATGTATCTACTTTGAGTTACATATATTTATGCAATCCTATTGTTGATGGTAATGTTTTATTGTTGTTTACTTCTAGATCGTTAACTTTTCATTTTTCCTGCTATATGCATCTATTGTGTTTATGAGTGTAAATTGGAGCATAGGTACATGCCGAATAGATAGGCAAGTGCCTATCAAAAGTGACTACAGCAATAGCAACCTCTAGGCAAAGATTTTATACACAATAAGTGACATCGTACATCGGACAAGAAGGCACAAATCTTCAGAAATCTCTTAACAAAGTTAAAGTTCATGCCTAAGCTTAGCATGAGAATCTTTTTTAGGACTTTATTTCATTTGATGAATACTTGAAAGTGGAGGACGTAGCATTGTAACATTATAAGAGTTGAACGCCCATAGACGTTTTATCCAGCAAGTAATGCATTGAAGGTTTCTGACAATAGAATATAGAAAATGACTGAAGCAAGATGTTTATGCACCGTTCGCACTACCTACGAGCCCATTAGAAGTTCAAATCAACATGTGAGCGAACAACTGAACACACCAAACTCGTCAAACCACGGAGGACGAGGTGAAAACTTTGAAGAACAGGGACAACAAAAGTTGGGAAGATGGTTGAAAAAATCCTAGAAAGATGACACCACGGAGAAGAATTCCAAAGAGACTTTGTCCTATACATAATTTCAACGAGCATTATGAGGAGTATGAATGGCAACTGTTTCTTTAGAGCATTGAATTTGTTCATGGATGTTAACTAAATACCTGAATATAATTGGCATGCATATCTCTTGTAATGTGTGAATGACTTAGCAATGGAATGGAAACGAAACTCTAATAGATATTTTTGGTGACCACTTTTCATAAGATTTGTGAAATGCTTACTAGTTACTTTCTCAATGTGATCTAGAGATATTGTTCATTTTTCCTCATTCGCTTATCTTAATAATATTTTCCATTGACCTCACATTTTCTTGTTTACTAATGTTTGAAATTGATTCATTATACGATGTACAAATCAACATTTATTCTTTCTATAAATTACAATCCTTATATTTTTGGTGGAGTTGAGTTTATTAAACAAAAGAGAGGCAAATATCAATGGTTTCCAACAACAATACATTGGACAACTGATGCAGTTAAACAAAAAAATAAAGATGAGAAGGAGTTTCGCGTAGAGCATGGAAGGGGTAAGATAATTGATAGGGAAGAGACTTTGTGTTGTAGATAGTTATGACATGCATTACTTTAGTCATGAATGGTAACTATTTCCTTAGAATATTGAAGTTGTTTTTGGATGTTAACGAAATAGTCGACTATAATTGGCATGCATATCTCCTACAATGTCTGAATGACGCAGCAGTGAAATGGAAACAAAATGCTAGCAGATATTTTAAAGGACCACGCTTGTTTCACATTACTACTGAAATCCTTACTAATTACTTTCTCAATGTGATCTAGAGAAGTTATTCGTTCTTCAATTATCTTATCTCAATAATATTTTTCACTGTCTATGATGTATTTGTTCATCACCTCACATTTTCTTGTTCATTAATGTTTGAAATGTGATTCAATATATGACGTTCAAAGTAACTTTTATTCTTGCTGCGAATTAAGGTCTTATATTTGGATAGAGTTGAGTTTAAAGGAAAGAGATCAAAGACCGATGGTTTCCAACGGCAATACATTGGACAACTGATGCTGTTAAACAAAGAACTAAAGATGAAAAAGAGCTTCCCGGATAGTATGGAAAGTGTAGGACAATTAATAAGGAAGAATATCGAAAGATTATTCATGAAAGAGAAATTGAATAGTAAATGAATTCGGCACACCTGGCACCAGAAAACCAAGCGCATACTGAACCTTCGGCATCAAGCCGTGGCTCTCCACCAACCCCTAAGGAACCATCTAAAGCATGCGGCAACGAAAGAGAACCTCCAGTAGCAGGACCTCATGATCCAATTAAGGTAAAATAAATTGCATCTACTTTGAGTTACATATATTTTTACAATCCTATTATTGATAGTAATGTTTTATTCTTGTTCACTTCTACATCATTAGCTGTTCATTTTTCCTACTATATACATTAATTGTGTTTATTAATGTGAATTGAAATAGAAGTACATGCCGAATAGGTAGACAAGTGCCTATCAAAATCGACTGCAGCAATAGCAACCCGTGGCCAATGATTTTCTGCACAACAAATGACATCATACATCGGATACGGGAGCACAAATCTTCATAAATCTCCTGACGAAGTTGAACTTCTTAGTTGGGCTTAGCATGAGAATCTTTTTAAGGACCCTCATTGATTTGATGAATGCTTGAAAGTGGATGCCGTAGCGTTGAAACATCACCAGAGTCGGACGCCAATAAAATTTTTATCAAGCAAGTAGTATATTAAAGGTTTTTGATAATAGAATATTGGAGATGACTGAAGGAAGATGTTTTTGCAACGTTCGTACAACCTATGGGTCCATTAGAAGTTCAAGCAGCCTCAACATGTGAAACAACAACTGAACAGAACAAACCCATCAAACAACGGAGGACAAGGTGAAATCTTTGGAGAACAGGGACAATAAAAGTTGGGAAGATGGTTGAAAAAATGCTAGAAAAAGGAGACAATGGAGAAGAAATCTACAGAGACTTTGTGCTGCACATAATTTCGACGACCATTTTTAGAGTATGGATGGCGACTATTTCTTGAGAACATTGAAGTTGTTCATGGATGTTAACCAAATACAAAACTATAATTAGTGTGCATATCTCCTATAACGTGTGAAATCCTTAGTAATTACTTTCTCAATGTGATCTAGAGACGTTGCTCATTGTTCTTCATTCGCTTATCTAAATAATATTTTCATTGAGTGAGTTGTACTTGTTCATTACCTCACGGTTTCTTGTTCACTAATGTTTGAAATTGATTCATTATATGATGTACAAACTAACATTTATTCTTGCAATGAATTACAAGCCTTATATTTTTGGTGGAGTTCAGTTCAGAGAAGAGAGATGCAAGGACTGATTGTTTCCAACAACAATACATTGGACAATTGATGTAGTTAGAACAAAAAACAAAGATGAAAAGGAGTTTCGCATAGAGCATGGAAGGGGTAAGACATAAGATAGGGAATAGACTTTGTGTTGCACATAGTTTCGACATGCATTATCAGGGGCATGAATGGTAACTGTTCTTTAGAATGCTGAGGTTGTTGTTAGATGTTAACCAAATACTTGACTATAATTGGCATGCATATCTCCTGCAATGTATGAACGGCGCAGTCGTGAAGTGGAACCAAATTGCCAACAGATCTTTTAGAGGACCACCCACGTTTTGCAGTACTAGTGAAATCCTTACTAATTACTTTCTCGATGTGATCTACAGATGTTGTTTATTTTTTTTATTATCTTATCTCAACAATTTCTTTCATTGAGTGTGATGTAGTTGTTCGTTAGCTCACATTTTCTTATTCATTAATGTTTGAAATGTGATTCAATATATGATGTACAGACTAACGCTTATTCTTGCTATGAATTGAAGTCTTATATTTGAATAGAGTTGAGTTTACAGGAAAGAGATGCAAAGACCTATGGTTTCCAACAGTAGTACATTGGACAACTGATGTAGTTAAACAAAGTAGTAAGGATGAAAAGGAGTGTCCCGGAGAGCACGGAAAGAGTGGGACAGTTCATTAGGAAGAGTATCAGATGATTGATTATGAAAGAGAAATTGAATTGTAAACGAAACCGACACATATGGCACCAGAAAACCAAGCACATACCTAACCTTCGGCATCAACAGATGGCTCTCGGCCAACCCCTAAGGAACCATCTCTAACATATGGCAGTGGAAGAGAACCTCCAGTAGTAGGACCTAATGATCCAATTGAGGTAAAAGGAAATGCATCTACTTTGAGTTACATATAATTACGCAATCCTATTGCTGATAGTAATGTTTTGTTCATGTTCACTTCTACATCTTTAACTTTTCATTTTTCCTGCTATATACATTAGTTGTGTTTATCAATGGGGATTAAAATACAGGTACATGTACCAAAATCGGCTGTCGCAATAGCAACCTCTATGGAATGATTTTCTGTGCAACAAGTTCCATTATTCATCTGATACGGAAGCACAAATCCTTAGAAATCTCCTAATAAAGTTTAAGTTCATGCCTAGGCTTACGATGAGAATCTTTTCGAGGACCCTAATTCTTTTGATGAATGCTTGGAAGTGTAGGTTGTAGCATTGAAACATTAGCAGAGTCGAACGCCAAAATTTTTTTTATCCAGCAAGCAATACAATGAAGGTTTCCGACTATAGTATATTGGAGCTAACTAAAGGAAGATGCCTATGCAACATTCGCACTACCTACAGGTTTGTTAGAAGTTCAAGTAGCCTCAACATGGGAACCAACAGCTGAACACGCCAAACCCTCAATCAACTGGGGACAAGGTGAAACCTTGTAAGAACAGGGACAACAAAAGTTGGGATGATGGTTGAAAAAATCATGGAAAGAGGAGACCATGAAGAAGAATTCCGAAGAGACTTTGTGCTGGACATAATTTCGACAAGCATTAGTAAGAGTATGGATGGCGACTGTTTCTTTAGATCATTGAAGTTGTAGATGGGTGTTAACCAAATACCTGACTATAATTGGCATGCATATCTCCTATAATGTGTGAATGACTTAGAAGTGGAATGGGAACAAAACACGAATAGATATTTTAGGGGACCAATTTTCGCGAGATTAGTGAAATACTTACTAATTACTTTCTCAATGTGATTTAGAGACGTTGTTCATTTTTCTTCATTCGCTTATCTAAATATTATTTTTCATTGACTGAGATGTACTTGCTCATTACCTCAGATTTTCATATTCACTACTGTTTAAAATTAATTCATTATACGATGTACAAACTAACATTCATTCTTGCTATGAATTACAACCCTTATATTTTTGGTGGAGTTGAGTTTAGAGAAAAGAGATGCAAAGACCAATGGTTTCCAAGAGCACTACATTGGACAATTAATGTAGTTCAACAAATAAATAAAGATGAAAAGGAGTTTCGCATAGAGCATGGAAGGGGCAAGATAATTGATTGGGAATAGACTTTGTGTTGCACATAGTTTCGACATGCATTATTTGGGGCGTGAATGGCGACTGTTTCTTGTGAATATTAAAGTTGTTGGATGTCAACCAAATACTTGACCATAACTGGCATGTATATGTCCTCTAATGTCTGAATGACACAGCAGTGAAATGGAAACAAAATGCCAGTAGATATTTTAGAGGACCACACCTGTTTCGCATTACTAGTGAAATCCTCGATAATTACTTTCTCAATGTGATCTAGCGATGTTGTTCATTTTTTTGTTATCTTATCTCAATAATATTTTTCATTGACTGTGATGTGTTTGTTCATTACCTCACATTTACTTGTTCATCAATGTCTGAAATGTGCTTTAATATATGATATGTAAAGTAACATTTATTCTTGCTATGAATTGAAGTCTTATATTTGGAAAGAGTTCAGTTTACAGAAAAGAGATGAAAACATCGATAGTTTCCAACAACAATATATTGGACAACTGTTGTAGTTAAACAAAGAAATAAAGATGAAAAGGAGTTTCCCCGAGAGCATGGAAAGGTTAGGAAAATTAACAGGGAAGAATATCAGAAGATTATTTATGAAAGAGAAATTGAATTGCAAACGAAATCGACACATGTGGCACTAGATGGCCAAGTGCATACCCAACCTTCAGCATCAACCCATGGCTTTGTGCCAGCCCCGAAAGAACCATCTCTAGCATGTGGCAGTGAAAGAAAATCTCTAATAGTAGGGCCTAATGATCCAATTGAGGTAAAACAAAAGACATCTACATTAAGTTACATATATTTAAGCAATCCTATTGTTGATAGTAATGTTTTTTTCTTGTTCACTTCTACATCGTTAACCGTTCATTTTTCCTGCTATATACATTGATTGTGTTTGTCAATGGGCATTTAAATAAAGGTACATGCCGAACGGATAGGCAAGTGTGTGCCAAAGTTGATTGCAACAATAGCCTACTCTGGGCTAACATTTTCTGCGCAACAAGTAACACATTCATCCAGCATGGAAGCGCAAATCTTTAGAAATCTCCGACTGAAGCTGAAGGTCATGCTTAGACTTCGGATGAGAATCTTTTCAAGGACCCTAATTCTTTTTATGAATACTTGAAAGTGAAGGTTTTAGCGTTGAAACATTACTAGGGTGGAACGCTAATGAAATTTTCATCCAACAAGTAATGCAGTAAAGCTTTTCGACAATAGAATATTGGAGATGACTGAGGATGATGCTTACGCAACGTTAGCACTACCTGCAGCTTTGTTAGAAGTTCAACTAGCTTCAACATACAAACCAACAAATGAATACCCCAAACCCCTCAATGAACAAAAGAGAATGTGAAATCTTAGAAGAAAAGCGATAGCAAAAGTTGGGAAGACTGTTGAAAAAATCCTAGAAAGAGGAGACCATGGGGAAGAATTCCAAAGAGACTTTATGCTGCACATAATTTCGACGAGCATTATCAGTAGTATAGATGGCGACTGTTTCTTTAGAACACTGAAGTTGTTGATGGATGTTAACCAAACACCTGACTATAACTAGCGTGTATGTCTCCTACAATATCTGAACGACTTAGAAGTGGAGTGGAAACAAAACCCCAACAGCTACTTTAGGGGACGACCCCTATTTGGCAAGATTAGCGAAATCCTTACGGATTACTTTCCCAATTTGATCTAGAGATGATGTTCATTTTTATTAATTCGCTTATTTGAATAATATTTCTCATTTAGTGAAATGTACTTGTTCATTACCACACATTTTGTTGTTCACTAATGCTTGAAATGTAATTCATTATAAGATGTACTAGTCAACATTTATTCTTTCTATGAATTACAAGCCTTATATTTTTGGTGGGGTTGAATTTTGAGGAAAGAGATGCAAAGACTGATGGTTTCCGACAGCAACACATTGCACAACTTATGTAGTTAAACAAAGAAATAAAGATTAAAGGGAGTTTTCGGGATAGCATGGAAGGTGTAAGACAACTGACAGGGAAGTATATTAGAAGGTTATTCATCAAAGTGAAATTGAATTTCAAGTAAAATCGATGCAGATGGCACCAGAAGGCAAGCACATACCAAACCTTCAACATTAGCCCCATGCCTCTCCACCAACCCCTAAGCAACCATCTCTAGCATGTGGTAGTGAAAGAGAACCTTAAATAGTATGACCTAACGATGCAATTAAGGTAAAATAAAGTGCATCTACTTTGAGTTACATATATTTATGCAATCCTATTGTTGATAGTGACGTTTTGTTCTTATTCACTTCTACATCATTAATTGTTCATTTTTCCTGCTATGTACATTAATTGTGTTTATCAATGTGAATTTTGATGCAAGTACATGTCGAACGGATAGGCAAGTGCCTATACAAATTGACTACAGCAATAGCAGCCTCACAGAAAGATTTTTTGCGCAACAAGTGACATCATACATCAGACATGGAAGCACAAATCTTTAAAAATTACCTAATGAAGCTGAATTTCATGGCTGAAACCAGGATGAGAATCTTTTTGAGGATACTACTTTTTTTTTAAAGATTATTTGAAAATCATTTCTATAAAATTGAAACATTACGACGGTTGAAGGCCAATAACATTTTGATACAGCAAGTAAGACACTAAAGTTTTTTGATAACAAAATATCGTAGATAACTGAAGAAGATGTTTATGCAATGTTAGCACTACCAACGAGTTCGTTAGAAGTTCAACTAGGCTTAACATGTGAACCAACAAATGAATACACCAAACACTCTCGAAGAATGATGAACAAGGTGAAATCTTGGAAGAACAGGGACAACAAAAGTTGGGAAGATGGTTGAGAAAGCCTTAGAAAGAGGAGACCATGGGGAAGAATTCCAAAGAGACTTTGTGTTGCACATAATTTCGACACGCATTATCCGGAGTATGAATGGCAACTCCATATTTAGAATGTTGAAGTTGATTGTGGATGCGTACCAAATACTTGACTCTAATTGGCATCCATGTTTCCTGCAATGATTGAATGATGGAGTAGTGGAATGGAAACAAAACCCCAACAGATATTTCAGACAACCACCACTGTTTCACGTAACTAGGGAAATCCTTACTAACTACTTTCTCAATGTGACCTAGAGATATTGTTTATTTCTTTTATTCGCTTCTGAATAATATTTTTCATTGAATGAGATGTATTTGTTTATTACCTCATATTTTCTTGTTTACTAATGTTTGAAATGTGATTCATCATTAGATGTGCAACGTAACATTTATTCTCGCTATGAATTATAGGTGTTACATTAGGATAGAGTTGAGTTTAGAGGAAAGAGATGCAAACAACGATTTCTAGCAGCAATACATTAGACAGCTGAAATAGTTCGCACATAGAAATAAAGATGAAAAGTAGTTCCCTGGAGAGCATTGGAGGGATAAGACAATTGATAGGGTAGAATATCAGAAAATTATTTGTGAAAGTGAAATTATATTGCAAATGAAATCGGCACACATGACACCAGAAAACCAAGCATATACCAAACCTTCGGCATGAACCCATTGCTCTCCGCTAGCCCCTGAGCAACCATGTCTAGAATGTGGTAGTCAAAGAGAACCTCCAATAGAAGAACCTGATGATCCAATTGAGGCAAAATAAAATACATCCACTTTGAGTTACATATATTTTGCAATCCTATTATTGATAGTAATGTTTTGTTCTAGTTCACTTCTACATTGTTAACTATTCATTTTTCTTATTACGTATGTTAATAGTATTTATCAATTTGAATTTAAACACAATACATGCCGAATGGACAGGGAAGTGCCTATCAGAATCAACTGCAACAATAGTAGCCTCTGGCAATGACGTTATGCACAACAAGTGTCATCATACATCAGACATGTGAGCACAAATCTTCAGAAACTCCTAATGAAGTTGAAGTTCATGCTTGGACTTAGGATGAGATTCTTCTTGAGAACCCTAATTTTTTGGTTAACATTTGAAAATGGAGGTTGTAGTATTGAAACATTACTAATGCTGAATGCCAATGAAATTTTAAACCAGTAAGTAATGCATTAAAGCTTTTTGATAATAGAATATTTGGGATGACTGAGGAAGATGTTTATGCATTGTTAGCATTGCCTACAAGTCCATTAGAATTTCAAGTAGCCTCAACATGCGAACCAAAAAATTAATGCACGAAACTCCTTAATCAAAGAAGAACAGGGATAAATGTTAGAGGAACACGAAGCGCAAACACTGGGAAGATGGTTGAAAAAATCTTAGAAAATCAAGATCATGGAGAAGAATTCCAAAGAGACTTTGTCGCGCATAATTTAAACATGCATTATCAAGGATATGAACAACGACTGTTTCTTTAGAATATTGAAGTTGTTAATGGATGTTAACTAAATACTTGACTATAATTGGCGTGCATATCTCTTGCAATGTCTAAATGACACAGTGGTGGAATGGAAACAAAACTCTAGCATATATTTTAGAGCGCCACCCCTGTTTCACATGATTAGTGAAACCCTTACTAATTGCTTTCTCAGTGTGATCCAAATGTGTTGTTCATTGTACTATGTAAAAACTAACAATCATTCTTGCGATGAATTACAAGTCTTATATTCGGATACAGTTTAGAGGAATAAGATGCAAAGACCTATAGTTTCCAACAGCAATACATTGGACAACTGATGTGTTGGACAAAGAAATAAGGATGAAAAGGAGTTCCCTTGAGAGCTTGGAAGGAGTAGCACAATTGAAAGGGTAGACTATTGGAAGATTATTCACAAAATTTTAATTGAATTGCAAACGAATCGGCATATATTCCAGACGAAAAGCATGCGCATACCAATCCTTTGGCATCTACCCATGGTTCTTTACCAACCCTTGAGGAACCATGTGGCAGTGAAAGAGAACCTCCAACAGTAGGACCCATATCCAGTTGAGGTAGAATAAAATGCATCTACTTTGAGTTAGATATCTTTACGGAATCCTATTGTTGATAGTAACATGTAATTCTTGTTCAGTTTTACATCGTTGACTGTTCATTTTTCCTACTATATACATTAATTGTGTTTATCAATGTGAATTGAAATGCAAGTACATGTCGACCAGACAAATAAGTGTCTATCGAAATTGACTACAACGATAGCAACCTCCGGGCAATGATTTTTTGTACAATAAGTGACACCAAACATTGGACATGGAAGCACAAATATTAAGAAATCTCGTGACGAAGTTAAAGTTCATGCCTAGGCTTAGCATGAGAATCTTTTTGACGACCCTAATGCATTTGATGAATGTTCGAAAGTGGAGGCCGTAGCATTGAACCATCACCAGAGTAGGACGCCAATATAACTTTTATCCAGCAAGTAATACAATAATGGTTTCTAACAATAGAATATTAAAGATGATTGATGGAAGATGTTTATGCAACGTTCGTACTACGGACGGGTCCGTTAGAAGTTCAAGCAACCTCAACATACGAACCAACAACTGAAAACACCAAACCCCTCTAACAACGGAGGACAGGGTGAAATCTTTGAAGAATAAGGACAACAAAAGTTGGGAAGACGGCTGAAAATAATCCTGGAAAGAGGAGACCAAGGAGAAGAATTCCAAAGAGACTTTGTGTTGCACATAATTTTGACGAGCATTGTTATAGTATGGATGGCGACTGTTTCTTTAGAACATTGAAGTCGCTGATTGATGTTAACTAAATAGCTTACTATCGTTGGCATGCAAATCTATTGTAATGTGCGAATGACTTAGCAATGGAATGGAAACAAAACTCTAATAGACATTTTAGGGGACCACTTTTCGCAAGATTAGCGAAATCCTTACTAATTACTTCCTCAATGTGATCTAGAGACGTAGTTCATTTTTCTTCATTTGATTATCTAAATAGTATTTTGCATTGAGTCAGATGTGCTTCTTCATTGCCTTACATTTTCTTGTTCACTAATGTTAGAAATTGATTCCTTACGCGATGTAGAAACTAACATTTATTCATGCTATGAATTACAAGGCCTATATTTTTCGTGGAGTTGAGTTGAGAGAAGAGAGATGCAAAGACCGATGGTTTCTGACAACAATACGTTGGACAGCTGTTATAGTGAAACAAAGAATTAAAGATGGAAAGGAGTTTCGCAGAGAGCATGGAAGGGCTAAAACAATTGATGGGGAAGAGACTTTGTGTTGCACAGAGTTTCGACATGCATTATTGAGGGCATGTATGGTGACCGTTTCTTGAGAATGTTGAAGTTGTTAGATGTTAACCGAATACTTTACTATAAATGGCATGCATGTCTCCTGCAATGTCTGAATGACGCAGCAGGGAAATGGAAAGAAAATGCCAGCATATACTTTAGAGTACCACCCTTGTTTTGCATTACTAGTGAAATCCTTACTAATCACTTTCTCAATGTGATTTAGAGATGTTGTTCATTTTTTTAATACTATATCTCAATAATAATTTGTATTGACTATGATATATTTGCTGCTCACCTCAAATTTTCTTTTTCATTAATGTTTGAAATGTGATTCAATATATGACGTGCAAACTAACGTTTATTTTTGCTATGAATTGAAGTCTTATATTTAGCTAGAGTTGAGTTTCAGGAAAGAGATGCAAAGGCCAGTGGTTTCTAACAAAACAAATTGGACAATTGGTGTTGTTAAATAAAGAAACAAAGATGAAAAGGAGTTTCCTGGAAAGCATGGAAAGGGTAAGATAATTAACAGGGAAGAATATTAGAAGATTATTCTTGAAAGGAAAATTGAATTACGAATAAAATCGGTACACATGGCACCAGAAAACCAAGCGCATACCTAACCTTTGGCATCAACCCAGGGCTCTCTGCCAGTCCCTAAGGAGCTATCTATAGCATGTGGTAGGGAAAGAGAACCTCCAATAAGAGGACCTACTGATCCAATTGAGGTAAAATAAAATGCATCTACTTTGAGTTAGATATATTTATGTAATCTTATTGCTGACAGTAATGTTTTATTCTTGTACGCTTCTACATCATTGACTGTTCATTTTCCTTCTATATACATTAATTGTGTTTATCAATATGAATTGAAATACATGTATATGCCGAAGAGATAGGTAAGTGACTATCAAAATCGACTGCAACAATAGCAACCTTTGGGAAATGATTTTCTTCAAAACAAGTGACATCATACGTCGGACACGAAAGCACAACTCTTCAGAAATCTCTGGGCAAAGTTAAAGTTCATGCTTGGGCTTGGCATGAGAATATTTTTGAGGACCCTAATTCATTTGATGAATGCTTGAAAGTGGAGGACGTAGCACTGACACATTACTAGAGCCGAACAACAATATAATTTTTATCCAGCAAGAAATACATTGAAGGTTTCTGAGAATTAAATATTAGAGATGACTAAAGGAAGATGTTTATGCAACGTTCACACTACATACAAGCCCGTTAGAAGTTCAAGCAGCCTTAACTTGTGAACCAACAACTAAACACACCAAACTCGTTAAACAACAGAGGACAAGGTGAAATCTTTGAAGAACAGGGACAACAAAACTTGGGAAGATTGTTGAAAAAGTCCTAGAAAGTGGTAACTATGGAGAAGAGTTCGAAAGAAACTTTGAGCCGCACATAATTTCAATGAGCATTGTTAAAGCATTGATGGCGACTGTTTCTTTAGAACATTGAGGTTGTTGATGGATGTCAACCAAATACCTTACTATCATTGGCGTGCACATCTCCTATAATGTGTGTATGACTTAGCAATAGAATGGAAATAAAACTCCAATAGATATTTTTGGGGACCACTTTTCGCAAGATTAATGAAATCCTTACCAATTACTTTCTCAATGTGATCTAGAGACATTGTTAATTTTTCTTCATTCGCTTGTCCAAATAATATTTTCCATTGAGTGAGATGTGTTTGTTCATTGCCTCTCATTTTCTTGTTCACTAATGTTTGAAATCGATTCACTATACGATGTAGAAACAAACATTTATTCTTGCTATGAAGTACAAGGCCTATATTTTTGGTGGAGTTGAGTTTAGAGAAGAGAGATGCAAATACCAATGGTTTCCAACAACAATACATTGGACGACTGATGTAGTGAAACAAAGAAATAAAGATTAAAAGGAGTTTCGCAGAGAGTATGGAAGGGGCAAGACAATTATAAAGGAAGAGACTTTGTGCTGCACATAGTTTTTACATGCATTATTGGGGCTATGTATGGCAACTATTTTCTTAGATTGTTGAAGTTGTTGGATGTTAACCAAATACTTTACTATAATTGGCATGCACATCTGCTGCAATGTCTGAATGATGTAGTAGTAAAATGGAAACAAAATGGCAACACATGTTTTAGAGTACCACCCTTGTTTCACATTACTAGTGTAATCATTACTAGTTACTTTCTCAATGTAATCTAGACATGTTGTTCATTTTTTTTATTATCTTATCTCAATAATATTTTTCATTGACTGTGATGTATTTGTTCCTTACCTCACATTTTCTTGTTCATTAATGTTTGAAATGTGATTCAATATGTGATGTGCGAACTGACATTTATTCTTGCTATGAATTGAGGTCTTATATTTGGATGGAGTTGAGTTTATAGAAAGAGTTGCAAAGAGTGATGGTTTCCAACAGTAATACGTTCGACAATTGACGTGATTAAGCAAAGAAACAAAGATGAAAAGAAGTTTCCCGCAGAGCATGGAAAGGGTAGGACAATTAACAGGGAAGAATATTAGAAGATTATTCATGAAAGGGAAATTAAATTGCAAACGAAATCGGCACACTTGGCACCAGAAAACGAAGCGCACCTCGAACCTTTGGCATCAACCCGTGGCCCTCCGCTAGCCCCGAAGGAACCATCTCTAGCATGTGGCTGTCAAAGAGAACCTCCAATAGGAAGACCTAATGATCCAATTGAGGTAAAATAAAATACATCTGCTTTTAGTTAGATATATTTATGCAATCCTATTGTTGATAGTAATGTTTTATTCTTGTTCACTTCTACATTGTTGACTGTTCATTTTTCCTGTTGTATACATTAATTGTGTTTATGATTTTGAATTGAAATACAGGTACATGCCGAGCAGATAGCCAAGTGACTATCAAAGTCAAATGCATCAATAACAACCCTCGGGCAACGGTTTTCTGCTCAAGAAGTGACATCATACATCTGACAAGAAAGCACAAATCTTCAGAAATCTCTGGACGAAGTTAAAGTTCATGCCTGGGCTTACCATGAGAATCTTTTTGAGGACCTAATTCATTTGAGGAATGGTTGAAAGTGGAGAATCTAGCATTGAAACATTACCAGAGTCTAATGCCAACAAAATTTTTATCCAGCAAGTAATGCATTGAAGGTTTCTGACAATAGAATATTGGAGATGACTGAAGGGAGACGTTTATGCAACGTTCGAACTACCCACGAGCCAATTAGAAGTTCAAGCAGCCTCAACATGTCAACTAACAACTGAACACACCAAACCTGTCAAACAACGGAGGACAGGGTGAAATCTTTGAATGATAGGAACAACAAAAGTTGGGAAGATGGTTGAAAAAATCCTAGAAAGAGGAAACCATGGAGAAGAATTCCAAAGTGACTTTGTGCTGAACATAATTTTAACGACCATTATTAGGAGTATGGATGTCGACAGTTTCTTTAGAACATTGAAGTTGTTGATGGATGTTAACCAAGTACCGGACTATAATTGGTGTGCATATCTTCTTTAATGTGTGAATGACATATCAATGCAATGGAAACAAAACTCCACTACGTATTTCAGGGGACCAC
This sequence comes from Selenicereus undatus, assembly GCA_017589665.1. Classification (NCBI taxonomy): domain Eukaryota; kingdom Viridiplantae; phylum Streptophyta; class Magnoliopsida; order Caryophyllales; family Cactaceae; genus Selenicereus; species Selenicereus undatus. The sequence goes on from JACYFF010019584.1 coordinate 37,585,940, forward strand.
ATTTTGCAATATTAGTGAAATCCATACAAATTACTTTCTCAATGTGATGTGGAGACGTTGTTCATTTTTCTTCATTTGCGTATCTAAATAATATTTTCATTGAGTAAGATGTACTTGTTCATTACCTTAGATTTTCTTGTTTACTAATGTTTGAAATTGATTGATTTTATGATGTAAAAA
>JACYFF010019584.1:37646119-37670419 GCA_017589665.1 Selenicereus undatus
GGGCTTAGCATGAGAATCTTCTTGAGGACCCTAATTCATTCTATGAACTCCTAGAAGTGGAGGTAGTAGCATTGAATCATTTCTAGAGTCAAACGGCAATAGAATTCTTATCCAACAAGTGATACATTAAAGACTTCTGACAATAGAATGTTGGAGATGACTGAAGGAAGATGTTTATACAACATTCGTACAACCTATAGGTCCATTAGAAGTTCAAATAGCCTCAACATGCGAACCAACAATTGAACACACCAAACCCTTCAAACAACAGAGGATAAGGTGAAATCTTTGAAGAACAGGGACAACAAAAGTTGGGAAGATGGCTGAAAAAATCCTAGAAAGAGGAGACCATGGAGAAGAATTCCAAAGTGACTTTGTGCTGAACATAATTTTGGCGACCATTATTAGGAATATGGATGTCGATATTTTCTTTAGAACATTGAAGTTGTTGATGGATGTTAACCAAGTACCGGACCATGATTGGCGTGCATATCTCCTTTAATGTGTGAATGGCATAGCAATGTAGTGGAAACAAAACTCCACTACATATTTCAAGGGACCACATTTTGCAATATTAGTGAAATCCATAAATATTACTTTCTCAATGTGATGTAGAGACGTTCATTTTTCTTCATTTGCGTATCTAAATAATATTTTTCATTGAGTAACACATACTTGTTCATTCGCTCCCATATTTTTTTCACTAATGTTTGAAATTGATTGATTTTATGGTGTACAAACTAACATTTATTCTTGCTGTGAATTACAAGCCCCATATTTTTGGTGGAGTTATGTTTAGAGATGAGAGATGCAAACACCGATTGTTTCCAACAACTATACATTGGACAACTGATGCAGTTAAATAAAAAAATGAAGATGAGAAGGAGTTTCGTAGAGAGCATGGAAGGGGTAAGCCAACTTATAGGGGAGACTTTGTGCTGCATATAGTTTTGGCATACATTATTAGCGGTATAAATGGTGACTATTTCTTTAGAATGTTGAAGTCATTGTTGGATGTTAACGAAATACTTTACTGTAATTGGCAAGCATATCTCCTACAAATGTCTGAATGACACAGCAGTGAAATGGAAACAAAATGCCAGCAGATATTTTAGAGGACCACCCAAGTTTCGCATTACTAGTGAAATCCTTACTAATTACTTTCTCAATGTGCTCTACAGATGTAGTTCATTTGTTTATTAACTTATCTCAATAATATTTTTCATTGACTGTGATGTATTTGTTCATTACCTCACATTTTCTTGTTCATTAATGTTTGAAATGTGAGTCACTATATGATGTGCAAAGAACGTTTATTCTTGCTATGAATTGAAGTCCTATATTTGGATAGAGTTGGGTTTATAGGAAAGAGATGGAAAAGCCGATGGTTTCCAATAGTAATACATTGGACAACAGATGTGGTTAAACAAAGAAATAAAGATGAAAAAGAGTTTCCCGGAGAGCATGGAAAGGGAAGGAATATTAATAGGGAATAAGATCGGAAGATTATTCATGGCACGGAAATTAAATATCAAATGAAATTGACACATGTGGCACCACAAAACCAAGGGCATGCCGAACCTTCGGCATCAACCCATGGCTCTCCGCCAGGCCCTAAAGAACCATCTGTAGCTTGTGGTAGTGAAAGAGAACCTCCAATAGTAGGACCTAATGATCCAATTGAGGAAAAATAAAATGTATCTTCCTTGGGCTACATGTATTTATGCAATCCTATTGTTGATAGTAATGTTTTATTCTTATTCGCTTCTCCATCGTTAACTGTTCATTTTTCCTACTATATACATTGATTGTGTTTATCAATGTGAATTGAAATACAAGTACATGCCGAATGGATAGGCAAGTATGTACCAAAATCGACGACAACAATAGCATCCACTCGGCAAAGATTTTCAGCACAACAAGTGACATCATTCATTCGACATGGAGGCACAAATCTTTAGAAATCTCTAATTGAAGATGAAGTTCATGCTTAGACTTGGGATGAGAATATTTTCAAGGACCCTAAATCTTTTGATGAATACTTGAAAGTGATGGTAGTTGCATTAAAACATTACCAGGGTGGAACGCCAATAAAACTTTGATCTAACAAGTAATACTGTAAAGCTTTCCGACAATACAATATTAGAGATGACTGAGGATGATGCTTATGGAACATTAGCACTACCTACGGGTCTGTTAAAGGTTCAACTAGCCTGAACACACGAACCAACAAACGAATACCCCAAACCACCAAATCAATGGAGGAGAAGGTGAAATCTTGGAAGAAAAGGGACAACAAAAGTTAGAAAGACTATTGAAAAAATCCTAGAAGGAGGAGACCATCGGGAAGAATTCCAAAGAGACTTTATGTTGCACATAATTTTGAAAAGCATTGTTAGTAGTGAGGATGGCGACTGTTTCTTTAGAACATTGGAGTTGTTGATGGATGATAACCAAATACTTCACTACAACTGGTGTGCATGTCTCCTGTAATATCTGAACAACGTAGAGTTGGAATGGAAAGAAAACCCTAGCAACTATTTTAGGGGACCACCCCTATTTGGGAAGATTAGTGAAATCCTTACAGATTACATTCCTAATGTGATCTAGAGATGTTCATTTTTTTTTAATTCGCTTATCTGAATAGTATTTCTCATTGAGTGAGATATACTTGTTCATTACCACACATTTTCTTGTTCACTAATGCCTGAAATGTGATTCATTGTATGATGTACTAGTGAACATTTATTCTTGCCATGAATTACAAGCCTTATATTTTTGGTGGGGTCGCATTTAGAGGAAAGAGATACAAGGACCGATGGTTTCCAACAGCAACACATTGGACAACTGATGTACTTAAACAAAGAAATAAAGATTAAAAGGAGTTTCCAGGAGAGCGTGGAAGGTGTAAGACAATTGACAGGGAAGAATATTAGAAGGTTATTCATGAAAGTGAAATTGAATTGCAAATGAAATCGGCGCACATGGCACCAGAAAGGCAAGCGCACGCCGAACCTTCAGCATTAACCCATGCCTCTCCACCAACCTCTCAGGAACCATCTCTAGCATGAGGCAGTAAAAGAGAACCTCCAATAGTAAGACCTAACGATCCAATTAAGGTAAAATAAAATACATCTACTTTGAGTTACATACATTTATGCAATCCTGTTGTTGATAGTGATGTTTTGTTCTTATTCACTTCTACATCATTAACTGTTCATTTTTCCTGCTATGTACATTAATTGTGTTTATCAATGTGAATTTCAATGCAAGTATTCACTACGACAATGGCAGCCCCTGGGAAAGATTTTCTACGCAACAAGTGACATCATACATCGGACTTGGAAGCACAAATCTTCAGAAATCGTCAAATAAAGCTGAATTTCATGCCTGAAACTAGGATGGGAATCCTTTTGAGGATCCAAATTTTATTTTTTTTAAGAATATTTGAAAATCATTTCTATAACATTGAAACATTACCAAGGTTAAATGCCAACAACATTTTGATATAGCAAGTAACACATTAAAGTTTTCTGACGTCGGAATATCGCAGATAACTGAAGAAGATGTTTACACAATGTTAGCACTACCTACGAGTCCGTTAGAAGTTCAATTAGGCTTAACATGCGAACCAAAAAATGAACACAGCAAACTCCTCAAACAGTGAAGAACAAGGTGAAATCTTGGAAGAATAGGGACAACAAAAGTTGGGAAGATGGTTGAAAAATGCTTAGAAAGAGGACATCATGTAGAAAAATTCCAAAGAGTCTTTGTGTTGAACATAATTTCGACATGCAATATTCGGAGTATGAATGGCTACTCCATATTTAGAATATTAAAGTTGGTTATGGATGCTAACCAAATACTTGACTATAATTGGCATCCATGTTTCCTACAATGTCTGAATGATAGAGTAGTAGAATGGAAACAAAACCCCGACATATATTTTAGATGACCACCACTATTTCACAAAAGTTGGGAAGATGGTTGAAAAAAGCTTAGAAGGAGGACACCATGTAAAAGAATTCCAAAGACGCTTTGTGTTGCACATAATTTGGACATGCATTAATCGGAGTATGAATGGCGACTCCATATTTAGAATATTGAAGTTGGTTATGGATGCTGACCAAGTACTTGACTATAATTGGCATCCATGTTTCCTGCAATGTCTGAATGACAAAGTAGTGGAATGGAAACAAAACATCGATAGATATTTTGGATGTCCACCACTATTTCACATAACTAGGGAAATCCTTACCGAGTACTTTCTCAATGGGACCTAAGATGTTGTTTGCTTTTTTTATTCGCTTCCGAATACTATTTTTCATTGAATGAGATGTGTTTGTTTATTACCCCATGTTTTCTTGTTCACTAATGTTTGAAATGTGATGCATTATAATATGTGCAACCTACCATTTATTCTTGCTTTGAAATACACGTGTCATATTAGGATAGAGTTGAGTTTACAAGAAAGAGATGCAAAGACCCATGGTTTCTAGCGGCAACACATTGGATAGCTTATGTTGTTGAACAAAAAAATAAAGATGAAAAGTAGTTCCTTAGAGAGCATGGGAGCGGTAAGACAATTGATAGGGTAGAATATCATAGAATTATTCATGAAAGTGAAATTAAATTGCAAATGAAATCAGCACACATGACACCAGAAAACCAAGCGTGAACCAAGCCTTTGACATCAACCCATTGCTCTCTGCTAGCCCTTGAGCAACCATGTCTAGAATTTGGTAGTGAAAGAGAACCTCCAATAAAAGGACCCGATGATCCAATTGAGGGAAAATAAAATACATCCACTTTGAGTTACATATATTTTGCATCCTATTACTGATAGTAATGTTTTGTTCTAGTTCACTTCTACATTGTTAACTATTCATTTGTCTTGCTATGTATATTAATAGTTTTTATCATTGTGAATTTAAGTATAGTACATGCCGAACGGATAGGGAAGTGCATATCAAAATGACTACAACAATAGTAGCCTCTAGCAATGATGTCATGGGCAACAAGTGACATCATACCTCGGACATGTAAGCACAAATCTTCAGAAACTCCTAATGAAGTTAAAATTCGTGCCTGGACTTAGGATTAGAAACTTCTTGAGAACCCTAATTTTTTTATGAATATTTGAAAATGGAGGTTGTAGTATTTAAACATTACCAATGCTGAATGCCACTGAAATTTTTGACCAACAAATAATGCATTAAAGCTTTCTAATAATAGAATATATGAGATGAGTGAGGAAGATGTTTATGCATTGTTAGCACTGCCTGCAAGTACATTACAACTTCAAGTAGCCTCAACATGCGAACTAATAAATGAATGCACCAAACTCCTTAAACAAAGAAGAACAATGTTAAATCTTAGAGGAATAGGGACCGCAAATGTAGGGAAGATGGTTGAAAAAATCCTAGAAAAGGGAGACCATGGAGAAGAATTCCAAAGAGACTTTTGTCGCGCATAATTTCAACATGCATTATTAGGGGCGTGAACGACGACTATTTCTTTAGAATATTGAAGCTGTTGATGGATGTTAACTAAGTACTTAACTATAATTGGCGTGCATATCTCTTGCATTGTCCAAATGACACAGTAGTGGAATGGAAACAAAACTCTGACATATAGTTTAGAAGGCCACCCCTTCTTCACACGATTAGTGAAACCCTTACTAATTACTTTCTCAATGTGATCTGAAGGTGTTGTTCACTGTACGATGTAAAAACTTACATTCATTCTTGCGATGAATTACAAGTCTTATATTCGGATATACTTGAGGTTAGAGGAATGAGGTGCAAAGACCTATAGTTTCCAACATCAATACATTGGACAACTGATGTAGTTGGACAAAGAAATAAGGATGAAATGGAGTTCCCTCGAGAACGTGGAAGGAGTAACACAACTGAGAGGGTAGACTATTGGAAGATTATTCATGAAAGTTTAATTGAATTGGAAACGAATTGGCACATATCGTAGAAGAAAAGCATGCGCATACCAAACCTTCTGCATCAAGCCATGGCTCTCTGCCAACCCCTGAGCAACCATGTCCAGAATGTGGCTGTGAAACAGAACCTCCAATAGCAGGACCTAATGATCCAATTAAGGTAAAATAAAATACGTCAACTTTGAGTTACATATATTTATACAATCCTATTATTAATAGTAATGTCTTCTTCTTGTTCCCCTCTACATCATTAACGATTCACTTTTCCTATTATGCACACTAACAATATTGATTAATGTGAATTTAAATACGGGGACATACCGACTGGATAGACAAGTGCCTATGAAAATCGCTTGCGGTGATACTATCCTTCGGGCACTGATTTTATGTACAACAAGTGACATTATAGATTGGACATGGAAGCTCAAATCTTCATAAATCTTTTACTGAAGTTATAGTTCTTGCCTAGACTTTGGATGATAATCTCTTTGAGAACCCAAACTTTTTTATGAATATTTAAAAATGGAGGTTGTAGCATTGAGTCATTACCACTGTCGGAAGCTAATAAAATTTTGAACCAGCAAGTAATACATTAAAGCTATCTGACAATAGAATATTGGAGATGACTAAGGAAGATGTTCAAACAATGTTAGCACTGCCTACGAGTCCATTAGAAGCTCATGTAGCCTCGACATGCGAACCAACAAATGAATACACCAAACCCCTCAAACAAAGAGGAACGAAGTTACATCTTAGAAGAACAAGGATAGCAAAAGCTAGAAAGATGGTTCAGAAAACCCTAGAAAAAGGAGACTGTGAATAAGAATTCCAAAGAGACTTTGTGTTACGTATAATTTTGACATCCATTATCAGGAGTATGAATGGCGATTGTTTCTTTAGAACATTCAAGTTATTGATGGATCTTAATGAAATACATGAATGTAATTGGCGTGCATATGTCCTGTAATGTCTGAATGACACAGTAGTGGAATGGAAACAAAACCTCAACATATATTTTAGAGGACCACCCCTATCTCACATGATTAGTTAAAACCTTACTAATTACTTTCTCAATGTGATCTACAGATGTTGTTCATTTTTTTTATTCGATTATCTGAATAATATTTTTCATTGCGTGGGATGTATTTGTTTATTACCTCACATTTTCTAGCTCACTAGTGTTTGAAATGTGATTCCTTGTACGATGTACAAACTAACAATTATTCGTTCGATGAATTAGAAGTCTTATATTTGTATAGAGTTGAGTTTAGAGGAATCGGATGAGAATGCTGATAGGTTTCAATAGTAATGCACTGGGCAACTGATGTAGTTCAACAAAGAAATAAGGATGAAAATGATTTCCCTGGAGGGTGTGGCAGAGGTAAGACAATTGTGAGGGTACACTATTGGAGGATTGTTCATGAAAGTGAAATTGAATTGCAAACGAATTGACAAACATTATAGAAGGAAACCACGTGCATACAAAACCTTCGATATCAACCCTTGGTCCTCACCAGCCCTTGAGTAACCATGTGCAAAATGTGGCAGTGAAAGAAAACCTCCAATAGCAGGACCCAATGACTCGATTTAGGTGAAACAAAATACATCTACTTTGAGTTACATATATTTTTGCAATCCTACCGTAGATAGTAATGTTTTGTTCTCGCTGACTTCTACATCTTTAACAGTTCATTTTTCCTGTTATACGTGCTAATAGTATTTATTAATGTGAATTTAAATATAGTTACATGTCGAACAGATTGGCAAGTGCCTAAGAAAATCGATTGCAGCAATAGTGTCCGCCGGGTAGCGATTTTATGCGTAACAGGTGACATCATACATTGGACATGGAAGCTCAAATCTTAAGAAATCTCCTAATGAAGCTGAAGTTCATGCCTGGTTTTAGGACGAGAATGTTTTTGAGGACCTTAATGTTTTTACGAATGTTTAAAAATGGAGGTTGTGGCACCTAAACATTACCAAGGATGAACGCCATTAATATTTTGATCCAGCAAGGAGTACATGAAAGTTTTCTGATAATAAAATATTAGAGTTGATTGAGGAAGATGTTTATGCTACGTTAGCAATGTCAACAGATTCGTCAGAAGTTTAAGCAGCCTCGACACGCGAACCAACAAATGAATACACAAAACTCCTCAAACAATGCAGGACGAGGTGAAATCATCAAAGAACAGGAACAAAAAAAGTTGGGAAGGTGTTGAAAAAATCCTAGAAAGGGGAGACCATGCAAGAGAATTCCAAAGAGGCTTCGTCCGATACATAATTTCAACATACATTATAGGGAGCATGAGTGGCGACTGCTTCTTTAGAATATTGAAATTGTTGATGGATATTAACCAAATGCCTGGCTATAATTAATTTAGAGTACCACCCCTGTTCGAAATGTGATTCATTGTAAGATATTAACCAAATAGCTTACTGTAATTACTTTAGAGCCAGTCTGACTGCCATTGTAGTAGAATGGAAACAAAACCCTAGTAGATATTTTAGAGTACCACCCCTGTTTCGCCTGGTTAGCAAAGTCCTTACTAATTAGTTTCTCAATTTGATCTAGAGATGCTATTCATTTTTTTCAGTCGCATATTTGAATAATATTTTTGATTAAGTGAGATGCATTTGTTCATTACCTCACAATTTCTTGTCCACTAAAGTTTGAAACGTGATTTATTGCACGATGTACAAACTAACATTTATTCTTACTATGAACTACAAGTCTTATATTTTGGTAGAGTTCATTTTAGAGGAAAGAAATGCAAACACCGATGGTTTCTAATAGCAATACATTAGACAACGGATGCAGTTGAACAAAGAAATGAAGATGAAAGCAAGTTCCCTGGAGAGCATGGAAAGGGTAAGACAATTGACAGGGTAGACAACCAGATGATTATTGATGAAAGTGAAATTGAATTGCAAACGAAATTGGCACAAATGGCAGAAGAAAACCAAGCTCACACTAAAACTTCGACATCTACCCATGAACCTCCGCCAGCCCCTGAGCAACCATGTGCAGAATGTGGTAGTGAAACAGAACCTCCAATAGCAGGACCTAATGATCCAATTGAGGGAAAATAAAATACATCCACATTGAGTTACATATATTGATGTAATCCTCTTATTAATAGTAATTTTGTTTTTCTTGTTCACCTCTACATTAATAACTGCTCATTTTGATACAGCAAAAATACAAAATAGCTTTTTAATAATAGAATGTAGGAGATGATCGAGGAAGTTGTTTATGCAATGTGGGCACTGCCTACGGTTCCGTTAGAAGTTAAAGTAGCCCCAACATATGAACCAACAAATGAATATACCAAACTCCTCAAACAATGGAGGATAGGGTGAAATCATAGAAGAATAGGGACAACAAAAGTTAGGGAGGTGGTTGAAAAAAATCCAAGGAAGAGGAGACCACGGAGAAGAATTCCAAAGAAACTTTGTGTTGCACGTACTTTCGACATGCATCAATAGGAGTATGAATGGCGATTGTTTCTTTAGAATATTAAACTTGTTGATGGATGTTAAAGAAACACCTGACTATAATTAGCGTGCATATCTCTTGCAATGTCTAAATGATACAGCGGTGAAATAGAAACAAAACCCCCATCAGATATTTTAGAGGACCACTCCTGATTCGCTTGATTACTGAAATCCTTACTAATCAGCTTCCTAATGTGATCTAGAGATGTTGATTTTTTTTATTCGCTTATCTAAATAATATTTTTCATTGAGTGATATGTATTTGTTAATTACCTCATATTTTTTCGTTCACTATTTTTGAAATGTGATTTAGTATAACATGTACAATCAAACAATTATTTTTACTATGATTTACAAATCTTATATTTGGATAGAGTTGAGTTTATAGGAAAGAGATACAAAGATCGATGTTTTTTAATAGCAATACATTGGATAACTGATGGATTTAAACAAAGAAATAAAGCTGAAAATTGGTTCCTTAGAGAGCAAGGAAAGGGCAAGACAATTAACACAGACAGTAGATTATCAGAAGATTGTTCATAAAAGTGAAATTGAATTGCAAACAAAATCCCCACACATAGCACAATAAAACCAAGGACGCACTGAACCTTTGGCAACAACCCATGGCTCTTCACCAGCCCTTGAGCAACCATATCCAGAAGGTGGCAGTGAAAGAGAACCTCCAATAGCAGGACCCAATGATCCAATTGAGGTAAAAGTTTGAGCTACATATATTTATGCAATCCTATTACTGATAGCAATGTTTTGTTCTTGTTCAATTCTGTAATGTTAACTTTTCACTTTACTTGTTATACATATCAATAATATTCATTAATCTGAATTTAAATACATGCACATGCTGAGTGGATAGGCAAGTGCCCATCAAAATCAAATGCATTAATAGCGGCGTCTGAGCAATGATTTTCTGCACAACAAGTAGCATCATACATCTGACACGGAAGCACAAAATCTTCAAAAATCTCCTAATGAAGTTGGAGTTCATGCCTAGACTTGGCATGATAATCGTTTTTAGGACCCTAAATTTTTTTATGAATATTTAAAAATAGAGGTTGTATCATTGAAGCGGTATCAAGGTCGAACGACAATAAAATTTTGATCCAACAAGTAACACTTTGAAGCTTTCTGACAATGAAATAGTAGAGATGGTTGAGGAAGATGTTTGTGCAATGTAAACACCGTTTACGGATCTGTTGGAATTTCAAATAGCTTCGACTTTCAAACTAACAAATTAATACACCAAACTCCTCAAACAGTGGAGGACAAGGTGAATTCTCAGAAGATCAGTAAAATAAAGCAGGGAAGATGGTTGAAAAAATCCTGGAAAAAGGAGACCATGGAGAATAATTCTGAAGAGACTTTATGCTGCACATACTTTCAACATGCATTATCAGGAATATGAATGGTGAATGTTTCCTTAAAATATTGAAGTTGTTGATGGATGTTAACCAAATACCTGTCTATAATTGGCATGCATATCTCCTGCAATGTCTAAATGACAGCATAGTGGAATTGGCACAAAACCCCAGCAGGAATTTTAGAGGACCACCCCTATTTCTCATTATTGGTGAAATCCTTACTAATTACTTTCTCAATGTGATCTAAAGATGTTCATTTCTTTTATTCACTTAGCTAAATAACATTTTTCATTAAGTGAGATGTATTTGTTCATTACCTCAAATTTTGTTGTTCACTAATGTTTGAAATGTGATTCATTATAAGGTGTACAAACTAGCATTTATTCTTGCTATGAATCACAAGTCTCTTATTTGCATAGAGTTGAGTTTAGATTAAAGAGATGCAACTACTGATGGTTTCCAACTCCAATATGTTGGACAATTGGTGCAGATGAACAAAGAAATATAGATGAAAAGGAGTTCCTTGGAGAGCATTGAAGGAGTAAGACAATTGACAGGGTAGACCATTAGGAAATTATTCATGAAAGTGAAATTGAATTACTAACAAAATCATCACAGATGACACAAGAAAACCAAGCGCATATCAAACCTTCGTCATCAACCCTTACCTTTGCCAGCCCTGGGCAACCATGTCCAGAATGCAACGGTGAAATGGAACCTCCAATAGCGGGACCAAATGATCCAATTGAGGTAAAATAAAATACATCTGCTTTGAGTTACATATATTGATGCAATCCTCATGTTGATGGTAATGTTATGTTCCTGTTCACCTCTATATTAGTAACTGTTCATTTTTTCGGTTACATATATTTATATTATTTATCAATCTGAATTTGAATATAGGTACATGCCAAATGAAAGGCAAGTGCCTACCAAACTCAACTACAATAATAGTAGCCTCTAGCTAAAGATCTTCACAAATCTCCTAATAAAGATGAAGTTCATGCCTTGACTCAGGTTGAGAATCTTTCTAAGGGTCCTAATTTTTTTTTTATGAATATTCAAAAATTGAGGACGTCGGATTAAATAATTACCAAGGTTGAACGCAAATAAAATTTTCATTCAACAAGTAATGCATTAAAGCTTTATGACAATAGAATATTCGAGAGAATAGGGGAAGATGTTTATGGAGCGTTAGCACTGCCTACGGGTATGTTAGAAGTTCAAGTATCTTCAACATGCAAACCAACAAACAGAATGCACCAAACTCTTCAAATAATGGAGGACAAGGTGAAATCGTAGAAGAACTCTCATAGCAAAAGTTGGGGAGATGGTTGAAAATGTCCTAAAAAGATAACAACATGGAGAAGAATTCCAAAGAAACTTTATTCTGCACATAATTTCAACATGCATTATCATGAGTATGGAGGGCGACTATCTCTTTAGAATGTTGAAGTTATTGATGAATGTTAGCCAAATAGCTTACTATAATTGGCGTGCATATCTCCTGCGATGTATTTGTTCATAATCTCACATTTTCTTGTTCACTAGTGTTTGAAATGTGATTCATTATAAGATGTAGAAACTAACATTTATTCTTGCTTTGAATTATAAGTCTTATACATGGATAGAGTTGAGTTTACGAAAAAGAGACCTAAAGACCAATGGTTTCCAATAGCAACACATCCGACAATTGATGTAGTTGAACAAAGCAATAAAGATGAAAAGGAGTTCCTAGGAGAGCAAGGAAGGGGTAAGACAATTGATAGGGTAGACTATTGGAAGGTTATTTATGAAAGTGAAATTGAATTGCCAACGAAATTGGAACAGATAGCACAAGAAAACCGAGCACATACCAAACCTTTGGCACTAACCCATGGCTCTCCGCCAACCTGCAAGCAACCATGTCCAAAGTGTGGCAGTGAAAGGGAGCCCTGAACAGTAGGACAAAATGATCCAATCTTTATATTATAAGTAGCAAAATGAAATGTGTTCAAAAACCATTCCTCATTCAATTCTAAAATGTTAGGCATTGATGTATATGGTCTATTGATCTCTTCCTAAATGAAATCTCAACGCTTCATTCAAAAATACATTAATCTTTTTAGAAGGAAAAAAAGAAAATATCCCACATCTCCCTATCCTCTCTCTTCCCAATGTGAAAACTATCCAATTCTAAAAAATATAGAGTTAGTTTTTGCCGCTTTGAAATTCACACGTGATCCTCTCTCTCTACCTCTCTCTCTCTCTCTCTCTCTCATGGAATTAGTTTTTCAATGTTTGATAAAATTATCTAATTCTTTTTGTTTGATTTTTATCATAGTCCTTAATGACCATAAACACGAAAATTAATAACAACCCATTAATTTGAAGAAAAATATTAGGTAATTAAACTAAGTACACTAAACTTTATATCTGTATCTTCATATTATAAAAAACAATAATTTTATACGGTTGTCCATCCTTCCCTCCTCTAATCCATGGTACTTTTAATCTCGCGCAAGTCTAAACTTTTGATTGTTGATGGTTTTCTTCATTAGTTTAAGTAATACTGTTGTGGAAAATTATTTATATTTTGCACACATTTTTCTTTTGTCTATTAGCTATAATTTTTTTATAATGGTATTTTATGTTTCTTTACTTAATTTTGTTTATCCCCATCTATGTTATTATATTTGATAACCAACATTTGCAGTGATACACACACATGTTGAGTTTTTATATTCAAGTTTTGATGATAACAAATCCAAGTGTAAAAATGTGTCTAAGTAGTGTTGCTCCAAACATGATATGCAAACAGGCCCTAGTGTTTGTAATCTTTACTGTATTAACCGTTTGCTACATGTGAGAACAAGCCTCTAAAACAGGTTCTTTGGGTGATTCTACATTTAGTCAAGAATGCCATCTCACAGTTGGATGTAAGGCATGTTCCCAGCAGCTCTTGTAGCAATGCAAAGAACAACTCCAACAAACAAGGTAGCCTTGATGTTCCCAGCAGCTTCTCTAGCGATGCAAAGAACAACCCCAGCAAACAAGGTAGCCTTGATGTTCACAGCAGCTCTACGGATCTTGGACAAGATTCAAACAAGAAGTCTTGGGTATATAGGCTTTATTTATTTAGACTCTTGTTAATATGCCAATATTGAAAAAGTTTTTTTAACATCTCTTGAATCGGTATTTGCGCTAAGTGCTTCACAACACCAGACTGCGAACAACCCTGCAAACAGGGTGCCTAGGGTGTTTCTGACCTGAAGTGGGCATATCCGATTATCCTTGAAATTATTATTTCGGTTGGCCAAAATCTCCAGAATATTTTCAGATGTTATTCTTTTGGAAAATATTTTTCTTGAATATATTATGGGAGATTTGGGAAAATAGATTTTGGGAGATTTGCTAAAATTGAAAGATTTTCTCTGCCCATATCTTCGGATGTGATAAAGTTTTTAAAAACTGCTAAAAATTTCTGATTGCCTTGCTAAAAGCTTACCCACGACTATAAGGAGATAAAGGTTATCTCTTAAGATAACAAATTCCTTAGATTTTGGGAAATATTTTATCACTAGCCGTTGGGAGTTTTGTTTTGAAAAATCACCTTCCAAACTTAGATGTTTTCCTTTCCTCTCCTTGGTTTTTGACCGTTGGAATTTGTGGTTAAAAACTGCTTTGCTTTCACTGAAAGATACACACACCGAGACACATACTGAGCAAGAGTGAGAAGAAAGCAAAAAGAAATCTTGAAACACAACACTCCCAAAAGGCAAATTTCAAAAAAGGTTTTTCTAGTGAAAAGAATTTCTGAGCTTCACTTGAGAAAAGAAAAACCAGTTCAAGTTGTGTTTAAAGTAAGCTTTCAATATATTGGCATAATAGGAACTTCATTGTACCTTACATCTGCTTAGTCAGAAGCACCCCCTGTAAGGTGTTTGTAACCCTGATCTTGAATCAGAAAAGTGAGTGAGTGGTCCTAAGTCGTGTGGACTTTGGACGTGTCCAATCTGGTGAGATTTGGACGTGGTGTAATCTGCCTTGAGAAGGAGATTATGTGGTTGCAAGTTGTAACAAGGTGTGTTACGTTTGTAACGTGTTAAGCCCGGTTTAGTGAAGTGGTTAAATCCTACACGAGGTAGGTTGTGGTTTTTCACACCTCAGTTGGGCTAGAGGTGTTTTCCACGTAAAAATTGTGTGTGCTTTAATTCCGCATTTATCTTGGTGATTTTCGCATTTACAATATCTGAAAACACCCCCTGCAAACAAGTCAACAGGGTGTTCGTCATCGGAGAACAACCTCTGTCAGGGTGTTTGTTACTTAAAACGCGAAAATCAGACACCACAATTCACCCCCCCTCTTGTGGAAGTATACTCTAAGATCTAACAACACACACACACACCTACACACACACACACACACACACACACACACATATATATATATATATATGTCTGTATGTATGTATATGTATATATATATATATATATATATATATATATATATATATATATATATTACATACATATATATATATATGTACGTATGTATGAATGTATGTATGTATGTATGTATGTATGTATGTATGTATGTATGTATGTATGTATATATATATATATATAAGTACACATATACATATACATATATGTAACACCCCCAACCCCTAGGGTTCGGAGCGTTAATGCTTTCTTAACTCCTACATAAATTCTGGAGCAAAATGGACAGAGTTTTGCGTAAAAACATACCATTTCCCAGGCTTATTGCCTTAGATTAAATCCATGCAATGAATAGATGCTTAAAGAACTCAAAAATAAACTCAAAGGCTACACACTGGAGTCCACAACTTTACAAGGCACTCGCCCATAGTACACCAACAATATAATTAAATAATAAAGTAAGAAAGAAAATATACACGGATAATACATCCGGAGTACTGGGGTTTACATGCCAAAATATAGACAACATAAGCTATGAAGACAACTGGCTAATAAGAAGCTTGGCTCACATGGTCAAACAGAGCAACTTTCGAACAACATGCATTACATGAATTAAAGTACTTTGTTTACATACATTTACAACTCTTGGGACACAACATATTACTTCGTTTAACTCTTGAGTCTACCTCTATATGTGCACACATGACAACTTTTCAAGGCGAGTGTAGACTTCAACTGGGCATAAGTAAATTGACTTCTGGGTGTCACAATAAAAACCTGGGAAATAGGGAAACACAAATGGGATGAGCAACCACACGCACAATGAGTATTTCCCAACTACTTAAAACCAAAACGGTTGGAGGCAATAATACCAATAAAAGTCACATATCACGCATTTATAGATGACTATCACATTAAGCAATCATAGTCCCCAAGGAAAGATTACCGTCCACAAACTTCACAGTAGACACCCAAACGCATTTCTGGGCCCTTAATGACCAAACTTCAAGCATTTAAGCTCATAAACAAGTAAGCAACAAGGATTGAGTAAGATGCTTTCAAACACACTTTTGAAAACGCAGTGACTCATAATATGTTTCACAAATAGTTTATAAATCACACTAACTTCTTCAAGGCTCATATTCTTTCTAAAAGTTCCTAAAATATCCATATTGGTAAGAAAAACTTGGGAAGAAACTTTCTTTCACAGGATATGCACATTTGAAAGCTTAAATGTTCGATGCATTAGAACGATATAACCACTCTTTGTTTGAAATTTCATTTAAACTATACTTGCAATCCCATTCATAAGATATGCACAGGAAGCTTTCTTTCTTTTTCTTGAAAACACTTTACTTAGCCTCTTGATGCTCATATTCTTTAAAAAGAAATCTCTTTCGTATTGGTCCTCTATTAACCGCTATAAGCTTTTTGAATCTTATTCGAACTAGCCTCTTAATGGCCTGTAAAATCTTTCTTTTTTCTGAAATACTTAAAATGGAGAAATGCCAACTGCTTTTCTTATTTATCAGGAAAATACTCTTGGCATAAGATCATCATAATGTACTGGCTAAGGGAGTTCTACACTCACCCTAACTAAGATCATAACTCACAACTCACTTTATCCTTACGGTATACATATCATAACACTTGGCGAAAACGAGTCTTAGCAGAGTAGCTATAACTTCGATATTGTCCTCTGTGGGGCAACACCTCACGCCTTATCCTACATCCAGTCCCCCCTCAACGTTTTATCACGCGTCCCATATGATCGAACCTTATCTTTGGGCGAAACAACTAACGCCTTATCCTACGTCCAATTCCCACCCTAAAGGTTTCATCACATTACCCTCATCAGGGTCTTCTAGGGTTCCTACTTCTACGTCTAACTCCCTAGGCCTGGCCAATTGCCTAGCACTATCTTAGCCGTTAAAGTCATATTAAACCCTCTTAAATTATACAAAGATGTCACTGTCACACACAGTAAGTTCACCTTCAAGTGAATTACGAATCATATCTCTTTAACAGTTGCTTACTTTATTAAAATCATGCTTGTATAATAAAATGGCCCATAACCCTACTAATAGTTTATGGTTCTTTCATTTTGAACATAAAAAGCTTCTTAAAGTCATAATGAGTTTGCTAATTCAAAATTCGAAACTCAAAGCGATTGGCTAGTAAATAATTCAAACCATTTTTCGTAATTAACACCTTCAGTTACCCATTTTCGATTCGTTTAAATCCTTTCTAAGCTCAGCAAAGGTGATATAATCAAACCGAAGCATTAAAACATTTTCAAACTTACTACTAGCTTGCTTTTAAGTTTCCTAGACCTATCAACTATTCAGTTGGGTCATTCACTGAGTAGTTTGACGATTTAAGACCTTTTTCACGCTTTAAACATCTTAACAAACTAATAGGCAACTAGTACATGTTCAAAACATTTGCAATTATGAAAACAAGCCTTTAACGACCCTCTCTAAAGATGTCTAAGTGCAAAAGTCAATGACATAGTATCATTTGGCCACATCAAGGGGGAAGGGGTTTATAAGTAGCACATTCACACACCTCATAATTCAACTTGGCAGAATTTGGTTAATAAGGCACACATGGCCTTGTAATCCACCCAATTGTAGTCAATCACAACCCAGACTCCCTCCATACAAAACAACGACCAGAAAAGCCTCAAGTCACTCATTAGTTTCACCTCAGACCATCCAACTACCAAGCTCGATTCAACATCACAATAATTCGTTCGATTAATACACAAAACTAACATCCATAAGCACAGCGTTCATATGAAGCCCGGTTAGCAAATTGGGCGTTGATTCACGTGCCTGAACTCTAAATCAGTATCAACACCATTTTCATATAAATCAACCTTAAATATTCCAATTACCACTAATACAATTTTAGAATCTCAACATAAGTACCTAAAATCATTAAATTCGTTTGAAATTACTGCAATTTAGAAGGAGAGAAACACCTACCTGCACTCCATCTGCCCGGAATCATTCTACTCAGTCCTTCTATTGCTGATAATTGTTGCTCCTACCCTTGCATTCGCTTACCTTTACTCCTTCTAAACTCATTCTTTGGCCAAGCATGCAGAAATAGGGGGTCGAAGGTTGAACTAGAGGAGGGAGGTGGCTGTTTTGGTGTGGTGTCGTGAAAGGGGGCTCGCAGAGCATGGCTAGTACCACCTATCGCTAACGTGTTGGCGTTTGACCGTCGGGGTCCTCGTCCTCCCTTTCCCCTCTCGCTCTCCCTCAATCTCGTTCTCTCTCTCATTTTCTCTGTGTGTTTTGCTGGGGAGCATCGCAACAAGGGGTCGTACCAGGTGCGTCGGTGGCTGGCCTCTTACCGCCGACATCCGTCCACCTCTACTCGCCCATTCCTCTCTCTCCCTCTCTCAGATTTTTGGGCTTACCGGGGAGGAGAAGCAGAACCGTTCATGTCGAGTTTCTTACTGAAGAAGGGGGCTTCGACCGCCATTTTTTTGTTTGCCCTATATTTTTTTTTGTTGTTGTTTTGATTATTAGGCTCACCTACTAAAACCCAGCTCGGCCTTGAATAATCTGGCCTTACTAATCTCGATACTTCGTATCCTAAACGCAAATCGATAATGTAGCCTTTTGTCGATTATTCGTTCCTAGATATATAGCAAGATTCAATAAAGGGCGAAACTATTTCTATGGCTAACGATCTAATCATACTCGGGTTCTTACTCGAATTAGTACCCAATAATAATCCTTACTAACGCTTAGTAAAAACCATCGAAGAATTTTCAAAACTAATAATCGTAATAATAAAAATAATAATATTCTTTTTAATAAAACTATCGCTCACATGAGCACATCAATAACTGTTACATAATTAATAAATACAATTTTATAACGAGAAATGTAGGACAGTCAGCTTAGCGTAAAAATAAGGAATGCAAGCGTTACAATCTTCCCCCCTAAAAGAATTTCATCCTCGAAATTCCAAAGCTCAATTCAGTCGTACCTAAGATGCGGACACAGTTGACACAATCTACACAAATCACAGTAAAATGCAAAATCTTGTTTACAATTAATTGAAAACGAAGAAGGGCATAAGGTATCCAGTCTTCTCCTCACCAATCCTCCTCAAGCTTCTACTCACCCTATTTAGGCGATGAGGGCCAAACGTATCCAGGAGGGGCAAATGAGTTTGCGTGGAAAACCATATTGAGCTTGTTTTGAAAGGGAAAACAGAATTTCAATTATCTTGTAAAACCTGTCGTGGAGCTACAAATTAAACCACTACTCTAGATATGAATAAGAATATAGCATCGGGGAGTAGGGATGGAATCGACAAGGAAAGATATAATTTATGCTAGTCTAAACCTATTTAATTTAACTTTTTATTATTTTATTACTAAATCAACTTAATTAAAATAAATAATTATGAATCTGAAAATTACTGTCCAATATCCTGGAATTATGAAAATAAGATTATGGAAATAAGAACAGAAAATTTAAACATAGTTTATTTTGAAGTTATTAAAACAGAAAATTGATTGTTATTTGAGATTTTTAATAGAAACACACAAAAAAAACATTAACCACAAAAGTAATAACTAAATTAACAAAAAAACTTATTTAAAATATTATTTAGCAAATCTGGACAGTATTTTAAATAACTAATCATCCAGAAAATATTCCTAATTATTTTCTAGAAAATTAAACAGAAAATAAACTGCATAAATTTAAACAACAGAAATCAAAACAGAAAATTAATAATCTAATTAACTGCTTTAAAAGAATCACAAAAATAATTATTAAAATTAACTATAAAACAATAAATAATTTTCTATACCCATAATAAATTTCAAAATGCAAAAATAAAATTTAAAATAATTATTACGAATTTAAGAAACAGAATAATTTACACGACAAAACTACGACTATAATTAGAAATTAATTCTAAAAAATTAGCAAATCAATTCTAAAAATTACGAAATTAAATTCTAACATATCTAGACACTTAATTAACCTAAAAACACTCTAACTTTCGGAAATAACCTAAAATAGCTAATATTAACCTAATTTCCAATTAACCAATTAAAACTAACAAATCAAAAGAAGAAACCAAACCTGAAATTTAAAAGAAAAAAAACTCAAATTCTAAAAATATTAATCATGCTAAAATAACAATAAAAGACTAATATTTGGGGGCATAAATGAAATTTATATTAAAGCTTACAAACTTAAGAATTAAAATTGACAAACTAAATAAATTAACTAAAATGCAACAAATAATTATCAAAGATACCAAATTTATGAAAAATACTTAGCATAATCTATATCAACCATGCAAATTAATATTTATCATCAACACACAAATCGATTGTTATCCATGAGTTAGACTGTAGAAGACACCCACCAGCAGATTTTCCTCGTTTTTCTTTATATTATAGTTTATTTAGGTCCGGCCCTAATATAAACACTACTAGTTTTGATAACCCTCACACTAGCGCTAGAATTTAATTAGACCAGACCATTACGTATTAGAAAAACATCATCTAACGCCTTGCAACCAATTTACCAACAAATTGATTTAACAAAGATTTATAACGATTATCTAATTAAAAGAGATGGGTTTGAGCCATCCATGATTAATTAGGGTGATACTATTGCCTGAAAGACTATAACTCGTATTAAAGCCTTTTGAACTATCATATGAATTCATATTAAACTAACTAGCATGCATTTTAATTAATATAACACGAATATCATGAGCGATAAATACTAATCACTATAGAATCATGAATAAAAATCAACTAGACAATAAAGCATAAAACTTGTTTCAAAATAATTAATTTAGCATGGCTTCAAATAGATTACACTAAGCACAAGAAAATTACTCACTCATATTAAAAATAATATCACAATAATTAACCAAATCTTCCATGTTTAACAATAAACTAAACAAACACAAAAAAAAGAAATAAAAGAATGAAAATTGAAATAAAAAAGATAGCACTACTGTTTGTCACGGCTTGGAGGAGATTGACAAAATTATGATGATGAATATGATGGAAGATGATGATGATGGTGATCGTGAAGGAGGAAGATGGTGATGGTGATGCGTGGTGATGATGGACGTGTGGTTGAAGAAGGGACGAAGCTTGATGCAATTAGGCTGCCGTGGTGAGAGTATGAAGAGGATGCGTGGTGAGGAGCGTGATGGAGAGATTGATGATGATGATGATTATGGTGATGGAGCAAAATCGTGAAGGTGAAGAAGAGGAAGAAGGATCGTGATGCTTGGTGAGTAATGAAGGTTAGAATAGCCGTGGGGTGGGGGTTTTGAAGAAGCAACCATCAATGGTGATTAATGTTAAGCTACCATGGGCTATGTTGATGTGTTTGATGGGGTGGGCGTGATTAATGGGGCCGAAGGTGGGGCTGGTGTTTTTAGCGTGAGGAGATGGAAGGTGGGAGGCCGTGGTGATATGGGATGAAGCGTGAGGAATATGATGGAAGCGTGATGATGGTGATCGTGAAGAGGCAGCCGGGAGTTTTGAAGAAAATAGGTAGGCGTGGGGTTTTTTTGGAGTCCGCTGTGGCGTTTTTGGTGAGGAGGTTGAAGAAGAAGTTGTGATGGTGGAAGGATGATAATGAATGGTAAGAAGAGGCGTGAAAAGAGGCAGTTGTGGGATGTGTTTTTAAGGAGGCAGCCGTGGGTTGGGTTTTGTGATGTATAGTGGAGTTAAGATGATAAATGATGAGGAGGAGAAAAGGGTGGGGTAAGGTTTTAGCTACTAGTTTTTTTCTTAGACTCCTTTTCTCTCAAGTCTTCTAGCTTCTCTTCAACTCTTGTAACCCCAGCCCAAGTATATCATTATGGAAAATATTATTTTCCATAAATTAGTATTTTTGGACCGACTTGATATCCAAGCGTGTAAAATTCAAACTTGGACGTCTTGTCTTCTCCTCTTATTTTATTAATACTTAACTAGAAAAATATATAAAATAAAGTAAATTAGACGAAATAATATTTATAATATACTTAAAATAATTATTAAAACAATGCATGATTTTTGACTTAACAAATTCCCCAACACTTAGACTTTGGACGTCCTCGCGCAAAGAAATCTTAGACTCGACCGAAAAACTGACCATCTTTCCTTTCTTATAAAGTCATGCATAACTATGATATTCGCACTGGGCTTTGGCTTGCTTGAAAAACAGTTTTATTAAAAATTAATTAGTTTTTCCATGTACAGGTGAATAACTACTAGACATCCAACTACCACCAATGAGTTTCTTCATCAACATCACATTATTTCCTTAATGAAATAACAAGATCATTAATTATCCATCTCTTTTAAATATGCATACACTGATCAAGAGATCTAAAGAATTTATGATAGAAAAATTGAGGTACAGTATGGCTATAGAGATTATTGAGCTGGGTAGAATAACTCATTGAATTGATTCTAACCTTGCGTTGTATTTATTTTCTCTTCTTCTTCTTCTGTTCTTTTTTTTTTCAAACTCCATTTTTGCACATATTCGAGGCCCATATAGGGTCTTAGAAATTAAACACTCTTTGTCTCACACTCACCCAAGTAGAGATTCTGGAGCAAACAATTCATTCGCATCTTTATTTATTTATTTTTGACTGTTAGTTTTGGACGAGTCATTGATCGGCCCAGAAAGGGGCATGACTCTCCCAATCATATGTTACTCCATACATAAGGCTCACTTGAGACCTAAACTTAAGGGGAAAAGGTGCCGAGCCACCTATTCCTACCCATGTTGGCAATCTAACCTTTTTTTTTCTTTTTTTTTTCTATCTCAATATGAAACAAGAAATCCACAATTTTAATGAGTTATTCTACTAATTCAATAGTCTAGGAGATGGGCTAGGTCATTTTGTTGCCTCTGAATGGCTATATAACATGACTAAATAAGATGGATAATTGTGACTGTTAATCATTAAAGAGATATATGAGGATCAACTCAAACTTCATTGAGTGATAGCTAACACGCTCAAAAGTCTTCACTCATAGAAGAATAAACTGTAAACAGCTAAAAAAATAAAAAAAATTTAAGCAAGCAAGCCTAGCATAAGCTCATATCATGCATTACTTATAAGAAATATTTATTTATTTATTTATTTATTTATTTTTTAGATTAAATACCGCAGGAACTAAATGTAGGATGCACCCCCTCCCCCCATCTTAATTCATGTATTGTCCCTAATGAATGCAAAAAGATAAAAATAATGAAGATAAAAGTAAAATTATATGTATACTTCCCTCAAAAATGTTGGGTTGCCTCCCAACCAGCACCTTCGTTTACTGCCATTGGCTTGACGCAAATGAACTCGTGGATCCTCTAGTTGGATCTCCTCCACTAAGCATATCTGATCTCTTTACTTTTAAACACATCAAACATATGCTCCTTTTTGTCTTCGATCATGTGACCACTCCTTAATCTCATAAACTTAAACAAACTATAAAAATAAAATACTATTAGAGCTAAAATAAAACAATAAAAGAAGTAAAATTAAATAGAAGTAAACGAACAATCTTATTTTCTTTCCTCGACAACCGCGCCAAAATTTGTAAAGCTGGTCGTAGAGCTACAAATTAAGCATCTACTCTAGATATGAATAAGGATATCGCATAGGGGAGTAGGGATCGAATCCACGAGGAAAGATATAATTTGTGCCAGTGTAAACCTATGTAATTTAACTTTTTATTATTTTATTACTAAATCAACTTAATTAAAACAAATAATTAGGAATATGAAAATTACTGTCTGATATGCTTGAATTATGAAAATAAGATTATGGAAATAAGAACAGAAAATTAAAAGGTAATTTATTCTGAAGTTATTAAAACAGAAAATTGATTATTATTTGAGATTTTTAATAGAAACAGAAAAAAATACAAACCAGAAAAGCAATAAATAAATTAAAAAAAACTTATTTAAAATATTATCTAGTAAATCTGGATAGTATTTTAAATAACTAATCATCCAGAAAATATTCCTAATTATTTTCTAGAAAATT
>JACYFF010019584.1:37670429-37705508 GCA_017589665.1 Selenicereus undatus
AAAAATATTAATTATACTAAAATACCACTAAAAGACTAATATTTGGGGGGGGGGGTAAATGAAATTTATATTAAAGCTTACAAATTTAAGAATTAAAATTGACAAACTAAATAAATTGACTAAAATGCAACAAATAATTATCAAAGATACAAAATTTATGAAAAATACATAGCATAATCTATATCGACCATGCAAATTAATATTTATCATCAACACACAAATCGATTGTTATCCATGAGTTAGACTGTAGAAGACACCCACCAGCAGATCTTCCTCGTTTTTCTTTATATTATAGTTTATTTAGATCCGACCCTAATATAAGCCCTACTAGTTTTGACAACCCTCACACGAGCGTAGGAATGTAATCAAACTAGAGCATTAAGTATTAGAAAAACATCATCTAACGCCTTGTAACCAATTTACCAACAAATTAATTTAATAAAGATCTATAACGATCATCTAATTAAAAGAGATGGGTTTGAGTCATCCATGATTAATTAGGGTGATACTATTGCCTAAAAGACTATAAATTTTACCTACTAAAGCCTTTTAAACTATCATATGAATTCATATTAAACTAACTAGCATGCATTCTAATTAATATAACACGAACATCATGAACGATAAATACTAATCGCTATAAAATTATGAATAAAAATCAACTAGACAATAAAGCATAAAACTTGTTTCAAAATAATTGATTTAGCATGGTTTCAACTAGATTAAACTAAGCACAAGAAAATTACTCACTCATATTAAAAATAAAATCACAATAATTAACCAAAGCTTCCATGTTTAACAATAAACTAAACACACACAAAAAAAAGAAATAAAAGAACTAAAATTGAAATAAAAAAGATAGCACTACTGTTTGTCATGGCTTGGAGGAGATTGACAGAATTATGATGATGAATATGATGGAAGATGATGATGATGGTGATCGTGAATGAGGAAGATGGTGATGGTGATGCATGGTGATGATGGACGTGAGGTTGAAGAAGGGACGAAGCTTGACGCAATAAGGCTGCCGTGGTGAGAGTGTGAAGAGGATGTGTGGTGAGGAGTGCGATGGAGAAAGTGATGATCATGATGATTATGGTGGCGGAGGAAATCGTGAAGGTGAATAAGAAGAAGAAGGATTGTGATGCTTGGTGAGTAATAAATGTTGGTATAGCCGTGGGGTAGGGGTTTTAAAGAAGCAGCCATCAATGGTGATTAATGTGAAACTGCCATGGGTTATGTTGATGTGTTTGATGGGGTAGGCGTGATTAATAGGGCTGAAGGTGAGGCTGGTGTTTTTGGCGTGAGGAGATGGAAGGGGGGAAGCCGTGGTGATATAGGATGAAGCGTGAGGAATATGATGGAAGCGTGATGATGGTGATCGTGAAGAGGCAGCCGGGAGTTTTGAAGAAAATAGGTAGGCGTGGGTTTTTTTTGGAGTTTGCTCTGGTGTTTTTGGTGATGAGGTTGAAGAAGAAGTTGTGATGGTGGAAGGATGATAATGAATGGTGAGAAGAGGCGTGAAAAGAAGCAGCTATGGGATGTGTTTTTAAGTAGACAGCCGTGGGTTGGGTATTGTGATGTATGGTGGAGATTAAGATGATAAATGATGAGTAGGAGAAGAGGCTGGGGTAAGGTTTTAGCTACTAGGTTTTTTCTTAGACTCGTTCTCTCTCAAGTCTTCTAGTTTTTCTTCAACCCTTGTAACCCTAGCCTAAGTATATCATTATGAAAAATATTATTTTCCATAAATTATTATTTTTGGAATGACTTGATACCTAAGCGTGTAAAATCCAAACTTGGACGTCTTCTCTTCTCCTCTTATTTTATTAATACTTAACTAGAAAAACATATAAAATAAAGTAAATTAGACGAAATAATATGTATAATATACTTAAAATAATTATTAAAACAATGCATGATTTTTGATTTAACATATCTAAACTCAATATGCATAGTAAATAACCACTCTATAGTCAAACCACCCTAGAACACTTCAATTAAACACTTTAACTGCATGTTCCACAGATTTAGGGACTAGAGGGTACAGTAAAGGCTCATATATGATTGCAAGTACACCTACACATCATTGTGTCACATGAAGTACATAGGCATTTACGTATCTGAATAGAGGTTGGCCCCTAAATGTGAGGTACTAGCGTGTTACCCTTAGTAAACATGAGATATGCGATGGCGAGCACAAGTAAATGTAAATTCCGTTAGTCACTAGGTCTGGTATTCAATATATATATACATCCAACCACATAAGCTACAACAAGAAGCAATAGGAGTCATGTAATGTAAGTAACACGTCAACAATCACATCACGTAATAAGCCACACATGTTAGACCGTGCATTTAACGAACATGTGTATCTATGTTTATGCTGATATGAACTTGTATACTCTACCATGCTACCTTTCTTACACTTGAGCTGCACATCTCTACAAATGTGCACACATACAAATATAACTCTATTATCATCAAGTCATGCGTTACATATGTCGTGTTCAATTACTCCAACAATTTTGTGAGAAAACAGAATTCAAGGGCTGTAAATGATGATTCAAGAGTCCATTTGTGCAACTAACTGCTTGAATAAAATCACTCGACTAATACCGTCATATGTTTAATCACGTTGAAGCTAAGTAATCACCGAAAACTCATTCTATTGGCATTTGATCGCAAACACATCGATTGCTACTGACAACAATCATATCCATAGATACTCCTATGGGTTCACAAAACACATGATGCCATAAACATCGCTTAAGGCATGCAAACTCATGGGGTTGTCACATAGGGAAAACACCTAGATGTGTATCCACGCATAAGATCTCCATTTGCAACATGTGGTCATTGGTATGCCCTCATGCTCATCCAGATTTAGGAAAGATTGGCGTCCAACGGGTTATGATCGTTTGAGCATGGTCGACATTAATGGTCTTATAGGTATACGTTGAGATCTCAACAGGCACATATGTCCTATATATGATTATAGGAGTCTCATTGTGTTGGTCTCTCATCTGAATAGGAGTCATTTACTATGTGTAATTCCAAAGTCTACTAGGTCCCTTCTCCCTTGTTCCTTCTAGGCGTATTGTGGCTCATTCCAGCCAAAACATTAACACCTCACCTCACGAATACGGTCCCTATGATACAAAGTAAGTCATACACTTTACAGGCAACAATGACAAAGATGGCGAGTGGTAGGTACACCAACGCAATGTTCAACAAGGTCCTACCACTAGCATTTAATCTTCCAAGCATGCATATGAAAATATCCCTTGACTTCCTCAGGCAATTCCGAATTCATAAAAGGAAGGTGTCGTTTAGTAAGATCATCGATCATAGCAATAAGTCTTAAATCATTCCTGAACTAGCTCATTATGAATGATTCCATCGATGTACACATTTTAGTACATACGCATTTGCAAATAGCACCCCGACACACATAGCATAAAGACATGTAGTTGTGAACCTAACTTAGTCATCTTCACTAAAGGGACGCAAGTCCTTCGGTGTAAAGTAAAATTGAACTCAACAGCCAGGAGGACATTAACATTTCAAGTTCTTGAATTTCAAAGGTGGAAAACTACTTATACATTTTTAGCCACTTCTCTACCATGTCTAAGTACATCTACTCTCTCTATTGTAGGGCTCGAGGAGCAATCTGCACTTAGGGGTAAAGAATGAGCTTGGAAAAAGATTTTTAATCATTCTGGTTTAAATCAACGTGCTTTAACTTTCGATTGTCCTATCCAGGGGCGCAAATAAAACATTTACTAGTTAAACCATCACTTAGCTCACATGAGAATGTGCGAGTTAACTGGGTTCACATTCTAACACACGGTTCACATTTATTTTGTTGGCCTAACCGAATCACACAATGGTTAATCAGTCAATTCAATTAGTATCTTAGGAACGCATTGCTCCAATGGAGCATCCACAATTTCTACTCAAGGGATGGGAAGCCATTTAGCTCTTAAAATAATGCGCAACTCGTACCTCTTAATCAATTAACCTACCCGAGTCACATCTAAGTTGCAAACAACCATGCCATAACGCACACTTGCACACAAAGTACGACATACGTCACATTATCATAACGTTAATCCTAAGCGACTATATGTAAAGCAAGACTCAAGTCGCGACCTATGGTCGCAAGAACTTGCTCTGATGCAATCTACAACACCCCCAACCCCTAGGTTTAGGAGCGGTAACGCTTTCTTAACTTCTACATAAATTCTGGGACAAAACGGATAGAGTTTTCTTTAAAAACTAACCATTCCCCAGGTTTATTGCCTTACATTAAATCCCTATAATTAATAAAAGCGTAAAAAAACTCTAAAATCGGCTCAACGACTGCATGCCGGAGTCCATAACTGTACGAGCCACTCACTCTGAGTACATCGACAATATAGTTTAACAATAATGTAAGTTATAAAAGATACAACTCGATGGATCGCGCATCCAAAGTACTGGGGTTCACATCCCAAATTATAGACAACATCAGCTAAAAAGACCACTGCCTAATCAGATGGCTGGCTCACAAAGCCATACAAACCGACTTTTAAACAATATGCATTATATGAATTAAAGTACATTGTTTATAAACATTTACAACTTTACGCAAACAATATATTACATCATTTAACTCTTGAGTCTATCGCTATATGTGCACACATGACACTTTTTCAAGGCGAGGGTAGACTTCAACTCAGCATAAGTAAATGGACTTGTACCTATCACAATAAAAACCAGGGAGAAGGGGAAATAGTAATGGGATGAGCAACCACAAGCTCAATGAGTATTTCCTGACTCCTTAAAACTCAAACATTTGTAGGTAATAGTGCCAATAATAGTCACATATCACGCATTTATACATTACTATCATATTAGGCAATCATAGTCCCCAAGGAAAGATTAGCAACCATAAACTTCGTAGTAGCCAACCAAACTCATTTCTTGGCCCCTAATGACCAAACTCCCCTACTAACAAGCATTTAAACACAAAAACAAGTAAGCAACAAGGATTGAGTAAGATGCTTTCAAACACACTTTTGAAAATGCAGTGACTCATGATGTGTTTCAATAATAGTTTATAAATCACACTAAGTTCTTGAAGGCTCATAGTCTTTATAAAAGTTCCTGAAATATCCGTATTAGTAAGAAAGACTTGGCAAGAAACTTTCTTTCACAGGATATGCACAATTGAAAGCTTAAATGTTCGATGCGTTACAAGGATATAACCATACTTCCTTTCAAATTTCATTTAAACTATAGTTGGAATCCGATTCATAAGATACGCACAAGAACCTTTCTTTCTCTTTCTTGGAAACACTTTACTTAGCCTCTTGATGATCATATTCTTTAAAAAGAACTCTTTTTCGTATTGGTCCTCTAATAGCCCTTATAAGTTTTCCAAATCTTATTCAAACTGGCCTCTTAATGGCCCTTAAAATCTTTCTTTTCTTAAAATGCTTAAAATGGCGGAACACCATCTGCTTTCATTATTTATTAGGAAAATATTCTTGGCATAAGATTATCATAATGTGCTGGCTAGGGGAGATCTACACTCACCCTAAGTGAGATTATCTCTCACAACTCACGTTATCCCTGCAGTATGCATATAATAACATTCGGCCAAAACGCATCTCAGCAGAGTAGCTTTAACTTCGATATTGTCCTCTGTGGGGGCAACAACTCACACCTTATCCTGCATCTAGTCCCAGCTTAAGGTTTTATCGTGCATCACATATCATCGAACCTTATCTTTGGGGGAAATAGCTCGTGCCTAATCCTGCGTGCAGCTCCCACCCTAAATGTTTTATCACATTATCCTCATCAGGGACTTCTAGGGTTCCCAATTCTAGGTCACAAACAGTAGATTCACCTTCAAGTGAATCATGAATCATTTCTCTTTAATGGTTGCTTACTTTATTAAAATCATGCTTGTCTAGTAAATTGACCCATAACCCTACTAACAGTTTATGGTTCTTTCATTTTCAATAATAAAAGCTTCTTAAAGTCACAATGAGTTTACTAATTTGCAGTTTAAAACTCAAAGCAATTGGCTAGTAAATAATTCAAGCCAAATTTCGTAATTAAGACCTTCAGTTGCCCATTTTCGATTCATTTAAATCCTTTCTAAACGCAAAGAAGGGGACATAATCAAACCAAAGCCGTAAAACATTTTTGAACCTACTGTTAGCTTGATTTTAAATTTCCTTGACCCATCGACAATTCAGTTGGGTGATTTACTGAGTAGTTCTATGATTTAGGACCTTTTTTATGCTTCAAAGATCTTAACAAACTAATAAGCAACTAGTAATTGTTCGAAACATTTGTAATTATGAAAACAAGCCTCTAACGACCCTTTTTAAAGATGTTTAAGTTCAAAAGTCAATCATAGAGCATCACTTAGCCACATCAAGAGGGAAGGGGTTTACAAGTAGCACATTCAAACACTTCATAATTCAACTTGGCAGAATCTGCCCAATAAGCCACACATAGCCTCGTAATCCATATAATTGCAGTCAATTACAACCTAGGCTCCCTCCTCACATAACAATGACCACAAAAGCCTCGAGTCACTCATTGGTTTCACCTAAGACCATCCAACTAGCAGGTTCGGTTCAGCATGACAATAATTCAATCGATTGATGCACGAAACCAACAACCATAAGCATAACATTCATATGCAGCCCTCAAAATAGATTTTAGACACATTAAATTGATAGAGCAATGGTATTAACACACGTTTTTGGTTGCTTTACAAATTCCTCAAATCGCCCAGTTAGCAAATTGGGCATTGATTCACAGGCATGAGCTCTAAATCAGCATCGACACCATTTTCACTTAATTCAACCTCAAGTTTTCCAATTACTACTAATACAATTTCAGAATCTCAACATAAACCACCTAAAATCATTAAATTTATTTGAAATTACTATAATTTAAGAGGACATAAATACCCACCTGGACTCCAAGCTAAAGGGCCCGATTGAGGGGCGTAATGGGTAATTTCGAAGCTGGGTTTGGTGGTGTTTGAATCTCATTTCTTTCCCCATTTTGTTGTTGGTCTCCATCTGCCTACAAGGATTCTACTCAATCCTTCTATTGGTGATAATTGTTGCTCCTACATTTGGATTTGCTGACCTTCACTCCTTCTGAACTCATTCCTTGGCCAAGCATGCCGAAATGGGGGTCGAAGGTTGGACTGGATGAGGGAGCTAGCTGTTTTGGTGTGGTGTCATGAAAGGGGGATCGAAGAGCATGGCTAGTACCACCCACCATCGTTTTGTTGCCGCCCAACCACCCGGGTCCCCGTCTTCCCCTCCCCCTCTCACTCTCACTCAGTCTTGTTCTCTCTCTCACTTTTTGTATGTGTTTTACCGGGACCAGCACAACAGGGGGTAGCACCAGGTGCAACGGTTGGCGGCCACCTGTCGCTGGCGTCCCTCGACCTCTACTCGCCCCATCCTCTCTCTCCCTCTCTCGGATATTAGGGCTAACGAGGGAGGAGAAGTAGAGCTCCCCCTGTCGTGGTTCTTATTGAAGAAGGGCGGCTTCAACCCCTTTTTTTTGTTTCCCCCATATTTTTTTTTGTTGTTGGTTTGATGATTAGGCTGACCTACTAAACCCAACTCGGTCTTGAATCATCTGGCCTTGCTATTCTTGATGCTTCGTACCCTAAACCAAAATTGATAATACAGCCTTTCGTTGCTTATTCATTCCAAGAAATATATCGAGACTAAATAAATGATGAAACTGATTCTATGGTTGACGATCTAATCGTACTCGGGTTCCTACTTGAATTAGTGCCCGATTATAATCCTTACTAATGCTTAGTAAAAACCAACGAAGAATTTTCAAGACTGATAATCATAATAATTAAAACAATAATCTTCTTTTTAATAAAATTATCACTCACATGAGCACATCAATAATAGTTCAAGTTATATAGTTAATAAAATACGATTTTATAATGGAAAATGTACGACAGTCAGCTTAACGTAAAAATAAGGAACGCGTGTGTTACAATCTTCCCCCCTTAAAAGAATTTCGTCCTTGAAATTCCAAAGCTAAGTTCAACCGTACCTAAGATGTGCACACACTTAGCACAATCTACACAAATCGCAATAAAATACAAAATCTCGTTTACAATTAATTGAAAACGAAGAAGGGCATACGGTATCCAATCTCCTCCTCACCAATCCTCTTCAAGTATCTACTCACTCTATTTAGGTGTTGATGGCAAATGGATCGAAGAGGGTCAAATGAGTTGGCGTGGAAAACCAAATTACAATTATCTAAACTCAATCTGCATAGTAAACAACCACTCTATAGTCAAACCACACCAGAACACTTCAATTAAACACTTTAACTGCATCTTCCACAGCTTTAGGGACTAGGGGGTATAGTAAAGGCCCGCATATGACCGCACGTACACCTACACATCATTGCGTCACATAAAGAACATAGGCGTTTACGTATCCAAATAGAGTTTGGCCCCTAAGTGCAAGGTACTAGCGTGTTATCCTTAGTAAACATAAGATATATGATGGCGAGCACATGTTAATGCAAATTTTGTTAGTCATTAGGTCTTGTATTCAATATATATATATACATATATATATATATACATATATATATATATACATATATATATATACATATATATATATATATATATATATATATATATATATATATATATATACATCCGGCCACTCAACCTATAACAGGAAGCAACAGGAGTCATGTAATGCAAGTAACACGCAACGAATCATATCATGCAATAAGCCACACATGTTAGACCGTGCATCTAATGAATGTGAGTATCAATGTTTATGTTGACATGAACTTCGAGGCTCTCCCATGCTACCTTTCTTACATATGAGATATACACATCTATAAATGTGAACACATACAAATATAACTCTATTGTCATCAAGTCACGCATTGCATATGTCGTGTTCAATTACTAAAACAATAACATGATAAAATAGAATTCAAGGGCTATAAATGATGATTCAAGAGTCCTGTTGTGCAACTAATAGGACAAATCAAATCGCTAAACTAATACCTTTATATGTTTGATCAAGTTAAAGCCAAGTAATCACCAAAAACTCATTCTATTAGCATTTGATCGCAAACACATTGATCGTTACTTATAACAATCATATCTATAGAAACTTCTACGGGTTCACAAAACACATGATGCCATAAACATCCCTTAAGGCATGCAAACTCACGAGGTTGTCACATAGGGAAAACACCTAGGCATGTATCTGCGCATATAATCTCCATTTGCAACATGTGGTCAACGGTATGCCCTCAAGCTCTTCCAGAATTAGGAAAGATTGGCGTCGAACGGGTTATGATCATTTGAGTATAGTCGACATTAATGGTCTTGTAGCCATATGTTGAGATCTCTTGATGCACACCTATGCCATAAATGATCATAGGAGTCTTATTGTGTAGGTCTCTCAGCTGAATAGGAGTCATTTACTATCTACAATTCCAAAGTCTACTAGGTTCTTTCTCCCTTGTGCTTTCTACATGTATTGGGGCTCATTCCAGCCTAAACATTGGCACCTCACCTCACGAATACAGTCCGTATGATAGAAAGTAAGTCATACACTTTACAGGCAACAATGATAAAGATGGGGAATGACAGGTACACCTACGTAATGTTCAACAAGGTCCTACCAGTGGCATTTAATCTTTCAAGCATGCATACGAAAATATCCCCTAACTTCCTCAGGCAATTCAGAATTCATAAAAGGAAGGTGTTGTTCAGTAGGATCATCGATCATAGCAATCGGTCTTCAATCATTCCTCTATTAGCCCATTACGAATGATTCCATCGATGTACACATTCTAGCATGTACACATTTACGAACAACATCCTAACACACATAGTATAACGACATGTAGTTGTGAACCTAACTTACTCATCTTCACTAAAGGGACACAAGTCCTTTGGTTCAAAGTAAGACTAAACTCAATGGTCAGGAGGACATTAACATTTCAAATTCTTGAATTTCAAATGTCGAAAATAACTTATCAATTTTTAGCCTCTTCTCTACCATCTCTAAGTACGTATGTTATCTCTATTGTAGGGCCCAAGGAGCAATCTGCACCTGGGGTAAAGAATGAGCTTAGGAAAAGATTTTCAATCATTCAAGTTTAAATCAATGTGTGATAATTCATATTTTATATATATATTTCTCCTTCATTATATCTGCTTTTAAGTCTTTGAAATATATTTTTATAAGTAAATAATGCATATTTTATGTAATTTTCAGGTAAAATTAAATATAGAAAAGTTTGGGATGGAGTTGATTAATTCTACTCGGAACTCCAACAAGTGCAATGCCTAGAGTCCAAGCTTAAGCCCAATGGAAAAGAAAGAGGAAAAAAAAAAGAAGAAGAAACAGAAGGTCCGACCCTGCTCTCTACGGCCCAAACGCCAGCCTCGACCAGCCTGCATCCACCTTTTTTTTTCACCTTCTCCCATTTTCCCACATGGCTAATTCTTAACCCAGTCAAATGCCATTAATCAAAATTAATATTATAGTTGTGACTAGCCATGACCATGCATGTAACATCCCCAATTAATTGGAATTGATTTTCATTAATTTTGGGGGTATCCTAAGGGGTTGGATTCTCACTATAAAAGGGTTCAAGGTAGAGGGAAAAAGACACTCATCTCCATCCACACACTCAAGCATCTTCTCGTCATTTCATCTTTCATTTTTTTTGGAGAGAGTCTTTGTAAGAGAAGATCATTTGGGTTGAGGGGTTGAGAAGAAAATAAGCTTCATTAGCTATTTTTCTCTTCCCTTCTCATCTCGTTTGTGAGTCAAATTTTAGAGTTTACACTAAGTTTCATAATTTTGTGTAATTGAGTGCAAAGTTTGGACATAGCAAGTAAAATATACCGATTACAATGGTGTTTTTGCTAACTATGGCCGGCTAAACTACTCATTTGTAGGAATAGGATGGATCCTTGGTAATAGTATTCTTTTACTTATTTCTTATGGGGTTATTTTTGTCTCTTTTGCATAATCTTGAGTTTATATTTGATCATCATCTACTTATTCATCTTAACACTAATGTTTAATCATGTTGATGACACTAGTTTAATTTGCTATCTCAAATGAATATTAGACCTTGTAGGCTAATATGATGATTTTGCAATTTGGGCCTAAAATTATAATTGTTTAAATTGAATAATTTATGCTAGAAATTAGATGAGTTATGTCTGAAAAGAATAGTTCATGCCAAACCACTAGATAAATCATCTCACTTTATAATTATAATCATCTTTTTAATTTATGGCTCAATGCTTGTAGCTTGGGTTGAACAAGAGACAAATTGAATCCCCATTTGAATTAGTAAATCAATATTGGCATCAAAGGTGAAATCCAAAGTCCTAGAACTTTCTCCTATTTGATTTCTCTCTACTTTGCTACTCATTTGCTCTTTATTTTGTTCGTTAATTCATTTTGATAATCCTACTCTGAAAATTAAATTATTCTTCATAATCGGAAAGGCCAAGTCTAAAATCACTATTGTTCCTCGTGGGATCGACACCCTAATACTCGCTAGTCTACAATTAACCTTGTGCACTTGCAAGTAAAAAGGATTTTAAAACTAGAACATAAAATCCACATCAAGTTTTTGGCGCCATTGTCGGGGAACGAATAGTGATTTTTGAATTTTTTTCCTTTCCTTTAATTTTTTTTATTTTTGGTTTCCATTCCCCGCTAATCTAACAATTTTATTTATTTATTCTCCACCATTTCCTTTTTATTTTTAGTGTTTCATTCCTGAATCCCTCTTCATCTAACCATTTTATTTTTGTTATTCCCTCCCTCATCTAATCTAACTATTTTCCCTTTCCCTTCTAATCTAATCTAATCTAACTCTTTTATTTTTTTTATTGTACCTAATCTAACAATCTAACTCACCTACAAGAACACGCATGCCCACTGTTACGGGGCCGTTTGAGATTAAACATTCTCCTATCCAAATGTTACCGTCGTTTTATGGGCTAGAGTATGAAAATCCTTTCAAGCACGTTGATGCGTTCTTAGAGATTTGTTCTACTGTATTCTTGAATAATATCTTTGATGATGCTCTTCGCTTGCGGCTTTTTCCTTTTTCTTTGAAACATAAAGCTAAAGCTTGGTTGGATACTAAGACAAATATCACCACTTGGAATCAATTGCAAAAGGAATTCTTGAAATTTTTTTTCTCCATTGGTAAACTTATTGCTTTAAAACGTGCTATAACCACTTTATCACAGAATAAAAATGAGCAATTGTATGAAAGTTGGGAAAGGTTTAAAGAGTTGTTGGAAAGTTGTCCTCAACATGAGGTACCTATGTGGCAACTTGTCCAGAGTTTTTACTCTAGTTCAGATGAGCATAATAGAAAAATGGTTGATGCATCATATCGTGGTAGTTTCTTATACAAAACTCCTGAAGAAGCTTGGCAATTATTTGAATATTTGAGTGAAAATTCACACTTGCATGCTAGTTCCTCACATTCTGATTTGCCTAGGCAATTAGGAAGTAAAAGGGGGATTTATGAGGTTTCACATTAAGTTGAGCTTTCTAGTAAAGTTGATGCTTTAGCTATGAAATTTGATCAATTGTTGTGCATGAACAAATTATCTAATGTCTCTTCTATGCAAGATGTGTGTTCAATTTGTGCTAGTCCCATGCATGCTTCTGTTGATTGTCCTTGTATTAGTAAGTCTAACTATGTGCTTGAGCAAGTAAATGTTACCCAAGGATTTCCTCATTCTAACAATCCGTATTCTAATACCTATAATCATGGTTAGAGGAATCATCCTAATTTTTCATGGAGGTCTCAAAATGTTGAGAATCCTCAGGCCCAGTCCAGTAGACCTACCCCTCTTGGTTTTCGAAACCACAGATTTGCTCCTCCTTTTTCCCATCACGCTCTATCTGGGAGCTCTTATATAAACAAGGTACTTTCTGCTCTTGATACCTTTACTTATGTTGTGCAAAATATGGATGCTAGGGTCCAAGGAATTGAGTCTAAAATGCATATTGTTGACTCTCACTCACACTCTATAGCTAAGTTAGAAACCCAACTTGGGCAACTAGCCATAGCTGTAGGTATAAGAGAAGAAGGAAAACTTCCAAGTCACCCCATCCAGAACCCTGAAGGCTAACAATTTGAACAATTGAAAGCTATAATGGTTCTCAGGAGTGGTAAAGAAGTAGACAACAAAGTGAGTAAGAAGAAACATGATAAAGATGAAAGACTAGAGACCATGGAGAGTGATATTGAGATTGAAAAAGAGAATGATCGATCCTGTTGTCCTATTACGTCTGACCTCATTGTGACATATGAGCCAAAGGTTCCTTACCCTCAAGCTTTGTCTGCACCAGTCCCTTCCAGGCAAGACAAGCAAAGAGATGACATCCTTGAGACCTTCAAGCAAGTTAAGGTCAATCTTCACCTTTTGGAAGCAATTAGACAGATCCCGACCTATGCTAAGTTCCTTAAAGACATGTGCACTTTTAAAAGAAAATCTAAAGATGACAAGTCTAAAAAGGTCCTTCTAAGTGAACAAGTAAGTTCGATTTTGAAATGTGATACTCCTTCTAAGTTCAAAGATCCTGGTGTCCCTACCATTTCATGTTTTATTGGCAATCACAAAATTGAAAGGGCACTTTTGGATTTGGGTTCTAGTGTTAATTTGATACCATATTCTGTTTGCTTAGAATTGGGATTAGGGAAATTGGCACGTTCTAATTGTACCCTTCAGCTTGCTGATAGGTCAGTTAGGACTCCTAGGGGGTGAATTGATGATGTCTTGGTGCAAATTGATAAAGGATTTTTTCCTGTTGACTTTGTTGTGTTGGACATGGATCCTACTCATGCCTTTAAGCCAATCCCTCTTATTTTAGGACGTCCCTTCCTAGCTACAGCTAATGCTACCATTAATTTTAGATCGGGAGTGATGGATGTCTCGGTCATGAACACGAGGGTTAGGCTTAACATTTTAAAAGATTAACATTTTCAAAGCCTCTGCTCGATATTGTCCGGCTGAAGACATTAAACTTAGCGCTTGTTGGGAGGCAGCCCAATCTTTTTAGGTGATTTTGAGTCTTTTTTTTTTCTTTTTAATCAAGGTGTGCTTGTGTTATTGAATGTGATTCTTCACTTGGTTTTTGGCTTTTGAGGTTGGTAATGGTTGTGAAGGCGATTTGGGATTGTGATTGCTTAGCTTACATGGAAACAACTTTCCTCGTGCTATCAGGTTTTGCTGCTCTTTTCTCCATTTTCCTTTGTCTTATTATTTTCTACATTGAGGACAATTTTAGATCCAGGGGGGGGGAAGGCAAAATTAAAATTTTGAGGAAAATTGAAAATTGATAATTTGTGGGTGAATTTGATTTTGGTAAGAGCTTGAGTGTTCAACTTATGTATGTTTTCTTCCTATTATGTGGATTTGATTCATGTGACCCATGTTCACTAGAGATTATTTCTAACTTTGACTAGCCGAGGGCCATAATTTTTGCTGTGCTAATGTCACTATGTAGTCGATTTTCAGTATGAGATGTAACCCCATTTATAATGTCGTGATGAGTATTCGATACGCATTGAGTTCCCCATTGACTTTTCAATTCAAAAAAATTAAATAAATTAAATAAATTGAGTTCTGATTTCGGTACCAATGTTTAGGTCCTATCTTTATCCATATCTTTAATTACCTGAATATGTACTAAGTGCTTATCTGAGTGTTATCTTTATTCATATCTTTATCCACTCAAGAAAGTACATGAAATCAAGTAACTTTTGAACCCCCCCCCCAAAAAAGCGCTCAAACTCTCAAAAAGAGAGGAAAAAGAGAAAAAAAAATTTGATTTTGCATTGGGGACCCGATTTTAAAAGATGCTCTTGAGATTTTTGTTATGTAGGGTGAAATTTCGTGCTTACGATTTGCTACATAGTTTCCTTATGTACTTAATTTGCTTGAATCATGGCCTATTGACTTAGTTGGAATTGAAAATTTTTGATAATGAGTTGTCGGTTGGTAGTGAATTGATACATGTAATTTGGAGTGGGCATTCACAGTTTGGTCACTTGATTTTCTTAGCTGATCTTATTCTTATCCTTCTTGATGGTTTGAATGGACATATGCATTGTTGTTATTCTTTGCTCGAGGACTAGCAAAGCTTTCGTGTGGGGGAGTTGATAATTCATATTTTATATATATTTTTCTCATTCATTATATTTGCTTTTTAAGTCTTTGAAATATATTTTTATGAGTAAATAATGCATATTTTATGTAATTTTCAGGTAAAAATAAATATACAAGAGTTTGGGGTGAAGTTAATTAATTCTACTCGGAACTCCTACAAGTACAATGTCTAGAGTCCAAGCTTAAGCCCAATGGAAAAGAAAGAGAAAAAAGAAGAAGAACAAGAACAAGAACAAGAAATAGAAGGTTCGACCCTCCTTTCTGCGGCCTAAACGCCAGCCTTCACCAGCCTGCATCCACCCTTTTTTTTCCCCTTCTCCCATTTTCCCACATGGCTAATTCTTAACCTAGTCAAATGCCATTAATCAAAATTAATATTATACTTATGACTATCCATGACCATGCACGTAACATCCCCAATTAATTGGAATTGATTTTCATTAATTTTGGGGGTATCCTAAGGGGTTGGATTTTTACTATAAAAAGGGTTCAAGGTTGAGGGAAAAAGACACCCATTTCCATCCACACACTCAACCATTTTCTTGTCCTTTCATCTTTCATTTTTTTTGGAGAGAGTCTTTATAAGACAAGATCATTTGGGTTGAGGGGTGAAGAAGAAAATAAGCTTTGTTAGCTATTTTTCTCTTCTCTTCTCATCTCATTTGTGAGTCAAATTTGAGAGTTTACACTAAGTTTTATAATTTTGTGTAATTGAGTACAAAGTTTTGACATAGGAAGTGAAATATACCAATTCCAATAGTATTTTTGCTAACTATGGTCGGCTAGTACATTTCTAGGATTAGGATGGATCCTTGGTAATAATATTCTTTTGCTAATTTCTTATGGGGTTATTTTTGTCTCTTTTGCATAATCTAGAATTTATATTTGATCATCATCTACTTATGCATCTTAACACTAGTGTTTAATCATGTTGATGACATTAGTTTAATTTGCTATCTCAAATGAATATTAAACCCTGTAGGCTAATATGATGATTATGCAATTGGGGCTTAAAATTATAATTGTTTAAATTGAATAATTTATGCTAGAAATTAGATCTAAAAACAATAGTTCATGCTAAACCACTCGATAAATCATCTCACTTTATAGTTGTTGAATTTATGAGTATACTTCCACAAGAGGGGGGTGAATTGTGGTGTCTGATTTTCGCGTTATAAGTAACAAACACCTTGACAGAGGTTGCTCTCAGATGACGAACACCCTGTTGACTTGTTTGCAGGGGGTGTTTTCAGATATTGCAAGTGCGAAAATCACCAAGATAAATGCGGAAATAAAGCACACACAATTTTTACGTGGAAAACACCTCTAGCCCAACTGAGGTGTGAAAAACCACGACCTACCTCGTGTAGGCCTTTAACCACTTCACTATAACCGGGCTTAACTCGTTACAAATGTAACACACCTTGTTACAACTTGCAACCACGTAACCTTCTTCCCTAAGAACGGTTACACTACGTCCAAATCTCACCAGATTGGACACGTCCAAAGTCCACACGACTAAGGACCACTCACTCAGTTTTCTGATCC
Organism: Selenicereus undatus; assembly: GCA_017589665.1. Lineage (NCBI taxonomy): Eukaryota > Viridiplantae > Streptophyta > Magnoliopsida > Caryophyllales > Cactaceae > Selenicereus > Selenicereus undatus. The sequence goes on from JACYFF010019584.1 coordinate 37,687,237, forward strand.
AAGATCAGGGTTGAAAACACCTTACTGGGGGTGCTTCTCACTAAGCAGATGTAAGGTACACTGAAGATCCTATTATGCCAATGGTTTGAAAACTCAATTTAACACAACTTGTCACGGTTTTCTTTGCGAATTGAAGCTCAAGAAATCTTTTCTTACTTTTGAGTAAAAACCGGGTTTTCATAATTTTCCCTTTTTTACCACACTGTGTTTTCTCAATCTCTGTTGTGTCTTTGAAATGGGAGAGAAGAGCTAAGCTTTTAACCAAGAAGATCAACGGTAAAAAAATCAAGGAAGTTGCTGAGAATCTACCAAGTATGGCATCAAAGGAGATTTCCAAGCAAAGGATTTTCCAAACGGTTAGTGGATAAGAAATTTCCAAAATAAAAGGGATTTGATTCTAAAAGATAAAAACTTATCCTCTCGTTTGAAATAGCCGTGGAGAATTTCAAATAAGGAACCAGAAATCTCAACTTTGAAATTTGAATAAATCACTTCCTAAAATATAGGTGATAAAGATCTTTTGGTTTTTGGAAAATATTTAGCAAAACACTTTTGGCAAATCTCCCATTATAATTCGTATCTCAAAAATATCCTATCCTGGGATTTAAAGAAAGGATTTTAGAGCTTTTGGCCAGCTGAAATAAATTTTTCCAAAATAATCGGGCATAGCCGTTTCAGTTCAGAAACACTCTAGGCACCCTGTATGTAGGGTTGTTCGCAACTGGTGTTCTGAAGCGCTTTAACGCAACTGCCGATTCAAGAGGTGTTTAAAATGATGTTTTCAATATTGGCATATTAACAAGAGTCTAAATAAATAAAACCTATATACCCAAGACTTCTTGTTTTGAACCAGTCATCTTGTCCAGGATTTGTAGAGCTGTTGTGAACACCAAGGCCACCTTGTTTGCTGGGGTTGTTCTTTGCATTGCTAGAGTTTCGGAACCACATGCTTTACATCGAGTTGATCTTGCTAGAGTCCAAGAACAACATGCTTTTACAATCGAGTTGTTCTTAATATAGAACCACCAAGTAGAACCTGTTTTAGAGACTTGTTCTCACATGTAGCAAACCAGTTAATACACAAAAGAAAACACCAGTTAGGCCTGTTTGGAGATCGTGTTTGGAGCAACATTACTTGGACAAATTTTTACACTTAGATTTGTTATCATCAAAACTTAATCAAAATAACTCAACAATAGTTATAATAATCTTTTTAATTTGTGGCTTAATGCTTGTAGCTTGGGTTGAACAAGAGACAAATGGAATCCCCATTTGAATTAGTAAATCAATATTGGCATCAAAGGTGAAATCCAAAGTCCTAGAACTTTCTCCTATTTGATTTCCCTCTACTTTGCTACTCATTTGCTCTTCATTTTGTTCGTTAATTCATTTTGATAATCCAACTCTGAAAATTAAATTATTCTTTATAATCGGAAAGGCCAAGTCTAAAATCACTATTGTTCCTCGTGCGATCGACACCCTAATACTCGCTAGTCTATAATTAACCTTGTCCACTTGCAAGTAAAAAGGGTTTTAAAACTAGAACATAAAATCCACATCAATGTGCTTTAGCTTTCGACTGTCCTATCAGAGCGTATGAATAAAAGATTTACCAGTTGAACCATCACTTAGCTCACACAAGAATGTGCGAGTTAACTAGGTTCACATTCTAACAAGCGGTTCACATTTATCTAGTCGGTATAACCGAATCACATAACGGTCAATGAGTTAGGTCAATTAGTATTTTAGGAACACATTGCACCAATGGAGCATCCACAGTGCCTACTCAGGGCATGGGAAGCCATTTAGCACCTAAAATAATACATAACTCGTACCTTTTAATCAATCAACCTACCCGAGTCACATCTAAGTTGCAAATAGCCATTCCATAAGGCACACTTGAACACAAAGTACGACACATGTCACATTATCACAGCAATAATCCTAAGCGACTATATGAAGTGTAAGACTCAGGTTGCAACCTATGGCTGCAGGACCTTGTTCTGATACCATCTGCAACACCCCCAACCCCTAAGATTAGGAGCATTAATGATTGTACTTAAATTCTGGGCCAAAACGGACAGAGTTTTGCCCAAAAACTGAGCATTTCCAAGGCTTATTTCCTTGCATTAAATCCCTTCAATCAATAGAAGCATAAATAACTCTAAAATATGCTCAACGGCTACACGCTTGATAAACCTCTATTTTACACACTTTTAGGCATGATTTTTTACCTCTCATCTTGGCGATTTCTGGTAAAATCCCGAGAGTTCAGAGGTTGATTAGTCATTCTATACCTCAAATCTACTTAAAAGCGTGTTTTTGTGTTTTCAGGGGTTAGACTGAAAGTAATGAGGAAAACAAGCTAGCGCCGCGCCAAATAGGAGCTGAAACGAAGGATTTCAAGCCAAAAGAGAGTGGCACGGTGGCACCATGCCGTGCAGGCTAACCGTGCCACCCAAGGAAACAAGAGCACGCAAGGCAGCAAAGTGGCACGGTCACACCGTGTGACCTTGCACGACCGTGACACTTTAGTTCTCCTCATTTAGTTGCGACTTCGCGTTGTATTGGAGGCAGGTTTTAGTTTTTGTTTTTCTCTCTACGTTTCCTCTCTCAAAAAGGGCGATTATGGTTCGTGCACTTTAGATTCATTGCTGTGAGATTCAAGACATCATATTGGAATTATTTTATACTTTTGGTAGATTGTCATCGCAAATTGCACATGGTACCTTCTTCTACCTTTTTCCTTTGCGTTTTAATTCAAAGTTGATACTTTTGGGCATGTTTGTCTTCTTGATTGTAATTGTGATTAGAATTATGATTTGCGGCTAAATTTCAGGCCTTAGATTGGGCGTAACCCCTTTGATGTGATTTGGATTGATGTCCTAGATTTTCGTGAATTGATGTCCATGTCATAATTGAACTCTCGCTTAGCGTGTCAGGTGTTCGATGAATTGCCTGAAAGGGTTGTATTCACGTTCGTAATCAGGGTTTAGGAGATTAACGAAAGTTAAGTCCTTTACTTAGAGCGGTTTTACGAGCGATTGAATTTCTTAACATGAAAATAGTTAGGGTTTCAATTGGGAATTGAGGGATACACAATCTTGTGGTCCTAGTTTCATGAAAATAGATAACTAGGATAACTTGACCAGTCTAATGACCTTTGAGAAGGCGTAGATGCGTTTAATTTGTAACCATTCCATTTCAGTTGTCTTGTAGGCATATTCACATGACCTAGATTTCAATCCTAAGAACATCAAAGAGTGGTGAACCCCAATCCAGGGCCCTTGTCACCATTGATTTAGATAAAAGTAGTAATTTAGATTGAATATAGTTGAAAACCCACTCTACCAGACTCTGGCCTAAAGTGAGTGTTAAAGGTTGGATTCGGTGATCGAAACCAAGTTCCTTGTGGACACGACCCATACTTGCCATCGCTAGCTATAACTGGCGCCGTGCACTTGCGGTTATTGAATAAAACGATAACAAGTTTTTGGCGCCGTTGCCGGGGAACTTGTTCGTTTTGACGTTGGAACTAACTATTATACTTGCGATTAGGCTCTTTCTTTTCTTTGTCTTCTCCTTCCACCTTGCTTGTCTTTACCCTTGCTTGAGCCTGCTTACACTTGGTATAGTTTTTAGCTTTGTATGCGCAGGTGCAGTCAGGGGAGTCACAACTTGCTTCCCTTGAATCCTGAAATCGAAGTTACTGCTCGCAAGCAAAGCGGCGCACGCAGAAAGCAGCAAGCTAAATCTACCATGGCGGCGCAAGACAATAGAGTGTTGAGAGACTATGCTATGCCTCAGTCGTCGGGTATCACTTCCTCTATAGTGAACCCGACGGTCGAGGTCAACAACTTCGAGTTGCGCCCAGCCCTTATCTCCCTGGTGGAGCGTGATCAATTCGGTGGACAGCCCTCTGAGAATCCCAATATGCACATTCGCAATTTCCTTGCGAAGTGTGACACAGTTAAACTCAATGGGGTCTCCACCGACGCCATTCGATTGAGGCTCTTCCCGTTTTCCTTAAGGGATAGAGCTAGGGACTGGCTCCAGAATGAGGAGCCCAACACCTTCATCACTTGGGATGCTCTCTCCAAGGCATTCTTGAGCAAGTACTTTCCCCCAGGGAAGACAACCAAGTTGAGAGCCGACAACACCTCATTCGCTCAACTGCATGGCAAATCGTTATATGAGGCGTGGGAACGGTTCAAGGATCTTCAACGCCAGTGCCCCCACCATGGATTCCCTGATTGGCTCCTTATTCAGACTTTCTACAATGGATTGGATCAGACTTTGAAGATGTTCATTGATGTTGCAGCTAGGGGAGCTCTTATGGGAAAATCAATCGAAGTGGCCAAGGCTTTACTCGAGGACATGACTGCTAACAACTACCATTGGTCGAATGAGCGGGCCCCTCAAAGGAAAGGTGGTAGCAAGTATGATGTTGATGCCGTTGACATGCTAGCCAGCAAGGTCGACGCCTTGGCACAACGTTTCGACAAGCTTGGAACTCCTTCAGGGAGTTCCATGGGAGGTCCATCTGGTGTAATGTTTGAGGTATGAGCACTTTGTGAGATCTGTGGCATTCAGGGCCACCTTGCTACTGAATGCCAAACCACTTTTCCAGGCGTTGAGCATGCCAATGCAATGCAAACATTCGGCTAACGTGCACAAAACAACCCCTACTCAAACACCTACAACCCCGGTTGGAGAAATCATCCTAACTTCTCCTACTGGAACAACAACCCCTTGCCACCCAGTGCCTCGCAGCTCCCTGGTTTTCAACCTAGGGCACCCTACAATCCATCTACCCCACAACCACCCCCACAACCCAAGTCTAACCTGGAGAACCTCATGGAGCGCTTCATAGCAACCCAAACCAAGACAAATGAGATTTTCAGTGAGCAAATCAATCAACTGAACTCTAAGTTCGACGCCATGGCCTCCCATCAAAAGGTGATGGACATTCAAATTGCACAGATTGCTTAGCAGGTTAGTAGTTTGTCCCGACCGCAGGGACAACTACCGAGTCAGCCCGATGTCAACCCCAGGGGACATGTCAATGCCGTTTACACAAGAGATGAGGGGGTTGTGGTAAGTCGTGTGATGGTACTTCAGAGAGAGGCTCGAGTTCCTATTTTTGCAGGAACAACTTTATTGAAGAAGGAAGGGGTTACGAACCAAGAAGAGGAGGGTCATCAATCTCCTCCAATCCGACCTTATCAGCCTCTTGTTCCTTACCCTCAGAGGTTGGCCTAGGCTAAGCTCTCTCAACTTAAGCCTCGGTTCGCGAGCTTCATGGCTACCCTAAGGTAGGTTTACACTGATACTCCTTTTTAGGAGGATCTTAAGAAAGCACCGGCCTACCTCAAATTTTTGAGAGAACTCATTTCCAAGTGAGATGAGCCCAAAGGAGTTTCAGTGGCCCCAATGGGAGAAGTCTGCAACTCAATCTTCCAACGCCAATCGCCATCGAAGTTATAGGATCATGGTAGCTTCTCTAACCCTTGCTACATAGCGGGCACGCAAATCGAGAAAGCTCTGTGTGATTTGGGGGCCAGTGTGAGTTTAATGCCACTTTCTCTATGCAAGGAGCTTAAACTGTCGCACCTGAGACCCACCACCATGCTTATACAGCTAGCGGATGGCACCCTCAGGCGATCTGCAGGTGTTCTCGAGGACGTTCCCGTCCAGGTGGGTAAGTTTATCATCCCCTGCGACTTTATTGTGATAGATATGGATGAGAACCCCCAAACTCCTATCATCCTTAGGAGGCCGTTTCTGGCCACTGCGGGGGCATTGATCGATGTAAAGGCAGGAACTATATCCTTCCAAATTTGTGTTAAGACAGTTGATTTCTATTTCCTTCGCCCACTACCTTCTGCAGTTCCTGCTCCTCCATCCCCTCCCGAAGGCCTTGCATATCATACCCCCCACATGGCTGATTCTGAAGCCACAGTGTTTGATGGGGATAGAGGACCTCATATGAGGTCGTTAGCGCTGCCTGATGTACATCCACCTATTTCCATTGCTTTTGGAGGTGCTACCTTATGCCTTGAGGGGGTTCTGGAGGGAACACTATTCATCACTCCACCATCTTCACCTCCCTCCTTGTCATCGTCTGCTAACTTGAGGTAATGGTTAAGCTAAAGACCTAAAACAAGCGCTTCTTGGGAGGCAACCTAAGCTTTATTGCTTTCGCACAAAAAAAAACAACAAAAGAAAAAACAAAAAGAAAAAAAAAGAAAAAAAAGAAAAAAAAGAAAAGAGAAAAAATCGGGGCATTGAGAGGAAAAAGGTTTTAGAAAGAAAACAATTGAGTGAGGGTTGGAGGGCAGAAAGCTGGCATGGGCACCCTATGCCGTATGGCGTAGGCGTGCCACCCCTCCTCGGGATCTGAAAAATTGAAAAACAAAAAAGGAGGAGGCAAGAAAAACAAAGAGCCAGTGCACAGCAAATTGGCACGGTCGCACCGTGCCTATAGGCACGACCGTGCCAAAACTGATTTCACTGTGGTAGACCGTAGCGTGGGACGGTCACACCGTGCCTAGTGGCACGACCGTGCCACATTAAAACACGGGCAAAGTGCTCGTTTTCCCTTCTTCTTCTTCCTTCCTCCATTCAACCTCCATTCTTTCTCTCTCTAAAACCCAAATTCGCCCTTCTCTCTCTCACCATACCCATGCACCTCACACTCCCCAAATCCTCCAATTCCCTCAATTTTCTTCCAACTTCTTCAATTCTTTCACTTCCATTCACTCTCCTCTCTCAATTGCTCACTTTTTCATCTCCACCTCACCTCCTTCCACACCCATTTTCTCTCTCTACAACCCTAACCTCCATTGTTGGTGGTAGAGAAAGAAATTCACCTCTCCCTCTTCACTTGGACCCCGATCTGTTGGTAATTTGCACAATGGGCAAGAAACGAGTTGGGGAGACTTCAGGGGCTCCATCACTACCCAAGAAATCATCATGGGCAACCTCCTCTTCCGCTGCCACTGCTTCCGCTAAAGGTAACAAAGATGCATACCCTCTTATTTTACCTGCTAGCACTAGGGGTTTGCAGTTTGTGAATGATGACCAAAAGTCCCAATATGAGCTTTTAGTCACTAGGAACACTAGCAAACAGAAGTTTTTTCATGCTGATTCCTTGCGTGCTTTGGGACTATTGGATGATTTGTTAACTCTGCTTGGTAGATTAGGATGGACCGAATACATAAACATACAATGCACATCCTATGACCGCCTAATGGTTGAGTTTCTGAGTTCGTTAGCTGTTGATTGGGATGGTAGTCATAATGGTCAGGAGGTCGCCATTTAATTTCGAATGTTTAACATTGACCACCAGATGAGTTTGCGCATGTTTAATGCGCTTTTGAGATTCCCGGTAGTCGATGGGGCTTATAGGGATGTGCCCTCCTTGTGACAACCTGACCCTGTTTGGTTGAGCATCACCTACTCCAACCGCAAGGAGTGTACTGATAGGTGGGGGAGACCTCGGGTTTTTGACCCCCGACAAGCCAAAGCGACTCACATTTGTAATGTCAATCTGCAGTACCTGCAGCGCCTAACCGTAAATATTGTTTTCAGCCGCAACGACAACCAAAATGGTTGTCGGAAGACCGAACTATTTATTATTTGGTGTGCCTTGTCAGGTACCCCTATTGACACGGGGGCCTTCATAATCCGCCACTTAGCGGAAGTAGCCAAAACTAGCAACCGCAATGTCCTTAGCGTTGGTGGTATTGTTACCACCATTGCTAATGCCCTGGGCTACACTTCTCGACTCTCCGCCCTCGATCCTCACTTCCTAGGTTGTCACCTCGACCTTGGTACCCTGCACCATATGCACATTATAAATACTCGAGCTGATACCATTCGTTACCCCTACCACAAAACCATACTTTTCACCATTCCTGCTACTGAGCGTACCGCGGTCGCTAACAAAAGAAACTGGAACTGTGACCAGCGGATTATTAGGGCAACTTTTCTCCCTCGAGAGGAGCAGTCAGAAGCTGATAAGGGGCTTGAGGCCGACGAGGGTGAGGATGAGGGGGATGATGAGGAGGAGGAGGAGGAGGACATTGATGCGGGCCACGGACCGCCCGAGCCTGAGGACACCCCTGCTACAGAGGCGTCTATCCCACCACGTCCACCACCACTTTACCCACCTTTCACACACGAGATGGGCGGGTCTTCTTCTTCAGCGGCATACATGCCGCTCGACCCTGCCTTTCTCCAGTCTTTTTCCACCCTCCAATTGGAGGTTTCCGGGCTTTGGGAGGGCTTCACCGGGATGCGTGACGACATTGGTTGTCTTTCTGGGCGCATGGACTCCATTGAGGAGGGAGTCTCCTATTTCAGCGGTTTCGTTGACCGCCAGGAGGAGAGGGAGCAGCAACGGATTCAGAGGGAGGAGGAACGGGCTATGAGGGAGGCCCGTGAGTACGAGGAGCGTCGGAGGATGAACGAGCTACTTTGGCGCCAGTCGGAGTCTATTCGACAGATGGAGGAGCGTTTACACTCCTTCCAGGGTGATCAGGGTAGCTCCTCATCCTTCCCATCTTATGATTCTTCCACCTTCCACCCATTTCCTTCGCATTTCTGGCCCCCTCCAGGGCCCGACGGCTCCCAGTGAGTGTCCGTGTCTACCCCTTCCCCTTCTTTTCTTGTGCATCATGTTTTCATTGAGGACAATGAAAGGTCCAAGCATGGGGGGATTCTGTTTAGTGGGGTGCACTGTATGCATTGTATATATTTTTTCTTGCATTTAACACTTTAGGTTTCATTCTAGTTTAGCAGCATGTTTAGGGTGCATTAGTTTTCCTTTTATTCATCCATTTAGCAAAGCATGTAGGATAGCGCATATAGATAGGTAATGCATTGTATATATTTTATTTTCTAACCCTTGGTCTGAAGTGGACATTTGTCGAGTGGAGCTTCACAAGACTGTGAGGTAATTATTCCAACTCTACTCTTCATTTATTTACTCCTTGACTGCTTAGGGTCATTTATTGTTTTCGTTGTTTCACTTTTTGAAAAAAAAACAATAGAAAAAAAAACAAAAAAGGGGTTTTGAAAACCCCTCCTATGACGATGACCAAGGCATTGCGGATCAGTAGATTGACATGGTTGTGTATACTTGCGGATTGTTTGTGGCAAATGCTTTTGATTAATGATTTTGAAAATATTTTGACCACATTGTTTGGTTGGCATGTTGTTTTCCCTTGAACTCCCCTCACCTTGATTGATTAGTCCTTTTAAGTACAACATCCTTGGGGCTAGTTGTATTGTTTGGTAGTGTGACCCATGAGGTTTTGAGCCTATAGACGAATTCATCAATTTAGTCTCACATTTTCTTTCTTGCGTGTCTCTTCCATGACTACGTCTCTAGAACTTGTTTTGATTCTCTTCGAAATCGCATTCAGCAGGTGCATTATGATAATATGATAGAGGCATTCATTTGTTTTTCTGAGCTACATAGCCAAATATGCCACCCATGGTTGAATGTTTTGACTCCCTCCTACCCCCTTTGAGCCTTGCTCGTTTTTGTTGTGAACCCTTCACTATTAGCTAATTGGCCTAAACACATCTCCTACTCCGAAGCCAAAGCCAGTGGGGCAACACTTCGTTACTTTGTGGGTGATTTTTGGATGTTATGCAAATTGGTGGTTTGTATTGGCATATGCAGGGATGTATCAAGGGTATCGTTGGGGATTGAGCGTATAACCATTGCGCACGCCAATCATTCGCTTCCTTTTTAAAAAAAAGAAAAAAAAGAAGAGAAAAACATGTCTCCCAAAATAAAATTAAAAAAAGGGGGAAGAGAAAAAAGGGGAAACTTGTTGATTTTCTTTTGAAAAAAAGAGGGGGGAAGTGGAGAATGAATGTGTTTGGCATGTTATCGTCATTCAATCCCGATGACCCATCTACTTAAGGGTGTACTCTTATTGTGTTTTAGGGAAGTGCGGTGTGGTTGGTTCATTTGTTAGTTACTCATTGGCTTCGGCTGTTAGCTCCTCATTTCCCAAATTATTTGTCCCCCTTCCACCTGTGCCCTTAGCCCCATTACAACCCTGAAAAGTCCTCTTGATTATCGTTTTGTATACTGCATTTTCGCGGTGAAGATTTGAGAATCCTATCAAGCCTATGGTAGTTTGTTAGAATGGAAGAGAGCTGAGTGAACCTATCCACATCTTAAACACATGTGAGGGAGTGCAATAACTTTGTTCCCCCTATGAGAGTCACTACCAGGCCTTCTTGCCCACTACTTATTTGGATATGTCTTGATTGGGAGGGGGGTGATATGGTTTGACGGTATGCTAACTTGAACATGTGGTTTTCTCAATGATTTGAAATGAGTTTGGAAATTGTGTTGTGCCTCAAACCATTCCGCTGGCTATGCGCACCTATGTTCGATTCAATTGATCCCCTATTGCCCTTGCCTGAGGATGGCGAGTTGCTAGAGGTTCTCGACCCCCCTTTTCTGTTCATTCATGTTCTAGTCTTGCTTGAGGACAAGCAAAGATAAGCACGGGGGAGTTGATAAACCTCTATTTTACACACTTTTAGGCATGATTTTTACCTCTCATCTTGGCGATTTCTGGTAAAATCCTGAGAGTTCATAGGTTGATTAGTCATTCTATACCTCAAATCTACTTAAAAGCGTGTTTTTGTGTTTTTAGGGTTAGACTGAAAGTAATGAGGAAAACAAGCTAGCGTCGCGCCAAATAAGAGCTGAAACGGAGGATTTCAAGCCACAAGAGAGTGGCACGGTGGCACCATGCCATGCAGGATGACCGTGCCACCCAAGGAAACAAGGGCACGCAAGGCAGCAAAGTGGCACGGTCACACCATGCCACCTGGCACGACCGTGCCACTTTAGTTCTCCTCGTTTAGTTGCGACTTCGCGTTGTATTGGAGGCAGTTTTTAGTTTTTGTTTTTCTCTCTACGTTTCCTCTCTCAAAAAGGGCGATTAGGGTTCGTGCACTTTAGATTCATTGCTGTGAGATTCAAGACATCAGATTGGAATTATTTTATACTTTTGGTAGATTGTCATCGCAAATTGCACATGGTACCTTCTTCTACCTTTTTCCTTTGCGTTTTAATTCAAAGTTGATACTTTTGGGCATGTTTGTCTTCTTGATTGTAATTGTGATTAGAATTATGATTTGCGGCTAAATTTCAGGCCTTAGATTGGGCGTAACCCCTTTGATGTGATTTGGATTGATGTCCTAGATTTTCGTGAATTGATGTCCATGTCATAATTGAACTCTCGCTTAGCATGCCATGTGTTCGATGAATTGCCTGAAAGGGTTGTATTCATGTTCGTAATTAGGGCTTAGGAGATTAACGAAAGTTAAGTCCTTTACTTAGAGCGGTTTTGCGAGCGATTGAATTTCTTAACATGAAAATAGTTAGGGTTTCAAATGGGAATTGAGGGTTACACAATCTTGTGGTCCTAGTTTCATGAAAATAGATAAATAGGATAACTTGACCAGTCTAATGACCTTTGAGAGAAGGTGTAGATGCGTTTAACCTGTAACCATTCCATTTCAGTTGTCTTGTAGGCATATTCACATGTCCTAGATTTCAATCCTAAGAACATCAAAGAGTGGTGAACCCCAATCTAGGGCCCTTGTCACCATTAATTAGATAAAAGTAGTAATTTAGATTGAATATAGTTGAAAACCCACTCTACCAGACTCTGGCCTAAAGTGAGTGCTAAAGGTTGGATTCGGTGATCGAAACCAAGTTCGTTGTGGACACGACCCGTACTTGCCGTCGCTAGCTATAACTGGCGCTCTGCACTTGCGGTTATTGAATAAAACGATAACAACGCTGGAGTCCAAAACTCCACGGGCCACTCACCCAAAGTACACCAACAATATAGCTCAGTGTAATGCCCCAAATGTACATAAATCACTGTTCGCACTTCTTTCATTAGTTTCCCCAATTAGAAATGGTAACCCAAATGATTAGGCATTACTGCAGTCGAATAAGGACAAGACTTTGCTTGTACGTGATAAACTTAGCCATGACAATCAATGTTTACCATCAAAGGCATTCACATCAACAAAACCCAACAGACCATCTAGACAAATGTAGAAATTATTCGAACATCAAATCCATTCAAACATCTCAAGGCTTACACCAAAATATAAAATTCTGATAAAATATACAGTTTCCACACCAAAATATATCACAGTATGGTGTTATAAATCTCTCAACGATAATACACCACCATTCCGTATAGACTTTCTCGCTCACTTATCATCTTCACCCGTCCTGCTCTCCAGAGGGTGATTCATTGAACACTTCCCTAAAACAAAACATGAAAACATTTCAAACTGTGAGCCGAAGCTCAGTACATGCATTTCTGTGTTGCTAAACATTCATGGAAAAATTGGTTGGGTCTGTATTGTAATTCATTTTTAATTAAAAATGGGGAATGATATGAATATGAAACTCTGTTGTCAATTATTATCTGATAGTGAACCCCTAGTAACTATTACGATATGAAGATAGGTGTACACCTGCCAAGCCCTTCGCGACCTAGCTTGAAGCGGGTAACTGAAGGGCTTATGCCCTGTAACTAATAACTGATGGGGTTATTATTATGTGATAAATCACTGATTAAACTGATTGATTGATGTACCTACTAAAACATTATAATTTTGACAAATACGTACTGATTTCTAAAGATATAGACAATGAACGTACCAGGAATTTTTAAATGTGAGCTCACTGAATAATATTATGCACAAAAGTTGAAGGAATGATAGATTAGGCCCTGATTCTGTACAAAATTATTGTCGTAGGAACACACGGTTAGCAAAAATATTTATTTCATAGCTAATAATTTACTAAAAGATAAGTAAAAGCATATGAGGGTTTAGAAAGAATGACTCATCATCACTTAGTCATCCAACCTCTGATCGAGACTCAAAACCATAATATGGAAAGCTTAGAAAGTCCCAAAAATCTTTTATTCAGAACACCAAGCTTGATTCTTACAATGGGATTCCCAAAATCAGGCTAGAACATAAACATGTTAGTTTTGGTCCATTCTGCATAGTTTTGGTGAAACAACCATAACTTATTCCATAGACGTCAGATTCAGGTGATTCAAAAGGAATTTGAAAGCTAAAACACTGAAATATCTACCCACTAAAAATAATAATTTTTTAATGGACCAATCATTACCAATTTAATCATGAAGTCTGTCCTGTTTTCATAAAATTTTCAGCCCTCAATGTTTTAGCTTTTCCCCCTCTTTTTACACAAATCCTCAACTTAAACCATTCCTTAAAAGCATGTAAACAAGCTTTGGGTCCATCCCAACATCATAGAAAATCACCACACTCAAATTCACTTCATAATCATATCCAATAAAGATCACTATTCAATCAAATACACACAAAAACCAAGATTAAAGCTAGTTTAATCCAAACCATACAGTATTTGCCAAGTACCTAGTTTATGGTCAACTTGGACTCACTCCAACTCATTTGAAATCACTAAAAACATCATCATAACACCAATGGGTTAGAAGATGACCAAATCAATGATAAAAACAATCAAAATCCAGTGCTTTAACATCAAGCTTGCATAATTAAGGAATGATCCTCACCGTAGCATGATCCAACCTCAACTCCACCGTGATCAACACAAAAATAACTCTTAGTTCTTATCAAAGCAAAATGACCAAAGATCACAAACATTAAGACAAGAATCAAAACTAAAATAAAAGGCAAAACCAACAAGATCAAGTTTCAAGATTACTCACTTTACTTAAAGATAAGTAGAGGTGGAGGTCATGTTGAGTGGTTTTAATCAGGGAAGATGGTAGCTAGAGGTATTAGGATGTTGGGGATGGGGGGACGAAAACCACTAGGGCTAGCTGGAAAACTGGTCGGAAAAGCACCTAGAACCTGCTGGACTAGTGCTGCCGTGGGGGAGAGAGATAAAGGAGAGACAAAGTGGAGTTTTGGGGTGATTTGTGCTGTTTGACTAATCAACTCAATTGGCTGAGTTGTTAACTAGTAAAGTAACCTTTTTTGCTAACCATGGTTAAGATAAATCATGGTGATTAGTTAGATTAACAAGCAAACTTGTTGGGCTTGAAAACGGCCGAAATAGGTTGGGTTCGGGAATAAAACGCTTCGTAACGATAACGTTTTTACGAAACTCAAAATTAAATCTTTGTAATGTTACGGAAAAAAAAATAAATTACATAGATTAAACTTGTTAGGACCTACTATCAATTTTCCCAAAGTTTTCATTAATCAATTAAATAAACAAGTAAAATCCGAACTGCCAAGTGAGGGCACAATTAAAAAAATTTCTCGCCAAGGTAAATAAATGTGATAAATAAATATGAGAAAAAAATTCATGAACATGAGGTAATTAAATAAATAAACATAATTAAATAATTAAGGGTTGGACTCTTACATTCAATAATAAAGTAAGAAATAAAAGATACAACGCGATGGATCACACATCCAGAGTATTCGGGTTTACATCCCAAAATATGGACAACATCAGCTAAAAAGACAATCGGCTAATTAGATGGTTGGCTCATATGCCCATACAGAGCGACTTTTAAATAATACGCATTACATGAATTAAAGTACTTTGTTTACATACATTTACCACTCTAGGGATACAACGTATTACATCATTTAACTCTTGAGTCTACCTCTATATGTGCACAAATGACACTTTTTTAAGACGAGGGTAGAGTTCAACTCAGCATAAGTAAATTGACTTCTACCTGTCATCATAAAAACCTGGGAAAAGGGGAAATAGTAATGGAATGAGCAACTACACGCTCAGTAAGTATTTTCCGACTCCTTAAAACCGAAACAGTTGCTGGCAATAATACCAATAATAGTCACATATCACGCATTTATACATTACTATCATATTCGGCAATCGTAGTCCCCAAGGAAAGATTACAACCCACAAACTTCAAATTAGCTGCCCAAACTCATTTCTACGCCCTTAATGAGCAAACTTCCCTACTAACAAGCATTTAAGCACATAAACAAGTAAGCAACAAAGATTGAGTAAGATGCTTTCAAGCGCACTTTTGAAAATGCAGTGACTCATGATATGTTTCAAGGATAGTTTATAAATCACATAAACATCTTTGAGGCTTATATTCTTTCTAAAAGTTTCTGAAATATCCATATTGGTAAGAAAGACTTGGCAAGAAACTTTCTTTCACAGGATATGCACATTTGAAAGCTCAAATGTTTGATATATTATAAGGATATAACCATACTTCATTTGAAATATTAATCTAAACTACACTTGCAATCCCATTCATAAGACATGCATAGGAAGCTTTCTTTCTTTTTCTTGAAAACACTTTACTTAGCTTCTTGATGATCATATTCTTTAAAAAGAAATCTCTTTCATATTGGTCCTCTAGTAACCCTTATAGGCTTTTCGAATCTTATTCGAACTGGACTCTTAATGGTGCTTAAAATCTTCCTTTTTCCTGAAACCCTTAAAATGGCGAAATGCAAATTGCTTTTCTTATTTATTAGGAAAATACTCTTCACATAATTTCATCATAATGTGCCGGCTAGCGGAGATCTACACTTACCCTAAGTGAGATCATTACTCACAACTCACGTTATCCCCGGGGTATACGTATCATAACATTTGGCCAAAAGGCGTCTCAGCATAGTAGCTCGAACTTCGATATTGTCCTCTGTGGGGGCAATAGCTCACGCTTTATCCTATGTCCTGTTCCGACCCTGAAGGTTTTATCACATTACCCGCATTGGGTCTTCTAGGGTTCCCACTTATGAGTCTAACTCCATAGGCCTGGCTAATTGCCTAGCACTATCTTAGCCATTAAAATCATATTAAACCCTCTTAAATTATGCAAAGATGTCACTGTCGCACACAGCAAGCTCATCTTCAAGTGAATTACTTATCATTTCTCTTTAATAGTTGCTTACTTTATTAAAATCATGCTTGTCTTGTAAAATGACCCATAACCCTAGTAATAGTTTATGGTTCTTTCATTTTCAACATAAAAAGCTTCTTAAATTCATAATCAGTTTACTAATTTGTAATTCGAAACTTAAAGCAATTGGCTAGTAAATAATACAAACCAAGTTTCATAATTAACACCTTCAGTTGCCCATTTTCAGTTCGTTTAAATCCTTTCTAAACTCAAAGAAGGGGACATAATCAAACCAAAGCCTTAAAACATTTACAAACCTACTACTAGCTTCCTTTTAAATTTCTTAGACCTATCGACTATCCAGTTGGATCATTTACTGAGTAGTTCGACGATTTAAGGCCTTTCTTATGCTTCAAACATCTTAACAAACTAATAGGCAACTGGTAAATGTTCAAAACATTCAAAATTATGAAAACAAGTCTTTAACGTCATTTTAAATACGACGAAGTTCAATAGTCAGTCACATAGTGCCACATTAAGAGGAAAGGTGGTTACAAGTAGCACATCAAACGCTTCATAATTGAACTTGGCAGAATCTGCCCAATAAGCCACACATTGCCTCGCAATCCACACGGTTGCGGTCAATGAGAAGCTAAACTCCCTCCTCACATAAAAATGACCACAAAAGCCTCAAATCACTCATTAGTTTCACCTCATACCATCAAACTGCCAAGCTTGGTTCAACACCGCAATAATTCGATCAATTAATATGCGAAACCAACATCCATAAGCATAGCGTTCATATGCAGCCCTGGAAACAGATTTTAGACATATTAAACTCAATGAGCAATGGTATTAACACGCGTTTCTGGCTGCTTTATAAATTCCTGCAATCACCCGGTTAGCAAATTGTGCGTTGATTCACATGCATCAACTCTAAATCAGCATAAAAAATATTCCAATTACTACTAATAAAATTTCGTAATCTCAACATAAACTACCTAAAAAATCATTAAATTCATTTGAAATTACTATAATTTATGTGCAGAGAAACACCCACCTAAACTCTAAGCTAAAGGGTCGATTAAGAGGCGTAACGGGTGATTTTTAAGTAGGGTTTGGTGGTGTTTGAATCTCATTTGTCTCCCTATTTTGTTGTTGGTCTCCATCTACCTAAAAACATTCTACTCAATCCTTCTATTGGTGATAATTGTTGCTCCTTGATCTGGATTCACTGACCTTCACAACTTTTAAACTCATTCTTTGGCCAAGGGTGCAAAAATAGGGGTTGAACGTCGAACTGGAGAAGGGAGGTGGTTGTTTTGTTGTGGTGTGGTAAAAGGGGGCTCACAGAGCGTGGCTAGTACCACCCACTGCCGGTGTGTTGCCGTCCGCCCGCCGATGTCCCCGTCCTTTTCTCTCCCTCTCGCTCTCACTCAGTCGCGTTCTATGTCTCACTTTCTTTGTGTGTTTTGTTAGGGAGCAACGCAACAGGGGTTCGTACCAGGTACGACGGTTGCCGGTCACCTACTGTCGGCATCCCTCAGCCTCCACTCACCCCTTCCTCTCTTTCCCTCTCTTCGATTTTGGGGCTCACCAAGGAGGTGAAAAAGAATCCCCTGTCGTGGTTGTTACTGAAGAAGGGGATTCGGCCCCTTTTTTTGTTTCCCCTATACTTTTGTTTTGTTGTTGTTTTGATGATTAGGCTCACCTACTAAACCTAGTTTGGTTCCAAAGCATCTGGCCATGCTAATCTTGTTATTTCATATTCTAAACCCAAATCGATAATACAACCTTCCATCTATTATTCATTCACAAATATATATCGAGATTCCATAAATGACAAAATAGATTTTCAAAACCATCTATGGTTAACGATCTAATCGCGCTCGGGTTCCTACTCGAATTTGTATCTGATAGCAATCCCTACTAACGCAAAGTAAAAACCATCGAGGAATTTTCAAAACTTGCAACCATAATAATGAAAATAATAAGATTCTTTTAGAAATATTATCGCTCACATGAGCACATTAATAATAGTTTAACTTATATAGTTATTAAAACATGATTTTATAATGAGAAATGTAGGAAAGTCAGCTTAACGTAAAAATAAGAAACACGGGCGTCAAAATAAACATATGTATATATATATATATATATATATATATATATATATATATATATATAAATGTATACATACATACAAACACACAAACACACACATATATACACACACACACACACACACACACACACACACATATATATACATATATATACAAATATATATACACATATATACATATATATATATACATATATATACATACATATATATATATA
>JACYFF010019584.1:37710508-37752623 GCA_017589665.1 Selenicereus undatus
TAAACATAATAAGTATGCTAACCCGTAAATCGACTTTGTTTTTAATTCAAAAACTTCTTATAAACGTAATAAGTTTGCTAACCCGTAAATCAAAACTCATTTCGAACTTAAGGTACTTAGTTAGCATTTAGTTCAAACCAGCTTCGTAATAAAATTCTCAGATGCCACTTTTCAATTCGTTTCAAAACTTTTTTTTAAAAAACTAAAAAGGGGGAATGCATAATAACTAAAGACTTCAAACGTTTTCAAACTTATCACTGTTCCAAACATGAGGTGCTTGGGTTGCTTATAATTCAAACAAGATTTCTCCATAATTTTTCAACATAAACGCTTCTTAAAATCATAATGATTTTACTATTTCGTAACTCAAAACTCAATTGAAACTTAAATAAGCAGTTGGCATACAAATCAGCCTTAAAACATTTTTGAACTTACTTTTACTTCGCTTTTAAACTTCCTAAACCTATCAACTATTAAGTCGAGTCGCTCACTGCGTAATTCGACGATTTAAGATTTCTTTTAGGCTACAAACATCTTCATAAGCTATCAGGTGATCGGTAAGTATTAAAAAACAATTGCAATAATGAAAACAAGTTTAAAAGCGAACTAAAAGTGAGTTCAAAAATGTTTTAAGGATGACTTGTATACAAGCTAATTGTTTAAGTTTCAATTGAGTTTCGAGTTACGATCTAGTAAAATCATTATGATTTTAAGAAGCGTTTATGTTGAAAAATTATGAAGAAACCTTGTTTGAATTATAAGCAAGCCAAGCACCTTAAGTTTTGAATAGTGATAAGTTTGAAAACGTTTTAAGGCTTTAGTTATTATCCATTCCCCTTTTTTAGTTTTTTTTAAAAAAAATTTTGAAACGAACTGAAAAGTGGCATCTGAGAATTTTATTACGAAGTTGGCTTGAACTAAATGCTAACTAAGTACCTTAAGTTTGAAATGAGTTTCGATTTATGGGTTAGCAAACTTCTTACGTTTGAAGAAGTTTTTAAATTAAAAACAAAGTCGATTTATGGGTTAGCGTACTTATTATGTTTGTAAAAAGGTTTTAAGTTAAAAATGTAGTCGATTTAGAAGTTAGAAAACTTATTTCGTTCATAAGAAGTTTTAGTAACTAACTCGTAAATCGACTAAGTTTTTAACTTAAAACCTTGTTATAAATATAATAAGTATGCTAACCTGTAAATCGACTTTGTTTTTAATTTAAAAACTTCTTACAAACTTAATAAGTTTGCTAACCTGTAAATCGAAACTCATTTTGAACTTCAGGTACTTAGTTAGCATTCAAATGTTTTTTTAATACTTACCAATCACCTGATAGCTTAGGAAGATATTTTTAGCCTAAAAGAAATCTTAAATCGACGAATTACGTAGTGAGTGACTCGACTTAATACTCGATAGGTTTAGGAATTTTATAAGCGAACTAAAAGTGTGTTTGAAAATGTTTTAAGGCCGATTGGTATGCCAGCTGCTTATTTAAGTTTCAATTGAGGTTCGAGTTAGGATCTAGTAAAATCATTATGATTTTTAGAAGCATTTATGTTGAAAAATTATGGAGAAACCTTGTTTGAATTATAAGCAACCCAAGCATCTTAAGTTTGGAATAGTGATAAGTTTGAAAATGTCTTGAGGCTTTAGTTATTATGCATTCCCCTTTTTGAGTTTTTTTTAAAAAAGTTTTGAAACGAACTGAAAAGTGGCATGTGAGAATTTTATTACGAAGCTGGTTTGAACTAAATGCTAACTAAGTACCTTAAGTTCGAAATGAGTTTCGATTTACGGGTTAGCAAACTTATTACGTTTATAAGAAGTTTTTTAATTAAAAACAAAGTCGATTTACGGGTTAGCATACTTATTATGTTTATAACAAGGTTTTAAGTCAAAAACGTACTCGATTTACGATTTAGCAAACTTATTTCGTTTATAAGAAGTTTTATTTCGCTAACTCGTAAATCGACTATGCTTTTAACTTAAAACCTTGTTATAAACATAATAAGTATGCTAACCCGTAAATGGACTTTGTTTTTAATTTAAAAACTTCTTATAAACGTAATAAGTTTGCTAACCCATAAATTAAAATTCATTTCGAACTTAAGGTACTTAGTTAGCATTTAGTTCAAACCAGCTTCATAATAAAATTCTCAGCTGCGACTTTTCAGTTCGTTTCAGAACTTTTAAAAAAAAAACACAAAAAGGGGAATGCATAATAACTAAATCCTTCTAACAATTTCAAACTTATCACTATTCCAAACTTAAGGTGCTTGGGTTGCTTATAATTCAAACAAGGTTTCTCCATAATTTTCAACATAAACGCTTCTTAAAATCATAATGATTTTACTATATCGTAACTCGAAACTCAATTGAAACTTAAATAAGCAGTTGGCATACAAGTCAACCTTAAAACATTTTCGAACGCACTTTTAGTTCGCTTTTAAACTTCCTAAACCTATCTACTATTAAGTCGAGTCACTCACTGCGTAATTCGACGATTTAAGATTTCTTTTAGGCTACAAACATCTTCATAAGCTATCAAGTGATTGGTAAGTATTTAAAAACATTTGCAATCATGACAACAAGCTTTCTAAATGACCTTTTAAAAGATGTCCAAAATTTGAAGAATTGGTAACATAGTGTCACGCAGAACATTGGGGGAAAAGGAGTTCGGACATAGCATATTCACACACTTCATAGCACGACCTGGCAGAATCTACATAATGAGCCATACATCACCTAGCATTCCACATGATTGTGGCAATTCACAACCCCGGTTCCCCCCTAACACAACACCAACCACAAGAACCTCAAATTTCTCATTAGTTCCACCTCAAGCCAACCAACTACCAACTCGGTTTATTATTGGAATGCACAAACCAACAATACATAAAGCGATCGAATATAGGTATGACATTGATGCTTAATAGCCAACTCAGAGTTTACCACATAATAAACTAATGCAAATAGAAACTTCAAAGCGATATTTACTTTCTAGTTTGCGAACCAATATCCATAGGCATAATATTTCATTGTAATTACTACAAATAGAGCATTAACATGCCCAAATTGATTTAGCCATAACCTTTAGACATAACTCATTTCATTCCACAATTACTTCATTTAGCATCCTTAAGCTTCAAAGCGGAATTTAGGTATGGTAAACTGATGCAATAATAGCTTTAAGGCGACATTTTACACTTTTTTACAATCTCCAAACTGACCGATTAAAACTAAATATCCAAATAACCCAAAATCAATAACATGATTATGATTTCTCAACCTTGATTCTAATTTCACCCAAGCTGATTTCTAAACTCGGAATTAACATGCACTAGCTAGGTTCAGTTAAATTCGTTGAAAATAATAGTAATTAGGAGCAAGAAATCCCCTCCGCGATTCTGAGCTAGGTGTTAATTCGAAGGGCTGTCTGGCTTAACTTTTGTAATGCCCCCAAAATGCTAATGACATGATTTACGGAAAACTGCAGCGGAAGACTTAGTAATGGAAGGCGCTACCGCTGTCTTGATAAGGACAAGGCTCACTGAAACCATTTAATCTTGCAACTCATGTTCACAATCACAAAATCTATTAAAGTGAAACACTTCAAGACCAAAGTCCATAATAGTTCAACTTCAATACCATTGACCTAATCATACCATGTGCTAAGTCGCACTCCACACTACACAAGTATATTGAATATAGACCCAACTTGACCCTGAGGTCTATCCCAACATTAATGCTATGTTGAATTCACTGTGAGCATCTGATGACTTCTAAAAGGGCTTGCTAAAAGGAGAAACATGTAATGCTTCATCACCTAAAATGGAAAACATGAAAACAATTTGCAAATGTGAGCAAAAACTTAGTACATGCATTCATGTATTGTAAATTGAGCATAGACACACTGTTTATGGGTACCCGTCTTTACAATTCATTTAGTTAGCAATAACAATGAAAATGAAAGTAATATGAAACTGAATTGCTCATTATTATCTGAATATGAAGCCCTTGCAATGATATGATCTACACATAGCTGTACACCTGCCAATCTGATCCAGAGTTGGCCTGAAGCAGCACCGGTAAATGATGGGCTGATGCCTTACAAATGATAACTGACAAGGTCATAAGTTAAATGGCAAATCATTGTATAAACTGATTCATTGATAAACTCATTAATAGTTGTAACTTGATAAACATGTTCTACTTTCTGAAGATATAGGCGATGGACGTACCTTGAGTCTTTAAAAATGTCATCTGACTTGATAAAAGTCAGTTGTTTGATAAATGTCATCTGACTTGAAAAATATGTTCTGACTTGATAACACTTATGTACAACAGGAACGATAACTAGGCCTCGACTTTGCTTAATAAATGTCATTATAAGTATATGTAGTCAGTAAATGATCTTTACTCACATAATTGAGTAAGTAAAAGTATGTGTAACAGAAATTGAGTAATTAAATTGTATACATAACTTTGATATTTCAATATAACTTCAAAACTGAATTGTTGAAAGTAATTAAATTTGATATAAATTAAATGAAAGCAAAGTAGACAACAAAGAGATAAATTAGATTACAAAGGAAAAGGCTTTGATGGTGACAATTGAGGGAGTGGTTGTGGCCTTTTCTGAGATAGGTTGCTGATACGGGTTTACGGCTCGCTGATGTATAACTTTGTTCAAGATAATAGTGAGTACACTAGATTGGCTTGATAAATACATTTGATACACTCTAAATTGAGTAAGTAATAAAAGTTCGAGGACAAGAGAGATATATATTGGTTCAAAATAGCACAAATTGGAATATCTTAGCTTGATAAATATGGTTTCCAAGTCACAACTCTCCCCACTTTTCATATTTCATTCATAAATCCATTAGATATAGAATTCCACCATAAATGAATCATTGAACTGAAAATAAGCTATTAAGCTCACTAAGCTTGTTATTTTCTTTGTAAAATCCATAAATAATTCAAAGCTCATAAACAAGCTCCCAAATGGTATACTTATCTTCTTCTTTCTCATTGATCAAGCTAACAGCTCCACGAAAGTTCACGAATATTCATCTCCCCCTTAAATGACCTTGCTTGGCTCAAATACACAAAGTGAATGCATTATCAATCTCACTCAATCTTATTATTGCTCTTTATACAATTACTCAAAATGCTTCAAAAATCACCAAACTCAAAATACTCAACAAAAATTCATGAAATCTTGCAGGAAATTCGAAAAAAATATGGAAAATATCCAGTAAAAGTTTTAGAATTTTCCTCCAAGTATACGCCACAGAAACATTGCTATAACAACCCAATTTGCACCAAAGCAGGTCAGTTCACATCAAAAATTCATAACTTTAACCCTAGACCTCTAATGGAGACCTAAAACCCCAATATGAAAATATTAAAAAGTCCCAAAAAACTTTCATCTACAACAAAAATCATGATTCCCATAATAGTGTCCCAAAATGGGGCTAAAACACAAGTGTGTTAGTTTTTGGTCCATTATGTACAGTTTTGGTAAAACGACTATAACATTTTCCACAAACCTTGAATTAAGATGATTCAACAGCCATTTAAAAGTTGACATGCTGAAATCTCCACCCACCAAAAATCATAATTTTCCCATGGCCCGATCATTACCAGTTTAATCCCGAAGTCTACCCTATTTTCCTAAAATTTCCAGCCTGCATTGGTTTAGTTTTCTCTTCCTTTTTCACATAAATCGTCACTTGAAATCTTTCCAAATCGCCAAAAACATCATCATAATCATCAATAAAACTAAATGTTATAAAATCAAATACAAATCAATCCATAAACATGGTTTTAACTTAAGCTTGCATGAACATCATCATCCCTAAAGCCTAGCGTGATTTAGGCTCAACTTCAGAATGATCAACACCAAAATAACTCTTATTTCTTATCAAAACATCATGATCAATGATCACAAACATCAAAACAAGAATCAAAACCAAAATAAAAAACAAAACCAACAAGATCAAGTTTCAAGGTTACTCACTTTGATTGAAAATAAGTAGAGATAGAGATGAGGTTGAGTGGTTTTGATGATGCAAGATGGTAGCTTGAGGTATTAGGATGTCGGGAGGGGTAGGAGATCACTGGAGCTGGCTAGAAAAGTGGCTGGAAATCAGCCAGATCAGTGATGGTTGCTGCTGCCATGGGGAGGAAAGAGAAAGAGGAGAGAGAAGATGAAGTTTTGGATTGAATTGTGTTCTGTTGACTAATCTAACTCTTTGGCTGAGTTTTTAACTGGAAAATGACTATTTGACTAACCATGGTTAAGCTTAATCATGGCAATTATTTAGGTTATTAAGTAAACTTGTTGGGCTTCAAATTGGGCCACACAAAAATGGATTCAGGAATAAAACGCTTTGTAACGATAACGATTTTGCGTAACTCAAAATTAAATTTTTGCAAGGTTATAAAAAAAAATACAAAAAAAAAACAACAACACCACCACCACCACCAACAACAACAACAATAATAATAATAATAATAATAATAATAATAATAATAATAGTAATAATAATAATAATAATAATAATAATAATTTCTTAAACCATAATTATTGAAGCCTACTATCGATTCACTTGATATTTAATTAATCAACAAAACTTGAATTAACAATCACTGAAACTTGAATTGCAAAATGGGACCAAAATGAAATATCCCCCAATCGGGATGATTAAATATGATAAATGAAAGTGGAAAATTTAAATGACATAAGGTAATTTGGTAAATATATAAATTGAGTGCAATTGAATTAATAAAAACGATTTGGTTAAGCAAATAACCATGGGTGATTGAATCCATAAACATGACAAATTAAATGAATAAACATGATTAATTAAATAAAAAAATTGATTTAAATAAATAAATATGGGTTATGGTCGTGCTATTATAACTTTAGGTGTTCGAACCACTCGAAATCCTTAGCTCTTGCTCACTCACTCACTAACAAACCCGAATCCTGCCCAATCCACACAATTTGAACCCAGTTTTAGCCCAAACTCTCACTCACTGTCTTGATTCTGAACAGAGTGTTTGAAGCAGCGAATTCTACGCTCAATTTATAGAAACTTTGAGACAAGTAAGAGATGAATTGCATAGCCACACTTGGGCAAGCGTTCATGCCTCGATTTGCCGTCCAGACCCACCATAAACGTGGTGGGTTTGCTCTGATTTCAACCCACATTTCACACCAATTGTTGCTAGCTTGTGGGGAAGGTAAAATTGGTAGATTTTACAGCTGGGTGTGGTGGAATTTTGCTCGAATTCGAGCTCCTTGGATGCGTGTGTATGGTGGAGGAGGAAGAAGATGGGCAGAACAGAGAAAAGAGAGAGAATGTCGGGGGCTCGCGTGAAGGAAGAGGAAGGAAATAAAAGAGGTTAGCGAAATTAGAAAATTGCCCCTCCGTGCTATTTTTGTTCCATGTTGTTCAATACTTTGCACTGCTAATCTAATTCGTAATTCGAATTCTAAACCCAAAATTGATAACACGGCCTTTCATCGATTACTCATTCCCAAAAATATCTAGGTTCGACTTAATAGACACCGAACAACTTCTAGGGTTAACAACCTAATCGTATTTGGATTCCTACGTGAAGTAGTACTCATTAATAACCATTAATAATGCTTATTATAAATCATTGAATAAATTGTCAAACTAATAATATTATTAGGAATAATTTTCATAGCGATAATATTCTTTTTGATAAAATTATCGCTTACTTAGGCACATCGATAATAATTTAACTTGTGTCATTAATAACATACGATTTTTATAACATAAAAAGGCATTATAAGTAGCTTAACGGAAAATAAAGTACGCGGGTATTATACTCTTCCCCCCTAGAAGAATTTCGTCCTCGAAATTTACTAACTTGGATGAAATAATGTGGGTACTTCTCCCACATTCTTTTCACAATCCAAGTCACTTTACGCTTAGCAATCTAATTCGTCTCCACAACAACATCCCATTCTTGGATTTCTAGTTGTACCAAGTCAAGAAGGAGGGTTTTCCCTTGTACCTTAACACCACAATCTCCAAAGACAAGGTCGGTATGATAATTAGTTCCTAAGGAAGAGGTCATATAAAGTTGTATATGCATCTCGTGAGGCTTATTAACAAGTTTCTTCACAAATCAAGGATAACAAAAGGGCAAGTAGCACCGGAATCAGACATAATGGGGGCATAAAGTGGGTTAACAACAACAAGAATAGCTGACATTGTTTTAGCAGGTTCCCCAGTCTCTTTTCCTTCTAGCTAAGTATCCGACTGCCACCCAGTGGCTTTTGGTTATTTCTATTGCCACCTTAAGGGAGCACCAGCTGGTGGGCGACCTCGTTGTGTCGCTGGGTTAGTCCCTCTTCCGGATCTCTGAATATTACCCTGATTGTTCCATGTGGCCTTTGGGCAATTGGCGACTTTGTGACCCATATCACCACATTCAGAACATGGGCCCGTAAAGTTTCTGTATAGGCCATGTTGTTGACGTCCACGTTGGTCACATGTTTTCCTTAGTTTCGATTAGGCGGTTTGCTTTCCTTTGTCTTGTTTCATACCAGGTTTAAACCTCCTGATATCTTTGTTTCCCTGAGAATTGGATCCCTCAGGGCCAAATTTCCTCTTTACTTGGTCCTTTTCTATATTCTTAGTTTCAGTTTCATTCATGATGCAGGCTATCTTCATAGCCTTCTCGTACATTTCTTAAAAATTATCATAAGTATACCCTACTATTATCTGCTTCACCTCCCCTCTTAATCCCTGTTCGAAGTGGTCCATCCTTATTTCTTCGGTGGCCACTTAATTTGGTGCAAATCGGCTCAACTCATTGAACTTTGCCGTATATTCTATTACGCTCATTTCTCCTTGTTCCAAGCATAAGAACTCCCGTTCCTTAGCTCTCCTTATGTCTTGGGGTTAATGTTAAGCGTCAAATAAAGTTTTAAGTTGGTTCCAGGTGAACGCAGGTTCACCTGCCCTAGGTTTCACTGTCCCCTGCCAGAACTCAGCTTCTTTGTCAAATTGGTAGGTGGCCAGATGCGTGTTAAACCCCTCAGGGCACTCCATGATTTCCAATAGGTTTTCCATTCTCTAAAGCCACTCCTCATATACCATAGGATCAGTTTCACCTTCAAACTTGGGAGGTTTAAACTTATTAAACTGACATATCATCTCCATGGCAGTTGGTTCTGGTATTAGTTCGCGTCGAGGAGGCATTTGTCACACATTCACACAAAGGATCACTTAGTTTTATTTTCAAGTAGGGGTTAACACGCAATCGTTCTAGGGCTAATTGGGGTAGGCTTTCTTGCTTAATGAAATTACGTGCAAGTGGGCGAAAGATGTTATGTATAGCTACAAGTTTAGTCTCAGCTCAACCTTCGCGTAATTATACATGCATATCACATTTTACTGAAGGAAATCCACGTATACGCTTGAACAAACTATTGAATTCATAACACTCGACAAGCACCGATTTCATTTATTTCATTGAACATTGATAACATAACTTAGGAGTCACGGGAGATCTCGTCATCCTAGTGCTTCAAAATTAAAGGAAAATAAACTAAAAGGCTTACATTCAACTTATTAGCACATAACATTACATTCGTGAACTAGTTCACGCTAACCTACTCTATTCTTCATCTGAAGTGTCATTTCTGGAGAAGTTATCAGCTATAGATTCACCTAGACTCTCAGATTAGTCATGGTTAGGGGCTAAGAGCTCTTGTAATATTGGAGTGGAAGTATACTCTATGTTGGGCGTATCACCCACTAGTTCTTTCATCCTGAGCATGGTAGCTTGCCATCCTCTGGGTAGTACATTTGGCGAAACTCTAGTTGACTTCTCTTAACCATAGTGGTGGGGAGGCGTTGGCTCACCACAGGTTGGATGAGCTCGGTTCTGACAAGCTGGACGACAGCAACGTTTCTTTGGCGTGAAGTGAATCCCATGTGGCCCACAGAGTGCTCTGCTTGTAGTAGGAATTCTACAAAACCCCGATAGGAATAAGGGGCACATCACTCCCTGCGTAAGGTCAAATGCAGTAAGGTGAGAGTTACTTCCTTCCTTCCATCTTCCGTCCAAAGGCATCTTCCTTATAAAACTTGTTGCCCAAGTGCTTTGGCTGATTGCGTTGGCCACTCTTCGGTTATGCACCTCCATTGCATGCTAGAATATAACTGCATTCTATGCAGCTAACCAGAAAGGTAGATAAACGTGATCAATGATGTGGAAAACCATCCTACAATACCACTGCAATAGTAAGGGAAGAATCAGCATATACACACATGTTAGAATGCCAAGCAAGACATATCGCATAAGCACGTAAGTCACGTATTTCACATAATAGACGCATATTATGCCATCTGAATGCATAATGCAAACCTATGGCTCTGATACCACCTAATGTAACGCCCCCAACCCGAGGAGGGGTCACACCGCCAGGGCCCCTAGAAGGAAATCTCTAAGGCTCTTGAAGATCGAGGCTTTGATTAGTGATTAGATAGTCATTCTAAAATAAAATTGCAAGAGTTTCCCCCATGTTTTAGCAACATTTTAGGGTCTTAGCTCAACTAAGGGTACCTGTAAACTGCTGATAAGGTATAATGTTAGTTTTGAGAGTACACAGCCACAAGAGGGGGGGTGAATTGTGGTGTCAGGTTTTCGTAATTTTTCTGGCAAACAGTCTTAGATCCTGTTTGCACAGACTGTTCCTGAGTTGAGCAGAACTGAAAATCCAACGAAATTGAATGCGAAAATAATGGACACAGGATTTTTACGTGGAAAACACCTCTAGCCCAACTGAGGTGAAAAAACCACGACCTACCTTGTGTAGGATTTTAACCACTTCACTAAACGAGCTTAATACGTTACAACAGTAACACACCTTGCTACTAATTGCAACCTATGTAACCGTCTTCCCTAAGACTGGTTACCCCACGTCCAAAAGTCCACTGGACTTAAGACACACTCACCGCACTTTTATAAAAGAGAGATTACCAAGAGAACACCCTATTACAATACTTCTCAACCAAGCTAATATAGGGTACAAATGAAGTCCTAGTATGCCAATCTTGAAAGCTCAAACCATCACTCCCTTGACTCAGTTTTTCTTTTGAAAATTTAAAGCACTTGAATACTGAATGTTTTTCTTTTCAAAAACCGATGCTCAAGTAAATGTGGAGACTTTGCTTTTAAATAGAGATAGTTGGGAGAATTTCAAAGAAAGTGCTTATCCCCTAAGAAGTGGGAAGTGTGAATGTAATTCTCCCTTTAACTGATTGAATTACATGGCTAAATGTTAGCCACAAACTTTCAGAAGTTTAGCCCATGAATTTCTCCACAACTCCAGCCATTTTCTAAAAATAGGGAAGAAGTTATTTAGAGCATAAGGTAAAGCAAAAAAATAGGCTCAAAATCCTCTCCAAGTTATCAAAGCCAAAAATAACCCTTTTGGACTTTATCAATTTGCAGAAAATCTATCCAAAAAAGATTAGAGATGTTAGCCCAAAAATTAAGGAAAAAATCGTGTAAAACAATTTTTCGCAGTTTAGTCTGGAAACACCCTAGCCGCCCTGTTTCCAGGACTGTTTCTGAAAGTTGGTCCAAAAAGATTTTCAAAAGAGCAAACCGTTTCAAGTAAGTGATAAGTCAAGACTTTCTAATTGGCATATTAACAAGAATCTAATAAAATAAAACCATAGCAAACCTAAGACTCTTGTTGAATCAACCAGCCTTCTTAACTTGTTGCTCCAAACACTTCGCAGAGCTGTTCTTAAGGTTGTTTGAAGTTCTGGAAAGTTTTGCCAGCCAACTTATCTTCAGTACCTGTTCTTAAGACCTGTTCTTGAACATTGTTAACCAAGCAATTGAGAACAGTAGAGTGGACCTGTTTGGGACAACAAGAACACGTGGATTTGTTATCATAAAAAACCATAAACATCATAACAATTTCCCCCTTTTTGATGATGACAAACCAAGCCACCATATTGACTTATAAAGACAAACGAAGTGATTAGTGCCAATAATTCATAGGATCGAAAATTCACAGGGGGTAGCTAGCATCGAAATTTTTTTAAGAGAAACGACTCTTCCATGGCAAAACTACAAACAACATTGGTTATCCTATCTTCCCCCTTTTTGCATCATTAAAAAGGAAGGAGCAAACAGTGAAACAAAGGGTGTTTGCAATCACCACCACTTGGGTAATGGAGGAAAACCAACATGTCATACACTCAATTGTTTTGGTACAGTAATGAGATTGGCCATCCTAGTCACACATAAGCAATTCACAACAAGAAACAAGCAAGGCAAAGCCAATTAAAAACAAGATAACTTTTATTTGCCAAATGAGTGCAACATAGAGTAAGAAACCAGATACAGCAAAAGAGAAGAAACAGAGGAGGCCACAACAAAACAGCCTACAAGAACAGCCTATGGAGGAGGATCATGGAGCAGGAGGGGAGAACTTTGCTGAGAGGGAAGTGACAAGGGCTAGGATATCTTCATGGCGTTTGGTATTGAGAGCCTTTTCCTCGTCCAGAGCATCCTTCACCGCATTAAGTTCAGCATTCAAGCGAGAGTTGTGCTCCAGAACAACCTCAACCTGGACTGAGAAACTGTCAGGAACAGGAGGACGGGAGGTGTTTGTCCCCTGTTCAGAGGCAGATCCCTCAATCAAGGTATATCCACATCCCATAAGGGTGTTGCTCCCGATTTCATCTATAAATTAAGCTCCCACCCTTTTTTGCAACTCTACCCCAAAGTGCTCAAAAACACAAGTCCGTAGGAAGCCATACCCAAGATCATGTCACCTGGAGATGTTTGCAATTCTTGCAATATGACGAATCATCATGGCAGGAAGATTGATTTGCTCCTCCCTGTCCATCAGATCCACAAGACACTGATCCATAGCATCTGCAAGATTTCGGCCCTGGCCCCTGGGGATGACATTCTTGATAATGAACCAAAAAGAGTGACCGATGAATGGATGTCATATCCCCTTTCTTGACTGACTTGGGTGTTTGTAGGCGTGTTTGCTAGCTGAGTTTTTGGGAAAGTTCCAAAAGCCGTGCTGCCCCAAGAACAGACTTATCTTCCCTCACGTACACATCAAAACCCGTGGAGGGAATCCCTAAAATTTCCCCTAATGTCTTCACATCAAGGCGAAGTTGCTTCCCATTGACAGTACTAGTCACCACTCCTTTGGTGACTGAACAGCTTGCATAAAACTCGGCCAACTCATGGACAGAACACCCTAGCTGGGTGTTTGTGAATAGCTCAAACTAAGCCTGAGCACTCAACTTTTGCAAGAACACCCCAAGACCTTGTTCCTCAAAATACTGGACTTTAACGATTTTGCCCCTGACTATTCGTCTTTGAAGCAGTTGAGGAAGCGTAGAATGAGGTGCAGGAGAGGCAGATTTCTTGGCTTTCTTAGGATGAGGTGCAGTAGGGGGGTCTTTAGCCCGACCTTGGTTGGAGGCTTGTTTGTAAGAAACTTTGCGTTTACTGGGGGTTTTTGTGGTTGATGGTTTTAAGGAGGGTAAAGTGGAGGCTTGTTTAGAAATTGGCAGAGCAGACTCAGATGAGGGTTCAGGCAAGGGCTTGTCCTCTGAGGATTCTGAGAACACGGGGGTGCCCTATTTGAAGGAGGTGTTATCGGTATTATTTTTAGAGGAACTAGAAGAAGAGCAATCAATTGCCTCAATCACGGGAAAGGACTGTGCCACAGATCGAGGTGTGGCCTGAAAGGCTATTATGGCTGATTTTCTGGTTGGTCTGGTTGTGGATTGTGGTTGGGCAGGGGTGTTTGTGAGCTCTTCAACTTGGCCACTTTTGGCCCTTGATGGGGTTCTTGATCTTGGTGTTCTACTGCGCCTAGCCACCATTTTGTACCTTTTTCTTTTTTCACCGGTTGGTTGTACCGGTGTTGCCTTTTCAATCTCATCAAGGGATACCTGCATTCTATCACCACTTCCCCCAGTATCGTCTGAGTCATCGTTCAGTTCATCTCCTAGGTCATCCTTGAATACTGAGTAAAAGAGCTTAGACCCTGTTTCGGCCCCTGTTTCCTGTTCGGGAAACAGCCCGAAAGAGTATGACTCGGTTAACCAGATGTCACCCGAGCCATTCTTAGGCAAAAAGAACTTATCTTTGGCCCCCATATCCTCACTCGACTCCCTAATTTGTTCCTCTTCAGATCTCAGACATGCACCCACTTCTCTAAACGGGACCAAGTTCCACCCAAAATCATAGGGGATGTCTGCTAAATTGAGACCTATGTTCTTAAGGTCTATACTTTTTAGGAATCCAAAAGGCTTATAGCGAATGGGGCGAGGAGGTTCAGCAAGTTTACCTTCAATTAGAGCTGCTAAAATTTGAGAGAACAGGGCTGTAGCTATTGGTGCTGCTATAATTGGTGACTTGCTACCCTGAATCGAGGACATAGAGCTCTTGTTGCCAATGGGAGACACCATTTTTACAAGAAAGAAGAGAGAGATTAGGGTTTTGTGAGCGATTTCACGGTAAGAGGCTGAGGTGAGGTGAGAGAGAGACGAATCTGGGAGGGTTTTAATAGAGGGAGGAGTGGAAGATCTTTAAAAGATTTGCCCGTTGCAACGGGCTTATCATCTAATGTTAGACGCGTATGCTTCGGGAAGGGTGAGGGATTTTAATTCTCAACAACTAGTTGCACACATTTGACAAACAAGAAGCGTACCTGTTTCTGACGCTTGTTCTTGAGGTTACTTGCTCGGTAACATGGGACAATAAGGGCAATCTCATTAGACCTCAATGAGTGTCAGCAGGCTGCAAACCACACATATGCTAAAAATAGCACAGGAATTGATTGCAAACTTTTTGTTTAACAAATTGAACCTGTAGCCTTTAAACATTACCAGCAAGGAGAGACAACAAGATGATCAAGTTGTTTTTATCAAACCTAGGTCGAGTCTATTCTTCTCAAAATTTTCTCTACTGAGTGCCTTGGTGAATATATCAGCAATTTGATTTTCAGTGGCACAAAAATTTATTGAGATTAATACTTTTTCAACATTGTCTCTTAAAAAATGATGACGAACGTCAATATGTTTTGTTCTTTTCTGTTGACATGGATTTTTGGCAATGTTAATTGCACTTGTATTGTCACAATAAATAGGAATGCATCCTATGTCAAAACAAAAATCCTGGAGTTGTTGCCTTATCCATGGTAATTGAGCACAACAAGATGCAGCTGCCACATATTCAGCTTCTACTGTGGACAAGGCAACAAAGTGTTGTTTCTTGGTTGCCCAAGATACCAAACAGGGTCCAAGAAAATAAGCCATACCTGAGGTGCTTTTTCTATCAACCAAAAAGCCTGCATAGTCAGCATCAGCATAACCAACAAGGTTAAAGTTGCATCCTCTAGGATACCATAAAGCCAAATCAGGTGTATGTTTTAAGTATCTAAAGATCCGTTTAACAGCCTTTAAATGAGATTCTTTAGGCTTAGACTGAAAACGGGCACACAAGCCAACACTAAAAACAATGTCAGGTCCACTAGCAGTTAGGTGAAGCAGTGACCCTATCATGCCCCTATAATATTTATCTTCAACTGAGGGACTCCCATCATCCATTTCCAACCTGGTTGAAGGAGAAATGGGAGTATCAATGGGCTTGGCTGATTCCATTCCAAATCGCTTAAGTAATTCATTGACATATTTTTGTTGATGTATCATGGTGCCGTTTAAAGTTTGTTTGATTTGCAAGCCTAAGAAAAACTTAAGCTCACCCATCATGCTCATTTCAAACTCACTCCTCATCATTTTTGAAAACTCTTCACACAAATCATTGTGTGTTGCACCAAATATAATGTCATCGACATATACTTGAACAATCAACAAATGTTCCCCCTTAGATTTTAGAAACAAGGTATTATCAACCTTACCTCTTCTAAAACTATTTTCCAATAAAAATTTTGACAAACGTTCATACCAAGCTATAGGAGCTTGTTTTAAACCATAAAGTGCTTTGTCAAGTTTTAAAACATGGTTAGGAAATTCTTTATTTTCAAAACCAGGGGGTTGCATCACATACACTTCTTCTTTAAGGTATCCGTTGAGGAATGCATTGTTGACATCCATCTGATATAACTTTATTTCCATGTGAGTTGCAAAAGCTACTAAGATGCAGATAGCCTCAATCCTTGCAACGGGTGCAAAGGTTTCCTCATAATCAATGCCCTCTTCTTGGTTGTAGCCTTGAACCACCAGCTGGACCTTGTTCCTAGTGACTGTTCCGAATTCATCAGGCTTGTTTCAGAACACCCACTTGGTGCCAATGATTGATCTATCCTCTGGCTGTGGTACAAGGTGCCACACCTTGTTCCTTTCAAATAGATGAAGCTTCTCTTGCATTGCCGTGACCCAATCTGTATCTGCAAGGGCTTCATTAACATTTTTTGGTTCAATGTTAGAGAGAAAAGCATAAAAAGCATAGAAATTTTTAAGCTTGGATCTAGTTTGCACTCCTGTATTTATGTTAGACAGAATCTGGTCAAGAGGGTGCGAACTTTGGTGCTTCCATGGTCGTGGAGTAAGTGGATCCACAGACACGCTTTCTACTCTTGCTGAAATACTTAGCGAAACAAGTTCAGGAACTATTTCCGAGCCTGTTTTGGAGCCTGTTCCTGAGCCTGTTCTGGAGCCTGTTTCCTGGCCTGTTCGAGAAGAATTAGGTTGGTTTTGAGCCAAACCAGGTTCAGCAGAGCTTCCCCCTGTGTGGTTCAGACCATGCCCACCTTCCAAGGAAACAGCTCCAGGCCCTAATCCATCCTCAGGACTCTTACCTTTCTCATGTGTGAGCAACGAGTCTTTTCTAGCAAGACCTAGCTTAAGGTCTTCCTCTTGTGCATCATTCTCACTTAGAGAGTTAGTTTCATCAAAAAGTACATGCACACTTTTTTCAACACACAAGGTTCTCTTATTAAACACTTTGTATGCCTTACTGTGCGAGGAATAACCAAGGAATATTGCCTCATCACTCCTTGGGTCAAATTTCCCTAAGGCATCCTTCCCATTATTATGCACAAAACATTTACAACCAAATACTCTTAAATGCATAATATTGGGTTTTCTTCCCTTGAGGAGCTCATAAGGTGTTTTGATAAGAAGAGGTCTAATCATGCATCTATTTGTAATGTAACATGATGTGTTCAAAGCTTCAGCCCAAAAATTTCTAGGAAGACCACTAGCAACCAGCATTGTTCTAGTCATGTTTTCTAGAGTACGATTTTTGCGTTCTACCACCCCATTCCGTTGGGGTGTTCTTGGGGCTGAGAAGTTGTGATCTACACCATGCTCATTACAATAGCTAATAAAGCTTGAATTC
The DNA here is from genome assembly GCA_017589665.1 of Selenicereus undatus. NCBI lineage: Eukaryota > Viridiplantae > Streptophyta > Magnoliopsida > Caryophyllales > Cactaceae > Selenicereus > Selenicereus undatus. The sequence goes on from JACYFF010019584.1 coordinate 37,727,912, forward strand.
TCAAATTCCGTACCATGATCAGACCTTAAGCCAACCAATGAGTGTCCTACTCTCTTTTCAATCCTTTTAATAAGTGCAAGAAATTTCTCAAATGTTTCGTCTTTGGACGCCAAGAACAGGGTCCAAGTGAAACGAGAGTAGTCATCCACTATCACAAGCACATACCTCTTTCCACCTCTGCTCCTAATCCTCATTGGACCACATAGATCCATATGTAGCAATTCAAGCGATCGGGTAGTGCTTACACAATTTTTAGATTTAAAAGAATTTTTGACTTGTTTTCCTTTGGCACATGCATCACATACCTTGTCATCATTGAATTTGATGGAAGGTAAGCCAACCACTAAGTCTTTGGTAACAAGTTTATTCAAAAGCGAGTGGCTTGCATCACCTAGTCTTTTGTGCCAAAGCATAACATCATTATTTAAGGCACTCAAACAAGTCAAATTATTTTGGGGAAGAGTAGAAATACACACTTTATAAACATTTTTGTGTTGCTTCCCCCTCAACACAACATCTCCTGTGTTCATATTAACAACCAAGCAACGTGTCAGAGAGAACACTACTAGGTTGTCTTTGTCACACAGTTGGGACACACTTAGTAAGTTGTGTTTTAATCCATTCACAAAATAAATATTTTCAATTGAATGGGAGAGTGACTCACCTATCTTACCTATACCGACAACTGTCCCGGATTTGCCGTTTCCAAATGCCACACTCCCTCCTTCTGAAGCTGCAAGTGAGAGAAAATTGAATTTTTCACCAGTCATATGCCTTGAACACCCACTATCAACATACCACAGCTGCTTGTTCCCCGAGCTGTTTGCTGCGTTGTTTGCTCTCACTTCAGCCTGCAAAACAAATCAAAGGTTAGTTTTGGGAACCCAGATCCACTTGGGTCCCATTCATTTAGACGTACAAATCTCATCTTTCCTAACCCACATTTGTCTTACATAAACTGTGTTTCTTTCAATGGCATACCTTCTTATAGGACACGCATACCGATAATGCCCCATTTTACCACAATGAAAACAAACAATATTTTCAGGTAGTCCCATATATTTTCTATTAACAGGGTAAACGGTGCGCTTAGTCACAAAGCCTAATCCTTTTTTGCTTCGGTTAAAGTGAGTGTTCAACCAATTTAGCGCCTGTGAGGACCTGTTCCAGCGCCTGTTTGCAGCAAGGTCTGATTCTACTTGTTTTAGTTTTTCAAGCAATTTACTGTTCTCAATAAGCAAGGATTCAACCTTCTGTTTCAGTTCAAGGGATTCCTTTTCCAACTCAGTTAGATTAATGGAACAAGTCTCTTCTTTCATGAGGAGGGTCTCTTTAAGCACACTAATGTTTTCATGTAAGGCAAGTGTTTCTTTGTCAACTTCAAGCTTTTCCAATTTGAGAGTTTCATTTTCCAGTTCTAGGTCTCGAACATCCCTTTTTAACTCAGCACATATATCCATTATAGTGTACACTAATTCTTCAAGGGTTGATTTATTGAGACCACATACCTTGTTCTTGAGTTGAGTCAGACTGTTTGTTGATTCATCATCTGAATCAGTGTCAGTTCTTGCCATGAGTGCTATATCAACTTCCTCAGCTTCAGACCCTTCCTCATCCTCGCTTGAATCAACCCAGGCTGCTAGCATAGCTTTTGAGAATCGTTTTGCTGAGCTGCTTACACCCTGTTTCCTACCCAGTTTTCTAGGGTGTTCGGGTTCTTGTTCTTCCTTCAGCAGTGGGCAGTTTCTCACAATATGATCTAACTTGCCACACTTGAAGCATCCGGAGAACTGTTATCGAGAGGTGTTCCTGGCCTTGCTAAAGTCCTTCCGTTGGCTGTTTTCTTTATCTTTCTTAAAGAACTTCTTAAATTTTTTTGTTATCATGGCAATCTCCTCCTCATCAGAATCGGAATCATCATCTAAGGCCTTTAGTGCAAGGCCTCGATCTCTCTTTGTCTCATCTTTCTGCTGCGAATTTCTTCTAAGTTCATACGTTTGGAGATTTCCAATCAGCTCATCTAAGGTAATCTTGTTCATGTCCTTAGCTTCTTGGATGACCGTTACTTTCGCTTCCCAAGCATGAGGTAAAATTCTTAGGATCTTCCTCACCAATTCTTCGGTGGTGAAGGATTTTCCCAGGGATTTCAACTCATTCGTTATGTGAGTGAAGCGAGTGTACATGTCCATCACACTTTCACGATCACCCATCTCAAACAGCTCATATTTACGCATAAGCAATTCAATCCGGGATTGCTTTACCTGAATTGTCCCTTCGTGAGCTACTTGTAAAGAATCCCAGATTTCCTTGGCAGACTCACATTCAGATATGCGAGTATATTCATCAGGACCTAGGCGGAAATATAAAAGTTTTTTGGCCATGGCATTCTTCTCCATCATTTTGTAATCTTCAGTATTGAATTCTTCAGGCTTTTTGGGTACTTCACTTCCATCTTCAATCACCTTCGTGGGAATGAGTGGTCCATTCTTAATAAGCATTCACAATTCGTAGTCCTCAGCTTGAATGTAGTTTTCAATTCTATTCTTCCACCAACTATAATGTTGACCATTAAAGTATGGTGGTCGAGTTATGGATTGACCTTCAAGTATGCCTTGTGGGGTACTCATCTTCAACGATCTCTCAAGGTGTTAGCCTTTTCAAGGAGAACCTGCTCTGATACCAATTGTTAGTTTTGAGAGTACACAGCCACAAGAGGGGGGGTGAATTGTCGTGTCAGATTTTTGCAATTTTTCTGGCAAACAATCTTAGACCCTGTTTGCACAGATTGTTCCTGACTTGAGCAGAAGTGAAAATCCAACGAAATTAAATAAGAAAATAATGGACACAGGATTTTTACGTGGAAAACACCTCTAGCCCAACTGAGGTGAAAAAACCACGACCTACCTTGTGTAGGATTTTAACCACTTCACTAAACGGGCTTAATACGTTACAACAGTAACACACCTTGCTACTAATTGCAACCTACGTAACCGTCTTCCCTAAGACCGGTTACCCCACTTCCAAAAGTCCACTTGACTTAGGACACACTCACCTCACTTTTATAAAAGAGAGATTACCAAGAGAACACCCTATTACAATACTTCTCAACCAAGCTAATATAGGGTACAAATGAAGTCCTAGTATGCCAATCTTGAAAGCTCAAAACATCACTCCCTTGACTCAGTTTTTCTTTTGAAAATTTAAAGTACTTGAATACTGAATGTTTTTCTCTTCAAAAATCGATGCTCAAGTAAATGTGGAGACTTTGCTTTTAAATAGAGATAGTTGGGACAATTTAAAAAAAATGCTTATCCCCTAAGAAGTGGGAAGTGTGAATGTAATTCTCCCTTTAACTGCTTGAATTACATGGCTAAATGTTAGCCACAAACTTTCAGAAGTTCGGCCCACGAATTTCTCCACAACTTCAGCCATTTTCTAAAAATAGGGAAGAAGTTATTTAGAGGATAAGGTAAAGCAAAAAAATAGGCTCAAAATCCTCTCCAAGTTATCAAAGCCAAAAATAGCCCTTTTGGACTTTATCAATTTGCAGAAAATCTATCCAAAAAAGATTAGAGATGTTAGCCCAAAAATTAAGGAAAAAATCGTGTAAAACAATTTTTCGCAGTTTAGTATGAAAACACCCTAGCTGCCCTGTTTCCAGGACTGTTTCTGGAAGTTGGTCCAAAAAGATTTTCAAAAGAACAAACCATTTCAAGTAAGTGATAAGTCAAGACTTTCTAATTGGCATATTAACAAGAATCTAATAAAATAAAACCATAGCAAACCTAAGACTCTTGTTGAATCAACCAGCCTTCTTAACTTGTTGCTCCAAACACTTCGCAGAGCTGTTCCTAAGGTTGTTCTGATGTTCTGGAACGTTTTGCCAGCCAACTTATTTTCAGTACCTGTTCTTAAGACCTGTTCTTGAACATTGTTAACCAAGCAATTGAGAACAGTAGAGTGGACCTGTTTGGGAGAACAAGAACACTTAGATTTGTTATCATCAAAAACCATAAACATCATAACATATAACATGTGCTAAATAATCCAAAATCACCACCTCGGGCCACTCACCCAAGATTACTAAGAATCAAACAACTAACATAAGGGTCAGAATGATACAGATACAGGTATAGAGTTGGCCACATGCTTACATAAACAACGTAAGTTACATATTTATAACATAATAAGTATTGAACACTTCGCAAGGCTAGTAAAACACTTTTGACGGGTCGGCACCAAAACAAATTCAAAGTGTTCATCATACCCGCTCAATTAAACCTAGAAAAAGGGAGTAAGTAATGGGGGGCAAGCAACCAAATGCTCAGTGAGAATCCCCCTACTCCTTAAAACCAAAATCATTTGCAGGTAACAATACCAACAATGGTCACATATCACGTATTTATACAATACTATCATATTATGCAATCAGAGCCCTTAAGGAAAGATTACCACCCCTATACTTCACACTAGTCCTTCAATTCGTCCCTAGGCCCTTAATGACCAATCTTTCTTTCTAAAAAGCATTCAAGCACGTAAAATGGTAAGCTTAAAGAGTGAGTATGAAACTTTCAAACATACTTTTAAAAACACTCACTCTCAATATATTCCGGGAATACTTTATAATCCACGCCAACTTCTTTAAAGCTTATAATTATTTCTAAAAGTTCTTGAAACATCCAAACTGGTAAGAAAGACTTAGCAGGAAACATTCTTGCATAGAATATGTACATTGAAAAGCTTGAATGTATGATGCATTACTAGGATGTAACCATACTTCATTTGAAACTTCATTCAACTATACTTGGAGACACGTTCATAAAATTTGTGCAGGATATGTACATTTGAAAGCTTTCTTTCTTTTCTTAAAAACACTTTACTTAGCCTCTTGAGGCTCATATTCTTTAAAAGAACATCTTTTGTAATGGTCCTCTAATGACCCTTATAAGCTTTTAAAATCTTATTCAATATGGCCTCGTAATGGCCCTTAGAAATCTTTCTTTTCTGAAATGCTTAAAAAGGCAAAATCCTAATTTCCTATTTATTAGGAACTTACTCATAGTATAAAGAACATCTTATTGTACTGGCTAGGGGAGATCTACACCACCCCTAAGTGAGATCTTCACTCACAACTTACATGATCCCCAGGGTATATGTACTTAACGTTTTGGCCAAAACACGCCTTAGCAGAGCAACTCTAACTTCGATATTATCCTCTGTGGGGCAACAACTCATACCAAGATAGTCGCATCTTAAGTACAGTCCCCCTCAAGGTTTTGTCACATGTCACGTATCATAACATATATAGGGAACAACTCACACCTAGATAGTCATCTCTTAAGTCTAGTTCCCGGGAACAGCTCACGCCATCTCTGCATCCAGCTCCCAACCTTACTTTTGGGGGAAACAGCTCATGCCATCTTTGCTTCTAGTTCCGACCCTTAAGGTCTAGTCAATCGCCTAGCATTTTCTTAGCCTTTAAAACATATTTAATTTATCTTTTTAAGTTGCTTACTTCACTAAAATCTTACTTTTTAACAAAACGACCATAACCTTTCGAAATGCTTATAGTCATTCGTTTTTAACTTAAAAACTTCTTATCAACGTAATAAGTTTGCTAACTCGTAAATCGGCCTCGTTTTTAACTTTAAAGCTTCTTATAAATGTAATAAGTTTGCTAACTCGTAAATCGACTTCATTTTTAACTTAAAACTTCTTATAAACGAAGTAAGTTTGCTTAGTCGTAAATCGACTTCGTTTTTTTAACTCAAAAGCTTCTTGTAAATGTAATGAGTTTGCTAACTCGTAAATTCACTTTGTTTCTTTATCTTAAAACCTTCTTATAAACATCATAAGTTTGCTAACCCGCAAATCGACTTCGTTTTTAACCTCAAACTTCTTATAAACGAAATAGGTTTGCTAACTCGTAAATCGACTTCGTTTTTAACTTAAAAATTTCTTGTAAACTTAAGAAGTTTGCTAACCCTTAAATAGAAACTCATTTGGAGCTCAAGGTACTCACTTATCATTTAATTCAAATCAAGTTCGTAATAAAATTCGGAGATCGCACTTTGCAATTTATTTCAAACCTTTTTTTTAAACTCAAAAAGGGGAACACATAATAACTAAAGCCTTAAAATGTTTTCAAGCTTATCACTATTCCAAACTTAAGGTGCTTGGGTTGCTTATAATTCAAACAAGGTTTCTACATAATTGTTCAACATAAACGCTTCCTAAAATCATAATGATTTTGCTAGCTCGTAACTCGAAACTCAGTTGAAACTTAAAAAAGCAGCCAGCATACAAATCACCTAAATTTCATAATTGGTACCTTAAGGTGTCCTTTTTCAAGATGTGTAAATCCTTTTAAACACAATTTGAAGTTATATAAAAACCAATGCCTTAAAACATTTTTGAACTCTCTTCTAGTTCCCCTTAAAACTTCCTAAACCTATCGGCTATTCAGTCGACTCACTCACTGAGTAATTCGATGATTTAGGGTTTCTTTTAGGCTACAAACATCTTCATAAGCTATCAGGCAATTGGTAAGTATTTAAAAGCATTCGCAATCATGAAAACAAGCTTTATAAACAACCTTTTTTTTTAAAAGACGTCTAAAATTTCAAGAATTGGTCACATAGTGTCACGTAGCACATTTGGGGAAAAGGGGTTCGCACATAGCACATTCACACACTTCATAGTGTGACTTGGTAGAATCTGCTCAATGAGCCACACATGGCCTCGCAATCCACACAATTGCGGCAATTCACAACTCAGGTTACCTCCTCACATAACATCCACCATAAAAACCTCAAATTTCTCATTAGCTCCACCTCAAGCCATTCAACTACCAACTCGGTTTATTATTGGGATGCACAAACCAACAATACATAAAATTATTGTATATAGGTATGACATTGATGCTTAATAGCCAACTCAAAGTTTAACGTATACTAAACTGATGCAAGTAGAAACTTCGAAGCAATATTTACTTTCTAGTTAGCAAACCAATATCCATAGGCATATTATTTTATTGTAATTACTATGAATAGACCATTAACATTCCCAAACTGATTTATCCATGACCTTTAGACATAACTCAGTTCATTCCACAATTACTTCATGTACCATCCTTAAGCTTCAAAACGGAATTTAGGTATAATAAAATGATGCAGTAATAGCGCTAAGGCGACATTTTACACTTTTCTACAATTTCCGAACTGACTGGTTAAAACACAATATGAGAATAACCCAAAATTAGTAACATGTTTATGATTTCTCAAGCTTGATTGTAATTGCACCCAAACTGATTTCTAAACTCGCAATTAACATACACTAACTAAATTTCGTTAAATTCGTTGAAAATAATAGAAATTAGGAGTAAAGAAATCCCCACCTCGATTCTGAGGTAGGTGTTCGTTCGAAGGGCTGACTGGCTTGACTTTAAGTGTTCGAACCACAAATGCCCAATTCATGCAATTTGAACCCAATTTCAACCCAAACTCTCACTCACTGTCTTGATTCCGAACAGACCGTCTGAAGTTGCGAATTATACCCTCAATTTATAGAAGATTTAAGGTAACTACGAGATGAATTGCATGGCCACACTTGGGCATGCGTTCATGCCCGAATTTTCCATCCAGACCCACCGTAAACATGGTTGGTTCGCTCTAATTTCAGCCCAGATTTCACACCATTTGTTGCTAGCTTGTGGGGAAGGTAGAATGGGTAGATTTTATAGCTGGGTGTGGTGTAAATTTGCTCGAATTTGAGCTCCTTAGACTCGTATGTATGGTGGAGGAGGTGAGGAAGAAGAAGACGCGTAGAATATAGAGAAGAAAGAGAATGTCGGGGGAGGAGGGGTCGCGTGAAGAAAAAAGAAGGAAAGAAAAGGGGTTTATGAAATTACAAAAATGCTCATCTCTGTTATTTTTGTTCAGAGCCGTTCAGTACTCGGCACTACTAGTCAAATTCGTAACCCACATTCTAAAACCAAAATTGATAACATGACCTTTAATCGATTACTCATTCCCAAAAATATCTAGGTTCTATTTAATAGACATCGAACCACTTCTAGGGTTGACAACCTAATTGTATTCGGCTTCCAACTTGAATTAGTACTCGCTAATAATCGTTAATAACGCTTATTAAAAATCATTGAATAAATTTTCAAACTAATAATAATATTAGTAATAATTTTAATAGCGATAATATTCTTTTTAATAAAACTAACGTGCACATAGGCACATCAATAATAATTTAACTCATATCATTAATAAAATACGATTTTTATAACGTAAAAAGGCATTATGAACAGCTTAGGGGAAAATAAAGTACGGTGGTATTCCAACAGTGAAGTTTTTTGATAATAGAATATTGGAGATGACTAAGGAAGATGTTTGTGCAACGTTAGCACTGCCAACGCGTCCGTTAGAAGCTCAAGTAGCCTCGAGATGCGAATCAACAAATGAATACACCAAACTCCTCAACCAAAGATGAACAAGGCTAAATCTTAGAAGAATAGGAACAACAAAAGTTGGGAAGATGGTCGAAAAAATCCTATAAAAAGGAGACCATGGAGAAGAATTCCAAAGAGACTTTGTGTTGCACATGATTTCGACATGCATAATCAGGGGTATAAAAGGCGACTGTTTCTTTAGAATATTGAACTTGATGATGGATGTTGACCAAATACCTGACTATAATTTGCGTGTACATCTTTTGCAATGTCTAAATGCCACAGTAGGGCAATGGAAACAAAGCCCCAGCGGATATTATAGAGGACCACCCCTGTTTCGCATGATTAGTGAAATCCCTACTAATTACTTTCTCAACTTGATCTAAAGACATTATTCATTTCTTCTATTCCTTTATATGAATGATATTTTTCTTTGAGTGAGATGTGTTTGTTCATTACCTCACATTTTTGTGTTCACTAATGTTTAAAATGTGATTCATTATAAGATGTACAAACTAACATCTTATTTGGCCATGAATTACAAGTGTCATATTTGGATAGAGTTAAGTTTAGAGGAAACCGATGCAAAAGACCGATGCTCTCCAACAGCAATACATTGGACAATTGATGCGGTTGAGGAAAGAAATAAAGATGAAAAGGAGTTTCCTAGAGAGCATGGAACGGTTAAGATAATTGACAAGGTAAACTATCATAACATTATTCATGAATGTGAAATTGAATTGTAAAGGAAATCGACAGACATGGCATGGGAAAACCAGGTTTATACCGAACATTCAGCATCAACCCATGTCTCTTCATCATCCCCTGAGCAACCATGTCCACAATGTGGCAGTGAAGGAGAACCTCCAATAGCATGACCCAATGATCCAATTGAGGTAAAATAAAATACACCTACTTTGAGTTACTTTGCGTAACATTTATTTATGCAATCCTATTATTGATAGTGAAATACATCATTAACTGTCCACTTTTCCTGTTATATACGGTAGTAGTATTTATCAATGCAAATTTAAATACAGGCGATCGGATAGGAAAGTTCCTATTAAAATCAACTGCAATAATAGCAGCCTCTGGGCAATTATTTTTTGCACCATAAGTGGCTTCATACATCAAACATGGTAGAAAAAATCTTCAGAAATCTCCCAATGAATCTGAACTTCATGCCTGGATTAAGGATGAGAATCTTTTTAAGGCCCCTAATTTTTTTATGAATATTTGAAAATGAAGGCTATAACATTGAAACATTAGCAAGGTCGAATGCTTATAAAGTTTTGATACAGCAAGTAATACGTTAAAGCTTTCTGATAATAGAATGTTGGAGATAACTGAGGAAGATGTTTATCCAATGTTAGCACTACCTACGAGTCTGTTAGAAGTTCAAGTAGCCTCGACATGCAAACCAACAAATGAATACACCAAACTCTTCAACCGAAGAAAAACAAGGTTAAATCTTAGAACAGTAGGGACAACGAAAGTTGAGAAGATGGTTGAAAAAATTCGACTAAAAGGGGACCATGGAGAAGAATTCCAAAGAGACATTGTGATGCATATAATTTCTCCATGTTTTATCAGTAGTGTGAATGGCGACTGTTTCTTTAGAATATTGAAGTTGTTGATGGATGTTAACCAATTGCATGAGTATAATTTGGGGCATATCTCTAGCAATGTCTAAATGAAACAGTACTGGAATCGAAACAAAACCCCTGCAGATAATGTAGAGGACCATCTATTTTTTGCATGATTAGTAAAATCCTTACTAATTACGTTCTCATTCTTACCTAAGGATGTTGTTCATTTCTTCTATTCATTTGTCTGAATAATATTTTTCTTTGAGTGAGATGTATTTGTTCATTACCTCACATTATCATGTTCACTAATGTTTGAAATTTTGATTCATTATAAGATGTACGAACAAAAATTTATTCTTACCATGAATTAAAATTTTTATACTTGGATAGAGTTGAGTCTGGAGCAATGAGATGCAAAGACCGATGGTTTCCAACATCAATACATTGGACCACTGATGCAGTTGAATAAAAAAATAGAGATGAAAAGGAGTTCCCTGGACGACGTGGAGGGTTTAAGACAATTGACAGTGTAGACTATTAGAAGATTATTCTGTTACTTTAAAATTATTATCGTAAGTGCACGGTGCCAGTTGTAGCTAGCAATGGCAAGTACGCGTCGTATCCACGGGGAACTTGGTTTTAGTCACTAGGTTGAATGCAACACTCAATTAATGCAGAAATTGATTTAGGTTGATGAATATGAATACTATGGAAATTATCTAACTCAATGCTAGCAAAAATATCATGTTGGGATTCACCACACTATTATGGTCTTTTGATCGAACACTAAGTCATGCGAATTCGCCCGCACAAATAGCTGAAGTGGAATGGCTACAAGTTAAAGCATGTCTATGCCTTCTTTCAAAGGTCATGAGAATGGTTGAGCAATCCTAGTTATCTATTTTCATGAAACTAGAATCAACAAAACCATATAATCAGGTAACCTACAATTCCCAATTGAAATCCTAACTATTTTCATTTTAGGTAATTCAATCGCTCACAAAGTGGCTCTAAGTTAAGGATTCAACTTTCGCTGATCTCCTCAACCCTAGTTAAGAGCATGAATACAACCCTCTCAGGCAATTCATCCAATATGTAGCGCACTAAGTGAGAATTCAATCATAAGCACAAACATTCATTCACAAAAACTTAGGACATGGATCCAAATTACATAATAGGGGCTAATCCTGACCCAAGATCGGGGATTTGGCCACTAATCATTTCAATAATCTCAATCACAAACAAGAAACTCAAAAACATGATTAAAGATGAAAAATTGGGTCAAAATCATAAAGAGAGAGAAAGGAAAACGTGCTTTGATTGATTGCGAATGTCCATCGATCGATCCAAAAACAAAATTCTCCACCTTTAATTCAATCCAGATTGACGCTAAAGTATGGAGAAAAAGCCCTAGAAAAATAGCCTAACCCAGCTTTGTAAAAAAAAACAAAAAACTAAGATCAGTAACTGCCAGACCTAAAACTGGTTAAGTTGCGAGAAAAATTGGGATCGCAAGGTCGTGCCTAAACGCATGGCCACCCATGCGTCCCAGAGATCGTGCACGGTCGGAGCACCCGGTTGTGCGCCCAACTGTGCGCAACTTCTGGCTTCAAGGCACGGTTGTGCACACCCTGTAATCGACCATGCGCCTGCAGCAAGCACTAGTTCTGATTCTTTTCATCCCCGGGGCTTCATTGAACCTTCATTCTTGTTGGAATTCCACTCCTAAAGCTTCCCTTTTCGGCAAAATTGGTAAAACTCTCTCATTTTTGTGCAAGATACCTGAAAATTGAGAAATACAACTCTTAAGCACAAAATAAGGTAATGAAAACATGTTCACCCTCTTCTTGCTGAGATTAGTCAAGACATTGTGGAGGAAAAAGGGCAAATAAGGATTGAAAATCAGTCAAAATCAGGGTCTATCAATTCAAGAAAGTCAAATTGAGTTGCAAAGGAAATCGACAAACATGGCACAAGAGAACCAGGTGCATACCGAACCTTCAGCATTAACCCATGGCTTTTGCCATCCCTTGAGCTGCCATGTCCACATTGTGGCAGTGAAAGAAAACCTCCATTGGAAGTGCCCAGTGATCCAATTGAGGTAAAATAAAATATTTCTACTTTGAGTTACATATATTTATACAATCCTGTTGTTGATAGTAAAATACATCGTTAACTGTTTGTTTTTCCTGTTATATGTATTAATAGTATTTACCAATGTGAATTTAAATAAAGGTACATGCCGAACGAATGGGAAAGTTCCTATTAAAATCTACTGCAACAATAGTAGCCATTGGGCAATGCTTTTTATCGCAAAAAGTGGCTTTATACATCGAATATGGTAGCCATTGTTTATTTTTCATGTTATACATGTCAATAGCATTTATCAATGTGAATTTAAATACAAGTACATGCCGAACAGATAGGAAAGTGCCCATCAAAATCGACTGCGGCAATAGCAACCTCTGGGCAAAAATTTTCGGCGCAACAAGTGACATCATACATCGAACATGGAAATACAAATCTTCAGAAATCTCCTAATGAAGCTGAAGTTCATGCCTGGACTTAGGATGAGAATCTTTTTGAGGATCGTAATTTTCTTGAAGAATATTTTTATTTAAAGGCAATATCATTGAAACACTACCAAGGTCGAATGCTAATAAAATTTTGAACCAGCATGACACACATTAAAGCTTTGTTACAATAAAATATTAGAGGTGACTGAGGAAGATGTTTATGCAACGTAAAGTGCTACCTACTGGTCAAACAATAGAGGGAAAGGTGGAATCCCTGAAGAACAGCAATAGAAAAAGTTCGAAAGATGGTTAAAAAAAAAATCCTAGAAAGAGGAAACGATGGAGAAGAATTCCGAAGAGGGTTTTTGCTATACATAATTTCAACATACATTGTCGGGAGTATGAATACCATTATTCCTTTAGAACATTGAAGTCATTGATAGTTGTTGACCAAATAACTGACTATAATTGGCGTGTATATCTCCTATAATGTTTGAATGACACAGTAGCAGAATGGAAAGAAAACTCCATCGGATATTTTAGAGGACCACCCCTGTTTCGCAAGATGAGTGAAATCCTTACTAATTACTTTCTCAATGTGATATAAAGATGTTGTTCATATTTTATTCGCTTATCTGAATAATATTTTTCATTGAGTGACATGTTCTTGTTCATTCCCTCATATTTTTTGGTTTACTAATGTCTGAAATGCGATTCATTATAAGATGTACAAATTGACATTTAATGTTGCTGTGAATTACAAGTCTATTTTTGGATAGAGTTGAGTTTAGAGGAAAAGGATGAAAAGACCAATAGTTTCCAACCGCGATACATTCGACAAGTGATGCAATTAAGCAAAGAAATAAGATGAAAAGGAGTTCCTTGGAGAGCGTGGAAGGGGTATCATAATTGCAAATGAAATCAGCACACATGGCATAAGTAAATCAAGCGCATGCAGAACATTCGGCATCAACCCATGGCTCTTCGCAAGCCACTGAGCAACCATGCCCAAAACGTTGCAGTGAAGCAGAACCTCCAATAGCAAGACCTAATGATTCAATTGATGTAAAATAAAATACATCTACTTTGACTTACATATATTCTTGGAATTCTATTATTGATAGTAGTAATGTTTTGTTCTTGTTCACTTCTACATCAGTAATTGTTTATTTTTCATGTTATACATGTCAATAGCATTTATCAATGTAAATTTAAATACAAGTACATGCCGAACAGATAGGAAAGTGCCTATCAAAATCGATTGCGGCAATATCAACCTCTGGGCAAAGATTTTCGGCGCAACAAGTGACATCATACATCGAACATAGAAATACAAATCTTCAGAAATCTCCTAATGAAGCTGAGGTTGATGCCTGGACTTAGGATGAGAATCTTTTTTACCCTAATTTTTTTATGAATACTTAAAAATGGTGGCTATAGCGTTGACACATTACCAAGGTCGAACACTTACAAAATTTTGATGCCGCATGAAATACATTAAAGCTTTCAGATAATGGAATATTGGAGATGACTAAGGGAGGTGTTTATGTAACGCTAACACTGCATATGAGTTCGTTAGAAGTTCAAGTACCCTCGACATATGAACCAACAAATTAACACAGTAAACTCCTTAACCAAAGAGGAACAAGGTTACATTTTAGAAGAATAGGGACAACAAAAGCTGGGAAGATTGTTGAAAAAAATACTAGAAAAAGGTAACCATGGAGAAGGATTCCAAAGAGACTTTGTGCTGCATATAATTTCGACATGCATTATGAGGAGTATGAATGACAACTGTTTCTTTAGAATAGTGAAGTTATTGATGGATGTTAAACCAAATACCTGACTATAATTTGTGTGTATATTTCCTCTAATGTCTAAATGACAAAGTAGCGCCATGGAAGCAAAACCCCAGCAGATGTTGTAGAGGACCACCCCTGTTTCGCATAATTAGTGAAATCCTTACTAATTACTTTCTCAATGTGATCCAAGGACGTTGTTTATTTCTTTTATTCGCTTATCTGAATAATATTTTTCTTTGAGTGAGACCTATTTGTGCATTACTTGACATTTTCGTGTTCACTAATGTTTGAAATGTGATTCATTACAAGATGTACAAACAGACATTTATTCTTGCTATGAATTACAAGTCTATATTTGGATAGAGTTGAGTATAGAGGAAAAGCATGAAAAGACTGATGGTTTCAAGTAGTAATACGTTTGACAAGTGATGCAATTGAACAAAGAAATAAAGATGAAAAGGAGTTCCGTGGAAAGCGTGGAAGGGGTAACACAATTGCAAATGAAATCAGCATACATCGCATACGAAAACCAAGTGCATGTCGAACATTCGGCATCAACCTATGGCTCTCCGCCAACCATTGAGCAACAATGTCCAAAATGTGGCAGTGCAATAGAATCTTCAAAAGCAAGACCAAATGATCAAATTGAGGTAAAATAAAATACATCTACTTTGACTTACCTATACTTTCGTAATCCTATTACTGATAGTAATGTTTTGTTCTTGTTTAGTTCTACAATAATAACTCTTCATTTTTTACTGTTATTTATATCAATAGTACTTATGAATGTGAATTTAAATGCAGGTACATGCCAAGTGGATAGGTAAGTGCCTATCAAAATCGACTGCACCAATAGCAGCCTCTAGGCAAAGTTTTTCGGCGCAACAAGTGGCGTCATACATTGGACATGGAAGCACAAATCTTCAGAATTCTCCTAATGAAGTTGAAGTTGATGTGTGGACTTAGGATAATAATCTTTTTAAGGACCTAACTTTTTTAATGAATATTTGAAAATGGAGGCTATATCATTGAAACATTACCAAGGTCGAACGCTTATAAAATTTCGATACTGTAAGTAACACATTAAAGGTTTCTGATAATAGAATATTGGAGGTGACTGAGGAAGATGTTTACGCAACGCTAGCACTGTGTACGAGCCCATTAGATGTTCAAGTAGCCTCGACATATGAACCAACAAATGAACACAACAAGCTCCTCAACCAAAGAGGAACATGGTTAAATCTTAGAAGAACTGGGACAATAAAAGCTGGGAACATTGTTTAAAAAATCTTAGAAAATAGTGACCGTGAAGAAGAATCCGTAGAGACTTTGTGCTGCACATAATTTCGACATGCATTATCAGGAGTACGAATGGTAACTGTTTCTTTAGAATATTGAAGTTGATGGTGGATGTTAACCAAATACTTTACTATAATTTGTGTGCATGTCTCCTACAGTGTCTAAATGACACATTAGCGCCATAGAAACAAAACCCCAGCTGATCTTGTAGAGGACCACCCGTATTTCGCATAATTAGTAAAGCCCTTGCTAATTATTTTCTCAATGTGATCCAAAGACGTTTATTTCTGTTATTCATTTGTCTTAATAATATTTTTCTTTGAGTGAGATGTATTTGTTCATTACCTCACATTTTTGTGTTCACTAATGTTTGAAATGTGATTCATCATTAGTTAAACAAACGAACATTTATTCTTGCCATGAATTATAAGTTTTACATTTGGATAGATCTGAGTTTAGAGGAAAGAGATGGAAACACCGATGGTTTCTAATGTAATGCATTGGACAACTGATGCAGTTGAACAAAGAACTAAAAATGAAATGGTGTTCCCTGGAGAGCGTGGAAGGGTTAAGACAATTGGCAGGGTAGACTATCAGAAGATTATTCATCAAACTGAAATTGAATTGCAAAGGAAATCGACGCACATAGCACAAGAAAATGAGGTGTATAACAAGCCTCTAGCATCAACGCATAGCCCTTCACCAACCCCTGAGCGACCATGTCAGAAATGTGGCGTTGAAAGAGAACCTCCAATAGCTGGAGCCAATGATCCAATTGAGGTAAAATAGAATACATCTACTTTGAGTTGCATATGTTTATGCAATCCTATTAATGATAGTAAAATACATCGTTAACTGTTCATTTTTCCTATTATATATATTAATAGCATTTATCAATGTGAATTTAAATACCGGTATATCGGAACGGATAGGAAAGTTCCTACGAAAATCAACTGCAGTTTTAGCAACCTCTGGGCAATGATTTTCTGCACAACTTGTGGCTTCATACATCGGACGTACTAGCACAAATCGTCAAAAATCTCCTAACGAATCTAAAGCTCATGCTTGGACTAAGGATGAGAATCTTTTCGAGGACCCTAATTTTTTTGTGAATATTTGAAAATGGAGGCTATAGCATTGAAACATTACCAAGGTCAAACACTTATAAATTTCTGATACAACAAGTAAGACATTAAAGCTTTCTGATAATAGAATATTGGAGATGACTAAGGAAGATGCTTATCCAACGTTAGCACTGCCTACAAGTCCGTCAGAAGTTCATGTAGCCTCGAGATGCAAACCAACAAATGAATACACGAAACTCCTCCACGAAAGAAGAACAAGATTAAATCTTAGAAGAGCAAATTTTGGAGGATGGTTAAGAGAATCCTATAAAAAGGAAAGCATGGAGAAGAATTCGAAAGAGACTTTGTGCTGTATATAATTTCGGCATGCATTATCAGGAGTACAAATGGCGATTCTTTCTTTAGAATATTGAAGTTGTTGATGGATGTTATCCAAATACCTGACTATAATTTACGGGCATATCTCATGCAATGTCTAACTGACACAGTAGTGCAATGCAAACAAAACCCCAGCGGATACATTAGAGGACCACCATGTGTTATATGATTAGTGAAATTCTTACTAATTACTTTCTCAATGTGATATAAAGATGTTCATTTCTTATATTCGTTTATCTGAGTAATATTTTTCTTTGAGTGAGACGTACTTGTTCATTACCTCACATTTTCGTGTTCACTAATGTTTGAAATGTAGTTCATTATAAGATGTACAAACTAACATTTATTCTTGCTATGAATTACAAGTCTTATATTTGGATAGAGTTGAGTTTAGAGCAGACAGATGCAAGGACCGATGGTTTCTAACAGCAATAGTTTGGATAACTGATGCAAGTGAACAAAGAAATAAAGATGAATAGCAGTTCCCTGGAGAGCGTGGAAGGGTTAAGACAACTGACAGGGTAGACTATGAGAAGATTATTCATGAAAGTGAAATTGAATTGCGAAGGAAATCGACACACATGGCAGAAGGAAACCAAGTGCATAACCAACCCTTAGCATCAACCCATGGCTTTCTGCCAGCCCCTAAGCAACCATGTCCACAGCGTCGTAGTGAAAGAGAACCTCCAATAGCGGGACCCAGTGATCCAATTCAGGTAAAATCAACCGCAGCAATAACAGCCCCTGGGGAAAGATTTTCTGCACAACTAGTGGCTTCATACATCAGACATGGCGGCACTAGTCTTCAAAAATCTCCTAATGAAGCTAAAGTTCATGCCTAGACTTAGGATGAGAATCCTTTCGACGAACCTAAATTTTTTTATGAATATTTGAAAATGGAGGCAGTAGTATTGAAACACTATCAAGATCGAACGCCAATAAAATTATGATCGAGCAAGAAACACATTAATGCTTCTTACAATAAAATGTTGGAGGTGAATGAGGAAGATGTTTACGCAACATTAGCATCGCCTGCTGCTCAAACAATGGAGGGTGTGATAGCCCGACCCTAAATCATATCTATTTATTTAATTAAGTTATGTTATTAATTTTTTATATTTATTTATCTCAACTAATCATCCTGGTTGGGAGAATTCATTTTGGGCCCCTCTTTGCAGTTCGAGTTTCATTTGCTATAGCAATTTTGGGTGAATAGATAGCCAACCCTGATAAATTTTTTTATGAATTAAATTATTTTTCATCACATCACAAAAATTTAATTCTGAGCTATGGAAAAATTTGATCGCAATGAGCATTATTCCTCCCGAGCCAAACTCAATTAATCAGCCGAGTAACTAGGTAGAACAAACAATTATTAAGCAAAGGCCAAATCCCATTTTACTTCTTCCTATTTTCCTTCTCCTCCCCATTCACCCCCATGGTAGCTTGAGCCTTGCTGTTGGCACCACTGCTTATGAATGAAAGAGCCACCTACCGGCACTGGAGAACCACCAAAGGACCACCAGCCGCCACCCCAAATAGCCAGCCACCTCCACATACCCTTCAAACATCAACTCCACCCTTTTTTCCAAGTTCAAAGTGAGTAACTCTATCACCTATCTTCTTGATTTCAATTTTGATTCTTGTTTTTATGCGTTTTAATTATTGATCATGTTATTTAGAGAAGAATAAGAACTGTTCTGATGTTTTCAATTGTTGGTTATGCTTAAAAGCATGCTAGGGTTGATTTTATGCATGAGCATGCAAGCTCGAGTTTGAAATGATGGATTTGGATTTTGGAACTTTATTTTCAATGATCTTTGGCATCTGTAATGGATATCATGATGTTTACGATGAGTTTGGGTGAGTTATACTCTAGAATAAGTTAGTTATAAGTTCGGGTTTTGTTGATCAGGCATGTGTTGATTTATTTCTAGCATCAAATATGTTATTTGTGTATAATTGGACAGAGAAGTGAATCTTGGACGTATTGTTTAACTTAGAAATCCACTTGAAGTAATTTTGTATAAACGGGTGGATTATGGAAATTTTCCTAATTGATTATAAAAGGTCATTTTGCTCAAATAAGTAAGTTTATAGATGTGTTTTGAGTGATTTTGCAAAAGAGAAGAATTGAAAATTTGATGTAGATGATTATGGAGTAAATTTTCAGTAATATGGCTTTGTAACGTGAGGATAAGGAACAAGGATTTATTAAATGAGTTTAAGGAATTATTTTAGTGGGAATTATGTCAAGAAAAGAGGGAAAACAAGAACGGCAAGGCTGTAAACATATAAGAAATATAGGTCTCTTTGCGATTAAACTTATCCTTTTTGGCCAATTTCAAAATTTGGATTTTTGGCTGGTGGATACGTCTGTGAGTTGTCTTTTAGATACCTATTGAATTACTTAATCTTGAGTTTTGTGGAACACGTTATGGCTGTTTTCCTAAGACTGCACAGGATAGACTGAAGCTGTGCGCAATTGTGTTTTAGCCTAATTTTAGGAACCCTATTGCGAGAATTATGTTTCTCACTATGAATGAAATTGTTGTTGGACTTCTTAAAATTTTCAGATTGGGGTTTTATATCTCAATTAGAGTTCGGGGGTGAAAGATATGAATTTTCTAAATTAGACCTTCAAACGATAATATTAGGGAAGAAAGAGATCATGACATTCAGAAATATTATTAGGAGTCTCTATATAGTTATGGACATTCCAAAGAAATTACAAATTTTAGTTAGTTCAACAACTTTGATTGTGTGTAGAAGGTTACTTGGGTTGGAAAACCAAGTTAATTGGGCAGGAGAATGAAAATTGAGATGTGGGGAGAGTAATGACTCAAGATTGGTGTCTATTGAGCCAAACTAGAGTTATATGAGTTTTCATGAACCTCACAATGCCCCTCTTGGCATTAAACGTTTTATTATTCATTTCAGAAACATTACCCATACTCCATTTATATCCATCAAAGTCCTTTCATTATCACCTCAATTATTTCATTTTGGTTTGTTTTACTTCAATTTATTTTACTTCAAGTTACCATAACTTACTTAATTTTCAAAATCATTTTAGTATAACTTATGTTACATTGAATTGTTTGAATCCTTGATACCCGTTTAATTAATCAATTTCCATTAGTTATAAATTATGAGAGTGAAAGTTGTTTACTAACTGCATTTACCTATAACAACATTTCTTAAGTAGAAACAGGGCCTAGTTCATTGTTTCCCATTGTCAATAAGTATTATGATGTGAGATTGCATTTTAAAGACTTCAGGTATGCTAATTGCATCTATCTTTAGAAATCGTCATATATTTATCAAAATTATAATGTTTTGGTAAGTATATGAATGGATCAATTTAATTAGTGATTTCCTACATAATTAGTGACCATATTAGTTGTCAGTTATAGGGCATTGCCCATCAGTTACCTGCAAGGCTTTAGGCCAGGTCCCCCAATCTGCTTCGTTGGTGTTCACCTATCCATAGATCATAACAACATCAGTGGTGTTCACAATAAGATAATAACTAGGAATTTTAGTTTACATTCATCTCATTTACTGTTTTAACTTAAAATGAATTGCAAATCGGGTGCCCAACCAATTTATGCAAAGATTTTTGACAATATCGGAATCCATGTACTAAGTTTCGACTTACAATTCGAAATGTTTTTCATGTTTTGTTTTACGCAAATGCTCAATGAATCGCCCTCATGCTAGCAAACTAGCTGAGGGAAAAAAGTTGAGCGAGGGAATCTAGATGGATTAATAGTGACCTAGTACATCTGCATCTTGAGGCTGTATTTTTAAATGCTCTGTGGATAGAGGTGCATATTCTATAGTGAATTATTCTACAGTTTATAAACCTTATGTTGGTTAACAGTTGATTGTATATAGTTTGGTCATGTATGAATGTGCACGGTTGAACAACAACAACAACAACAATACCTCCCAGTACAGGTCCCGCTTTTGTGGGATCTGGGAGATCCAGATATAGACAGCCTTACCTCTACCGACATCCCTGCCCGTAGAGAGGCTGAATCCAAGAGACCCACAAAAACAAGAGTTTGGGAAAACATTTTATAGCATAAGGATTTTGTGAAAAAAATAAAAGAAAAAAGTAAGAATACTCGGCCGGGAGTAAACTAGGAAATAATAATAAATCAAGTTACCATGACTATGTAAATAAGCAAACAACATATGTACCACAACGCAGAAGAAGGTACTATACCTCAACAATGTCTCTTCCCAGATGTATGAATGTGCACGGTTGAAGTTATGCCTAAATATGTTATTTCTACTACACATGCTTCAAGCCTTGTCGTTTTGGAGGGTGGTAACGCTGCGATAATTGGATTTATCAATTGTAATTAAGGGAACTAGAATAGTGCTCACAAATAGTGAACACATGTATAATTAAGGGTATAGAATAGTTGACCTTGGGTGGTCAATTGGATGTGATATTGCTTGTGGAACCATTGATTTGTATATACACAAGCAATTACGGCAATGATATATTGAAGCTTTGTGTTATATTTTAATAATACTTGGGCCATGCTAGTCATATCCATTGTGTATGTGTATCTTACATGTTGGTTGGAGTTAGTTCACTTAATTGCTCAGCTGAATGGATAGCCAAAATATCAGAATATGTGTAAAACACTGCAGAAACCCACAAAGAAGAAAATTCAAATAATGGTCACGGGTCAGGTGACTAAGTTTTGTGTAATGTGCCAATAACCCTTACTGGAATGCCCTCAATTCCCCCCTGAGTTGGTTAGCAATATGGGAACTCTTACCATTAACAGACCTGGGAGTGTCAGCTTAAGAAATGAATATCCCTAAACACCTTCCAAAATCTCTCATAAACTCAACAAAATAGTAGATAGGGCGGGCGACGCAACCCTAAAGTACATGACGGAAAGTATGACCCAATAGAGCTAGAAGTATGGATTAGGGGGATGGAAAAGATTTTCACAATAGTAGAGGTTCCAAAGGATAAAAAGGTGAACATTGGATCATTTTACATAACTGAGGAAGTAGACTTTTAGTGGAACACTATTAAGGATAGGCTCTAAAGGCCTTAATTCATTTGTAGTAGATTGCTGGAAAAACTAAAGATGAGTGATAGTATGACTGTGATGCAGTTTGGAACAAATTAAAAAAATTATCTAGGTTTGTTTCGGAGTTTATGTCACCCGAGTGACTGAACATGAGGAGATTGGAAGAGGTATTAGCTTTCTATATTGGTAACCAGCTAGCTGGTGAAGCAATCCTTACCTATCAAGAGTTGTATGAGCGATCAACGAAGTGGAACGAGTAAAAACTGAGTTGACGGCCTTGAACCTGATTAATTAGAAGAGGAAGTGGGCCGAGCAAGGCGCTTCGTGTAAGAGTGTTAGCTAGAAGAAATCTTCTTTCGCTCCTCCCAAGAGCCGTCCTACAGGCTTAGCAGAGCCCAGTGGGAAATGTAGAAGAACTAACCACACCACTCCTGAGTGTCGAGTGGGAACCAACAAATGCCAGTGGTGCGGTAGCCAGAGAACCTCTTTGCTGCCTTTCCCTGAAGACTCAAGGTTGTAGACAAGGCTCTCACCTTCAAGACCCGCAGCTGTAGGAAGGGCTTATGTGTTAAGCAGGAAAGAAGCTTCCACCTATGGTACAGTAGTTACTAGAACACTCTTATTAATTTTAAAGCCATTTTATGTATTGGTTGATTCAATTGTCACTCATTCATTTACATCCACTCGATATGCCATGCAACTGAACCTTGAAAATAACGACACAAGAACCAATTATAGATTCAAGTTATCCAATGACTTTGGAGTTTAGTGTCCTATCTCTAAAAAAATTGTTCCAATTACTATTAGTGGGATAGTATTGCCTGGAGTTTTAATTCAATTTGACTCATCAAACTCTAATATCTTTCTGGAAATGATTTATTTGTGTACTTATGTGGTCAAGATAGATTGTGAGGAGCTTGATGCTATTTCAAGGGATGAACGAGGGAGAGAAATATGTTTTATGGGGAAAGAGAGGAAATACCTTGTCCTTTAAATTCTGTTCTGAAAGCAAGTGAGCTCTTATGTTAAGGATATATTGGGTATTTGTGTTATGCTATTAACACTCAACCATAGGAAGAAGAAGAAGAAGATATCCTTGTAGTTTGTGAATTTAGAGAGGTTTTCCTAAAGAGTTACTAGGACTGCCCCGCATAGAGAAATTCATTTGGAGATTGAATTAATCCCTAATGCCCAACATGTCTCTAAAGCCCCATACCGTATGGCCCCTGTAGAGCTTTGCAAACTAAGGATTTGGTTAGATAAGCTATTATAGAAGGGATTTACTAGACCAAGTGTGTTACCATGGGGTGCTCAAGTTCTATTTCTAAAGAAGGATGCAACCTAGGGTTATGTGTCGATTACAGGGAGCTCAACGAGATCACCATCAAGAACTAATACGCATTGCTCTAAATAGATGGTTTATTTGATTGACTATCAAGAGCAGAAGTATTTCCAAGATTTATTTGAGATCAAGATACCATAAACTTAGGATTTATCTGAAGACATTCTTAAACTGCTATTAGGACCCAGTTTGGCCACCATGAATTCACCGTGATGCCTTTTAGCCTCACTAATGCCCCCCGCAGCCTTTATTCATCTTATGAATAGAGTTTTCGGACCCTATTTGAGCAATTTTGTGGTGGTATTTATAGATAATATCTTGATTTACTCCAAAGACAGAGACGAATACATTACCCATTTGAGAATGGGGTTACAAACCTTGAAGGAACATCATTTACATAGCAAATATAAGAAACGTGAGTTCTTGTTCGAAGAAGTGGTATTTTTGGGATATTTGGTTTCAAAGGAAGGAATTAAGGTTGATTTGTGGAAGGTGAAAGCAATTATACGGTGTCCAAGGATCACCAATGTTATTGAGATCGGAAACTTTTTGGGTTTAGCAGGGTATTATCGAGTTTTGGGAAGTATTTGTCAAAGACCATCTTCCCTGGCCAATTTGTTAATGGAAGTTATAATGTTTGCAAGAAGATAAAGCAGTAGCTTATGCTTCCCTGATAGTTTAAGCCTTATGACATAAATCACTATATCCATGACCTAGGACTAGCGATTGTGGTTTTTGCATTGAAAATTTGAAAACATTACTGGTATGGAGTACCTTATGAGATCCATATTGATCATCAAAGCTTGAACTACATTTCCACTCAGAAGAAGCTCAATGTGAGACAAAGGCATTGGATAAAGTTTCTTATAGATTACGACTTACAAATCTAATATCACTTCGGAAAGGCAAATAATGTGGTAGATGCCCTGACAAGGAAGGCACAACATACCCTTAACACTGTAGTCATTACTCAGTTGAACCTCTTGGGAGGGGTTAAGAACTTGAATGTTCAATTAGTGACATATGGCCAAGCATTGAAAAATAACAATGGATCCAACTCTTTTAAGTTAGAGCCCATAATACTTTATGACTTAGCACCAACATTTGTATTTGAAGAAAGCATGGAAGTCCCAGCGCTTATTGTTGTAAAAGTACTAGTAGAGAAATTTACATGAAA
>JACYFF010019584.1:37754975-37822797 GCA_017589665.1 Selenicereus undatus
TCGAATATGAATTAAACATAACCACTAAATGATTGAATCAAATCAAATCCAAGCATATGAACCAAATTAACAAAAATCTAAAACAAAAACGAAATAAGAAATAGAGAGAAAGAGAAGAAGAAGACTTATGAATTGAAGCGAAGAACTTGAAATGCAAGTGCTTGAATCCAAAATTAATCGAATGCAATCCTAATCTAATCTCCTCAATGGAGTTTTTATTGGCTAAAACCTAAACTAAACTATCCTAGAAATCGCCAGAGAGAAGCCCCAAGCGAACCCCGAAACCGCACCTCGCAAAAACGCCCGAAGAAGGGTTAAATAGAAAAACCCGAGCGAACGGCGAACGGGGGGGGGGGGGGGAGGCACGACCGTGCCTATGTGGTACGGCCCCACCGTGCCACATGCCACGACCGTGCGACGTGGCACGGTGTGGGCGTGCCACACTGCTGGCCGGTTCTGCCGGCTGGCTCCCGTTTTCCGTCTTTTTGCCTGTTTTGACCTTTTTTCGCCCGTTTTCACGGTAATTGCTTGGTTCAACTTATTATCTGCAAGAATAGACAAAACAAGTAAAAAATGTCAAAGAATACTGAATAAAACAAGAAAAACTCTAAATATTACGTTATTATACGAGCTAAGATTAGGCGAAAAAGGCATGTAAAAGGCGACAAATTATCGCCTAACATATTTTCCTGGAAATTGACAATAATTGGATCCTTGCATTTAGTAGGGAGTTTCTTTTAGAGAACAACAGAAACATTCTCCCGCATACTTACCTTTTCATTTCCTTTCATTTTGTGCTTTGAGGTGCATAACTCCTTCAGGAACTTAGCATAGCGAGGTACCTGCTTAAGTGCATCCAGAAGAGGAATGTTAATCTCAACCTTTTTAAATACATCTAGAATATCCTGGTTAGCCTCTTTTACCTTAGAATTGTAATTCCTCAATCTACTAGGAAAAGGTGGAACTGGTTTTGATGGTTCATGTTTAGAAACAATGATAGACTCCTTCTTTTGGTCATTTTCAGGTTCCTTAGCCTCAATTTATTTTTTAAACTCTACCTCTGTACCCCATTTAGGCTCTTTTAACTCTTTCCCACTCCTAACTATTATAGCATTAACACTATCCTTAGGGTTCGAGTAAGGTTGAGATGGTATTCTTTGTTGTACTTGAGCATGTAGCTTGCTAACTAAGGTGTCAGAAGTAGTTTGTCTTTGTTGCATCTGCTTCATAGTCATCTCTAAGTTCTATAGCTTAAGGTCTGTTTCTATCTTCTGTTTATCCATCTTTTTCATCAATTATTCTAGAAGGAAGTTAGTCTTATCTTGAGCAGAGGGTTGGTTAGATGGTTGGTTAAGGCTAGGGGGATTAGGTCTAGGTCCATATCTAACGTTAGGATGATCCCTCCATCGCTCGTTATAAGTGTTGGAGTATGGGTCATACTTCCTTTGGCTTTGGTTAGAGAACATAGCATTAACATTCTCCCCTTGCAAATTAGGACATGCATCAGAAATATGACCTTCTAAGCAGCAAATATTACAAGCAACAACAGATTAAACTGTACCTATAACTAACTTGTTCAGCATATTAGTAATTTGAGACAATTGAGTCTCGATAGATGTAACAGTCCGGGACCCCGCTGGCTGATATTGTCCGCTTTGGCACACCGGCCTCACGGCTTTAAAACGCGTCAACCAGGGTGAGGTAAGTCTCCCACATCGGCAGGTGAGGGGAACGAAGGCCTCTTTATAAGGGGCTGGATACCTCACCCTGGTTGACACGTTTTAAAGCCGTGAGGCCGGTGTGCCAAAGCGGACAATATCAGCCAGCGGGGTCCCGGACTATTACAATAGACGATCCACGTGAAATTTCATTAACTCTCGTAAGCTGGTTTTCCCGAGTCCCAGATTATTGGGCATTTTGGGCCATGTTGTTAATTAACTCCCTCGCTGCAGCTAGAGTTTTGTTCACTAACGCCCCCTCCACTTGCAGCATCCACTATACTCCTGTCAGATGGTAAAAGTCCCTCATAAAAATATTGGAATAATAAGTGATCGATGATTTGGTGTTGAGGACAGTGATTTGGTGTTGAGGACAACTAGCACACAACCTATTAAAGAGTTCCCAATATTCATACAAAGACTCCCCATTCATTTGTTTTATTCCACAAATCTATTTTCTAATCGACCCTATCGTAGATGCAGGAAAGAACTTTTCTAAAAAAGCTTTGTGAACTTGAGTGCAAGTAGTAAACGATTTAGGGGGAAGATAATATAACCAGTATTTAACCCTATCCTAAAGTACAAAAGGAAATGCCCTCAGTCTAATTGGGTCATCAGGAATCCTTTCAGGTTGCGTGGTGGAACAATTAATAAAGAATTGATTAATAAATGTATATGGGTCTTTATCAGGCAATAAGTTCAAAAATCTATAATTCAGTTTTAAATGTTTGTCTAAGGCAGGATATGTGATTGATCAAGCCTGTACAACCAAGTTCGGCGTATCAAGTTCACGTAAAGTAGCCATCTCAACTTTAAAAACTTCACAGTTGACCAATTCGGAGCTTACAGATTCAAAATTACTTACTTCACTTTCAGACACCTCAAACGTATGCTCATTTTGCTCTTCAATAATACGAACACTCCTTAATCTCATAAACTAAATCAACCTACAAAAATAAAATACTAGAGTTAAAACAAAACAATAGAAGTAGTAAAATTGAATAGAACTAATGATTTTATTTTCTTTCCCCGGCAACGGTGCCAAAATTTGTAGAGCTTATTGTAGAGCTACAAATTAAACCACTACTTTGATTTATAAATTAATATTTATAGCATAGGAAACTAGGGATTGATCCCATGAGAAAAGATTATGATAATAAGCTAGTTTAATTCTAAATAATTTTACTACTCTAATTTATTATAACTTCTCTTTATATTACTAAACTAAATCAAATTTAATAAATAAAAATCTAGAAAAATACTTAATATTGCTCCTAAAGATTCTAAATTTAATTTTGGAAATAAAAAAGTAAATAGCTATCCTAAATAATCTGAAAAATACAAACAGAAATAATAACATAATATTAGACTGAAATTTAAAAGAGAAAATAACAAGCAGAAATTAATATTAAGAATTACATAAAGTAATCCAAATAAATATTCTGCAAGTTTATAAATTTATAACTCCAAAATTATATGTAATTAAATTCAGAAAAATTAAAAAAGAAAATTAACTACAGAAAATTAAAGCAGAAAATAAAATTTGAAATTAGAGAAAGAATAAACTTCACTAATATAAATACGAAAATAAATAACACAAATTCCTAGATTTTAGGATATAACTTTATGGACTTAATAAAACCCTAAAAAAAAAAAACGTAATATTCAGATTCATTAAAATAAAAGCCTGCACATATCAAATTCACGAAATAATTCAGAAAAATTATCAAAAAATTTCCAAAATTTCCGAAATTAAATAGAGGCAGAATGGGATAGAATATAAACTATAAAATGGACTAAAACATGAAAAAACACGAAAGGAACTATTTTTAACCTAATTTCTAACAAACCGGTAAATAAATGGCAAAACAGAATAGAAATTAAATATGAAAATTATAACCACACTAAAATCAAATTCTAAATAATTTAATATTACCAAGACACTCCTAAAAAGCTACTTCCGGGGGAGGGGGGGCGAAACGAAATTTATATTAAAGCTTACAAATTGAAGAATAAAACTTGACAAACTAGAGAAATTGACTAAAAAGCAAGAAATAATCATCAACGGCACCAAATTTTTGAAAAATACTTAGCGTAATCTATATCCATCAAGCAAATTAATATTTAACATCAACACACAAATCGATTTATCCATGAGTTAGACTATAGAAGACAGCCACTAGCGGATTTTCCCCGTTTTTCTTTATATTTTAGTTTATTGAGGTCCGGTAATAATATAAACTCTACTAGTTTTGATAACCCTCACACCAGTGCAAGAATTTAATCAAACTAGAACATTACGTATTAGAAAAACATCATCTAATGGCTTGTAACCAACTTACTAGCAAACTGATTTAACAAAGATCTATAATGATTATCTAATTAAAAGAGATGGATTTGAGCCATCCATGATCAACTAGGGTGATACTAATGCCTAAAAGGCTATAACTTTTACATAATAAAGCATTTTAAACTATCATATGAATTCATATTAAACTAGTTAGCATGCATTCTAGTTAATCTAACGTGAATATCATAAACGATAAATACTAATCGTTACAGAATCATGAGTAAATATCAACTAGACAATAAAGCATAAAACTTGTTTCAAAATAACTAATTTAGCACGGTTTCAAATAGATTATACTAACTAAATGAGAGTTACTCACACATATTGTAAATTAAATTACAATAATTAACGAAAGCTTTCATGGTTAACAATAAACACAACACAAAAGAGATAAAATAAAATAAAATAAAATAAAAATAAATAAGAAAAATACTACTTTGCTTCAATGGTAATGATTCACGATGATGATGGTCTTTGCTGATGATGGTGTTGATCGGCGATGTGGACGATCGATTGTGATAATTGAGGTGACGGTGGGCGTGTATGATGTTGTGAGATGAGGGTGTGGGAATATTTAGAGAGTTGGGCCTCAAAGAGCAGCTTAAGCATGAGATTATCTTCCCTTCTCGTCTTTATTTTATTAACGCTTAACCTAAAAAATATATAAAATAATGTAAATCAGACGAAATAATATATGTAATATAATCAAAATAATTATTAAAACAATGCATGATTTATGACTTAATAATTTTTATTATCTTTGGCATTATTAATGGATATCAGGATGTTTACGTTCAGTTTGGGTGAGTTTAAATGCAAAAATAAGTTGGTCACAAGTTAGGGTATTGGTGATCAAGCGTGGATAGATTTCTTTCTAGCATCAAGTACATTATTTGTGTACAATTGGACGAAGAACTGAATTTTGGATGTGTTAGTTAACTTGGGAAACCAGTTGAGGTGATTTGTATAAAGGGGTGGATTATGAAAATTTTCCGAATTGATTATAAAAGGTCATCTTGCTCATTTACGCAAATACGTAAGCTTATGGATGTGTTTTGAGTGACTTTGAAAAAGAGAAGAATGGAAAATTTGGTGTAGATGATTGTGGTCTAAATTCTGAGTAATATGGCCTTTTAAGTTGCTGATAAGGAACAAAGCTTTGGTAAATGATTTTAAGGAGTGGTTTTAGTGGGGAATTATGCAAGAAAAGGGGGAAATCAAGAACAATAGGGCTATGAACAAACCAGACACTAAGGTCTCTTTGCGATTAAACTGGTACTGTATGGCCTATTGAAAAATTGTGATTTTTGGCGGGTAGATATATACATTAGTCATCCTTGAAATTGCTTTTGAATCACTTCATTCAAAGTTGTTTGGAAAACATTATTGGCATTTTGCTAAGACTGCGTAGGATAGACCAAAGTTGTGCACAGCTGTATTCTAGCCTAATTTTAGGAACCCTATTGTGGGAATTATCTTTCTCACAATGAATGAAAATGTTGCGGGATTTTTTAAACCTTTCATATTGGGGTTTTATAGCTCAATTGGATGTCGGTGGTGAAAGACTTGGATTTTCTAAATTAGACGTTCAAATGGTAATGTGAGGGAAGAAACAGATCAGGATATTCAAAAACATTTTCAGGAGTCTATATATAATTATGGATATTCCAAAGAAATTACAAATTTTAGTGAGTTGAACAACTTTGATTGTGTGTATAAGCTTACTTGGGTTGGAAAACTAAGTTAAATGGGAACGAGAATGAAATTTAAGAATAGGGAGAGTAACGAGTCAAGATTATTGTCTATCGGGCCAAACTAGTGTTATGTGACTTCTCATGAACCTCACAGCACTCATTTCCGCATTGAACCCTTTATTACTCATTTTAGAAACATCAAAAACCCATGTGTTCCATTTATATCCACTAAAGTCCTTTCATTATCACCTCAATTATTCCGTTTTGGTCTATTTTGCTTCAATTGTTTTACTTCGAGTTCAGTGACCCTATCTTATTTATTTTTCAAAATAATTTTCATATAACTTATCTTATATTGAAGTGTTTCAATTGTGGATACCTTTTTGATTTATCAAGTTCCATTAAAGTCACAAATTATGGGAGTGAAAGGTGTTTACTAACTACATTTACCTATAATTACATTTCCTAAGCAGAAACGGGGCCTAGTCTATTGTTTCCCATTATGTATAAGTATTATCAAGTGAGATTGGTTTTTAAAGACTTTAGGTATGTTAATTGCCTATATCTTTAGAAATCAACATGTATTTATTAAAGTTATAATGTTTTGGTAAGTACATCAACGAATCAGTTTAATCAGTGATTTATAATATAATTAGTGACCCCATCACTTATTCGTTACAAGGCATTGCCTTTTAGTTACCTGTGCGACTTTAAGCCAGGTCCCCCAATCGACTTGGCTGCCGTACAACTATCCATAAATCGTAACAACATCAAGGGGGCTCACTATCAGATAATAACTAGCAATTGCAGTTCACATTCATCTCATTCACTCTTTTAACATAAAATGAACTGCAAAGCGGGCGCCCAACAAATTTATGCAAAGATCTTTTAACAATACAGGACTGCATGTATTGAGTTTTGACTTACAATTCAAAATGTTTTTCATATTTTGCTTTAGACAAATGCTCAGTGAATCGCCCTCATGCTAGCAAACATGCTGAAGGAAATAAGTTGAGAAAGGGCATCTGGATGGATCAACAGTGACCTAGTGCATGCATATTTTAGCTGTATTTTGAAATCTTTTGTGGATGGAGGTGTAGATTATTTAATGAATTATTTTACTATGGTGTATGAACATTATGTTGGGTAACAACTGACTGTATATGGTTCGATCATGTATGAATGTGTATGGTTAAAGCTATGCCTAATTATGTTATTTCTAGTACACATGCTTTAAGGGTTGTCCTTTTAGACGACGGTAACACCCCAATCTTTGGATTTGTCAATTGTAGTTGAGGGAACCAAAATAGTGATCGAAAACAATTAAACATGCTTAATTAACATGCTTAATGTCATAGAGGGAAAGGTGGAATCTTTGCAGAATAGCGATAGTAAAAGTTTGGAAGATGCTTGAAAAAAATTCTACAAAAAGGAGACTATGCAGAATAACTCTAAAGAGGCTTTGTGCTGCACATAATTTTGACATGCATTATCAAGAGTATAAATACGGACTGTTTCTTTATAATATTGAAGTCATTGACAGTTGTTAACCAAATAACTAACTACAATTGGTGTGCATCTCTCCTATAATGTTTAAATGATACAGTAGCATAATGGAAACAAAACCTCAGCAGATATTTTTGAGAACCACCCCTGTTTTGCATGATTAGTGAAATCCTTACTAATTCTTTCTCAACGTGATCTAAAGATGTTGTTCATTTTTTTATTTGCTTATCTGAATAATATTTTTCAATGACTGAGATGTATTTCTTCTATCCCTCGTATTTTTTTGGTTCACTAGTGTTTGAAATGTGATTCGTTATAAGATGTAAAACTGAAATTTATTCTTGCTATCAATTACAAGTCTTATATTTGGATAAAGTTGAGTTCAGAGGAAAAAGACGAAACGAGCGATTGCTTCCAACAGTAGTACATTGGACAAATGATGTTATTGAACAAAGAAATAAAGATGAAAAGGAGTTCCCTCCAGAGCTTGGAAGGGGTAACAAAATTGCAAACAAAATCGGCATACTTAGCTCAAGAAAACCGAGCGAATGTCGAACATTTAGACACAACCCATGGCTCTCCTCTAGCCACTAAGCAACCATGTCCAAAAATGTGGCCGTGAAAGAGAACCTCCTACAGCAAGACCCAATGATCCGGTTTAGCTAAAGTAAAATTCATCTATTTTGACTTACATATATTTTTGCAATCCTACTATTGATAGTAATGCTTCATTGTTGTTCACTTGTACATCGTTACTTGTTCATTTTTCCTATTTTATATATTAATAGTATTGATCAATGTGAATTTAAATACAGGTACATGCCGAACGTCTACGTAAGTGCCTATCAAAATCGACTGCAACAATACCATCTTCTGGGCAAAGATTTTCGAAGCAACAAGTGACATCATACATCGGATATGGAAGCACAAATCTTTGAAAATATCCTAATGAAGCCGAATTGGATGCCTGGACTTAGGATGAGAATCTTTTTCAGGGCCCTAATTTTTTTTATGAATATCTGAAAATGGAGGCCATAGCATTGGAACATTACCAAGGTCGAACGACAATAAAATTTTGATCCAACAAGTAACAAATTAAAGCTTTATGACAATAGAATATTGAAGATAACTGAGGAAGACGTTCATAAAACATTAGCACTGCGTATGAGTCCATTAGAAGTTCAAGCAGCGTCGACATGTGAACTAACAAATGAATACACCAAGCTCATCAAACAATGGAGTACAAGGTGAAATCTTATTAGAACAGGGACAGCAAAAGAAGCAAAGATCGTTGAGAAAATCCTAGAGAAAATAAACGATGGAGAAGAATTCCAAAGAAACTTTGTGCTACACATAATTTCGACATGCATTATTAAGAGAATGAATGCCGACTCTTTCTTTAGAATATTGAAGATGACGATGGATGTTAACCAAATAACTTACTCTAATGGGTGCGCATATCTAATGCAATGTCTGAATAATACAATAGTGGAATGGAAATAGAATCCCAACATATATTTTAGAGGACCACCCATGTTTCGCATTACTAGTGAAATCCTTACTAATTACATTGTCAACATGATATAGTGATGTTGCTAATTTTTTTTTAATTCGCTTATCTAAATAATATTTTCATTAATTGTGATGTATTTGTTCATTACCTCACATTTTCTTGTTCAATAATGTTTGAATGTGATCCATTCTAAGATGTATAAACTAACATTTACTCTTGATAGCAAGATTAAAAGACATATATTTGGAGAAGTTGAGTTTGGAGGAAAGAGATGCAAAGATCGATCTTTTCCAACAGTAATACATTGGGCAACTGATGGAGTTCAACAAAGAATTAAAATGAAAAGGAGTTACCTAGAGCGTATGGAAGCGGTATGACAATTGATAGGGAAGACTATCAGAAGATTACTCATGAAACCAAAAGTAAATTGCAAACAAAATCAGCACACATGGTGAGAGAAAACAAAGTGCATACCAAGCCTTCGGCATCAACCCATGGCTCTCTACCAAGCCTTGGGCAACCATGTTAAAAAATGTGGTAGTGAAAGAGAGCATCCAATAACATAACCAACTGATCCAATTGCAGTAAAATAAAATACATCTACTTCGAGTTATATACATTTATGCAATCCTATTATTAGTAGTAATGTTTTGTTCTCATTCATTTCTACATCAGTAACTATTCATTTTTCCTATTACATATATCCATAGTATTTATCAATGTCAATTTAAATATAGGTACATGTCGTACAAAAGACAAGTGCTTATCAAAATCGACTGCAGCAATAACAGCGTCTGGGCAAAGATTTTCTGCGCAATAAGTCACATCATACATCGGATATGGAAGCACAAATCTTTAGAAATCTCCTAATGACGATGAAGTTCATGCCTAGACTCAAGGTGAGAATCTTTTTGAGCATCCTAATTTTTTTTTATGAATATTTGAAAATGGAGGTTGTAGCATTGAAACATTACCAAGGACGAACGCCAACAATATTTTGATCCAATAAGTAATACACTAACTCTTTCTAACAATAAAATGTCGAAGATAATTGAGGAAGATGTTTATGTAACATTAGCACTACCTATGAGTCTGTTAGAAGTTAAAATAGCCTTGACATGCAAAACAAAAAATGAATACACCAAACTCTTCAAACAATTGAGGACAAGGTGAAATCTTGGAAGAACAGGGACAACAACAGCTGGGAAGATGGTTGAAACAATCCTAGGAAGTGGAGACCGTGGGGAAGAATTCCAATGAGACTTTGTGTGGCGCACAATTTCGACATGCATTACTAGGAGTATGAATGGCTACTGGTTCTTTAGAATATTGGAGTTGTTGATTGATGTTAACCGAATACTTGAGTATAATAGGCGTGCATATCTCCTACAATGTCTGCATGGCACAGCAGTGGAATGGAAACAAAACCCTAGCAGATATTTTAGAGGACCACCCGTGTTTCACATTACTGGTGAAATCCTTACTAATTACTTCCTCAATGTGATCTAGAGAAGTTCATTTTTTTACTCGCTTATTCCAATAATATTTTCCATTGAGTGTGATTTTTTTTAATTACCTCGTATTTTCTTATTCCCTAATGTTTGAAATGTGATTCATTATAAGATGCAAAAACTAACGTTTATTCTTGCTATGAATTAGAAGTCTTATATTTGGATAGAGTTGAATTTAGAGGAAGGAAATGGAAGGATTGATGGTTTCCACCAGCAACACATTGGACAACTAATATAGTTGAATAAAGAAATGAGGTTGAAAAGGAGTTCCCTAGCGAGCATTGAAGGGGTAAGACAATTGACAGGGTAGACTATCAGACGATTATTCATGAAAGCGAAATTCAATTGCCAACAAAATCGGCACACACGGAACAAGAAAACCAAGGGCATACAAAACCTTCGGCATCAACCCATGGCTCACCGGAAACCCATGAGCAACCATGTTCAGAATGTGGCAGTGAAAGAGAACCTGCAACAGCAGAACCAAATGTTCCAATTGAGGTGAAATAAAATACATCTACTTTAATTTACATATATTTATGCAATCCTGCTATTGATAGTAATGTTTGTTCTTGTTCACTTCTGTATTGTTAACTGTTCATTTTTTCGGTTATATATATATTAATAATATTTATGAATGTGAATTTAAATACAGGTACATGTTGTATAGAAGGCAAGTGCCCATCAAAATCAACTATAGCAATACTGGCCTTTGGGTAAAGATTTTCTTTTGAAGAATATTTGAAAATGGAGGCTATAGCAATGAAATATTACCAATGTCCAACGGCAATAAAGTTTTGATCCAGCAAGTAATACATTAAAGCTTTCTGACAATAGAATGTTAGAGATGACTGAGTTTCCTATAATGTCTTAATGACACAGCAATTGAATGAAAACAAAACCCAACAGATATTTTACAGGACCACCGCAATATTGCATGATTAGCGAAATCCTTACTAATTACTTTCTCATTCTAATTTAGAGATGTTTATTTTTTTTATTCGCTTATGCGAATAATATTTTTCATTGAGTGAGATGTATTTGTTCATTACCACACATTTTCTTGTTCAGTAATATTTGAAATGTGATTCATTGCAAGATGTACAAAGTAACATTTATTCTTCCTATAAATTGCAAACCTTATATTTGGATAGGGCTAAGTTTAAAGGAAAGAGATACAAAGACCGAAAATTTCCAACAACAAGAAATAGGTCAACTGATGTAGTTGAACGAAGAAATAAACATGAAAAGGAGTGCCCTGGAGTGCATGGTGGGGGTAAGACAATTGATAGGGCAGAATAGCAAAAGATTGTTTATGAAAGTGAAATTAAATTGCAAACGAAATTGGCACACATGACACCAAAAAACCAAGCGCACATCGAACCCTCAGCATCAACCCATGGCTCTCCACCATTCCCTGAGGAACCATCTCGAGAAAGTGACAGTGAAAGATAACTTCCAATAGCAGGCCCAAATGATCCAATTGATGTAAAATAAAATGCATCTACTTTGAGTTACATAAATTTATGCAATCTTATTCTTGATAGTAATTTTTCGTTCTCGTTCACTTCTAGATCATTAGTCGTGCATTTTTCCTGTTATATATATTAATTGTATTTATCAATGTCAATTTAAATAGAGGTGCATGTCCAATATTTTCTATGCAATATGTGACATAACATATTGGACATAGAAGCACAAATCTTCAAAAATCTCCTAATGAAGCTGAAGTTCATGCCTTGACTCAGGATGAGAATCTCACCACAAAAAAATGCACTTTTTGTAGCATTTGGTTTTGCCACAATATGCCCAAGTATTGCTACAGTAAGCTTTTATGGCAATTTGAAATATGCTACAAAGTTGCCACTGATACTACGTTCCAAAAGGCCATTGTGGAAAACTGTCGTTTGCCACTAACTATAAAGCTTTTGTGGCACAATTTAGTATGCCACAATTACCAAATTGCTACAGTAGCTCATACTTTGTAGCAAATCAAACATTTCTAGAAAAATATATTTGCTACAAAAACATGACATTTGTGGCAATATAGTTAGCTACAAATTTGCTTTTGTTGTATGATTTAAATACATTTGGTGGCAAATCCTATTGTGCTACTACAAATGTATATTTATTCTATTATACACTTTTGTGCATTCGATTTCGTTTTAAATTTTGTGGATATAAGTTAAGATATAATTACTTTTTGCAATTGGTAATGTCATGATATAATTAGCTTTAGCAATTGGTATTGAAGTTAAATATTGTAGAAAAATATACTTAATAAATAAAAATAAATAAAGGAAGCCGAAGACAAAATTAGAGATTGAGAGTTCATTTTATATATTAGAAGTAGAACCACAAAGTATTATTCTTCATAAATGTACTTTGTTTAGAACTTGTAATGAATGGAAAATTGAATAATTTCATAATTACTGAAATTCGAGAAACATAGATGCTGCTAACCAATTAAGAAAGTGAACAGAAAAATTAAAGGAAGACTTCATAATCAAAATCTTCTCCTCAGTATGCCTGTCCAACATCATTCTTTGAATGGGATGCCCCTATGAAAGACCAAGTAAAAAAAGAAATAAGCCATTGCACCGGTTAATATTTGCTTATGAAAAATATGACAATGTACATTGATATGATTGTTAAACAAACATGAAAACGGATGGACTCTATAACTGCCAATACAATAAAACACTTGATGTGTCACTTAAATAATCCGAAAATTATCAACATTCTGGAGTTTGGTTGATGGTAGTGCCAAGAACAAATACGAGGTGTACATGATATGCGTTGTACATGTACGCTGAACAGAACTACATGCGACATGTACACGGTGCCGATGCAGCCTGCCTGCACAATGCAATTGCCTCCTATACAGAGCAGCAACCTGTATAGTGAAGGTATAGACCACACAATGCTATAGGTGTAGACTGCATAGTGCAACTGCTGCTGCTTGTACAGGTGCAACATGCCAGTGTAGGGCAGCAACCTGTAAAGTGTAGGTGCAGGGGAGGACCTTGTATAGTGCAGGTGCAGCCTGCCTATACAGGGGCACCCTATCCTGTGCAGTTCAGCATGTGCCAAGCGCCTAAATGGTGATGCATGTTATGCGTTTTCCCGATCCATCCAGAAAAATCCACCGTTAAAGTCAAGTTGTATTGGCTTCATAAAGTTTCAATGCAAACCAATTCAAACAAATCCTTAAAAACATCACAAGTATTTTCCAAGGCACCATTCAACATAAACCAATTACAAAACCACAACAAAATCACTAAAACATAACAAAGTAAAATATTAAAAAAAAATCCTAAATATCCACAACTATTCACAATCCTAGATATCTACAACAAACAAGTAATCACAAAACAAAATATATCATAACATAACCAAGGGTGATCATAGCCAACACGACTCAACAAATCCCAAATTACTCCTCAAGATCGATCATCTATACAATCACAACCCTAAATATTCACAGCTATGTACGAAAAGAAAAACCGTCGCAAACTCTCATAAAGGGTGCAGTATTTCAATCTAAACCAAATAAGAAAAACCCTCACAAAGGGTTCACCATTTCAACTCTAACCAAACTAGGACAATGGTAATCCAAATCAACATTAAGACACCACCAATTGCATACCAATTCAAATTTCTAACATACCTCTAGTTTAGTCCACTACGACTACGCTCCATAGATGAAGAAGAAAGATGCCAAGAAGATCCACTCGATTGCACCTATAGCCGAAGGTGTTGAACTAAATTAGTTGCATTTAAATTACAATGATTGCTTTACAAAAAAATAAGATTGTCTACAATGTTGTTTACACTAACTTGTGCATTTGAAGGACCTAGTCTTTCCACTAGAGTGAAAACGTGACCTTCATAGGAGCCGTGAATTTAAGCTATAAATTGATAACATCCCTTTGCCCATGCCCCTTTGTTGATGTGATCCTTCACAATGTTCTAGGATACGACTGAAGGCCTCTTGGGGAGTGAGGTTGTCCACTCCATACTCATCTAGTTGCTTTTGTTCTAATTCGAATCAGTGCACACAACCATTGCTTTCTGCAACTGAACTCAAGTAAGAAAAGTCCTATGTTATGTTAGAAACATAATTAATGTTCAATAGTACTAGCATCGAATAACATCAAACATTAGTTATCATCTCGTACTAAGTACTAGCAATTGATTGGTCAAAACTTTTGCTAACATTTTCTAAAATTTCTGACTTTTATCACTTCGGTGCCATGATTACAAACAGAAATAGAAAAAGTAAGTAAACAATCATAGTTGGTATATGTTCACATAACAATAATAAGACATGATCCATTCATAGTTGGTATATGTTAAAATAATAATAATGAAAATAGAGCTTTCAACTTACCCTGAACTTCTCACTACGCCAATAATTGATTAACCATTTCCATTGTTCAAGATCAACATCCTGGGGTGGATATTTGCACTTCTATTAGCTATAGTAACATAGTTATTGTATGCTTTTTGCTTTATGTCATAGTGTCATTTCCTATAACAAACTTTGCAACAACGCTCAACTGCCCTTTCCACTTGAGAATCTTCAGGCAATTTAAACATATCCTACATGTAAAGTACAAAATGTTAATAACAAAAAAGGGGGAAGGGGTTAATGATGGATAAAATTAGACTTAGGGACCTTCAGCCTCATAAAGAATTTTCTTTTCTTATCTGCATGTATATGACCCCATTTCTCAACATCCAATGGCATGCATTATTTCATCAAGTAGGCTATTCTCAACAATAAATTGAGTGCTATTGTGACTGACAACACAAAAGTTCAGGTGGGATTTTAATATCCACTTGTCTTTGATCTGCCTCCCTTTTCCTTTTCTATTTTTGACATTTTGTTTTCCAATGTCTAGGTGAGGAAGCTGCAATAATAATACCACAAATATAGTGAAAACAAGGCCGTATATATTGTTGTAGATAAAAACATAACGAACCTTTATGCTTGGATGAGTTAATTTGGGTGTGATTGTCCACGTTTTCGTTTGTAATGCTATCCATAAATGTACCTACATTTGTAATTCAAACTCCAATATTGCAAAAACAAATGAGATTAAAGAATCTATAGGTGTGTGCGAAACAAAGAGAGATTGCTTCCTAACTTCTATCATGGGAGTAATTCAGATCATTTTCCCTATGGAAATAAAATGATCTTGTCCGTGGCCCTTGGTTATCTAATATAGGTGTGTTCAAATTGCTATCTTGATTGACACAAAAATCACTTAATTTAGCATGCACTATTTCACCTATTATACAAAATTAAAGAGCTCCTAAATAAACAAATGAATAAATCATATCTGACCTATATTTACCAATTTACCCAAAGAAAGCATCACTTGATTATAATTTCCAGAACTTGATCTTGCGGGTTTGCTCATATCACCTATTATAGAGAATTTATAGAGAATAGCAAAATGAACACACACTATGAAAATGGCATAGATAGCTATGATTTGTCTCTGCTACATATACTATTGAATTACTTGATCTTATCATTGTAACTTTTCTTTCCAATGAAGTTTTACGCATACTAGTTCTTTAAGTGTCGAAAGGAGCATCATCACATTTTGCCTGCACTTTTTCGTCTTCTGTCAGACGATACTCATCGTCTTTCTCACAATTTTGCTCACCACATAGTTGGATATTTCCATTGGTTCTTCTTGTTGGTTGCATTGTCCTTCGCATTCCAAGTTCCTGAAGTTTCCGATTGTTTTGCTGAATATTCAGCTCCAGTTGCCTTTCATATACGTTGATGTTGTCCTTATGGGATGAGATCCTTTTAGGTCTTGTCGTATTTCGCAAGTTCTCACGAGTGATATACATGGTTGCCATATAATCACAATACAATTGCAAAGTGTAAGGAAAAACTAATTAAGAAGCAAAAAATAAAACTATAACTGCACTTAATTAACGTTCATAAAGCAATAATAAATACCTGACAACCAAATGGATAGATAAGAAATCCTTTTAAACAATGACAGTTAGGCCATACCAATGGTAAAAATAATACTAATGTTAGCAAAATCTAAAAGAAAATAAGTGTCATACATAGAATATAGCAAAAAAAAGTGACCAAAACAAATACACATATGGCTATTGGACATGTGTTTCCTTATAACAAATGTGGCGCTACCAAAGAAAGGTTCAATACTTATACTAGTGTCAGCACCTGGCAAGTTTAATTGAACTCATTGTCGGATTCATCGGCAAATAGTAGCACGTCATCTTCATCACTTAACTCAGATTCACTCCTATCATCAACAACTGTCATTTTGCCTTTCTTGTTATGCCAATGCAGTGCTTGTGTCACAATGCTAGCATCTACCACATCTAGATTTACATCACTTCTAACCAAAAGAAGTTATACCATCATTTGCTAGTGGGATATATGCTTCTCCAACTGCATCAACACGTCCACAATTGATTTACCTTCTTCATTTTCATCTTCAGAAGGAATGTCATAGAAATTACGAGGATTTCCTTTCACAACCACTTGCCGATTTTGATGCATGTGATCTCTCACATAGTATACTTGCTCAACTTGAGAAGCTAAAACAAATGGCTCATTTGTTTTCAAAAAATGTTTCACATTGACTGCAGTAATGCCATATTCTTCTCTTTTAATTCCTCCATTGTTAGTATATATGTCAAACCAGTCACACTTGAATAGAACAACTTTATTCTTACTAATTATAATGCAATTTAACAACCTCTTGTAAGATACAAAAGTTGTCCTTTTCTCCACTGTGCACATCACCTCTCACCACAGCACCATAATTTTGGGTGCTAACATTTTTCGCACGTGCTTTTGGATGAAATTGATATCCATTTACAACATATCCATCATAACAAAGGACTCTCTTCATTAGGACACTCTGCCAAAACCAATAACTCATAATTTGCTTTGTCAACACGTTGTTTCCATAATTGGGTAATCTAACCAGAAACAAAACAAAAGGTTAACAACCGGGCTAATTAGTTATATAAGCTAAATGTATAGTTATCATATTTACTTACCAGATCTTTAAACAATTAGTTAAAATTGTGTCTATAGGATGCGTCCATACTTTCAAATTCCCTAAAATACATAAACACAGTTAATATTTTTAAAAGGAAATATCAGAAAAAGTTAGAATGTACATTTGACTGATACATGTCTTGCTCAATAAGAGGTTGTACTTCCATGCAAATTGTTAGCAGATAAAGGTGAGCACAAATACAGTCAGCATGGGAAAGGACTTTGATATTTGCTTGGCCTAATGGCTTTCCCAACTTCAAGAAAACCAATAGTCATTGATGTTGGCTATATGTCCCCTCTTGATTCCTTTGAAGGCAATTAAACATAGTCTCTGATTCAAGTAAATACCGTGAACAAAACATTAAACACTCATCCGCAATATATGCTTATGCGATTGACCCTTTAGGATGAGCTTAATTACGCACAAATTCTTTTAAAGTGCGCTTGAGCCTAACCACAAGGCAA
Source organism: Selenicereus undatus (assembly GCA_017589665.1). Lineage (NCBI taxonomy): Eukaryota > Viridiplantae > Streptophyta > Magnoliopsida > Caryophyllales > Cactaceae > Selenicereus > Selenicereus undatus. The sequence goes on from JACYFF010019584.1 coordinate 37,772,802, forward strand.
GATTTGTGAAGCATATGCGATATAATCCCAAACAATAATTTTATTCATTAAAATCAAAAGAAATAAAAATATATTTACCTTTCAAATGGGTATATGCAGCGATATTGCACTGGTCCAACAAGTTTAGCTTCAATAGCTAAATGGACAGCCAAGTGTACTATAATGAAAAAAAAGGAGGGAACAAAGACACGCTCTAATTTGCAAAGAGTAATAGCAATGCTCTTCTCCAATCTCTCCAACATCTCTACCTTCAACGCCTTTGAGGATAACTATTTGAAAAATAAAGCTAACTCCACCAGAGCATCATGCACATCCTTGTCCAATTTCCCACGAAAGGCTAATGCTAGTAAATCTTGCATGAAAACATGATAATCATGGCTTTTCAATGTCCCTGTTATTATCCCCTCATTAACCTTTACACATCGACCTATGATCGATGAGTATCCATCCGACAATTTTAAGTCAGCTAAAAATCTACAAACATCCTTTGTTTCATTCAAACTAAACTCAAATGCTACTTGAGGAATTTCATATTTCTCACCAACCTTCTTAGGGCACAAGCTCTTTGTAATTCCCATTTCAACCAAATCCAAGCGAGATTTCAAGTTATCCATGTTTTCCCTAGTATATTCATAACCATATCCAATATGCTTTCACGAATATTCTTCTCAATATGCATATCATCTAAATTATGGCGCACCAAATTTTTGCTATAATAAGGGAATTCAAAGAAGATAATTTTCTTTTCCCAATTGTAGACCAACTTTGGTTTTGTTCTCCTGCACTTGCCATCAACCTTCCCAAACTTGATATTTTCAAACTTGCCAATTTGATCAACGGCTTCCTCTCGAGATAGATGCTTAGGAGGAGGACCATTTCGAACGTGCTATCAAAAGATTTCTTGTCATGCCTCCACCTATGATCAAGCTCCAAAAACCTATGATGATCCATTTAACATTATTGGTTCCAATGAGGCAAGTATCTCCACCATGTATGTTTATTAGAAACAAGACAAGCTAGACGTCCTTTAACACTCCACCCAGAGAGATTACCTTAGGTAGGACAATCATTTATTGTCCACATTAAAGTAGCATGCAGCGTAAAATATTCAGCTTTGAATGCATCATAAGTATTTACACCAATATCCCATAACATTTTAAGCTCATCAATCAATGGTTGTAAGTACACATCAATATCAGTCCCAGGAGCTGTTTTCCCGGGAATGATCATATTTAACATTGTGTATTACTTTTTCATACACATCCAAGGTCATAAGTTATAAGGGACCAAAAATATAGGCCAAATGCTGAAGTTGAGTTTCTGTTTGCATATGGGGTAAAGCCATCACTACATAAACCAAGTCTCATATTACAAGCATCTATAGCAAAATTTGGAAAAGATTTATAAAATGACTTCCAAGCCTCTGCATCTACTAGATGCCTTAAAATCACATCATCTAGACGTTTATCCTTGTGCCATCGCATGTGAGATACTGTTTTGGTAGACGTAAATAATCTTTGTAACCTTAGGATAAGAGGCAAATAGCGTAATACCTTATAAGGAACCTTCCTCCCCTTTCCCTTGTTCTCACTTTGATCATCACTATCATCACTGATCCTTCCACCTACGATGAGCACATTTAGCACATTTTTCAGCATTTTCATCGTCCGTCCAATAAAGTGCACAATCATTCTTATAAGCCTCAATCTTTACATAACTCAATCCTAAATCCCGAGTGTATTTTTTGGCTTCATAAGCTTTCTTTGGAAAAGTATCATCAAAATCAAATGCCTTTCTCAAAAGCTCAAGTATCATTATGAGTGATTTATCACTCTAACGACAAAGGCACTTTATATGAAGAAGATGCACCATAAACTGTAACTTAGAAATTTTCTCTCAACCTAGAAATAGCTCTTTCGCAGCATCTCTAACTAAGCTACCAAATTTCTCAAGCTGTTCAGGTGAATCACTAATATTAGGACCACCTAACCTTTCAAATTCACCCATTGTGTTAAAAGCTCTAGTACTTGTCATATCATGGCAAATGTCTCATCTACAACATCCTCAAGTATTAGCTCCATTAGATCCATGGACCTACTACATCACTGTTATGCTTGTCACCTTCGTCATTATGCTATTCAACACTAGATTTTCTCCCTATGATATTGGCATAGATTATAGTTTCTTAAGATTCCATCATTCAACAAGTGAAGCAAAATTGTTTTCCGGTTTTGATTATTATAATTGTCACAATTGACACAAGGACATCTAATTTTCCCATCCTTTAGGACATTAACAAATGCAAAGTCAATAAATTCATTAACCCCTTTGATATATTCTGGCTTCTACCTACATTTGAAACTCTTCTAATTCATCCAACCTCGATCTCCAATCTTCTTGTACCTTAAAACATAAATTGATTACTCCCCTACATAAATGGAAGTTCATGCATTGAAAATTGAAGTTTATCACTTAGGAAATATTACTCAATGAGATGGCAGCGGTTCAAAAAATAGAATTTTAAAATCAAATCATAGTTTCAACCATCGAATAACCATATTAGTTTCTCTATTACAAGTTTTTATTTCATAAACACACTAGGTGTTAATAATTTTTTCTCCCGTTAGGTTATATATGCAGACTAGTAACACATGCACACTGAAATAAACTTATAAATTGCTTTTAATAATTTATACACAAAGACATTAGGGTAACATATGGAAATAATTGTCACTTTTCATTAGACACAACTGTACAGTCCAAGGTGCACCTGCACAGTACAGGATGCACACATGCAGTTTAGGCTACATCTGTATACTGTAAGAGGCATTTGTACTGTCCACGATGCACCTACCCATTTTATGAAAGTGAAATTGAATTACAAACGAAATCAGCACGCATGGCACTAGAAAACCAAGCACATACTGAACCTTCAGCATCAACCCGTTGTTGTCCGCCAACCCTTGAGGAACAATCTGTAGAATGTGGCAAAGAAAGAGATCCTCTAATAGCAAGACCTAATGATCCTATTGACGCAAAATAAAACGCATCAACTTTGAGTTACATGTATTTATGGAATACTATTATTAATTCTATTGTTTTGTTCTTGTTCACTTCTACATCGTTAACTGTTCATTTCTTCTCTTATATACATTAATTGCATTTATCAATGTGAATTTAAATACAGGTGCATCCCGAATGGATAGGCAAGTGCCTATCAAATTTGACTGCAGCAATAGCAGCCTCTAGGTAAAGATTTTTTTCGCAACTGGTGACATCATACATTGAACATAGAAGCATAAATCTTCAGAAATCTACTAATGAAGCTAAAGTTCGTTCCTTAACTCTAGATGAGAATCTATTTAGGGATCATAATTTTTTTTATGAATATTTGAAAATGGCAGTTGTAGCATTGAACATTACTGAGGTCGAACGCCAACAAAATATTAGCGACGTTTGAGGATGATTTTACGCATGATAACACTCCCAATAGCTTCATTAGAATTTCAAGTAGTCTGGGCATGTAAACCAACAAATGAACACTCCAAACTCCTGAAACAATGGAGGACAAAGTGACATCTTAGAAGAACGGGGGCAGTAAAATTTGGGAAGATGGTTGAAAAAATCCTAGAAAAAGGAGACCATGGAGAAGAATTCCGAGAAGACTTTGTGCTGCAGTGTGATTTCAACATGCATTATCAGGAGTATGAATGGTCACTATTTCTTTAGAATATCAAACTTGTTGATGAATTTTAACCAAATAATTTAGGATAATTGGCATGGATATCTCTTCCATTGTTTGAATGACATAGTGTTGGAATGGAAACCAAACCCCAGCAAATATATTAACGAATAAGGACAACAAAAGTTGGGAAGATGGTTGAAAAAAATCCTAGAAATACATTGAGAAAGTATTACTTAGATTAGCAAAAATCTTCAAATTTGGATACAGTTGAGTTAAGAGGAAAGAGATGCAAAGACTCATGATTTCCAACAGCCATACATTGGACAACTCATGTAGTTGAACAAAGAAATAAAGATTAAAAGTAGTTCTCTTGAGAGCGTGGAAGGGGTACGGCAATTGAGAGGGTAGACTATTGGAAGATTATTTATGAAAGTTAAAGCAATTGCAAACAAAATCAACACACATTGCGTGAGAAAACTATGCACATATTAATCCTTCGACATCAACACATTCCTCTCCACCAGCCCCTGAGCAACCATGTCCAGAATGTGGAAGTGAAAGAGAACCTCCAATAGCCGGACCCAATGATCGAATTGAGGTAAAATAAAATACATCTACCTTGTGTTACGTATATTTTTGCAATCCTATTATTGATACTAACATTTTGTTCTTGTTCACTTCCACATCGTTAAATATTCATTTTTCTTGTTATATACATTAATAGTATTTATCAGTACAAATTTAAATGCAGTGCATGCCAAACGAATTGGCAAGTACTTGTCAAACCTGACCGCAATAATAATAGCCTCTGGGTAATGATTTTATGCGCAACAAGTGGTATCATACATCAGACATGTAAGCACAAATCTTCCGACATCTCCTAATGAAGTTGACGTTCATGCCTGGACTTAGGATGATAATATTTTTGAGGACCTTAATATGTTTATGAATATTTGAAAATAAAGGCTGTAACATTGAGACATTACCAAGGTCGAACACTAATGAAATTTTGATTCAACAAGTAATGCATTAAAACTTTTTGACAATAACATATTGGACTTGGTTAACGAAGATGTTTACATGACATTAGCATTGCCTACGAGTCCGTTAAAAGTTCAAGTGGCTTAACATGCGAACCAACAAATGAATACACAGAACTCCTAAAACAATAGCGGACAAGTGAAATCTTAGAAGAACAGGTACATATATTTATGCAATCCTATTATTGATAGTAATGTTCTATTCTTGTGCACTTATGCAGTAGTAACTATTCACTTTTCCTGTTATATATATTAATGGTATTTATCAATATGAATTTAAATATAGGTACAGGTAGAGTGGATAGGCAATTGCCTATCAAAATCAACTGAAGCAATAGCGGTCTTTGTGCAATGATTTTCTACATAACATGTGGCATCATACATCAGACACAGAAGCACAAATCTTCAGAAATCTCCTAATGAAGCTAAAGTTCATTCTTGGACGTAGCATAAGAATCTTTTTCACCACCCTAATTTTTTTTTATGAATATTTGAAAATAGAGGTTGTGGCATTGAAACAGTACCAAGGTCGAACGTCAATAAAATTTTCATCTTACAAGTAATACATTGAAGCTTTCTAACAATAAAATATTAAAGATGAATTCGAAGAGATCAAGTAGCCTCGACATGCATTATTAGGAGACCGTGGGGAAGAATTCCAAGAGACTTTGTGTCACACATAATTTCGACATGCATTATTACAAGTATGAAATGCGACTGTTTCATTAGAATATTAAAGTTGTTGATGGATCTTAACCAAATGGTTGACTATAATCGGCGTGCATATCTCTTGCGACATTTTAATGACACAGTGGTGGAATGGAAACAAAACCGTAGCATATATTTTAGAGGACCACCCCTGTTGCACAAGATCGGTGAAATCCTTACTAATTACATTGTCAATGTGATCTAAAGATGTGGTTCATGTTTTTTACCCGCTTATCTAAATAATATTTTTCATTGAGTGAGATGTATTTTTTCATTACCTTGCATCTTCTAGTTCACTAACATTTGAAATGTGATTCATTATAAGATGTGTAAATAGACATTTATTCTTGCTATGAATTACAACTCTTATATTTGGATAGAGTTAAGTTTAGAGAAAAGAGATGCAAAGACTGATGGTTTGCAACAACAATACGTTGGACAACATACGCATTTTGACAAACAAATAAAGGTGGAAAGGATTTCCCTGGAGAGCATGGAAGTGGTAAGACAATTGAAGGTAGACTATCCAAAGATTATTTATGAAAGCAGAATAGAATTGCAAACAAAATCGACACACATGGCACAAGAAAACCAAGGGCATACTCAACCTTTCACATCAACCCATGGCTCTCCGCTAGCCCCTTGGCGACCATGTCTAGAATGTGGCAGTGAAAGAGAACCTCTAATACCAGGACCCAATAATCCAATTGAGGTAAAATAAAATACATCTACTTTGAGTTACATATATTTATGCAAACCTATTATTAATAGTAATGTTTTGTTCTTGTTCACTTCTGCATTGTCAACTTCTCAGTTTTCGTGTTATATATACTAATAGTATTTATCAATGTGAATTTAACACAGGTACATCCTGAATGCATAGGCAAGTGCCAATCAAAAATTGTCTACAACAATAGCGGCCTCCTGGCAATGATTTTATGTGCAACAATTGCCATCATTCATCAAACATGCAAGCACAAATCTTCAAAAATCTCCTAATGAAGCTGAAGTTCATTCCTGGACTTACCATGAGAATCTTTTTAGGTATCCTAAATTCTTTTTATGAATATTGAAAATTGGGGTAGTAGCATTGAAACAGTACCAAGGTTAAACACCAATAAAATTTTGATCTAACAAGTAATACATTAATGCTTTTTGACAATAAAATATTAGAGATGACTGAGGTACATGTTTGTGTAACGTTAGCATTGCCTGCAGGTCGGTTAGAAGTTCAAGTGTCCTCGACATGCAAACCAACAAATGAATACACCAAACGCCTCAGACAATGGAGGACAAAGTGAGTTGGTAGAAGAATAGGGACAACAAAAGTGGGGAAGATGGTTGAAAAAATCCTACAAAAAGGAGACCGCACAAAAGAATTCAAAAAAAAACTTTGTGGTTCACATAATTCGACATGCTTTATAAGGAGTACGAATGACAATTGCTTCTTTACAATACTGAAGTTACTGGGGAATTTTAACCAAATAGCTATTTATAATTGGTGTGCATGTCTCCTGCAATTTCTGATTGATACAGTAGTAGAATGGACACAAAACCACAATAGATATTTTAGAGGACTACCCCTGTTTTGCATGATTAGTGAAATGCTTACTCATTACTTTCTCAATGTGATCCAAAGACGTTGTTCATTATTTTTATTTATTTATCTAAATAATATTTTTGTTTGAGTGAGATGTACTTGTTCTTTACCTCACATTTTCGTGTTCACTATTGTTTGAAAGGTGGTTGATTATAAGATATACAAACTAACAATTATTCTTGCTATCAATTACAAGTCTTATATTTGGATGGAGTTGAGTTTAGAGGAAAGAGATGCAAAGATTGATGGTTTCCTACAGCAATACATTGGAGAGCTGATGCAGTTGAACAAAGGAATAAAGATGAAAAGAAGTTCCCTAGATAGCATGGATGGGTTAAGACAATTACAGGGTAGATTATCAAAAGATTATTCATGAAAGTGAAATTGAATTGCAAAGGAAATTTACCCACATGACACAAGAAAACTAGGTGTGTACCGAGCCTTCAGCATCATCCCATGGCTTTACGCCAGCCCCTGAGCAACCATGTCCATAATATGGTAGTGAAAGAGAACCTGTAATAGCAAGAACCAGTGATCCAATTGAGCTAAAATAAAATACATCTACTTTGAGTTACAATTTATGTAATCGTATTATTAATAGTAAAATACATCGTTAACTGTTCATTTTTCCTATTATATATGCTAATAGTATTTATCAATGTGAATTTAAATAGAGGTACATGCCAAACCAATAAGCAAGGGCTTGTTAACATCAACTGCAGCAACAGTAGCCACTGGGCAATGATTTTCTGCGCAACAAATGGCTTCTTGGACATGGTAGCACAAATCTTCGGAAATCTCCTAATGACGCTGAAACATTTCTAAGGTCAAACGCCAATAAAGTTTTGATGTAGCAAGAAACACATTAAAGCTTTCTGACAATAAAATATTGGATGTGAATGAGGAAGAAGTTTATGCAGTGCTGGCGCTGCCTGCTGCTAAAACTATGGAGGGAATGGAGGAATCTTGGAAGAACATTGACAGGAAAAGTTTGGAAGATGGTTGAAAAAAAAAATCCTAGAAAGTGGGGGTGGCGGAGAAGAATTCCAAAGAGGCTTTGTGCTGCACATAATTTCAACATGCATTATTGGGAGTGAGAATATTGACTGTTTCTTTAGAATATTGAAATTCATTGATAGTTGTTAACCAAATAACTGATTGAGTGAGATGCATTTGTTCATTCCCTTATATTTTTTTGGTCGACTAATGTTTAAAATGTGATTTGTTATAAGATGTACAAACTGACATTTATTCTTGCTAAGAATTCCACGTTTTGTATTTGGATAGAGTTAAGTTTAGAGGAAAAAGATGAAAAGACCTATGATTTCTAATAGCAATACATTGGACAACTGATGCAATTGAACAAAGAAATACATATGAAAAGGAGTTCCCTGGAGAGCGTGGAAGGGGTAACATAATTGTGAACGAAATCGGCATACATGGCACAAGAAAACCAAGCACATGTCGAACATTAGACATTAAGCCATGGCTCTCTGCCAGCCGCTGAGCAACCATGTCCAAAATGTGGCAGTGAAAGAGAACCCCAACAACAACACCCAATGATCGAATTGAGGTAAACTAAAATACATCTACCTTGACTTACATATATTTTTGCATTCATGTTATTGATAGTAATGTTTTGTTCTTGTTCACTTCTATAATGTTAATTGTTCATTTTTCCCGTTGCATGCCATATGAAAGGCAAGTGCCTATCAAAATCTACTGCAGTAATAGTACCCTCTAGGCAAAGATTTTCGGCACAATAAGTGACATCATACATGGGACATGGTAGCACAAATCATCAAAAATCTCTTAATGAAGCTGAAGTTCATGCCTGGACTTAGGATGAGGATCTTTTTAAGGACCCTAATTCTTTGGATGAATATTTGAAAATGGAGGTTGTAGCATTGAAATGTTACCAACGTCTAAGGCTAATAAAATTTTGATCCAATAAGTAATGGATTAAAGCTTTCTGACAATGGAATATTGGAGATGACAGACGAACATGTTTATGAAACGTTAGCATTGCCTACGGGTTCGTTAGAAGTTCAACTAGTGTTGACATGCGAACCAATAAATGAATATACCAAACTCCTCAAATAGTGGTGGACACGGTGAAATCATAGAAGAACAGGGATAACAAAAGAAGGAAAGATGGCTGAGAAAATCAGGGAAAAAAGAGGCCACGGAGAAGAATTCCAAGGAGCCTTTGTGATGCACATAATTTTAATATGCATTATCAGCAGTATGAATGGCGACCTCACAATAGGCATGCATATCTTATGCAATGTCTGAATGGTACAACAATGGAATGGAAACAAAACCCAAATCGATATTTTAGAGGACTGCCCCTATTTCGCATTACTAGTGAAATCCTTACTAATTGCATTCTCAATGTTATTTGGAGATGTTGGCCATGTTTTTTATCGCTAATTTGAAGAATATTTTTCATTGAGTGTGATGTGTTTGTTCATCACCTCACATTTTCTTGTTCACTAACTTTTTAATGTGATCCATTATAAGATGTACCAACTAACGTTTCTTCTTGCTACGAATTAGAAGATACATATGTAGGCATAGTCGAGTTTAGAGGAAAGAGATGTAAAGCTCGTTGTTTCCAACAGCAACACATCGGACAATTGATGAAGTTAAACCAAAAAATAAAAATGAAAAGGAGTTAGGTAGAGATAATGGAAGGGGTAGGAAAATTGACAAGGTAAACTATCCGAAGATTACTCATGCAAGCGAAATCAAATTCCAAACAAAATCGACACACATGGAATGAGAAAACCAAGCACGTACCAAACCTTCTGCATCAATTGATTGCTATCGACTAGCCCCTGAGCAACCATGTTCACAATGTGGCACTGAGAGAGAACCTCCAACAACAGGACCAAGTGATCCGATTGAGGCAAAATAAAATACATCTACTTCGAGTTACATACATTTATGCAATCCTATTATTCATAGCAATGTTTTGTTCTTGTTCACTTCCACATTAGTAACTGTTTATTTTTCCTTTTACATATATCAATAGTATTTATTATGTGAATTTAAATGCATGTACATATCATATGAAAGGCAAGTGCCCATCATAATCGACTACAACAATAGCAGTTGATGGCCAAAGATTTTCTTCACAACGAGTGACATCATACACCGAATATGGAAGCACAAATCTTTAGAAATCTCCTAATGAAGCTGAAGTTCATGCCTTGACTTAGGGTGATAATCTTTTTGAGCATCCTAATTTTTTTTTCATGAATATTTAAAATTGGAGGTTGTAGCATTGCAACATTATGAAGGCCGAACGCCAACAATATTTTGATCCAGCAAGTAATACACTAAAGCTTTCTAATAATAGAATATCAGAGATAACTGAGGAAGATGTTTACGAAACAATAGCACTGCTTGCGAGCCTGTTAGAAGTTCAAGTAGCGTTGATGTGTAAGCCAACAAATGAATACACCAACTCTTCAAACAGTGGAGGACAAGGTGAAATCTTAGAAGAAGAGGGACAGTAAGATTTGGGAAGATGGTTGGCGACATCCTAGAAAGTGGAGACCATGCAGAAGAATTCGAATGTGACTTTGTGCGGCACATAATTTCGGCATGCATTATTAGTAGTATGAATGGCGACTGTTTCTTTAAAAGATTGAAGTTGCTGATGGATGTTAATCGAATACCTGCGTATAATAGGTGTGCATATCTCCTACAATGTCTGAATGATACAACAGTAGAATCAAAAGAAAACCCTAGCAGATATTGTAGAGGACCACCCTTGTTTTGCACTACTAGTGAAATCCTTACGGATTATTTTCTCAATGTGATATACAGATGCTATTCATTTTTTTATTTGATTATCTGAATAATTTTTTTCATTGAGTGTGATTTTTTTTTCATTATCTCACATTTTCTTCGTCATTAATGTTTGAAATGTGATTCATTATAAGATGTACAAACTAACGTTTATTCTTGCTATGAATTAGAAGTCTTATAACTGGATGGAGTTGACCTTAGGGAAAGGAGTTGTAAACATCAATGGTTTCCAAAAGCAATACATTGGACAACTAATGCAGCTGAACAAAGAAATGAAGTTAAAAAGGAGTTCCTTGAGAGCATTGAAGGGGTAAGACAATTGAAAGGGTATAATGTCAGAAGATTATTCAAGAAAGAGAACTTGAGTTGTAAATGAAATTGGCACACATGACACAAGAAAAACAAGAGCATACCAAACCTTCGGTAGCAACCCATGGCTATCCGCCAACCCCTAAGCAACCATGTTCATAGTGTGGCAGTGAAAGAGGACCTCTAACGGTAGGTCCAAATGATCTAATTGAGGTAAAATAAAACACATCTACTTTGATTTACATATATTTGCGCAACCCTATTACTAACAGTATTGTTTTCTCCATGTTCACTTCTGCATTGTTAACTATTCATTTTTCTTATTATATATATTAATAATATCTATCATTGTGAATTTAAATACACGTACATGTCGTACAGAACGCAAGTGCCTATCAAAATCGGCTGCAGCAATAGTAGCCTTTGCGCAAAGATTTTGTTTTGGTGAATATTTAAAAATAGAGGTTGTAGCAATGAAACATTTCCAAGGTCGAGCACTAATAAAATTTTGATCTAACAATACATTAAAGCTTTCTGACAATAGAATTTTGGAGATGACTGAGCCTCCTACAATGTATGAATGATACAACAGTGGAATCCAAACAAAATCATAGCAAATATTTTAGAGGACCATCCCTGTTTTGCATGATTAGAGAAATCCCTAACAATTACCTTCTCAATGTGATATAAAGAACTTGTTTATTTTTTTTATTCGCTTATCTAAATAATATTTTTCATTGATTGAGATGTATTTATTCATTAGCACACATTTTTTTGTTCACTAATGTTTGAAGTGTTATTCATGGTGAGATGTACAAACTAACATTTACTCTTGCTATGAATTACAAGCCTTATATTTGGATAGAGTTGAGTTTAGAGGAAAGAGATGGAAAGACCGATGGTTTCCAACAGCAATACATTGGACAACCTATGTAGTTGAAGAAAGAAATAAAGATGAAAAGGAGTTCCCCGGAGAGCATGAAAGGGGTAAGACAATTGGCAGGGTAGAATAGCGTAAGATTATTTATGAAAGTGAGTTACAAAGGCAAACAAAATCGACGCACATGACATCAGAAAACCAAGCGCATACTGAACGTTCATCATCAACCCACAGTTCTCTGCTAGCCCCTGAGGAACCGTCTTTAGAATGAGGTAGTGAAAGAGAACCCCAAATAGTGGGCCAAAATGATCCAATTGATGTAAACTAAAATGGATATGCTTTGAGTTATAGAGATTTATGGAATCCTATTCTTGATAGTAATGTTTTGTTCTTATTCACTTCTACGTCATTAGCTATTCATTTTTCCTGTTATATACATTAATTGTATTTATCAACGTGAATTTTAATAGAGCTACATGCCTAATGGATAGGCAAGTGCCTATAAAAATCGACTATACTAATAGCAACATCTAGGCAAAGATTTTCTACGCAACACTTGACATCGTACATTGGTCATGGAAGCACAAATCTTCAAAAATCTCCTAATGAAGCTGATCTTCATGCCATGGCTCAGGATGAGAATCTTTTGAGGATCCTAATTTCTTTGATGAGTATTTGAAAATGGAGGTTGTAGCATTGAAACATTACCAAGGTCGAATGCTAATAAAATTTTGTTCTAGCATGTAACACAGTAAAGCACTGCAACATGATCTCAACATGCACTATCAGGAATCTGAATGGCAATTGTTCCTTCAGAATATTGAAGTTGTTGATGAATGTTAACTAAATACCTGACCATAATTTTCGTGCATATCTCCTACAAAGTCTGAATGACACAATAGTGGAAAGGAAGCAAGACCCTGGTAGATATATTAGAGGACTGCCCCTATTTCATAATGTTACTAAAATCCTTCCTAATTACTTTCTCAATGTAATCTAAAGATGTTGTGCATTTTTTTATCTGAATAATATTTTTCCATGACTGAGATGTATTTGTTCATTACCTCACATTTTCTTGTTCACTAATATTTGAAATGTGATTCATTATAAGATGTGCGAACTAAAATTTATTCTTGCTATGAATAAGGAGTCTTATATTTTGATAGGGTTGAGTTTAGGGGAAAGAGATGAAAATGTTGATGGTTTCCAATAGTAATACATTAGACAACTAATGCAGTTGAGAAAAGCAATAAAGATTAAAATGAGTTCCCTAGGGAGCATAGGAGGGGTAGGACAATTGACCGGGTATACTATCAGAAGATTATTCATGAAAGCAAAATTCAATTGCGAACAAAATCACGACATGTTACACAAAAAAACTGAGCACATCGCAAACCTTCGACATCAACCCATGGCTCTCTACCATCCCTTGAGCAACAGTGTTCAGAATGTGGCAGTGAAAGAGAAAGTCCAACAATAGGGCCAAGCAATCCAATTGAAGCGAAATAAAAAACTTCAACCTAATGAGACATATATTTATACAATCCTATTATTGATAGTAATCTTTTGTTCTTATTCACTTCTACATCAGTAACTGCACATTTTTCCTGTTATGTATATTAGTAGTATTTATCAATGTAAATTTAAATATGGCTACATGTTGTACAGAAGGCTGGTGCCCATCAAAATCAGCTGCAGGAGCAGCAGCCTCTGGCCAAGGATTTTATACGTCACAAATGGCATCATACATCGAACATGGAAGCATAAATCTTCAGAAATCTCTTAATGAAGGTGAGGTTCATACCATGACTTAGCCATGAGAATCTTTTTGAGGATCCTAATTATTTTAATGAGTATTTGAAAGTGGAGGCTATAGCATTCAAACATTACCAAGGTCAAACACCAATAATATTTTGATCCAGCAAGTAGTACCTTAAAGGTTTCTTACAATGTAATATTGAAGATAACTGAGGATGATGTTTAGGGAACGTTAGCACTGCCCACGAGTCTGTTAGAAGTTCACGTATCCTTGATATGTTAACAAACAAGTGAATAAACCAAGCTCCTCAAACAATGGAGGGCAAAGTGAAATCTTGGAAGAATAGGGACGTCAAAAGCTGAGAAGATGCCTGAAAAAATCTGATGAAGAGGACACCGTGGAGAAGAATTCCGAAGAGACTTTGGGCTGCACATAATTTCGACATGCATTATTCCGAGTATGGATGGTGACTATTTCTTCATTGAAGTTTTTGATTGATGTTAACCGAATACCTGACTATAATTAGCGTGCATATTGATAAACCCATATTTTACCACCTTTTTGGCCCCACTTATGCCTCACTTTCCGGCAGTTTTCAGCCAAAACATGAAAGTTTAATGCTTAATCGTACCTCATATTCTTTGAAAACCGTCTGATCAACTTGTTTTGTGGTTTTAGGAGGTTTGATCGGTTGAGATGCAGAAACCAAGTCAATTCAAGGCGAAACTAGAGCAAAAAGAAGGCAAAATGGGAAAAAGGGGGTGGCATGGGGGCGCCATGCCATGGCACCCTGACCGTGCCACCCCAGGAAGCTAAGATCGCGAACCAGAGATGTGGCACGGTCACACCGTGCCATGTGGCACGACCGTGCCACTTTAATGAAGTGCGATTAGTCGCGCTGAAGGTTGTAATTTGAGGGAGTTTTTTGTTTTCCTTTTTTGGCCGACGGTTTTGGCGATTTTTGGGGCGACGATTCTAGGGTTAGAGCTAATTTTGGCAATTCTTGAAAACACTAGTGGAAGATTTGAGGGTTTTAGTTTTGGAATCAATTGTTCATTCAGCAGATTGAAATTCGCCATCCATTTGGACAATTCAATTCGATATTAAACTAAAGTACGTTTCTCCTTTCTCTCTTGGTGTTTGGATTGAAATTTGTTGTTTGCAAGCATGTCTACGTTGCAATTTGATTGCTTGGTTGAATCTAAGACAATGGTAGGCTAAATCCATAGTCTTGGATTGGGCGTAACCCCCTGTTGTAACGATTAGGGCCATGTTCTAGGTTTAATTGATGTATTCCTGCAGATTTGACTGAATTCCTACATTGCATGCCAGTTGCTCGATGAATTGCCTGAGAGGGTTTCATTCATGATTCTTAATTAGGGTTTAGGGGATTAACGAGAGTTAAGTCCTAGGCCTAGAGCGGCTTTGTGGGCGATTGAATTACTGACACGAGAGTAGTCAGTACTTCATATCTGGGAATGATAGGTTGCATAATCCTGTGATTTAGTTCTCCATTGCTCTGCGAGTGTAGGCGATCTGATTTACTAAATCAGTCTAATGACCTTTGAGAGAAGGCGTAGATGCATTAAACAGGCGACCATTTCAGTTCAGTCAAGCATGTAGGTTAAATCGCATAATCTAGTCTTTAACCTAAGAAGTGCAACAGTGCGGTGAACCCCAATCCGAGGCCTTAGTTAACATTGAACTTGTCAATTGTTTAGTAGTCGTTTCATCAACCATCTCAACGAAGAGATTCCCGCCTCAATTGAGTCGTAAAGGTTGCATTGGTGATTGGAATCGAGTTCCCTGTGGATTCGACCCGTGCTTGCCGGTTGCTAGCTACAGCTACACCGTGCACTTGCGGTAAAACTGCACATCAAGTTTTTTGCGCCGTTGTCGGGGAACTTGGTTGTTCAACATCAGTAGTGACCTTAACACTCTAGATTCGGCTATTAGTTTTCTTTCTTTCCCCCCCTTCGCTTTTCACTTCCTCATTCTCTTTTATGCGTTTTGTTTTCCTTGGGCCTGCTTACGCTTGGTATAGTTGTTGATTTTGTATGCGCAGGCGCAACCAAAGGGACCAACCACTTGCTCCTTTTGACCCGAAAATTGAAGCAACTACACAGCGACAGAGCGGCGCAAGGAAACGCCAACAAGTACAAACTGAGATGGCCGACGGTAACCCAAGGGTGCTGCGGGACTACGTCATACCGCAGGCCACTGGCCTCGCGTCGAGCATCGTCAACCCGGCCATCGAAGCTAACAACTTCGAGCTGCGGCCGACTTTGGTATCCTTCGTGGAGAAGGATCAATTCAGCGGGCGCCCCACGGAGAACCGACACCTTCACCTTCGCAATTTCCTTGCGAAGTGTGACACCATTAAACTCAATGGGGTTTCCGCTGACGCCATCAGATTGAGGCTCTTCCCATTTTCACTGACAGACAGAGCAAGCGACTGGCTTGTGAATGAAGAGCCAAACTCATTCACCACCTGGGAGGCGCTATCAACCGCCTTTTTGACCAAGTACTTTCCCCCAGGCAAAACCGCTAAGTTGAGAGCGGACATCACCTCATTCTCTCAACGAGGCGATGAATCTTTCTATGAGGCATGGGAGAGATTCAAGGATCTTCAGCGTCAGTGCCCACACCACGGAGTCCCCGACTGGCTCATAATCCAAACTTTCTACAATGGATTAGACCAGTCGTTGAAGATGTCTGTAGACCCCGCAGCTGGCGGCGCACTTATGGGAAAGTCAATAGCTGCTGCAAAGGCTTTGTTGGAGGAGATGGCCACCAACAATTATCACTGGTCTAGCGAGAGGACGGGTCCCAACAGAGCTAGTGGGATTTATGGAGTTGATGCTGTGAATATGCTAGCAAGCAAGGTGGATGCCCTAGCACAGCGATTTGAGAAGTTGGGAACTTCTACTACGGGGAGTTCAATGGGGGGTCTTCCAGGTCCTATGTTTGAGGTCGGGGCTATCTGTGAGATATGTGGCATTCAAGCCCACATGGCTGCTGAATGCCAAACCCCTTTCCCAGGCGTTGAGCATGCCAATGCATTACACAACTATGGCCAACGCCCACAAAACAACCCCTATTCAAACACTTTCAACCCAGGTTGGAGAAACCACCCGAATTTCTCCTACCGCAACAATAACCCCATTCCCCCCAATACTTCCCAACCTCAACCCCCTGGTTTTCAATACAGGGCTCCCTACACCCCACCT
The DNA here is from genome assembly GCA_017589665.1 of Selenicereus undatus. Classification (NCBI taxonomy): domain Eukaryota; kingdom Viridiplantae; phylum Streptophyta; class Magnoliopsida; order Caryophyllales; family Cactaceae; genus Selenicereus; species Selenicereus undatus. The sequence continues at coordinate 37,789,832 of JACYFF010019584.1, forward strand.
CCATCACAGCCACAACCTCCCCCACAGAAATCTAACCTGGAGAGTCTTATGGAGAAATTCATTACCACGCAGACCAAGACCAATGACGTCCTTACTGAGTCAGTTAGCCAACTTACTTCAAGAGTTGAGGCTATCAGTACTCATCAGAAGATGATGGAGACCTAGATCGCTCAGATAGCGCAGCAAGTGAACCATCTGTCCCGACCCCAGGGACACTTTCCTGGTCAGCCTGAGACCAATCGAAAGAGGCAGATAAATGCCATTATTCTGAGAAGTGGGAAGGAGCTAGAGGGCCCACATGTGCCTATGAAAGAAGCCACACCGGAGGCCCCGGATGAGAGCAGTACTGCACAGGACACCCCACCTGAGGCTCCTAATGAGAGGGTCCACACTGAGGAGACCCAAGAGGCCCAAACTGAGCGAGTTTCACCACCAGTGAAACCTTATGGGCTGCCTGTCCCATATCCCCAGAGGCTCATCAGGGCCAAGGAGGAGCACAAATATGGCAAGTTCCTCGAGATGCTCAAGAAGTTTCACATCAACATCCCCTTCCTGGAGGCCATCACAGATATGCCATCCTATGCCAAATTTCTCAAAGACCTCTTGTCCAATAAGGGGAAGTTACTCGAGAACGCCACAGTGGCACTTACTGAAGAGTGTAGCGCCATCATCCAGAACAAGCTTCCCCCTAAGCTGACAGACCCAGGGAGCTTCTCTATCCCTGCTCGGTGGGAGATGTGGCCATTAGCAGGGCACTGTGCAACCTTAGGGCCCGTGTCAGCCTCATGCCCTATTCCATCTGCCAGAAGCTGCAAGTGGGGGAGTTGAAACCCACTACTATATCCCTACAGCTGGCAGATAGGTCGGTCAAACATCCATTGGGTGTACTTGAGGACGTCCCACTGCAGGTGGGCAAGTTTTTCATTCCATGTGACTTTGTGATTATGGAAATGGAGGAGGATGCCCGCATACCCATCATCTTGGGACGCCCCTTCTTAGCCACTGCGGGGGCGATGATCGATGTGAAACATGGCAAGTTATCCCTTCAGGTTGGGGATGAGAAGGTCGAGTTCAGCCTGCCACATGCCATGACCTCCCCCACCTCTAGCGACTCATGCTGCAGAGTCGATTTATTAGAGAAGACCCTCAATCAAGAGGGTACGGCCCTACATTCAGTAGAAGATCATCCCTCGGGCGAGAGTGAGGAGCCTTTTCCCCAAGGGCAGTCGCAGACAGAGTTGAAGTCCCTACCGTCACACCTCAGGTACGAATTCCTTGACCCCGACCATAAGTTCCCCGTAATCGTCAATTCTACATTGAGTGGGCCCCAACTGGAAAAACTGTTGGAAGTGCTTAGAAAGCATCGGGGCGCCATTAGGTATAGCATTGACGATATCAAGGGACTCAGTCCTTCGTTTTGCATGCATCGCATACTTCTTGATGACAGTCATCGCCCCTCCCGACAACCTCAGCGCCGTTTAAATCCAAACATGCAAGAGGTTGTGAAAAAAGAGGTTGTCAAACTACTTGATGCTGGGAACATCTATCCTATCTCCGATAGTGAATGGGTGAGCCCAGTTCAAGTAGTTCCCAAGAAGGGAGGGATGACTGTTGTTAAGAATGAGCGTGATGAGTTTATCTCTACTAGGACAGTTACGGGGTGGCGCATGTGTATTGACTATCGCAAGTTGAACCAAGCCACCCGTAAAGATCATTTCCCTCTTTCTTTTATTGATCAGATGGTGGAAAGGCTAGCCTGACATTCCTTTTTCTGTTACTTGGATGGGTATTCTGGTTTCTTCCAGATTCCTATCCACCCCAGTGACCAGGAAAAGACGACGTTCACATGCCCATATGGCACCTTTGCATATCAAAGGATGCCTTTTGGTTTGTGTAACGCCCCTGCTACCTTCCAGCGGTGTATGACCGCAATATTTTCTGAGTTTATTGAAAACATAATGGAAGTATTCATGGATGACTTCTCCGTCTATGGAGGCACATTTGGCACTTGTTTGCAAAATTTAACTAAGGTGCTCCAAAGATGTGAGGAAGTCAATCTAGTACTGAATTGGGAGAAGTGCCACTTTATGGTGCAGGGAGGAGTGGTACTGGGTCATGTTATCTCTGTTAGGGGCATTGAGGTCGATAAGGCCAAGATAGAGGTTATTGAGCGATTGCCCCCCCCCCCCAACTTCTGTCAAAGGGGTGCAGAGCTTTCTTGGTCATGCGGGGTTTTATCGTCGCTTTATCAAGGATTTCTCCAAAATCGCCAAACCTCTAACTCAGCTTTTGGCCAAGGATGCCCCATTTGTGTTTTCTGATGAGTGTCTTGAGTCCTTTTGCAGGATCAAACAGGCACTAATTTCTGTCCCTATCCTACAACCGCCCGATTCGGATCTCCCCTTCGAGATCATGTGCGACGCAAGCGACCATGCAGTGGGGGCGGTTTTGGGGCAGCGACGAGACAAGAAGCCAGTAGTGATCTACTATGCTAGTAGAACACTAGATGAGGCCCAGCAAAATTATACGACAACTGAGAAGGAGTTGCTTGCGGTCGTGTTCGCCATGGAGAAGTTTCGGCCCTATCTCCTATGCTCCAAAGTGATTATATACACCGACCACTCTACACTCAAACATCTCCTTGAGAAGAAAGATGCGAAGCCCCGCCTCATTCGGTGGATATTGTTATTGCAAGAGTTCGACCTGCAGATTAAGGATAAGGCAGGGGCGGAGAATGTCGTGGCCGATCACCTCTCCAGGCTCCACATTGAGAGCAACGACGCCCCTATTGACGATGCTTTTCCCGATGAGCATCTTCTGGCCATTGCATCAGGACAAGCCCCATGGTTCGCCGACTATGCGAACTATATAGCCTCGCGGGTTCTCCCCCAGGATCTCTCATCCCACCAGAAGAAGAAATTCTTCTATGACATCCAAACATATTTCTGGGAGGAGCCGTTCCTTTACAAGCTATGTAAGGACGGGATTTATCGGCGTTGCCTCCCCGAGGAGGAGATTCAGAGTGTGATTTCTCAGTGTCACGACTCACCTTGTGGAGGCCATGCTAGCACCTCCAAAACCGCAGCCAAGGTCCTACAGGCTGGGTTTTTCTGGCCCTCATTATTCAAGGATGTCCATGCCTATGTTCGTGCATGTGACCGCTGCCAAAGGATAGGGAACTTGTCGAGGAAGAATGAGATGCCCCTCAACTTCATCCTTGAAGTTGAGATCTTTGACGTTTGGGGCATCGATTTCATGGGTCCCTTCCCTTCATCGAGAGGCAATAAGTACATTCTGGTCGCCGTTGATTATGTCTCCAAGTGGGTGGAAGTCGTGGCTAGCCACACTAATGACTCGAGGGTAGTGGCCCAACTCTTTAAGAAGATCATTTTTCCTCGATTTGGGTTCCCCCGAGTGCTTATAAGTGACAATGGTACGCATTTCATTGAAAGGAAGCTTGAGGCCTTATTGAAGAAATATGGGGTGCACCATAAGTTTGGGCTTCGCTACCACCCCTAAACCAGTGGCCAAGTGGAGATCTCCAACAGAGAAATCAAGTCTATCCTAGAGAAGACGGTTGCGAGGTCACGAAAGGATTGGGCGGATAAGCTTGATGATGCCCTTTGGGCCTACCGCACCGCCTACAAAACCCCTATTGGAACTACACCATTTCGATTGATCTATGGTAGACCCTGCCACCTCCCAGTGGAATTGGAGCACAAGGCCTATTGGGCCGTTAAACATTTGAACTTTGATATGAAATCTGCGGGCGAGAAGCAATTGCTCCAACTGAACGAACTTGAGGAAATCCGTTTGGATGCCTATGAGAGTTCAAAGATCTACAAGGAGAGGGTGAAGCGGTGGCATGACAACTTCATCAACCGTCGCGAGTTTAAAGAAGGTGACTTGGTACTTCTTTTCAACTCTCGGTTGAAGCTCTTCCCAGGCAAGCTGCGCTCAAGGTGGTCGGGCCCCTTTAAGGTGATACGAGTCTATCCCTACGGGGCCATAGAGATTGGCAATGAGATTACCGGCTCGTTCAAAGTAAATGGCTCTAGACTCAAGCACTACATCGCAGGTGAGCCAAATATGGGAAGTGTTTCTTGCAATCTCTCTAATGTTCCTCCTACTTAGGAGCCGTCTATGGTCAGGCTCGAGACCTAAAACAAGCGCTTCTTGGGAGGCAACCCCAGTTTAATCGCTTTTGGGGAAAAAAAAAGGCCATGGAATGTGCAGTTGGGAGGGGGCAGAAAAGTGGCATGGGCAGGCCATGCCGCATGGCATGGCCATGCCACGCGCGCCCCACCATCGTGGAATTCAGATGGGACTGTCAGCAATATGGCACGATGGCACCATGCTGGGTGGCCCGACCGTGCCATCCTCCAAAAAAAAAAAAAAAAAACCGGTGCAGCAATGTGGCACGGTGCGACCGTGCCACATAAAAAAAACCCCGCACGCCTTTTTCTTCTTCCTTTCTTCTTCTTCTTCCTTCATTCTCCCTCCCTTTCTCTCTCTGCTGCCCTCGACACACCCCATAGCCACGCCTCTCTCTCCTCTTCAATCTCCCTCAAATCTCCACCAAATCTCTCCATTTTTGTCTCAAAACTTTCCCTTTCTTCATTTCTTTCATCATTCACCCATTTTTTCTCAAAAATTTCCTCTCTTTCACTCCCATTCACTAACCCATCCTCCCTCACTTTCTATCTCTAAAACCCTAACCTCCATTGTTGAGGTTGAAGGTTGTAGAGATAGAAACTAGCTTCCATTCCTGCTACTGAGGCCAGATCTGCGCACACACCTTCCAGATGGGCAGAAAACGAACCGGTGAAAGTTCGGTCCCGCCACCACGCGCACCCAAAAAGTCGTTCAGAGCTGCGGGATCCTCCTCTGCTGCTGCAGGTACTGCAGCCAAAGGTACGAAAGACGCCTACCCCTTACTTCTGCCGCCTAGCACTAGGGGATTAACCTTTGTTTCTAATGCACAAAAGTCTCGTTATGAATTGCTAATCACTAGAAACACCAGTGAGCAAAAATATTTTCATGCTAATACCCTTCGCCAGTTGGGCTTACTCGATGACATGCTGGTTCTGTTTGGTAGATTAGGGTGGACCGAATATGTGAACATGCAGTACCCTTCTTACGACCGTCTGATGGTTGAATTTTTGAGTTCACTTAGTATAGACTGGGACCGTACCTACAATGGTCAGGAGGTGGAGATTTACTTCCGGATGTTCAACATTGACCACCGGATGAGCCTCAGAATGTTTAACGACCTTCTGCACTTTCCGGTCGTCGATGGTGCATATCGGGACATTGCGCCCCTCTTCAGTCCTGACCAAATTTGGCTGAACATCACCTGCGATAAGCGTAAAAGCTATACAGATAGCAGGGGGCATCCTCGAATATTTGACCCTCGGCAGGCCAAGGCGACAGATATTTGCAACCTCAACCTTAGGTACCTTCAGCGCCTTACTGCCAACATCATTTTTGGGCGCAACGACAACCAGAACGGTTGCCGTAAAGCCGAGCTGTTTATTATTCACTGCGCCCTGTCTAGTACCCCCATAGACTCTGGAGCTTTCCTTATCCGCCACCTGGCGGACGTAGCCAAGACCAGCAACCGTAATGTCCTTAGCGTCGGCGGTACCATTACTACCATCGCTATTGCTTTAGGCTACAGCTCGCGACTCTCGACTCTAGCGTCCCACTTCTCGGGTGGTCATCTCGACCTAGGCACCTTGCATCACATGCACATTATCGATGCCCGAGGTGACACTGTTAGGTACCCGCATCACCAGGAGATCCTGTTCACCCTCCCCAATGTCCAGCGCACTGTCGTTTCCAATTTCCGGAACTGGAATTGCGGCAGGGTGATTAATAGGGTCCCCGTTATCCCTACTGAGGCCCAGCTCGCTGCTGATGAGCCTATCAGCTCGCACAGGAAGACTGGGCCGATTTAGAGGAGGAGGGCGACGAGGGGGTGCCACACGAGTACATGGACGACCAGGGAGAGGTTTCTCATGCTGACGAGGAACCCATACCACCACCACCCCCGCCTCCCCCGAGACGGGCGAGTCTTCCTGTTCTACCTACATACCTCTAGACCCCTCCTTCCTCCAGTCTTTCTCCAACCTCCAGACGGAGGTTTCGGGTCTTCGGGGGGACTCCATCGAGGATGGAGTTTCTTCCTTCAGAGATTTCGTCACCCGCCAGGAGGAGCGGGAGCGACGTCGGATTCAGAGAGAGGAGGAACGGGCTATGCGGGAAGCCCGGGAGTACGAGGAGCGTCAGCAGATGAACGAGCTTCTCTGGCGCCAGTCGGAGTCCATCTGACAGATGGAAGAGCGTTTACGCTCTTTTCAGGGTGCCCCCAGTGGCTCTTCGTCCTTCCCCGCTCCCGACCCCCCCATACTACCCTTTCCCACCCCATTTTTGGCCTTCCCCCGGACCTGACCACACCCGGTGATTTCTAGTCTCCCCCTTTGCTTTTCCTTTCCGCACTGTATTTTCCTTGAGGACAACGAAAGGTTTAAGCATGGGGGGGTGTTCGCATTTATATTCGGGTGTATTTTCGGGGTGCACTGTATATATTTTCCCATTTAGGTCTCATTTCATATTAGTTGCATTCGTAATTTCTCATTTTACTGTATGCATTAGGTAGGCACTTAGGGCATTTTGTTTTCCTGTATGCATTGTGTATATGTTTTTGTTTTACTAACCTTGGCTCGGGAGCGGGAATGAGATGAGTTGGGTCGTACAAGAACACGAGGTAACTCTTTTCACCCTTCTTTTTCGTATTCGCTTTTCGATCTCCATTTTCTTTTCTCCTTTCAGCAAAAAAAAAAAAAAAAAACAGAAACAGAAAAAAAAGTGGGATATTAGTTTTTGTTGGTCTTTGCGGTTGGTTGTTGATTGTGAAAACCCCTCTAATGATGACACTTAAGGGGTGATTGGTTAATTCGTTGTTGTGGTAGCCTTGTGATATGTGATTTGATTTGGGCTATTATGTTTTTGAAATGTTTTTGCAAATGATTTTGATTGTTGGGTTGTGTGCACTTATGTATTCGCCGTTGAAGGCTATTGCGATGTTGATTGTTGACCCTTGGCTGTCTGTTGAGTTGGTGTGATTGTGGTAGGAGACCCTGTGAGATTTTTGAGCCTAAATGACCATCCACTTCACATGGTCTTGTGTTTTTCCTCTCATGAGTGTTCACCTCTTGCATCGACATCTCTAGAATTTGGCCTAGCCCTCTCCGAGGTCGCAGTTGGCACGTGCAAGATATTGATATGATTAGGGCCTTCGTTGTTTTGTAAACTACTTAGCCATAAAGCCACCCATGCGACTTCTTTCCTTTTGTAACCCCATCTTACCTGTTCCCTCTCTTTTCTAACCTGACGTTACTAGCCCTTGGCCCAAACACAATTCCTATCCATTGGCCATGGTTGGTAAACATCACTTGTTTGGTTGAAAAGTTCGTTGTGTATGGTATTTCGGGTGTTATGAGTTCTTGAGTTGGGATAGCTATTATGTTTTGAGTATGCTTGAGAGTAAGCATGGGGGAGTAGGCCAAGATATTGCTTGTAATGTGTAAATTCTTCGCCCTCGTGTTTCAGCATCACTTCGAAAAAAAAAAAAACAAAACAAAACAAAAAAAAGAAGAAGAGAAAAATAGGAAGTGATTGCCCTTGTGCTTCATTAGTAGGCGATGTTATTTCTTCTTCTTTTCGTACTCTTGGCACCCCCTAGTTAATAAGTGGGTTTGTGTGAATGAGTTTGGAGTTGGTTTTCCTTGCGTTTGAGTTTGTGATGTTTTCCGCCGGCCCTTTTTAGCACCACATCCCCAAATGTTTTACCGCTCCTTTACCCCTAGCCTTAGCCCCATTACAACCCTTGAAAAGTCCTTACAATTGACACCTGCACGAATTGCCTCCATAGATGGAGGATTGAGGGCTTTGCCAAACCTATGGTAGATGCATGCATAGAGGATGACTTGAGTGACTATTGCGTACCCCCAAACACTTGACATGAGTGCTTCACTTCCTATTCCCAAAGTGAGGACCTACCGGTCTAACTAGTTCATCAACAGTCCAAGGAGAAGCTTGATGCTTCTAGGTAGTTTCAGAAAGAGTGTTTACACCTGTGCCATACCCCAGCGATCCTTGTTTTGCAACTTATACTTTTGAAATGTTTCTTTTGCCCTTATCATATTACTAATCTATGGGTCGCTGCAATTACTGATTCACTAGTCCCCACTTGCCTGAGGAGGCAACAATTGAGGTCTCTCCCCCCCATTTCCCATTTCATCGATACTCTTGCTTGGGACAAGCAAGAGATAAGCATGGGGGAGTTGATAAACCCATATTTTACCACCTTTTTGCCCCCACTTATGCCTCACTTTCCGGCAGTTTTCAACCAAAACATCGAAGTTTAATGCTTAATCGTACCTCATATTCTTTGAAAACCATCTGATCAACTTGTTTTGTGGTTTTAGGAGGTTTGATCGGTTGAGATGCAGAAAACAAGTCAATTCAAGGCGAAACTAGAGCAAAAAGAAGGCAAAATGGGAAAAAGGGGGTGGCATGGGGGCGCCATACCATGGCACCCTGACCGTGCCACCCCAGGAAGCTAAGATCGCGAACCAGAGATGTGGCACGGTCACACCGTGCCATGTGGCACGACCGTGCCACTTTAATGAAGTGCGATTAGTCGCGCTGAAGGTTGTAATTTGAGGGAGTTTTTTGTTTTCCTTTTTTGGCCGACGGTTTTGGCGATTTTTGGGGCGACGATTCTAGGGTTAGAGTTAGTTTTGACAATTCTTGAAAACACTTGTGGAAGATTTGAGGGTTTTAGTTTTGGAATCAATTGTTCATTCAGCAGATTGAAATTTGCCATCCATTTGGACAATTCAATTCGATATTAAACTAAAGTACGTTTCTCCTTTCTCTCTTGGTGTTTGGATTGAAATTTGTTGTTTGCAAGCATGTCTACGTTGCAATTTGATTGCTTGGTTGAATCTAAGACAATGGTAGGCTAAATCCATAGTCTTGGATTGGGCATAACCCCCTGTTGTAACGATTAGGGCCACGTTCTAGGTTTAATTGATGTATTCCTGCAGATTTGACTGAATTCCTGCATTGCATGCCAGTTGCTCGATGAATTTCCTGAGAGGGTTTCGTTCATGATTCTTAATTAGGGTTTAGGGGATTAGCGAGACTTAAGTCCTAGGCCTAGAGCGGCTTTGTGGGCGATTGAATTACTGACACGAGAGTAGTCAGTACTTCATATCTGGGAATGATAGGTTGCATAATCCTGTGATTTAGTTCTCCATTGCTCTGCGAGTGTAGGCGATCTGATTTACTAAATCAGTCTAATGACCTTTGAGAGAAGGCGTAGATGCATTAAACAGGCGACCATTTCAGTTCAGTCAAGCATGTAGGTTAAATCGCATAATCTAGTCTTTAACCTAAGAAGTGCAACAGTGCGGTGAACCCCAATCCGAGGCCTTAGTTAACATTGAACTTGTCAATTGTTTAGTAGTCGTTTCATCAACCATCTCAACGAAGAGATTCCCGCCTAAATTGAGTCGTAAAGGTTGCGTTGGTGATTGGAACCGAGTTCCCTGTGGATTCGACCCGTGCTTGCCAGTTGCTAGCTACAGCTACAACGTGCACTTGCGGTAAAACTGCACATCAAGTTTTTGCAAAAACTTGTCAGGGAAAAACCACACATTTTTAATATTTATAAACCCCAAATGCAAGGTGTATCGTTGAGTACTTGGGGTGTCGTCCGCAGGGAGTTGTGTTTTCAACTACCGAGGCTAACTAAAGCGTCTCAATCTAGGCCAGAGTGAGAGTGAAGGAAGAAGGACTAAACTACTAAGACAAATAAACAAAAGGGGACTTGGGTTTATGATTTCACCAAGTGATGAACCAGTTAATCAAGACGAGTCCTAACCTACCCAAACCACACTATGAACAAGAGATGGTCGGTTGCACCATCAAAGACCACCCAAGCCCTCTCTCAAGGGTCATGAGCTAGTCTAATCCGCGTAACCACCTACTTTCGTGGGGTTAGTCGAATTAGACCACAAAACTAGCAACCCCAGACCTAACTCGATTCGGATACTACTTTCGTGTTCCGAACTCGCCTATTCCCTCTCCCACACTAGCTAATCGACCTCACCTCTCAGCATAAGTCAATCGCCCAAAAATATGGGTGAAAGCTCTCTCAAGCATTTCATCGAACACTTGGCGGGCGTGAAGGAAAACTCTAAGCTCTAGGCATAGAATGGGTATGGTTAGGCCTAGTACAAGATCAATTAACCATCAAGAGGCTAATTACAACCCAAGTTCACAAATTTTAACAACAAAACATCACAAACACATGAAAACCTAAACTAACAACTAAGAACATAAAGTTGAAGAACACAACAAAGAGAATGAAATAAAACGAATCTAAACAACTAAATAACATAAATTAACAATGAAAACTAATCATAAAAACTTAAACAAATCAAATACAAGAATTAAACCAACAAAACATAAACAAGAGCAACGATGAAATAAATAGAAAAAGGAGGAAGAAAACTTAGTCTTGAATTGATGAAAGAACTTGAAATCCAAGGGTTGAATCCAACATTACAATCTTCAATCCTAAACTAATGCCCCTATTGAGGGTTTTATTTGCTAAAACCTAAACTAATCTAGTCTAAAATCGCCAGAGAGAAGACCTAAGCGAACCTCGAACGACCCCTGCAAAAACGCCCGAAGAGGGGTTAAATAGAAAAACCCGAGCGAACGACGAACGGGGGGGGAGGCACGGACGTGCCAAGTGGCACGGTCCCACCGTGCCAAGGTGGCACGGTGTGGCCGTGCCACATTGCTGGCCGGCTCTGCCGGCTGGCTCTCGTTTTTCCGTCTTTTTGCCTGTTTTGACCCTTTTTCGCCCGTTTTCGCCGTAATTGCTTGGTTCAACTTATTACCTGCAAGAATAGACAAAACAAGTAAAAATCTCAAAGAATACTGAATAAAACAAGAAAAACTCTAAAGATAACGTTATTATACGAGCTAATATTAGGCGAAAAAGGCATGTAAAATGCAACAAATATTCGCTTAACAAATACCCCCACACCTATCTTTTGCTCGTCCTCGAGCAAAACAAAAGAAAAACTAGCCTAGGAACCTAACTCACTTTCGTAGGAATCACGGTTGCATTTAGCATATGCAACAAGCCCTTTAAACCCCTTGGTTCCCCCAAGTGGACGAGTGAGGTCTCATGAGGGTTTGCAGAAGATTTACCGACAAAATCTCAAAAAGGAAAAACAAAGAAAAAGAGAAATAAAAACGAAAAGAATGAAAATGACAAAACACAATATATACATTGGGGTAAACTGTACACATTCGGATCAACCAAAACCCCCCAGTAACTCAAGTATCAGTCTGCACACAAGCATTATATGCATTCCAGGACATATCTTCCCAAAGAATGGCATCCAGACATCAGCTTTTCACCCCACGACACATGACAACATTGAATCCAACCTGGTGCCAGGTGTGCAAGTGTATCATCACCCTAAGACTTTGGCGTACCAAAAATCAGACTTTATCCCACTTAACTGACACAAGCTACCTTATTGATTTTGCTAGCGTGGAAAACAAGCTTCCCCAGTAGCAGTATTGCCTCAAAGGGTAGCACCCAGTAGCGCATGCCTCAAAGGGGTACTTACTTGTCATTCCAAACTCTTTCCTCCCCCCTCCCTTTTTTTTCTTTCCATTATTTTTTTATTCAATACAAACTCATGCCACGCCTCAAAGGGATACACCCAGTAGCGCTTGAATTTGTTTGTGTTTTTGCTTTTGTTTTTGGAAAAGGGGGTGCAAGCACATATAAGGGGAATTGTGTAATAAACAAGTGGGAGAGCCGATCATGGAAGACTAAGAATGTAGGGTAATGATAATACAATAATCAGGATTGGATTACAAAATTACCATGGACTATTGGGGTTAGAACTGAAGCCTACAATGATAAACTTGGGGTGAATATCCATCACGGACATTATACTTATATACGAGCTAATAGCCAAGGTACCAGAGATTAAGACTGATCTAAATAGTACAAAACTCCCCTAAATTCAAAAGGAAAAGAAAAATTTATACAAAAAGGAGGAAAAATAAAAAAAAATACACAAAAATAATTACACAAAAATAATGAAAATTTCACAAAAACAAGAATAAAAGGGGAGTTGACGACCCCACCCCCACACCTAAATCTCACAATGTCCTCATTGGGAGCCGTGAGTCATCACCAACACACAAAAAAGAAAGAAAGCAAAATCAAACACAAGACATGCAAAATCGACACATATATACACAAGCAAACACACTATCCCAAAAACATAATCTCGCCCAAACAAAAACAAGATCACACATATATACAAACTAACACCACCAAAAATATCGATAAACCAACCCATCAACACCACCAAACACAACACACAAAAATCCAGAAAAACACAAAAAATGGTGATCATAGCCATCAACGGCTCAACAACTCACCACAAGATGATCACCAACAAAAATACAATCCTAATATTCACAACTAAACAAAAACAGAAAGAGAGAAAATAAATAAAAGAAAAATTAAAAGAAGGGGGGAGTGAGAACGATTATACCAGGTCGGGTACTGAATGTACCCGAACTATTCCACGACGACATAAGGAGCAATAGCCACTCCTTGCCGCTCAAGATGCGAGTCGTCAGCTCGGATGCAGTTAAAGCTCGTAAGAGCTTATCATGCATTGCTGCATGCAGCTCAGAATGGTGTGAGTAAAAGAACACTGGTAAAGATAGAGCAAACAAAGTTAGTGCCCTCTTAAACTCACCAAATACCTGGGAGAAATCAGCAGAATAATCGAATGCAATAATCAATACGATTTCTCCAGGCATGCCCTCTAGGTACAGACGATAAGGATCAAGGAAGGGGTCATACCCTCTAAAAGAACCTAGGGACTTACAATAGTCAACCTCATTCCCCTCAAGTATCACATAAGGATCGATAAGTGACATATTACAACACTTACGGGAATGAGAGGGTGGTGAACAGGAATAGGAAGTAGGGAATGTATCGAGAGAGTTGGGGGATATGTTATCAATAAAATCAGGACTAGTTGGTCCTGTAACCACAACATCCATGCATGAAGTCCCTGTGGGAGTCGCATGAAAATCATGCACCTCAATAGAAAGATTGCCGGACTCAGACCAAGTATCATCCTCATCAATACTAGCACTAACGCCGATGGTCTTACCTACCTCGAACTCCATCGACTGAGCTAAAGGGGAAGGTGTAGGTAGGGATGGAGCAACAAGGGGTGAAGTGGTCAAGGGAGGGTCGAGTACGTCCTCTAGTCCGGACTCTAGAGGAGGAAAAGACGCACCATCATCACACAGATTGACATCAAGTCTAGGAGCACTAGAACTAAGGTCAGTATCGGGTGATAGGTCATACTCCCGCATTTCATTAACAAACTTAGCAAACTCAACTTGTTGCCTATTCATTGTCTCTATCATGTTGCTAAGTCTAGCAAAACATTCATTAGAAATATAATAGGGGCAAGAATTACTGGCGTGGTCAGAACAATGACAAATTTCGCACACAGGAGGGGCATAATCAGGGATGCAAGGGGGTGGGGTACAAGAATCAGAACAACTAGTTTCAAATTCATAAGTATCCCGAGCCAACCAATCAAGAAAATCCCATGCTTCTTCAACATTTCCAGCATAAAAATCCCAATGCTCAAAAAGAGCACGGGTCTCACAATTCACACCCTCATCAACAACATGCAATACTTCCCTTTTTCATATAAACATCCACAAGAAGCACATTGAGCAAGATAAGCATGTAAACGATCCCAGTAACAGTAAAATAATTCTTGCTCACATTGGGGAAAATGAAAAATTGCCATTGGAAAAAAAAATTTTCAATTTTTTTTTTTTTTTGAATTTTCAAAAGGCCTAGCCTCGAATGCCAAAGTGAACCCTAATATTGAAAAACGCCAACTCCCCGGCAACGGCGCCAAAAACTTGTTAGGGAAAAACCACACAGTTTTAATATTTATAAACCCCAAATGCAAGGTGTATCGTTGAGTACTTGGGGTGTCGTCCGCAGGGAGTTGTGTTTTCAACTACCGAGGCTAACTAAAGCGTCTCAATCTAGGCCAGAGTGAGAGTGAATGAAGAAGGACTAAACTACTAAAACAAATAAACAAAAAGGGACTTGGGTTTATGATTTCACCAAGTGATGAACCAGTTAATCAAGACGAGTCCTAACCTACCCAAACCACACTATGAACAAGAGATGGTCGGTTGCACCATCAAAGACCACCCAAGCCCTCTCTCAAGGGTCATGAGCTAGTCTAATCCGCGTAACCACCTACTTTCATGGGGTTAGTCGAATTAGACCACAAAACTAGCAACCCCAGACCTAACTCGATTCGGATACTACTTTCGTGTTCCGAACTCGGCTATTCCCTCTCCCACACTAGCTAATCGACCTCACCTCTCAGCATAAGTCAATCGCCCAAAAATATGGATGAAAGCTCTCTCAAGCATTTCATCGAACACTTGGCGGGCGTGAAGGAAAACTCTAAGCTCTAGGCATAGAATGGGTATGGTTAGGCCTAGTACAAGATCAATTGGCCATCAAGAGGCTAATTACAACCCAAGTTTACAAATTTTAACACATATCTTCGCAATGTCTAAATGACACAAGTTTGGAATGGAAACAAACCTAGATTAGATATTTTAGAGGGCCACCCCTATTTCTCTTGATTAGTGAAATCCTTGCTAGTTACTTTCTCATTGTGATCCGTAGATACTGTTCTTTTTTTTTATTCGCTTATCTGAATAATATTTTTCATTGACTGAGATGTATTTGATTGTTATGTCATATTTTCTTGTTCAATAATGTTTGAAACGTGATTCATTGTGAGATGTACAAACAAACATTTATTCCTGCTACGAATTACAAGCCTTATATTATGATAGAGTTCAGGTCAGAGGAAAGAGATGCTAGGACCTATGGTTTCCAACAGCAATACATTGGACAACTGATGTAGTTGAACAAAGAAACAAAGATAAAAAAGAGTTCGCTATTGAGTATGGAAGGGGTAAGACAATTGACGAGGTGCAATATCAGAAGATTGTTCATGAAAGTGAAATTGAATGGAGAACGAAATCAGCACACATGGCACTAGCAAACCATCCGCAAATCAAACCTTTGACGACAACCTATGGCTCTCTGCTAACCCCTGAGGAACCATCTCTAGAATGTGGTAGTGAAAGAGATCCTCTAATAGCAAGACCTAATGATCTCATTGGGGTAAATTAAACACATCAACTTTGAGTTACATATATTTATGCAATCCTATTATTGATTGTAATGTTTTGCTCTTATTCACTTCTTCATCGTTAACTTTTCGTTTCATATGTTATATACGTTAATTGTATTTATCAATGTGAATTTTAAAGATTTTCTATGCAAGAAGTGACATCTTACATGGGCATAGAAGCCCAAATCTTCAAAAATCTGCTAATGAAGCTAAAGTTCATCCCTTGACTCAGAACAAGAATCTTTTTGAGGATCCTAATTCTGTTGATGAATATTTTGAAATTGTGGCTTTACCATTGAAACATTACCGAGATCAAATGCCAATAAAATATTGGCGATGTTCGAGGAAGATTTTTACGCATTATAGCGTTGCCTACGGGTCCGTTAGAATTTTAAGTTGTATTGACATCCAAACCAACAAATGAACACACCAAACTTCTTAAGTAATGGAGG
This sequence comes from Selenicereus undatus, assembly GCA_017589665.1. Taxonomy (NCBI): domain Eukaryota; kingdom Viridiplantae; phylum Streptophyta; class Magnoliopsida; order Caryophyllales; family Cactaceae; genus Selenicereus; species Selenicereus undatus. The sequence goes on from JACYFF010019584.1 coordinate 37,805,670, forward strand.
ACAAGGTGAAATCTTAGAAGAACAGCGATAGCAAAACATAGGAAGATGGTTGAAAAAATCACACCAAAAGCAGACCATGGAGAGGAATTCTAAAAAGACATTGTGCTCCAACATAATTTTGACATTCATTATCGGGAGTATGAATGGTCACTGTTTGTTTAGAATATCGAAGTTTTAATGAATGTTAACCAAATACCTAAGCATAACTGGCATGCATATGTCTTGGATTGTCTGAACGGCACAGTGGTGGAGTGGAAACAAAACCTCAACGGATATTTTAAAGAACAGGGACAACAAAAGCGGGGAAGATGGTTGAAAAAAATCCTAAGAGAATACATTCAGAGAGTATTATTCAGATAAGCACAAATCTTATATTTGGACAAGGCTGAGTTTAGAGGACAGAGATGCAAAGACCGATGGTTTCTAGCAACAATACATTGGACAACTCACGTAGTTGAATAAACAAATAAAGATTAAAAGCAGTTCCCTGGAGCGCACAGAAGGGGTGAGACAATTAAGCGGGTAGGCTATCGGAAGATTATTCATGAAAGTGAAATATAATTGCAAACAGCATCAACACTCATTATAGAAGAAAACCAAGTGCATAATTTCGACATGCATTATCTGCAGTATGAATGGGGACTGTTTCTTTAGAATGTTGAACTTTTTGATGGACGTCAACCAAATTCCCGACTACATTTGGTGTGCATATCTCGGGCAATTTTTGAATGATATAGTAGTTGAATGGAAACAAAACCCTACCATATATTTTAGAGGATCACCCCCGTTTCACATGATTAGTGAAATCCTTAGTAATTACTTTCTCAATGTGATCTAATGTAACGCCCCAATAATACATAAATCATAGTTGCATTTACCTACCTGAGCTTAACACCAAGAAATCAATGAACGGGCGTTACCGCCGTCTGCAAGGACAAGGCCTCGCTTGAATATGAAATTTTAGCCATAAAATCAAAGTTTATCTTCAAAGGGGCAATCACGTCCATTCAAACCATTTAAGTACATACAGGAATGATGCTAACTTCTCAGGGTTACATCAACATACATAACTCCATTTAATAATACAGTTGTAACACCAAAATACATATAGCAGTTCAGATATAAAACTGTGACACCAAAATGCACCACAATAAGGCATGACAGCATCTTAGCCCTTCTATCCGCTAATTACATGGACGGTCTTGACTTATTTCTCACCTTCAGCTTCCCTGCCCGTCGGAGACCGGTTTACTGAACACTTTCCTAAAACAAAACATAAAAACATTTCGAACTGTGAGCCAAAGCTCAGTACATGCATCCCTGTACGGATAAAGATTCACTGACAAAGAAATTATGAGGGTCCGCTTTGCAATTTATTTTCATTTTAAAACAGGGAATGTGATGTATATAAAACTAAGTTGCCATTTATTATCTGTTAGTGCACCCCTTAGTAACTGTTACGATCTATGTATAGGTGTACACCTACCAAGCCGACCAAAAGACTTGACCTGAAGCTGCATGGGTAACAAGAGGGCAATGCCTTGTAACTGATAACTAATGGGGTCACTAATTATGTGATATTGATTCAATTGGTTCATTGATGTACTTACCAAAACATTATAATTTCGATAAATACATGCTGATTTCTAAAGATATAGTCAATGAACGTACATGGGGTTTTTAAGAGCTAGATCACAAAGTAAATAGATGCACTAAAATGGAGAGAAGAGAATAAGTGTTTAGGCCTTGATTCTGTTCCAAACTCATTATAGGCATATGAGATTAGAAATGAACTTATTTTCATAATGAATACATTTACATAAAATTAGCGCAATGGATACCTTTAAATAAAAGAAAAGGCTTATAAAGAATTTGTGCGAACCAGTTAATAGATTAAACTTATAAAGTTAAATAAAGTATAGAAATGCTGAGTTAAGGCACGGTAGCGAGTTTAGGGGGGTAAGGGCTTATGACGAGGGTATGGAATGAGTAATCCACAACTTATACTCCCGACTTCAGAATGAAACATAAGACCCAATATAAACAGCTTAGGAAGTCCCCTAAAACTTTCATTTAGAACACGAAACATGATTCCCATGACAGGTTCCATAAAATGGTGTTAGGACACCAACATGTCAGGTTCTAGTGCTGGAAAATCCATTCTGCCTAGGTTCAGTAAAATGGCCATAACTTCGTCCACGGACCTCGGATTAAGGCAATTCAAGAGTCATTTTAAAGCTAAAATCCAGACCTATCTACCCACAAAAAATAGAATTTTTGGCCTGGCCAATTATAACCATTTTTGTTCAAAAGTTCGTCCTGTTTTTCTGAGAATTCCAGCAGCACTTCTTTAGTTTGTTCCTTCATTTTTTTACACCAAACCTCAACTCAAACTCCTTCTTAAGAGTGTATAAACATACTTTGGTACATCCCAACCTCATACAACAACCTCATACATAATTCCTCTTCATATTCATATCAAATAAAACTCCTTTTTTAATCACATAAACCCACACCCCTCAAATTTAACATTAGTTGGTCCAAATCTTGCATTTTGGACAAACCCTAGCTTTGGGTCACTTTGAACTCACTCCCAAATTTTCCAAAACATCATAAACAACATAACAACTTCAATATATCAAGACATAAGCAAACACAGGGATAAAACATGCAATAAACATCAGTTAAACAAGATGCTTTGCATGACCAAGATGAAACCTTAACCCTAGCCTCATCCAATTTCAACTCCACCATAATCCATCAACAAAATGATTCTTAATACCATAAAAACAACATAATCCATCACTAAAACAACCAAAATAAGAAACAAAAACCAACAACATCAAGAATTAAAAACAAAAATCAGCATAGGGGTGAAAATAACACTCACTTTGAGCTCGAAAATGAGGTAGATATGATTCTTGATGGTTATGGAAGTGAAAGAGGTGTTTAGGGGTGGTGAGTGGGGCATGTTTTGAGGCTTTTTGGTGGTTGAAAGGTGGATGGGAGGGGGTGGGCTGCTACTGTGTGCCGAGTAGAGAGAGAAGGAGGAGAGGGAAGAGAGAGAAAGTCTCTTGAAAGCTTGGTGTAAAATGAAGATAAAATGAAACTTTTTACAATTTTTACCACATTTACTTGGCTGCAAATAAAAGTAGAAAAGTCAAAATTGTCAAGCTTGATAAAGGCTTAATTAGGAGGGTTTAGCTAAACAAATAAAGATCAAGTCTTGTTGCATTGCAAACGGCCCTAAATGGGCTCGGGTTTAGGAAAAAAACTGAAACCGAGTGCGTTTGCGAATTTTTTTTTTCCAAAGTTTTGAGATAAATGGTTGTGGTGCCTTAAAAAAGAATTCTAAACATTAAATTCATAATTATCAAGGCCTAACTCGATTTTCAAATTCAACTAAAACAAAACCCCGAATTGCAAAGTGAGCGCCTATCTAAAATGTCCATTGGAGTCATAAAAGAAATGATGTAAATGAAATGATATTAATCCCATGGATTAATGAAATGAAATGAAATTAATAAGCATAATTTAGGGTCAGACTATTACATCTAAAGATGTTCTTCACTTTTTTTTATTGGCTTATGTGAATAATATTTTTCGTTGAGTGAGATGTATTGTTTATTACCTCACATTTTCTGGTTCACTAATGTGTGAAATGTGATTCATTTTAAGATGTACAAAATAACATTTATTCTTGTTATTAGTTACAGGTCTTACATTTGGATAGAGTTGAGTTTAGAGGAATAATGGCAATACAATGGACAATTGATGTAGTTGAACAAAGAAATAAAGATGAAAATGAGTTCCCTAGAGAGCATGGAAGGGGTAAGACAATTGACACGGTAGACTATTGAAAGATTATTCATGAAGGCTAAATGAAATTGCAAGTGAAATCAACACTCATTGCAGAAGAAAACCAAGCGTATACCGAACGATCAGCATCAACCCATGGCTCTCCGCCAGTGGCTGAGCAACCAAGTCTACGATGTGGCAGTGAAAAAGAACCTTCAACTACAGGACCCAATGATCCAATTGAGGTAAAATAAAACACATCTAATTTGAGTTACATATGCTGTTACAATCCTATTATTGATAGTAATGTTTTATTCTTGTTCACATCTACATCGTTAACAGTTCATTTGTCCTATTATAGATATTACTAGTATTTATCAATGTGAATTTAAATGTAGGTACATGCAGAATAGATACGTAAGTGCCTATCAAAACCAATTATGGACATAGTATCCTCTGGGCAATGACTTTATGCACAACAAGTGACATCATATGTCGGACATGGAAGTGCAAATCTTCAAAAATCTCCTAATGAAGTTCAAGCTCATTTGTGGACTTAAGATGAGAATATTTTTTAGGACACTAATTTTTTTTATCAATATTTGAAAACGGAGGTTGTATCGTTGAAACATTGCCAAGGTTGAACACCAATAAAATTTCCCTTCAGTAAGTAATGCATTAAAGCTTTCTGACAAAACAATATTGGAGTTGACTGAGAAAGATGTTTATGTGATGTTAGCACTGCCCATGGGTCCATTTGAAGCTAAAGTAGCCTCAACAAACGAGCCAACAAATGAATACACGAAACTCGTCAAACAATGGAGGACAAGGTGAAATCCTAGAAGAGCAGGGACAATAAAAGTTGGGAAGATTGTTAAAAAACTCCTAGAAAGGGGAGCCCATGGAGAAGAATTCCAAAGAGACTTTGTGTTGCAGATAATCTCAACATGGCACAAGCAAGCAACATGCATACTAAACCTTTGACATCAACCAGTTGGTGTATGCCAGCCCATGAGCACCCATGTCCAGAATATAGCAATGAAAGAGAACCTCTAGTAGCAAGACCCAATGACCAAATTGAGCCAAAATAAAGCACATCAACTTCTAGTTACATATATTTTTCCAATCCTATTATTGATAGTAATGTTTTATTCTTGATTACTTCCACATCGTTAACTGTTCATTTTTCCTATGATATATATATCAATAGTATTTAACAATGTGGATTTAAATATAGTACTTGCCGAATAGATAGCCATGTGCCTATCAAAATTTACTACAGCAGTAGCGGCCTCTGGGCAATGATTTTTGTAATAGTCCGAACCTAAATCATGTTTTATTTGTTTAATTAAACCATGCTATTAATTTTTCACATTTATTTTTCTCATTTAATCATTTCAGTTGCAAGAATTCATTTTGGGCCCCACTTTGCAATTCGAGTTTCATTTACTGTAACAATTTTGGGTGAATCTGATGAATTGATATTATGTCCCGGTAAATATGATTACATGATAAATTATTTTTCATAATGTTACAAAAATTTAATTTTTAACCGTGCAAAAATTTGGACCCAAATTCATTAAGTTTTCCAAATTCATTTAGGTCGGAATTGCGGCCTCATTCATTTTGGGCCCAAATAGTGACCACAAAATTTGAGTGCAACTAAGTTAAGTTGATTACCATCATTATGCCCAATTATCATTAGCAAAAAGCCACTTTTTGAGAGAATAAAATCAGCTAAACGTATCAACAAAAGTCAAGCTAGTAATGACCAAAAGTTTATGCACTTCACTTAGCAAAGTGTCATTATGAATATCTAATCGAAATTAAAATAAAGCCCTTTTTTTAATGCATAAATATCATCCAAGCATTAGGATAGTATCAAAATCATTTCCCACCAAAATAAGTATTAGCTTTGCTCTTACACTCCTCCAGACATTTCTCCCCCCATCCTCAACCACTTTCATCTCTCTCCTTCAAGCTTGTAAGTGAGGTAAAAATCTTAACCCAACTATGTTTAATTCTTGGTTTTATTTTGGATTTGATTGTAGATCGTGTTCTCTTGATATAAACAAGTGTTATTTTGATGTTTTAATTGTTGGTTAAACTTGAAAATCTGCAAGGGTTGAGGTTGCTCATGATTATGCAAGCTTAAGTTTGAAGTGATGGATTTGGATTATTTTGTATTTAATTTTGTGATCTTTGGCATTAGTAATGGATATCATGATTTTTATGTTGAGTTTGGATGAGTTTAAATGCAAGAATAAGTTGGTTATAAGTTAGGGTTTCGCTGACCAAGCATGGGTTGATTTATTTCTAGCATCAAGTATATTATTTATGTATAATTGGATAAACAAATGAAACTTGGATGTGTTTTTTAACTTGGAAAATCACTTGAGATGATTTTTTATAAAGGGTGGGATTATTAAAATTTCCCTAATTGATTATAAAAGGTCATTTTGCTCATTTATGCAAATTAGTAAGCTTATAGATGTGTTTTGAGTGATTTTGAAGAAGACAAGAATTCAAAATTTCATGTAGATGCTTACGGAGTAAATTTGATTAATATGGCTTTGTACAATGATGATCAAAAACAAGGTTTTATTAAATGATTTTAAGAAATGATTTTAGATGCGAATTATGTGAAAAGAAGGGGGAAAACAAGAACTGTGGGGTTGTGAACAGAAGTGAAACAAGGGTCACTTTGCGATTAAACTGGTACTATTTGCACATCAAAAGATTATGATTCCTTTTGGTGGGGAGATAGATCTATGAGTTATATTTCAAATTCCTTTTGATTCACTTCATTTTGAATCGTGTGGAAAAAGTGTTGTATGAATGAAAGTGTTATAAATTATGGTAATTGGGTTTTGTACTATGAATGAAAGTGTTGAAGACTTCCTAGGCTTTTCATATTGGGGTTTTATAGCTCAATTGGAGTTCGGGGGTGAAAGATATGGATTTTCTAAAGTAGACCTTCAAATGGTAATATGAGGGAAAAAAGAAATCAAGACACTTGGAAATATTATCAAGAGTCCCTACATAATTATGGATATTACAGATAAATTACATAGTTTAGTGAGTTCAACAACTTTCATTTTATATAGAAGCTTACTTAGGTTGGAAAACTGAGCTTAATGGGAGTGGAAATGAAATTGGAGAAGTGAAGAGGTTAATGACACAAGCTAAGGTTATATAAGCATTCCTGAACCTCACAACACCCCTCTTAGCATTAAACCTTCTATTATTCATTTCAGAAACATCAAAAACCCATATTTCATTTATATCCATTGAAGTCTTTCCGTTATCACCTCCATTATTTCATTTTGTTCTATTTTGCTCTAACTTGTTTTACTTCAAGTTCAATGAGCCTAACTTATTTTGTTTTCGATTCATTTTAGTGTAACTTATCTCATATTGAATTGTTTGAACCATAGATTCCATTTTTATTAATCAATTTCCATATTGTTACAAATTATGGGGTTGAAAGTTGTTAACTAACTGCATTTACCTATAACTACATTTCATAAGCAGAAACGAGGCCTAGTCTATCGTTTCCCATTGTGCATGAGTATTATCAATTGACATTGCATTTTAAAGACTTCAGGTACGTACATTGCTTGTATCTTTAGAAATCAGCACGTATTTATCCAAATTATAATATTTTGGAAAGTACATCAATAAATTTATTTAATTAGTGATTTCTCACATAATTAGTGACTCCATCAGTTATCAATTACAGGGCATTACCCTTCAACTACTCGCGCAGCTTCAGGCCAGGTTCCCCGATCGACTTGACAGGTGTACACATATCCATAGATCGTAACAACATCAATGGGGTTCACTATTAGATAATAAGTAGCAATTGTAGTTTACATTCATCTCATTCACTATTTTAACTTAACATGAATTGCAAAGCGGGTACCCAAACCATTTATGCGAAGATCATTTAACAATAGAGGAATGTATGTATTGAGCTTCAACTCACATTTCGAAATATTTTTCATGTTTTCTTTTAGGAAAATGGTCAGTGAATCGCCCATACGCTAGCAAACCAGCTGAAGAGAATAAGTTGAGCAAGGGAGTCAGGAGGGATCCACAAATGATATAGTACATGCATATTTTGGAGCCGTATTTTGAAATCAACATTGGATGGAGGTGTAGATTATGAGGTGAATGACTTTCCTATGGTGTATAAACCATATTTGGGATTACCAATTGATTGTACATGGTTTAATAATGTGTGCATGTGCGTGATTGAAGCTATGGCTAACTATGTTATTTCTAGCATACATACTTCAAGACTTGTAATTTTGGACGGTTCGTAGCACCCCCCTCATCAAGTTTATTAGTCCTAATTTAGGAATTTATTGAGGACAATGCTTACAGTTGAACATGTTTAATTTTGAGGCGTTGCAATTTTCTACACCGCAAGTGACATCATACATTAGGCATCGAAGCACAAATCTTAAGAAATCCCCTGACAAAGTTGAAGTTCATGTGTCGACTAAGGATGAGAATCTTTTTGTGGACCCTAATTTTTGGTGATGAATATTTGAAAATGGAGATTGCAGCATTGAAACATTACGAAGGTCAAATGTTAATAAAATTTTGATCTAGCAAGTAATGCATTAAATCTTTTTGACAATAAAATATTGGAGATGACTGAGGAAGATGTTTATACGACATCAGCACTGCCTACCGGTCTGTTAGAAGTTCAAGTACGACTGAAATGCGAACCAAAAAATCAATACACAAAACTCCTCAAGCAATGGAGGACAAGGTGAAATCTTAGAAGAATACAGACTCAAAAAATTGGGAAGATAGCTAAAAAATTCCTAGAAAAAGGACACCATGTAATGGAATTCCAAAGAGACTTTATGCTGCACATAATTTTTACATTCATTATCCGGAGAATGAATGACGATTGTTTCCTTAGAATATTAAAGTTGTTGACGGATGTTAACTAAAAACCATATTATAATTGGCATGTGCATCTCCTGCAATGTCTGAATTACACAACAATGGAATGGAAACAAAACTCCAGCAAACGTTTTAGAGGACCACCCCTGTTTCGTATGATCAGTGAAATGCTTACTAGTTATGTAATAGCCCGACCCTAAATTATGTTTATCTACTTAATTAAGCCATGTTATTAATTTTTCATGTTTATTTATCACATTTAATCATCCCAGTTTGGAGAATTCATCTTGGGCCCCACTTTGCAATTTGAGTTTCCTTTATCGTAAGAATTTCAGGTGAATCGATATTAGGCACCGGTAAATCTGATTTGGTGATAAGTTATTCTACATAATGTCCCAAAACTTTAATTTTTAACGATGCAAAAAATTAGGCCCAAATTCATTAAGTTTGGCCTAATTCATCTGGGCCTGAATTGCGGCCTTATTCATTTTAGGCTCAAATTGGCCGGAACATTTTTGGTGTAATTAAATTAAGTTAATTACCATCATTTGCACTAAACTTTGATAAAGGAAAAGCTACTTTTTGTATGTTAAATACTAGCTAAGTATCAAAGATTATCGTCCAAGTCATTTCCACCAAGATAAGTTCTAGCCTTCTACTTTTGTCGCTGCCTCCAGTGTAGCCACTAGCCGGCCTCCCCCGGCCACCAGCCGCCCCCCCTAACTACCAGCCGCCACCACAACCTCCTCAACCACCTTCATCTCTCTCTATTTAAGCTTCAAGCGAGGTAAATCTTAACCCAACTTTGTTTAATTGTTGGGTTTATGTTGGATTTCATTATGGATCATGTCATCTTGCCATAAATAAGAGCTCTTTTGATATTTTAATCATTGGCTAAGCTTCAAACCATGCAAGGGTTGAGATCATACATGACCATGCAAGCGTGATGTGAAAATGATGAACTTTGAGTTCTTTAATTTAATATTGTGATCTTTGGCATGAAAATTGGATTTAAAGTTGTTGCTGATTTTATTAAAACCATTTATGGTGATTTGGATGGAAACATGAATGTGGCATAACCTAGGGTTTCATCATTATACATGATTTAACTTGATTTTTTGAATCCATTATGTTGTTTACATTGAATTAGATGCAATTTGAAGGTTGGATGTGTTATCGACTTAAAAGGTTGATGTTATGTGAGTTTTGTCAAGATTAAGGATTATGGAAAATTCCATAAGTTGCCAAAAGAGCTTGTTTACATTATTAATGCAAATAAGTGAGGTTATGGAAGCATTCTAGGTGTTTTTGTGGAATGAATGATTGTAAAATTTGATGTAGATATTAATGGGGTTAAATTGAGTAGCATGGCTTTGTAAGGTGGTGTTGAGGAACAAGGATTTGTTAAATTATTTTAAGGAGTGATTTTAGATGGGGAATTATGTGAAAAGAAGGGGGGGAACAAGAACAGTGGGGCTGTGAACAGACTTGAAATAGGGGTCACTTTGCCACTAAACTAGTACTATTGGCGTATTGAAAAATTATGACTTTTGGTGGGTAGATACGCCAATGAGTTATCTTCCAAATTGCTTTTAAATCACTTCATTTTGGGTTTTGTGGAAAACATTGTGGTCGTTTTGGTAAGACTGCGCAGGATAAACTAAAGCTATGCACAGTTGTGTTCTAGCCTAATTTTCGAAACCCTATTATGCGAATTACATTGTATACTATGAGTGAAAGTGTTGCGGGACTTCTTAAGCTTCCCATATTGGGGTTTTAGGTCTCCACTGGAGGTTAGGGGTGAAAGTTATGAATTTTCTGAGGTGGACCTTGAATCGGTAACAACTTTGATCATACTTAGAAGCGCATTTGGTTTGAAAAACTAACTTGTATGGCATGTGCAACAAAATTGGAGAAGTGGGGAGGTTGATAACTCAAGATCGATGTTTGTGGTCCAAAGTAGTGTGCTTAAAGTTATTTTGAACCTACCACCACTCCAGTTGCGCTCAAACCTTTCTTATCCATTTCAGAAATATCAAAAAACTCGTGATCAATTATAACCGTCAAAGTTGTTCTTTTATGATCTCAATTATTCGACCTTGATCAATTTTACTCTAACATCATTTCACTTTGAGTTAAATTACCCTAATTCATTTAGTTTTCAAATCATTTCGATATAACTTATCTTTTATTGAATTATTTGAGTTATGGATCCCTTTTAATGAATTTCTATTACAGTTAAAAATTAAGAAAGTCAGCATTATTCACTAATCACATATGCCCAAAACTATATTTCTTAAATAGAATCGAGGCCTTGTGCATCATTTCCCATTGTGCTTAAGTATTATCAAGTGACATTGCATTTTAAAGACTCTAGGTACGTTCATTGCTTGTATCTTCAGAAATCAGCATGTATTTATCAAAATTATAATGTTTAGGTAAGGACATCAATGAATCAGTATAATCTGTGATTTGTCACATAATTAGTGACCCCATCAATTGTAAGTTACAGGGCATTGCCCTTCAGTTACCCGTGCGACTTCAGACCAGGTCCCTCGGTCGGCTTGCCAGGTGTACACCTATCCATAGATTGTAATAGTATCAAGGGGTTCGCTATCAGACAATAACTAGCAATTGTAGTTTAAATTCATCTCATTCAATGTTTTAACTTAAAATGAATTGCAAAGTCGACGCCCAACCAATTTATGTAGAGATATTTAATAATATAGGAATGCAAGTACTGAGCTTTGGCTCATAGTTCGAAATATTTTTCATGTTTTGTTTAGGTAAATGCTCAGTAAATCGACCTCATGCTACTAAAACAGCTAAAGAAAATAAGTTGAGCAAGGGAAGCTAGATGGATCAACAGTGACATAGTGCATGCATATTTTGAAATCTTTAGTGGATGGAGGTGTAGATTATATTATGAATTGTTTTACCATGGTATATAAACCTTATGTTGGTTAACAGTTGAATGTATATGGTTTGATCATATATGAATTTGTATGGTCGAAGTTATGCCAAACTATATTATTTCTAGTACACATGCTTCAAGCCTTGTCGTTTTGGATGGCGGTCATGCTCTGATCATTTAGTTTATCAATTGACATTGAGGGAATCAGAATAGTGATTGCAAACAGTGGAACATGTTTAATTTGGGGGCGTTATAGAGTTGGTATCAGAGCTAGGTTGATTTTCTTTGATGTGGTATGGAATATGGAAAGTTAGGATTGGAGGATGAGAAGGTTGGTTAGTGAGGGTTATTAATACATTAGTGGAGATTTATGGCGTTAGAGATTTATGGCAGTAGAAATGTATGTTTATCTCTCGTATGTTGTTAACTTATGTTCCTTGTTGTTAGATGGATCCATATGCATTGAATATGACGTCAGGTACTTCTGTGGCCATTCACATCTCTTTACTATATCCTGGTATGGTAGCCCATAGGTAGACCGCATTTTTTAGTTTCATAGTGTTATGGTCTCTACGTATAGGTTGTTGTGGACCTCATCTATAGTTAGTCCTTAGGTCGAGTTTAAGACCTGATATCATGACATTGTGATTACTCGAGCCTTAGGATAGGACAAATCTATATTTCAGTTTAGCAAAGCTTAGGCTAACATTATCACCAAGCTGTTATGAAGGGAGGAGTTTGAGTCGAGAGGGAATAACATGGACATTTTTCAGTATATATTTTCATTACACTATATATCTCCCCTAGCATCCCCACTGGCACTGAGCACTCCTCAATCAATAGACAACCCAAAGCTATCGGGACCTAGAGAGGGGATCCTTGTATCTAATGAATAGAATGAGGTTCACATGTTATGGATCTCCCTTATACACTATAGTATGCTTTGATAGTGACCTCATGGAAGACTCTGAGAAGGACCCGAAATTGGGGGAACAGCAGCTTAATTATGATGATGAGAATGCAGAGATTGGTGCTTCAGACAACAGTTTTAACTCAGGCGAATAACTTGGGGATGAGTTTGACCTAGATTATGATCCATCTAGGGATCATTAGATTGATTTATATTACATGTTGACATCTCAGATGGATTACTTTTTGGGGTTCACATGTATATAGTATAGCCAGTTGGAATAAATGAATATTACGTTGGTTATGACATTGCATACGGTTAGACAGGTCTTTCCCATTGTGTTGACTAGTCTGACCTACTTTTGGGCTTGTGGCAGACTTAATCTATTACGGGCAAATAGTGTTTTAGTTAGGAGGTTGGTGTAAAGGTTGACAATGGGTGGTCAGTTAATATGATATTCATTTTGGAACCATGTATATCTATGTACGCTAGCAATTTTGGCAATGATATAATGAAACTTGGAGTTATGTTTGAATAATAGTCGGGCCATGCTAGTTGTATCTATTGTGTATACGTATCTTATATGTTGGTTGTAGTTGGTTGACTGAATTACTCAATTAAATGGATAGTCAGAACATTTGAATATCTAGAAAACAATACAAAAACCTACAAGGAAGAAAATTCAGATTATGGTAAGGGATCAGGTGACTAAGTGTTATGTAATATGCCAATAACCCTTAGTGGAATATCCTAAACCCTCCAAGCGGGTTAGCAATTTGGGAACTGTAACTATTAATAGACCTTGGTGTATAAGCTTATGACACCAATAGCGTCGGCACCTTCTGGAATCTCTTATAAAGCCAATAAACTAGCAGATAGGATGGGCAATGCAACCCTAAAGTATACGATGGAAAGTATGACCCAGTGGAGCTAGAAGAATGGATTAGGGGGACAGAAAAGATTTTCACTGCAGTGTAGCTTCCAGAGGATAAAAAAAATGAACATTAGGATGTTTTACTACTGAAGTCGACATTTGGTGGAACACTATTAAGGACAGGCTCTTAGGGCCTTACCTCACTTGGAATAGATTTTTAGAAGAGCTGAGAGTCAAATTCTACCCAGTTATGTTTCCACGGTAGAAGGAGAAGGAATTTATGGAACTAATGATAAGTGGTAGTATGATCATGATGCAGTATGCTAGGAAATTTACATAACTATCCAGGTTTGTTCAGGACATTGTGTCATCTGAAAGACTAAAGATGAGGAGATTTAAAGAAGGATTAGTATTCTATATTCGCAACAAGCTAGCTGGTCGAACGATCCTTGCCTGTCAAGGGCTATATGAGTGAGCAGCTGAAGTGGAACGAGTGAAGGCTGAATCGAGGACCTTGAACCCCATTTAATTAGAAAAGGAGGTGGATCGAACAAGGAGCTCTGAGTGAGAATGTAAACCAGAAAAAATCTACTCCCGTTGCTCCCAAGCGTCATCTTACAGGCTTAGCAGAGCCCTAAGGGAAATGCGGAAAAACTAACCACACCACTTCTGAGTGCCGAGTGGGAACTGGCAAATGCATATGGTGCGGCAACCTAGAGTACCTCATTGCTACCTATCGCAAAAGACTTAAGGGCGTAGACAAGCGCTTCCACCTTCAAAGTCGCTGCTGTAGGATGGGCTTATGTGTTGAGCAAGAAGGAAGTTGCCACCTTTGGTACATTAGTTACTGGAACTCTCCTTTTTATTTCAAAGCCATTTTGTATAATGGTTGATTCAGTTGCCCACATCCACTCAACATGTTATACAATTGAACCTTGAGAATAAGGGGACAAAAACCAATGATAGAATCAAGTTACCTAATGACTCTAGAGTTTAGTGTGCTATCCCTTATAAACTTGTTTTAATTACTATTGGTGGGATAGTATTCCCCTGAGTTTTAATTCAATTTCACTCGTCAGACTTTGATATCATTCTGGAACTAAGCGGGGTGCGTACTTGTGGGGTCAAGGTAGATTGTGAGGACCTTAAGGCTATTTAAAGGGATGACCGAGTGAGAGAAATATGTTTTATGGGCAAAAGAGGAAATACCTTCTCCTTTAAATTCTGTTCAAAAAGTAAGTGAGCTCTTATGTCAACGATATATTGGATATTGGTGCTATGCTATTGATACTTAACCACTGATTGAAGAAGTAGAAGATATACTTGTAATTTGTGAATTTAGAGTTCTTTTCCTAAAGAGTTACTAGGACTGCCCCGCAAAGCGAAATCGATTTTGAAATTGAATTAATCCCTAGTGCCCCACCTATCTCTAGAGCCCTATATAGGATGGCCCCAACTAGAGAACTAAAGATTCAGTTGGATAAGTTATTATAGAAGGGATTTACCAGATTGAGTGTATCACCATGGTGTGCCCTAGTTCTTTTTTAGAAGCAGAAAGATGCAGCCTTAAGGATGTATATCGATTACAAGGAGCTAAACAAGATCACCATCAACAACAAATATCCATTACCCCCGATTAGATGGTTTATTTGATCGATTGTAAGGAGCAGGCGTATTTTCTAAGACTTATTTGAGATCAGGATACCATCAACCTAGGACTTACCTAAAGACATCCCTAAACCGCACTTAAACCCGGTTTGGTCACTATGAATTCATAGTGATGCCTTTTGGCCTGACCAATGCCTCTGCATCCTTTATGGATCTTATGAATAAAGTATTCAGACCCTATTTGGATAAGTTTGTGGTGGTATTTATAGATAATATCTTAATTTACTCCAAAGGAGCATGAGTTCTAGTTAGAAGAAGTGGTATTTTCTGGAAATGTGGTGTCAAAAAAAGGGATTAAGGTTGATTTGAAGAAAGTGAAAGCAATTATAGAGTGTCCAAGGCTCACCAATGTTGTTGAGATCGGAGACTTTCCCAGTTTAGTAGGGTATTATTGAGTTTGGGAAGGATTTTTCAAAGAAAACATCTTCCCTGACCAATTTGTTGAAGGAAATTATAAAGTTAGCAACAGGATAAGGTGGTAGCTTATGCCTCTCGATAGTTCAAGCCTTATGAGAGAAAGCACCATACTCAAGACCTAGAATTAGCCATTATGGTCATTGCACTTAAATTTTAGAGACTGTACTTATATGGAGTACCTTATAAGATCTATACTAATCATCAAACATAAAATTACATTTTCACTCAGAAGGAGCTCAATCTGAGAAAAAGGCGTTGACTCGAATTGCTTAAAGATTTTGACTTGTGAAGCCAATATCACCTAAGAAAGAACATGATTTGGCCGATGCCATAATTAAGAAGGCATAACATACTGTTAACACTGTAGTCATTACTGAGTTGAACCTCTTGGGAAGGCTTGAGAACTTGGATGTTCACTTGGAGTTTTATGGGCAAGCATCTAAAAATATAATTGGATACAACTCTATTGACTTTGAGACTATAGTCCTTGAGAACCTAGGACAACATTTGCATTGCTATGGAACTCCCAGTAGGCGATGCGATGAAAATACTAGCGGAGAAATTTACATAAACATCAGGGTAAAATGACGCAGACATTGACGATAAAATCATCTTTTGGGTCATGAAGATCTTCCTCAGCATTCAATGAGGTGACATGCATCATTAGACTCTTGAAAACAGACTATTGGAATCGACAGAAAAGCTATGCTGATAAAAGAAGCAGATCCTTGGAGTTTCAAGTAGATGATAAGGTTTTTGTGAATGTTGCGCCAACTAAGGGTATAAGGAGGTTAAACTACAAGCTAAATTGAGGCCAAGATCTGTTGGACCACATAAGTTTATTTAAAGATTGAATCCCATAGCTTGTCAACTAGATATGCTTATATAACTTAAACATGTGTGTAATGTGCTGCTTACCTCACAACACAGGCAGTACATTCCAGAACCTAACCACACTCTCTTAACCAAACCCATTGCAGTCAATGAGGGGCTAGTGCTTGGAGAGCACCCAGTCCAAATCCTAGATCATAGGATTAAGCAGCTATGCATCAAGCAGATACCTTTAATCCAAGTACGTTGGCTAAATTATACCACCTTAGAAGCCACTTGGGGAAACCGAAGAAGTGAAAGCCAAGCACCCATACTTATTTAAGATAAAATTGCATGTTTTATCAAAGCTCATAAGTTTCGAGGACAAAACTCTTTAAAGGGGGAGGGTTGTAATGGCCCGACCCTAAATCGTGTTTATTTATTTATTTATGCCATGTTATTAAATTTTCACATATATGTATCACATTTATTTGGTGATAAGTTACTTTTCATTATGTCAAAAAACTTTAATTTTTAACCATGCAAAAATTTGGGCCCAAATTCATTAATTGTGGCCCAATTCATTTGGGCATGAATTACGGTTCGATTTAATTTGGGCTCAAATTGGCCTGAAAATTTTAATGTAATTAAATTAAGTTATCACCATCATTTGCACTGAATTTTGATTAATAAAAAGCAACTTTTTCATGTTAAATATTTGCCAAGTATCAAAGATAATCATCCAAGTCATTTCGACCAAGATACATTCTAGCTTTCTTCTTAGTCTCCTCCACACACCCTCCCAAACTGATAG
>JACYFF010019584.1:37822807-37918215 GCA_017589665.1 Selenicereus undatus
GGTAATGCAGGCAACTTAACATAAAAATAACGAAGGCGGGTCTTACAGAGGGTTGAGATCAGACATGATCATGTAAGCTTGATGTGGAAATGAACTTTAAGGTCTTTAATTTAATGTTGTGATCTTTGGCATGAAAATGGATTTGAAGTTGTTGTTAACCTTATTAAATCCATTAGTGGTGATTTGGATGGAAACATGAGTGTGGCGTAACCTAGTGTTTCATGGTTATACATGGTTTAACTTCATTTTTGGAATAAAGTATGTTATTCAACTGAATTAGATGCAATCTAAGGGTTGTATGTGCTATTGACTTAAAAGAATGATGTTACGTGGTTTTTTTTTTATCAAAATTAGAAGATTATGGAAAATCCTATCAGTGGCCAAAAGGACCTGATTGAATTATTGATGCAAATAAGCGAAGTTATGGAAGCATTCTAAGTGTTTTTATGGGAAGAATGACTATAAAATTTGATTAGATGATTACGGACTAAATTTGAGTAATATTGATTTGTAAGGTGATGAGAAGGAACAAGGCTTTGTTGAGTGATTTTAAGGAGTGATTTTATATGGGGAATTGTGTGAAAAGAAGGGGGGAAACAAGAATAGTGGGGCTGTGAACAGACCTGAAACAGGGGTCACTTTTCGATTAAACTGGTACTGTTTGGTCCATTGAAAAATTGTGATTTTTGGTGGGTAGATAGTTCAGTGAGTTGGCTTTCAAATTCCTTCTGAATCACTTCATTTTGTGTTGTATGGAAAAATTTGTGGTTGATTTACTAAGACTGCGCAGGATAGACCAATGATATGCACAGTTGTGTTCTAGCCCAATTTTAGGAACGCTATTGTTGGAATTATGTTTTACACTGTGAATAAAAGTGTTGCGAGACTTCGTAAGCTTCCCATATTCGGGTTTTAGGTCTTCATTTGAGGTTAATGGTGAAAGTTACGAATTTTCTAAGGTGGACCTTGAATCGGTAACAACTTTGACCGTACTTAGAAAGCTTATTTGGTTTGAAAAACTAAGTTGCATGGCATGGGCAATGAAATTGGAAAATTGGGGAGATTTTAACTAAGATCGTTGTTTATGGCCCAAACCAGTGTGCTTAAAGTTATTCTGAACCTACGACCACTCCAACAACCCTCAAACCTTTGTTATCCATCTCAAAAATATCAAAAAACCCCGCAATGATTTATAACCGTCAAACTCGTTCGCTTATGATCTCAATTATTCTACCTTAATCAATTTTACTCCAACATCATTTCACTTTGAATTAAATTACCTAATTCATTTAGTTTTGAAATCATTTTGGTATGACCTATCTTCTATTGAATTATTTGTGTTATGGATGCCTTCTAATGAATTTCTTTTGCAGTTACAAATTGTAATAAACGTTATTTACTAATTACATATACCTATAATCACATTTCCTAAATAGAGTTAGGGCCTAGTCTATCGTTTCCCATTGTGCATAAGTATTATCAAGTGAAATTGCACTTCAAAGACTTCAGGTGTGTTCATTGCTCAGATTTTTAGAAATCAGCATGTATTTATCAAAATTATAATGTTTTGGTAAGTACATCAATGAATAAGTTTAATAAGTGATTTGTCACATAATTGGTGACCCCATCAGTTATGACTTACAAGGAATTACCCTTCAGTTAGCCGTGCGACTTTAGGCTAGGTGCCCTAGTTGGCTTGGCAAGTATACACCTACCCATAGATCGTAACAGTATTAAGGAATTCACTATCAGATAATAATTAGCAATTAAAATTTATATTCATCTCATTCACTATTTTAACATAAAATGAATTGCAAAGCGGACGCCCAACCAATTTATCCAGAGATCTTTAATAACACAAGAATGCATATATTGAGCTTCGGCTCATAATTTGAAATGTGTTACGTGTTTTGTTTTAGGCAAATGCTCAGCGAATCGCCCTCAGGCTAGTAAACTAGCTGAAAAAAATAATTTGAGGAAGGGAATCTGGATGGATCAATAATGACATAGTGCATGGATATTGTGAAACAGTATTTTGAAATCTTCAGTGGATGGAGGTGTAGATTATACGATGAATTGTTTTACTATGGTATATAAACCTTATGTTGGTTAACAGTTGACTGCATATAGTTTGGTCATGTATGAATGTGTGTGGTTGAAGCTATCCCAAACTATGTTATTTCTAGTACACATTCTTCAAGTCTTGTCATTTTGGATGGCGGTCATGCCCGATCGTTGGGTTTATCAGTTCAAATTGGGGAAATTAGAAAAGTGATTACAAATAGTGGAACATGTTTAATTTGGGGCATTGCAAATTACTCTCTCAATGTGATCAAGAGATGTTCATTTTTTTATTCACTCATCCGAATAGTATTTTCATTGAGTGAGATGTATTTGTTCATTACCCCAAATTTTCTCATTCCCTAATGTTTTCAATGTGATTCACTATGAGAGGTACAAACCAACGTTTATTCTTTCCATGAATTACAGGTTTTATATTTGGATAGAGTTGATTTTAGAGGAAAAAGATGCAAAGGCTGATGGTTTCCGTCAGTAATACATTAGACAACTGATGCAGTTGAACAAAGAATAAAGATGAAAAAGAGTTCCCTGGGAATCATGGAAGGGCTAAGACAATTGATAGGGTAGACTATCAGAAGATTATTCGTGAAAGTGAAATTGAATTCCAAACGAAATCGGCACAAATGGCACAAGAAAACAAGTGCATACAAAACCTTCGGTATGAGCCCATGACCCTCCGCCAGTCCTTCAGCAACCATGCCCAGAATGTGGCAGTGAAATAGAACCTCTGATAGCATGGCCTAATGATCTGATTGAGGTGATGTAAAATACATCTACTTTGAGTTACATTTAATGATGCAATCCTTTTATTGATAGCGGTTTTTTGTTCCCGTTCATCTCTTCTTCATAACTATTCATTTGATGCAACAAGTATTACACTAAAGCTTTTTGACAACAGAATATTAGAGATGAATGAGGAAGATGTTTATACAATGTTAGGACTGCCTACGGGTTAGTAAGAAGTTCAAGTAGCCTCAACATGCAAACTAACAAATGAACACAACAAACTTCTCAAACAATAGAGGATAGGGTGAAATATGATAACATCAGGGACAACAAAAGTTGGGAAGATGGTTGGAAAAAATCCAAGAAAGAAGAGACCATGGGGAAGAATTCCAGAAAGACTTTATGTTGCACGCAATTTGGATATGCAACATCAGGAGCATGAATGCCGACTGTTTCCTCAGAATATTGAACTTGTTGATGGATGTTAACTAACTACGTAACTATAATTGGCGTGCATATCTCCTGCAATGTCTAAATACGCAGTAGTGGAATGGAAACAAAACCCCAACAAATATTTTAGAGGACCACCCCTAATTTGCATGATTAATGAAATCTTTAGTAATCCGTTTCGCAATGTCACCTGGAGATGTTGATTTTTTTAATTTAGTTATATGAATAACATTTTTCATTGAGTGAGAGGTATTTGTTAATTACCTCACATTTTTTTGTTCACTAATGTTTGGAATGTGATTCATTACAAGATGTACAAACTAAAATTTATTCTTACTTTGATTTAGAAATCATACATTTGGATAGAAATGAGTTCAGAGGAAAGAGATGCAAAGACCGATGACTTCTAACAGCAACACAATGGACAACTTATGCATTCGAATAAAAAATAAAGCTAAAATGGAGTTCCCTAGAGGTCGAGGAAGGGGTAAGGCAATTGACACAGTAGACTATCAGAAGATTATTCATGAAAGTGAAATTGAATTGCAAACAAAATCATAACACATGACGTGAGAAAACCAAGCGCACAATAAACTTTCAACATGAACCCATGGGTCTCTGCTTGCCCCTGAGCAACCATGTCCAAAATGTGGCAGCAAAAGAAGAACTCCAATAACATGACCAAATGATACAATTGAGTTAAAATAAAACACATCTACTTTGAGTTACGTATATTTATGCAATCCTATTATTGATAGTAATGTTTTGTTCTTATGCACTCCTACAACAGTAAGTGTTCACTTTTCCTGTTATATATATTAATAGTATTTACCAATGTGAATTTAAATGTGGGTACATGTATAATGGATAGGCAACTGCCCATCAAAATCAATTGCAGCAATAGCGGAATCCTACAATGATTTTCTACACAATAAGTGGCATCATACATCAGACACTTAAGCACAAATCTTTAAAAATCTCCTAATGAAGTTGAAGTTCACGTCTAGACTTAGCATAAGAATCTATTTTAGCACCCTAATTTTTTTGACGAATATTTGAAAATAGAGGTTGTAGCATTAAAACAGTACTAGGGTCAAACGCCAATAAAATTTTGATTCAACAAGTAACACATTAAAGCTTTCTGACAAGAAAATACGAGAGAGGATTGAGGAAGATGTTTATGCTATGGTAGCACTGCCTTCGGGCCTGTTTCAAGATCAAGTGGCTTCGACACGCAAACAAAAAAATGAATACGCCAAACTACTCAAGCAATGGAGGACAAGGTGAATTCGTTGAAGAACATGGACAGCAAAAGTTAGGAAGATGGCTGAAAAAGTCCTAGAAAAAGAAGAACATGGAGAGGAATTCCAAAGAGATTTTATGGTGCACATAATTTCGATATGCATTATCGAGCGTATGAATGGAGACGATTTCTTTACAATATTGAAGTTGTTGATGGACATTAACAAAATATCTATCTATAATTGGGGTGCATATCTGTTGCAATGTCTTAATGGCATCGTAATGCAATGGACACAAAACCAACGTAGATATTTTAGAGGACCACCCTCATTTCAAATGATTTGTGAAATCCTTAGTAATTACTTCTTGAATGTGATTTAAAGATGTTGTTCATTTTTTTCACTTATCTGAATAATATTTTTCATTGAGTGAGATGTATTTGCTCATTACCTTAAGTTTTCTACTTCAGTAACGTATGAACTGTGATTCATTATAAGATGTTCAAACTAGCATTTATTCTTGCCATGAATTACAAGACTTATATTTTGATAGAGTTGACTTCAGGGGAAAGAGATGCAAAGATTGATGGTTTTCAACAGCAATAGGTTGGACAACAAATGGATTTGAATAAAGAAACAAAGCTGAAACGGGGTCCCCTCGAGAGCATGGAAGGGGTAAGACAATTGACACGATAGACTATCAGAAGATTATTTATGAAAGGGAAATTGAATTGCATCCGAAATCGATGCACAAGGCACAAGGAAACCAAGCGCACACCAAACCTTCGGCATCAACCCATCGCTCTTCACTAGCCCCGGAGTAACCATGTGCAGAATGTGGCAGTGAGGACCCAATGATCCAATTGAGGTAAAATAAAATGCATCTACGTTGAGTTACATATATTTATACAATCTTGTTATTGATAGTAATGTTTTGGTCTTGTTTACTTCCACATCATTATATGTCCACTTTTTTTGTTATATATATTAATAGTACTAATCAATGTGAATTTAAACACAAGTGCATGCCGAATCGATAAGCAAGTGGCAATAGCAGCCTCTGGGCAAGGATTTTCTGCAGAATAAGTGGCGTCATACATCAGACACAGAATCCCAAATCTTTAGAAATCTCCTAATCAAGCTAAAGTTCTTGCTTGGACTTAGCACAAGAATCTTATTTAGTACCCTAATTTTTTTTATGAATATTTGAAAATAGAGGCTGTAGTAGTGAAACAGTACCAACATCGGACGACAATAAAATTTTCATCCAACAAGTAATACATTAAAGCTTTCTGACAACAAAATATTAGAGATGACTGAGGAAGATGTTTGCGCTATATTAGCACTGCCTATGGGTCTCTTTGAAGATCAAGAGGCATCGACATGCAAACTAACAAATGAATACATCAAACTCCTTAGACAGTAGGGGATAAGGTGAATTCTTTGAAGAACAGGAACAACAAAAGTTAGGATGATGGTTGAAAAAATCCTAGAAAAAGGAGACCACGAAGAGGAATTCCAAAGAGACTTTATGTTGCACATAATTTCGAGATGCCTTATTAAGAGTATGAATGGAGACTTACATAATTTCGAGATGCATTATCAACAGTATGAATGGAGGCTCTTTCTTTGCAATATTAAAGTTGTTGATGGATGTTAACGAAATAGCTATCTATAATTGGCATGCATATCTTCTACAATGTCTGAATGACACAGTAGTGGAATGGACATAAAACCCCTGCATATATTTTAGAGGACCACCCCTATTTTGCAAGATTAATGAAATTCTTACTGATTACTTTCTCAGTGTGATCTAAAGATGTTGTTCATTTTTTTTACTTGCTTATCAGAATAATATTTTTCATTGAGTGAGATGTATTTGTTCGTTACCGCAAATTTTCTTGTTCATTAATGTTTGAAATGGGATTCATTATAAGATGTACAAACTAACATTTAGTCTTGCTATGAATTACAAGTCTTATATTTGCATAGAATTGAGTTTAGAGGAAAAAAATGTTGCAACGCCCTGACCCCCTCCCGCGTGGCAAGCAGTTACCAATAACGGCTTCAAGGATCGTCGATTGGCCAACCAAATCACCATAAGTTTTTCCAACATGCTTTGTCCTCACTCAGACACTGCATGGGAACTTCCTAGGAGGTCACCAATCCTATGATTGCTCCCCAACAAGCATGTTTAACTGTAGAGTTCTTAAGAGTGCGCTTCTGGAAAAGAGTGGTGCACCTTTGGTGATATAAGTTGTCACTTCAATCATTCTAAGACACACTCGGGGTGTTACAATCACCCCCACTTGAAGCGCACAAAGTCCTCGTTGTGCCGAACTAATCGACTGACTTGCGAGTCCTTTTAACATTTGTCTTTGCATCTATTTCCTCAAAACTTAACTGTATCGAAATAAAACATTTGTAACTCGTAGGTAGAATAAATGTTAGATTGCATATCTATAGTGAATAACACTACAAACATTACTAAACAAGCAAATGTGAGTTAATGAGCAAATACATCTAACCCAATGAAAAATAATATTTGGATAAACGAATTAGAAAAGAATGGACATCTCTAAATTATATTGAGAAACTAGTTAGTAAGGATTTCACTGACCACGAGAAGTAGGAGTAGTCTTGTGAAATATTCATACCCCTAATAACGCATATTGAAATCATGTTTAGCACAAAGTCTCTTTGGACTTCTTCTCCTTGGTATCCTCTTTCTAGGATTTTTTCAACCGTCTTCCAAATGTTTGGTATCGCTATTCTTCTAAGACTTCACCTTGCCCTCCATTGTTTGAGGCGTTTGGTGTAGTCATCTGTTGGTTCGCATCTCGAGCCTTCTTGAAGTTCTAATGGACCCATAAAGAATACTAATTTTCTATCAACATCTTCCTCAGTTATCTCCAATACTCCATTGTTATAAGGCTTTAATCTATTATTTACAGAATTAAAATTTTATTGGTGTTCAACCTTCATAATGTGTCAATGCTACAAATTTCATTTTCAAATATGCTCAAAAAAATTGTGATCCTCGAAAAGATTCTCATCCTAAGTTAAGGCATTAACTTCCACTTGATTCGAAAATTTCTAAAGATTTGTGCTTAAACATTTGATGTATGATGTCACTTCTTGTACAGAAAATCTTATACCACAGGCTGCTGTTGTTGCTGTCAATTTTGATATGTGCTTGCCTATCAGTTTAGAATGTGCATGTATTTAAGTTGACATTGATAAATACAATTAATATATATAACATGAAAAAAATGAATGCTTAACAATGTAGAAGTGAACAGAAACAATACATTAGTATCAATAATGGGATTACATAAATATATGTAACTCAAGTAGGATGTATTTCATTTTACCTCAATTGGATCATTAGGTCCTGCTATTGGAGAATCTTTTTCACTACCACATTCAAGACATGGTTGCTTAGGGGCAGGCAAAGGGTCATGGGTTGATGCAGACAGTTTGGTATGCTCTTAATTTTCTTGCGTCATGTGTGCTGATTTTCCTTGAAAGTCAATTGCACCAACACAAATAATTATCTGATAGTCTATTATGTTAATTGTTTTACCGCTTCCATACTAACCGAAGGACTCATTTTCATCTTTATTCTTTTACTCAACTACATCAGTTGTCCAGTATATTACTGTTTGAAACCATCGGTCTTTACATCTGTTTGCTCTAAACTCAACTCTATCCAAATAAAAGAGATGTAATTCATAGCATGAATACATGTTAGATTATACATCTTACAATGACTAACATTTAAAGCATTATTGAACAGGCAAATGTGTGGTAATGATAAAAAAATCTAACTCAATGAAAAATAATAATTAGACATCCGAATTTTAAAAAAAAATGAACTTATCTAAATCAAATTAAGAAGTTAATTAGCAACGAATTCGCTAACCAAGAGAAACACAAGCGGTCCTCTAAAATATGCAATGTGATTTTTCTTGCACTCCCCTATGGCATCATTCGGACATTGCAAGAGATATGCACCCCATCTATGGTTAGGCATTCAGTTAACATCCACCAAGAACTTGATTATTACGAAGAACCAATCGCCATTTATGCTCTCGACAATGCATGTCAAAATTATGTATAGCCCAAAGTCTCTTTGGAATTCTTGTCCATGGTCTCTTCTTTGTAGGATTTTTTCAACTATCCTCCCAACTTTTGTTGTACCTCTTCTACCAAGATTCAATCTTGCCCTCCTTTGTTTGAGGATTTTGGTGTATTCATTTGTTGGTTCGTACATCCAGCCTACTAGAACTTCTAGCGGACCCATAGGTGGTGCTAATTTTTCATGAATATCTTCCTCAGTTATCTCCAATATTCTATTATCATAAAGCTTTAACTGATTACTTTCTTGTTCAAAATTTTATTGGTGTTCGACCTTTGTAATGTTCAATGCTAAAGCCTCCATTATCAAATATGCTTTAAAAAAATCAGGACATTGAAAAAGATTCTCATATGGGGTCAAGGCATGAACTTCAACATCATTAGGACATTTCTAAAGATTTATGCTTCCACGTCTGATGTTTGATGTCACCTATTGCACAGAAAATATGATTAATATAACTAATAGGAAAAAAATGAACACTTAACGATGTGGAAGTGAACAAGAATAACACATTAATACCAATAATAGGATTACATTTATAAATGTTACTCAAAGCAAATTTATTTCATTTTACCTTACTGGATCATTTGGTTCTGCCATTGGAGATTCTCTTTGACTACTGCATTCTAAACATGGTTGCTAAAGGCTGGCGGAGGGCCATTGGTTGATACAGAAGGTTCGGTATGCTCTTAATTTTCTTGTGCCATGTGTGTCGATTTCGCTTGCAAGTCAATTTCACCCTCATGAACAATTGTCTAATATTGTATCGTGTCAATTCCCTTGCTCCTTCCATACTCTCTAACGAACATGTTTTCATCATTATTCTTTTGCTCAATTGCGTCACTTATCCAATGTGTTACCGTTGGAAACCATTGGTCTTTGCATCTCTTTGCTCTAAACATAACTTTATCCAAATTAAACATTTGCAACTC
This sequence comes from Selenicereus undatus, assembly GCA_017589665.1. Classification (NCBI taxonomy): domain Eukaryota; kingdom Viridiplantae; phylum Streptophyta; class Magnoliopsida; order Caryophyllales; family Cactaceae; genus Selenicereus; species Selenicereus undatus. Next base: position 37,832,380 of record JACYFF010019584.1, read on the forward strand.
ATAGGTGGAATAAATGTCAGATTGTACATCTCATAATGAATGATATTTCAAACAATACTTAACAAGCAAATGTGAGTTAATGAACAAAAACATTTAACCCAAGGAAAAATAATATTTAGATAAGCAAATTAAAAAATGAACAACATCCCTAAATCACATGGAGAAATTAGATAGTAAGGATTTCACTAACCGAGAAAAATAAGAGTAGCCTTCTAAAATATCATATGTGCTTTTTCTGCATTCCACTATGGTATCATTCGGACATTGCAGCAAATATGCACCCTACTTATAGTTCTGTCTCTGGTTAACGCCCATCAAAGACTTTAATATTCGGAACTAGCAGTCACCATTCAAACTCTCGATAATGCATGTTGAAATCAAAGTACAGCACAATGTCTCTTTGCAGTTCTTCTCCATAGTCTCCTCTTTCTAGGATTTTTTTCAGCCACCTTCGCAACTTTTGGCGTCCCTATTCTTCCAAGACTCAACCTTGTCCTCCATTGTTTGAGGAGTTTGGTGTGTTCACTTGTTGGTTCGCATGTCTTCAAGTTCTAACGGACCGATAGATAATGCTAATATTGCATGATCATCTTTTTCAGCTATCTCTAATACTCTATTGCCATAAATCTTTAACGTGTTAGTTACTGAATTAAAATTTTATTAGTGTGTCAGCTTCGTAATTTGTCAATGCTTCAACCTTTATTTTCAAATATGCGTAAAAAATCATGATCCTCTAAAAGATTCTCATCCTAGGTCAAGGGATGAACTTCAACTTCATTAGGAAATTTATGAAGATTTGTGCTTCAACATTTGATGTATGATGTCACTTGTTGTATTGAAAATCTTATCCAAAAGGCGGCTGTTGTAGTAGTAAATTTTGGTATGTGCTTGCCTATCCGTTCAGCATGTGCCTATATTTATGTTCACATTCATAAATATGATTAATATATATAACGTGAAAAAATGAATGCTTAACGATGCAAAACTGAACAAGAACAATACATTTCTATCAAAAAGAGGATTACATAAATATATGTAACTTAAAGTCGATGTATTTCAATTTACGTCAATTGGATCATTAGGTCCTGCTATTGGAGATTCTATTTCACTACCATATTCTAATCATGGTTGCTCAGGGGATGGTGGAGGGTGATGGGTTATGTAGAAGGATTGTTATGCTCTTAATTTTATTATTCCATGTGCGTCGATTTCGCTTGTAAGTCAATTTCACCATCATGAATAATTATTTCATATTCTATTATGTTAATTGCTTGCCCCTTTCATACTCTCTAGGGGACTTATTTTCAACGTTATTGTTTTTCTATTGAAAACCATCGGTCTTTGTTCCCCCTAGCTTCCTGTAAACTCCACGCTATCCAAATAAAAGAGTTGCAATTCATAGCAAGAATAAATGTTAGATTGTACATCTTATAATGAATGACATTTTAAACATTATTGAATAAGCAAATTTGAGGTAATGACAGATACATCTAACTCAATGGAAAATATTATGTAGACAAGCAAATAAAAAAAAATGAACATGTTTGAATCACATTGAGAAATTAATTAGGAAGGACTTTACTAACCAAGAGAAACAGGAGTGGTCTTCTAAAATATCTAATGGGATTTTTCTGCCATTGCACTATGGTATCATTTGGACATTGGAGGAGATATGCACCCCAATTACATTTAGGTATTTGGTTAACATCCATCAATGGCTTCAGTATTTTAAAGAAACAGTTGCCATTCATACTCCCAATAATCCGCATCGAACTTATGTAATGCGTAAAGTATCTTTGGATTTCTTCTCCACGGTCTCCTCTTTCCAGGATTTTTGTTCAACCATCTTCCCATCCTTTTGTGTCCCTATTCTTCCACGGGTCCACATTGCCCTCCATTGTATGAGGCGTTTGGTGTATTCATTTGTTGGTTCGCATGTAGTGTTCGCATGTAGTGCCTTCTCAAACTTTAACGGACCCATACACAATGCTAATGTTGCATGAACGTCTTCCTCAGGTATCTCTAATACTCTATTGTCATAAAGCTTTGATGTATGAATTTTTGAATTAAAATATTATCGGTGTTCGACCTTTGTACTGGTTCAATTATACAACCTCCATTCTCAAATATGCATGAAAAATATCATAGTCCTTAAAAAGATTCTCATCCTGAGTCAAGGCATGAAATTCAACTTCATTAGGGAAGTTATGAAGATTTGTGCTTCCACATTCCATGTATGTTGCCACTTGTTGTACAAAAAATCTTTTCCCATAGGCTGCTATTACTGCAGTCAAGTTTGATATGTACTTGCCTATTTGTTCAGCATATGTCTGTATTTAAGTTCACATTGATAAATATGACTAATATATATAACAGGAAAAAATGAACACCTAACAATGTAGAAGTGAACAACAACAATACATTACTATCAGCAATAGGACTACATAAATACATATAAATCAAAGTGGATGTATTTCATTTTATCTCTATTCGATCATTGGGTCCAGCTATTGAAAATTCTCTTTCACTACCAGAATCTTGACATGGTTGCTCAAGGGTTGGTACGGGGCCATGGGTTGGGGTTGAAGGTTTGGTATGCTCTTAATTTTCTGATGCCATGTGTGTCGGTTTCGCTTGCAAGTCAATTTCACCCTCGTGAATGATTATATGATAGTCTACCATGTCAGTTGTCTTACCCCTTCCGTACTCTCCAGGAAACCTTTGTTCTGTTCCTCAACTGCATCAGTTATCTAATTTATTACTGTTTGAAACCATTGGTCTTTGCATCTCTTTCCTCTAAACTCAACTCTATCTAGGTAAAACGGTTGTAATTCACAGCAAGAATAAATGATAGATTATGCCTCTTATAATTAATGGCATTTCAAACATTACTAAGGAAGCAAATGTCAGGTAATGAGCAAATACATCCAACTCAATGAAAAATATTGTTAGCACAGCAAAAAAAAATTTAAAAAAATAAAAACACCTCTAAATCACATTGAGAAATTAAATAGTAAGGATATCACTAACAAAGAGAAATCGAAGTGGTCTTCTGAATTATCTAGTGTGATTTTTGTTCTATTCCACTACGGTGTCATTCGAACATTGCACGAAGTACGTAAACCAATTATAGTTAGGTATTAGGTTAATGTCCATTAATGACATCAATATTCTAAAGAAATGGTCATGTCGAAATTGTATGTTGCACAAAGTCCCTTTGGAGTTCTTCTCTATGGTGTCACCTTTCTAGGATTTTTTTCAACCTTCCTCCTAACTTTTGGTGTGCATATTCCTCCTAGTTTCCACCTCGTCCTCCATTCATTTTGGAGTTTAGTGTATTCATTTGTTAGTTCACATGTCAAGCCTACTTGAACTTGTAAGGGACTAATAGACAATTCTAATGTTGCATGAACATCTTCCTCAGTTGTTTCCAATATTCCATTGTCATAAAGCATTAATGTGTTACTTACTGGATTAAATTTTATTGGTGTTTGACCTCATGATGTTTCAATGGTACAACCTCTATTTTCAAATACGCATCCAAAAAATCAGGAACCTCAAAAAGATTCTCATCATGAGTCAAGGCATGAACTTCAATTCCATTAGGACATTTCTAAAGATTTGTGTGTCCACGTTTGATGTATGATGTCAGTTGTTGCACATAAAATCTTTCCTGCCAGCTGCTATTAATGCAGTCGATTTTGATGTGTACTTGCCTATCTGTTCAGCATGTGCCTATATTTAAGTTCAAATTGATAAATACAAATAATATATATAATAGGAAAAAATGAACACTTAACGATGTAGAGGTGAATAAGAACAATACATTACTATCAACAATGAGATTACATAAATATATGTGACTCCAAGTAGACATATTTTATTTTATCTTAGTTGGATCATTGTGTCCTGCTATTGGAGATTCTCTTTCACTGGCACATTCTAGACATAGTTGCTCAGTTTCTAGCGCAGGGCCACAGGTTGATGCGAAATGTTCGATATGCTCTTGGTTTTCTTACGTCGTGTGTGCTAATTTCCCTTGCAAGTCAATTTCAGCCTCATGAATAATTACCTAGTAGTCTATCTTGTTACTTGTCTTACCCCTTCTTCCATACTCCCAACAAAACTCCTTTTCATCTTTATTCCTTGTTATAAATTGATGAATGTCATATTTGAATAATTGTATGATTTTACACATCTTTACTATTTTACGTTCAGGTTTGGTGCTATTTATGATATTTTGTAGAGATCGACTAAGAGAACCTAAGCGTGTCTAGAAAGTCGATGAAGAATTATGCAAGGAGCCAAAGAGCCCACCAAAACTGGCCAAAAACCCGCAAGGGACATTGTTTACCTAAATGTACATCATAGTCAACCTAGGACAACATAAAAAGTCAACCCGAGTTGAGTAGATTTTACAGAATCAATAGGGCAAATCAACCAGAGCGCACCACGAGCTGTCTGTGGTAGGGGCTATGATCCATGATGGGTCCCACGGTCAGTCTTTAGGGCCCCTATTTCCCCAAATCGTCTAGATTTCTCACGGCTATTCCTTTTCCAAGTGACTGTAACGTTTGGCAACCTTCATTTTTACCATAAAAAGCCATTTTCCTACTTTCTTGGAACACTATTCCACCACCATATTCCATTCTATTCTACCTAGATTAGGATTTACATTAGATTAGAGGAAGAGAGAGGCAGTTCAAGTAAATATTTGCAAGCATTTCATCTATGGTTTGTAATGACGGTTCAAGTACAATGTTAGCTAAGCATTTCTTTTCTCTTATCTTCTCTCCACTTTTCTCATTTTAGATTTTTCGTAATTTTGATTTGGATTTTGTTGGTTTGATTTTGGATTTGGGCAAATAATAGTTAATTTCATGAGTTGCTATTAATGTCCTTGAGTATTGGATTGTTTTATCGAATCTTAGATGTTTATTGTCTTGTGAGGATCTTAATCACTTTCTTGAACATTTTGGTTATTAGATGAAGAACTAAAGGTTGAAATTCGGTACTAGGACCCTAGGATTTGACTTGATTGGGTGGGGTATTGAGAATGTCACACCAATTCACAAACCATGAATATGATAATTGCATGCTTGATGAACCTAGACAAATCGAGAGAACTTGATAAATTGTATTTGGTTAGATTTAGGTATTTCACTTCACCTTGAAAGAGAGTTGTGATGCTTTGATTATCGATTTTAAAACAACCAATTGAGGAAGAAGTGCTTAATTGATACATGAATTGAGAGATTGTATATTTTGTATAATTCCTTAATTTTTTATCCATTAGATTAGGTAGTAGATTAGTTTAGTTTTGGTCTCAAATTTTGACTTACTTAGCCTATGTTTAGGGGATAAAGCCTAATAAATCAACCTAATCGTTCTGGGAGATAACCTTGATTTCCTACAAAGGCATTGTGTGCTTGCGGCCTTGTCAAGCTTTTCGTGCCGTTGACAGGGACTAGTGTCGAATATTGGATTTTTCTTGATAGGTTTGTCTACGCATTTTTTTCCCTTAAAAAAAACCAAAAAAAATAATGAAAATAAAAAAAATCAAAACGATGAAAATTTTCCATTTCCCCAATTTGAGGATAAATTGTATTGGGGGTATTTTAAACTATTAAACATCTTGCTTGCTCAATGTGGTCATTATGTGGGCAAATGGGAGATTTCGGACATTATTGCTGAGGGTGTGACTAGTAAAACATGTATTCTTTTAGAGAACTTGGGCTTTCATGGTAAAAACTTTGATGTGGCATGGTATTTAATTGAGTAGATTGCCTGGGATTCATTTGAATTTGAGAAGGCTAGTTGTATTTCTGAATATTTATTCCTTGATCAATGTGCATTCTATGCTAGGTCTTATTATGCCCTTTTTTAGTTTTACTTGTGTAATTCTTCTGTCCATGATCTAAATTCCTGTCCTCATTATGCATGTTATACTCAACCTGACTTTGCGTCATCCGTAGGTAATGTTGATGCTGTCTTAATGTTACCTAATTCATCCTTTCTTTTAACTCAGTGCATAGGGCTTAAGGGGGGTAAGCCTTTTGGGTTTGTTGTTAGGTTTAGTCTTGTTGATGCATGTTTTGAGCCAGAAGATACTTTAGATGAAGTGCATGATCTAGATAATACTCCTTTGGAGTGGCCACATGATGTGTTTATACATCAGGAGTCTCCTAGCCTTGGTTTTGATAATATTGTTCTCCCAATCCTCTTGATCATTCTCGTGTTTCCCCTATGTGTTCATTACCCCCTCATTTCCCTAAGTATTACATTGATACGTCCATTGATAGTCCTATGATTTGTGATGTTAATGCTGATTTAGGCTATGAGGATAACATGTTTGATGCGCTTGATGGTTGTGTTCATGATTATGTGTCGCTAGGTTACTTTAGAGGGTATGATCCCTCCATTGATCCTTGTTGTGTATGCCTAGGATAGTTAACTAGGAAAATCATGTGGACTACATCCTTTAATCCTTCCCATGATTTTTCTAAGGCTATTGATACGGTTAAGAGGATATTTATTGTGTTTCGAGTGATTCTGGTTATTGCCTCTTACCTTGTATTTTCTAAATTATGGTCCCAAGAGTTTGATAAACTCCTACGTGCTTTAAGGACATCTAATTTGATGGGTTGTGCCCTGAAGTTGGGACAGAGTGGTTGATGCACCATTTGCCCTGTTTGCAAGGAGGCCTTAGGTTAGTTGTACTAAGCACCTAACCTTGTAAAATCGTTATGTTTTGTCACCTTTCCCTTCTCTTACTTTCATTCCTTTGAATAATAATGCTTTATCTGAGCATCGGGGAGGGGGTAGTTTCATGTTTTTCATTTTGATTTTTAGTTAGGAAACTCGTTAAAGCATGTAGGTTTAGGTTTTCTTTCTTTTGCAATGAAGTGTTGCATTTTAGATTTGCACATAAGATTTGGTATAGGGACGATGTGGACAAGTTTGAGGCAACCTCTAATGGTCATTTTCGTGAGCTTGAGTTACTTTTGGTGTTTAATCTCTTTTGGTGCTAAAATTTATGAAGATTTAGTAAATATTTCTTGTTTTAACCCCTTCACTTCATTGGGAACTATTTTACCCCTTGGTGTCCTTGGGACAAGTGCTGGTACATAAGAGTGATTTATGAGCTAATTGAGACTATGGTAGACGTCCTATGAGGCTTTGAGTCTTCCTCAGACTAATCATTATATTTGGTCTCGTGTTCTTTCATGTGTGTAGCTCTTCCATGTTGCACCTGTTGAACTTGCCTAGATTCTTATTCAAAACCACATTTGCAAGTGCGTAGTTTTTGATATGATAGAGACATTCTTTATCATTGAAAACCTTAGCCACATTGCCAAAAAGCCTACCCTTAAGTTAATTATTTATTCCCTTTGCTAGCCCCTTTGAGCTATGATCTTTTTCTTTTTATGACCACTTCATATTAGTCATTTGCCAAACACATATTCCTAATTTTTACGCCAAGTCTATGGAGCATCACTTCGTCTACGTAGTGGTTGGGGGTAATTGAGTTTAAGGAAGTTTTGGTATGTTGGTTTATTGAGGGATTGATGGTATTGTGTTGAGTTATTTTGATTAAGTTTTGATGATAACAAATCGAAGTGTGAAAATTTGTCCAAGTAATGTTGCTCCAAACACGATCTCCAAACAGGCCTAACTGGTGTTTTCTTTTTTGTATTAACTGGTTTGCTACATGTGAGAACAAGTCTTTAAAACAGGTTCTACTTGGTGGTTCTATATTAAGAACAACTCGATTGTAAAAGCATGTTGTTCCTGGACTCTAGCAAGATCAGCTCGATGTAAAGCATGTGGTTCCGAAACTCTAGCAATGCAAAGAACAACCCCAGCAAACAAGGTGGCCTTGGTGTTCACAGCAGCTCTACAAATCTTGGATAAGATGACTGGTTCAAAACAAGAAGTCTTGGGTATATAGGTTTTATTTATTTAGACTCTTGTTAATATGCCAATATTGAAAACGCTTTTTTAACACCTCTTGAATCGGTATTCGCACTAAGTACTTCAGAACACCAGTTGCGAACAACCCTGCAAACAGGGTGCCTAGGGTGGTTCTGAACTGAAGTGGCCATACCCGGTTATCGTTGAAAATTCATTTCGGTTGGCCAAAATCTCCAGTATACTTTTCTTAAACCCCAAGATTGCTATCTTTCTTGAAAGGATATTCCTTGAATATATTATGGGAGATTTGTGAAAATAGTTTTTGGGGAATTTGCCAAATCTAAATATTTTCCTTTGCCCATATTTTTGGATTTGATAAAAAATCCCAAAACTGAAGATTTCTGGTTGCTTTTGAATCTTCTTCACGACTATGAAAAGATAAGGGTTATCTCTTGAGATAATAAATCCCTGGTGACTTGGAAAAACATGCCACTAGCCGTTGGGAATATCTCTATTGAAAATCCTTTTCCAAACTTAGCTGAATTCTTCTCTTCTCCTTGGTTTTTGACCGTTGGGTTTTTTACATAAAAAGCTCAGCCCTTTCGCCTACACAGACAGTGAGACATTGAGAGAAAAGGGAAGAAAAAGAAAGCAAAGAGTGAAAACCTGGAAACACACAACATATAGGAAATTTCAAAAAGAGGTTTTTCTAGAAGAGTTTTTGAAGTATTCTTGAGAAAAGAAAAACCAACTCAAGTTGTGTTTAAACCAAGCTTTCGATATATTGGCATAATAGGATCTTCATTGTACCTTACATCTGCTTAGTAAGAAGCACCCCAGTAAGGTGTTTGTTGACCTTGATCTCAGATCAGTCAATAGTGAAAGAGTGTGTCCTAGTCGTGTGGACTTTGGACGTGTCCTATCTGGTGAGATTTGGACGTGGTGTAATCTGCCTTAGAGAAGGAGATTACGTGGTTGCAAGGTTGTAACAAGGTGTGTTATAATTGTAACGAGTTAAGCCCGGTTTAGTGCAGTGGTTAAATCCTACACGAGGTAGGTCGTGGTTTTTCACACATCAGTTGGGCTAGAGGTGTTTTCCACGTAAAAATTGTGTGTGCTTTATTTTTCCGCATTTATCTTGGTGATTTTCGCATTTGGTATATCTGAGAACACCCTCTGCAAACAAGTCATAGGGGTGTTTGTTATTTACAACGCGAAAATCAGACACCACAATTCACCCCCCTCTTGTGGTAGAATACTCACTAATTCAACAAGTGGTATCAGAGCAGGTTCTCTTTCAAATGGCTAACACCTTGAGAGATTCTGAAGATGAGTACACCAGAAGGAATTCTTGATGGGCAATCCATTACTCGTCCACCCTATTTCAATGGCCAACATTATAGTTGGTGGAAGAATAGGATGGAGAACTATATTCAGGCAGAAGATTATGAGTTATGGATGCTCATCAAGAACGGGCCCCTTGTTCCCACCAAGGTGCTTGAAGATGGCAAGATGATTCCCAAGGAACCCAAAGAGTTTGATGCTGAAGATTATAAGAAAATAGAAAAGAATGCTAAGGCCAAGAAGCTATTATATTTCGGCCTAGGTCCAGATGAATACACTCGCATCTCTGAGTGTGAATCAGCCCAAGCTATCTGGAACGCCCTGCAAGTTGCTCATGAAGGTACGAGTCAAGTTAAACAATCTAAAATTGAGCTACTTATGCGACAATATGAGTTGTTTGATATGGGTGATCGTGAAACTGTGATGGATATGTACACACGGTTTACCCACATCACAAACGAATTAAAATCTCTGGGAAAGTCTTTCACCACTGAAGAGTTGGTGAGGAAAATCCTCAGAATTGTACCTCGTATGTGGGAGGCCAAAGCGACAGCCATCCAAGAGGCTAAAGACATGAACAAGATCACCCTCGACGAGTTGATTGGCAATCTTCAAACCTATGAACTCAGAAAGGACTCACAACAAAAAGAGGAGCAGAAGAAGGATCGTGGGCTTGCCTTGAAAGCACATGAGGACACTGACTCTGACCTTGAAAATGAAGACATGGCCCTAATGACCAGAAAATTCAAGAAATTCTTCAAAAAGGTCAAGGAAAGCAACAAAAGAAAAGACTTCAGTAAGTCCAGAAACACCCCCAAAGAACAGCTCACAGGGTGTTTCAAGTGCGGCAAACCAGATCACTTAATCAAAAATTGTCCTCTGCTTCGAGAAGATCAGATGCCCGAACAACATCGAAAACAGGGTCGAAAACACCCTGTAAACAATCTGGGCAAGCGTTTCTCGAGAGCTATGCTGGCTGCTTAGGGAGATTCCTCTGAGGATGAAGGAGAATCTGAAGCTGAAGAAGAGGGTGTAGCACTGATGGCACAAAGTGATTCAGATTCAAATGATGAATCAACAATCAGCCTCTCAGATCTCAAGAACAAGGTACATGGTCTTAACAAAGCTACTTTAGAAGAACTTCTATATAATGTGATAGACACCTGTGCTGATCTAAAAAGAGAAGTTCGTGACCTAGAGCTTGAAAATGAAATTCTTAAAAATGAAAAACTTGGTTTACATGAAAATATTAACATGCTCAAAGAAAATCTCTTTATAAAAGAAGGAGATTATACTCGAGTGGAAGAAAAACTCTTTGAGGTGGAAGGAATGGTTGAAGACTTGCTCAAAGAGAACAAGAGCTTGCATGGTAATATAGAAAAATTAGAAACCGAACTTGCCATGACCAAGCGTTGGAACAAGTCCTCACAAGCCCTTGATTGGTTAAACACTCACCACAGTCGAAACAAAAAGGGACTTGGATATAAGCCTAAACGGACCGTTTACCCAATACATAGGAAGTATGTGGGATTACCTGAAAACATCGTTTGCTTTCATTGTGGTAAAACGGGTCATTATAGATACACTTGCCCTTTAAGAAAACATGCCAATGAAAAGAATGAAAGGTATGTGAAACAAATCTGGATTAGAAAAGATGAGCTTTACATGTCTAAAAGAATGGGACCCAAGTGGATCTGGGTTCCCAAAACTAACCCGTGATTTGTTTTGCAGGCTGAAGTGAGAGAGAACAACCTTACGAACAACCCCACCAACACCCTTAAAAACAGGCAGTTGTGGTTTGTTGATAATGGGTGTTCACGGCACATGACTGGTGAAAAATCAAATTTTCTCTCACTTACAGCTTTGAATGGTGGGAGTGTAGCATTTGGAAACGGCAAGTCTGGGACAATTGTTGGTATAGGCAATATTGGTAAAACTCTCTCCCACTCAATTGATAATGTGCACTTAATTGAGGGGTTAAAGCACAATTTGCTAAGTGTGTCCCAACTGTGTGAAAAGAACAACCTAGTACTGTTTTCAAAAACACGTTGCTTGGTTGTGAATGACGACACCGGAGATGTTGTGTTGAGGGGGAAGCGATGTCAAAATATTTATAAAGTTAGTATTTCCACTGTTCCCCAAAATAATCTGACTTATTTAAATGCATTAAATGATGATATAATGCTATGGCACAAGAGACTAGGTCATGCAAGCCTGTTCTTGTTAAATAAACTTGTTTCCAAGGATTTGGTTGTTGGACTACCTTCCATCAAGTATAATGATGACAAGGTATGTGAAGCTTGTGCAAAAGGAAAACAAGTCAGATCTTCTTTAAAATCTTAAAAGTGTGTAAGCAATTCCCGACCTCTTGAGTTATTGCATATTAATTTATGTGGTCCCACGAGGATAGCTAGTAGAGGAGAGAAAAGGTATGTGCTTGTAATAGTGGATGATTACTCTCGATTTACTTGGACCCTGTTCTTGGCCTCCAAGGATGAAACTTTTGAGAATTTTATTGCCCTTCTCAAAAAGGTTGAAAAGAGAGTAGGACACTCATTGGTTAGCTTGAGGTCTGATCATGGTACTGAAATTGAAAATGCAAGCTTTACAAAATTTTGTAATGAACATGGTGTTGATCAAAACTTCTCAGCCCCAAGAACACCCCAGCAGAATGGGGTGGTTGAACGAAAAAATCGTACCTTAGAAGACATGACTAGAACAATGCTTATTGCTAGTGGTCTTCCTAAGAACTTTTGGGCAGAAACTTTGAACACATCATGTTACATTATAAACAGATGCATGATTAGACCCATTTTGAATAAAACTCCTTATGAACTTCTTAAAGGCAGAAAACCCAACATTATGCATCTAAGAACATTTGGTTGTAGATGTTTCGTGCATAACAACGGGAAGAATGCCTTAGGAAAGTTTGATCCTAGGAGTGATGAGGCAATATTTCTTGGTTATTCCTCTCACAGTAAGGCATACAAAGTCTTTAACAAAAGAACCTTGTGTGTTGAGGAAAGTGTGCATGTGTTTTTTGATGAATCTAACTCCTTAAATGAGAGTAATGCACAGGATGAAGAGTTTGAATTAGGTCTTGTCCAAAAGGAGCTGTTGAATCAAGAAAAAGAAGGTGAGAACACCCTGAAGGAAACAGGTACAGAAGCTGTTCCTCAAAGCGACAGGCAAGGTGAACTTCAAACAGGGGGAAACACCGTTGAACCCTATTCGGAACCATGTTCTTCAGGAACCAGTTTGCAAACAGGTGCAGAAACAGGATCAGGAGGTATTCTTGAGCCTGATCCTACACACACTTCAGTTAGAACAAAACATGTGTCTGTGGATCAAATTAATCCAAGACCATGGAAGCACCATAGTTCTCACCCTCTTGATCAAATCTTGTCAGATATTAATACTGGAGTGCAAACTAGATCTAAACTTAAGAATTTTTGTGCTTTCTATGCTTTTCTTTCTAACCTTGAGCCAAAAAGTGTGAATGAAGCTCTTGCAGATTCAGATTGGATCACGGCTATGCAAGACGAACTTCATCAATTTGAAAGAAACAAAGTGTGGCACCTTGTACCTAAACCTGCAGAGAGAACAATCATTGGAACCAAGTGGGTATTCCGAAATAAGCTAGAGGAGTCAGGTACAGTTACTAGGAACAAGGCACGACTGGTGGTTCAAGGGTACAACCAAGAAGAAGGGATTGATTACGAAGAAACCTTTGCACCAGTTCCTAGAATTGAGGCTATTCGAATCTTAATAGCCTTTGCTGCTCATATGGAAATCAAGCTATATCAAATGGACGTGAAAAGTGCATTCCTAAACAGATAGCTTAAAGAAGAGGTGTATGTCAAACAACCCCCTGGTTTTGAAAATGGTGATTTCCCAAATCATGTTTTTAAACTTGACAAAGCACTTTATGGTTTAAAACAAGCTCCAAGAGCTTGGTATGAACGGTTGTCAAGCTTTTTACTTGAAAATGATTTTAGAAGAGGCAAGGTAGACAATACCTTGTTTCTGAAATCTAAGCGGGAACATCTATTGATTGTCCAAATATATGTAGATGACATTATATTTGGTGCGACTCATCATGATTTATGCAATGAATTTTCAAATATGATGAGGAGTGAGTTTAAGATGAGCATGATGGGTGAGCTTAATTTTTTCTTAGGCTTACAAATCAAGCAAACTCCAAACGGCACCATGATCCATCAACAAAAGTATATCAAGGAGCTACTTAAGCGTTTTAGGATGGAGTCAGCCAAACCCATAGACACTCCTATTTCTCCTACAACCAAGTTGGTTGTGGATGATGGGAGTCCCTCAGTTGAGGAGAAACTCCATAGGGGCATGATTGGGTCACCCCTATACCTAACCGCTAGTGGACCGGATATCGTTTTTAGTGTTGGTTTATGTGCCCGTTTTCAGTCTAGTCCTAAAGAGACTCATCTTAAGGCTGTTAAACGGATACTAAGATACTTAAAGCATACACCTGATTTAGCTCTATGGCATCCTAGAGGTTGCAATCTTGATCTTGTTTGATATGCTGATGCTGACTATGCAGGTTTCCTAGTTGATAGAAAGAGTACCTCAGGTATGGCTCATTTTCTTGGACCTTGTTTGGTATCTTGGGCTACCAAGAAGCAACATTCTGTTGCCATGTCCACAGCAGAAGCTGAATATGTTGCAGCAGCTTCATGTTGTGCTCAACTGTTGTGGATAAGACAACAGCTTAAGGATTTTTGTGTTGACACTGGATGCATTCCTATTTTTTGTGACAATACTAGTGCTATTAACATTGCCAAAAACCCATGTCAACACAAAAGGACACAATATATTGACATTCGACATCATTTCTTGAGAGATAATGTCGAAAAAGGTTTAATTTCTATGAATTTCTGCTCAACGGATAATCAAATTGTTGATATATTCACTAAGGCTCTAGCTTGGGATCAATTCGAGAGTAACAGGCTAGAGTTGGGGTTAGTAAAAACACCCTGAGAACACCTGTTCTCAGAGGTTGACCAAAGCTGACAAAAACACCCCATAATACCTGTTCCATATTCTTGTTTGAAAGTGTTCTTATTTCAGTGGCGTTTGATTAAAGAATATGTGTAGTCTTGTGTGCCAATGTGACGATATACTGCTGTCTTGGGAGATGGAGAAAGAGTAATCATGACATATCTTCGAAAGAGAGAAGCATACTCAAGAACAAGCGGCTAGATCAGGTACGCATTGATTGTGTTTAATGCTTGTTGCTTGCTCAACTTCTAGGTATTCCCTAGATGGCCCTTCTTAACGGGCAGGGAGTTTAAAAGCCCTCGTGCGTGCGTCTTCCCTGTCTTGCTATCTCTCTCAACCCTGTTCTTAACTTCAAAACCCTAGCAAAACCCTCAAAACCCAAAAATCTCTCCTGCTTTAATGGCTTCCAAAACCAATTCGTCACTCCTCTCTGAGAACAATAGCATGATTATACTTGCAAATTCGGCTTCTCCTAGCCCAATTACCAACACAACCTTCGGGTATATCACTCAGATAAACCTCAAAAATATTGGGCTTGATTTGTGCGATATTCCCTACTCCTTTGGTTGGGAATTAGTGCTGTATGTGGGGACAATCCCTTGTCCCATCTCTTCTGTAGCAGGTGCTGGTTCTCTGGGGTTTCAAGAACAATTCTGAACAAACTCAGAATCATTTGATGGGGATTTTGAACCCTGTTCTTCTTCACCCTTGGAAACAACTCAAAGAACAGGGGATGTGTTCTTCGATGATTTGTTCTTCGATCTGGAGGAGGACTCTTATGAGAAATCAGGAGAAAATCCTGTCCAAAAGGATGACTCCGTTCCTCTAGTCTCTAAAACTGGAGAGAAGAGGAAAAGGGTAAAGACGGTGGCTAGGCGTACCCGAACGCCAAGAACAAGACAACAACCAAGGTGTCGCCCCTCTCTAACTCCCTCTTCTCCTCCTTCTCAACCTTCTCGCAAATCTGCGAGAATTGGTTCCAGATCGACGCCAAGATCCTCCAAACTCTCTGTTCCCATCATCGAGGAGATTTCCTCAGGGGTCTCGAGTTCTGACTCTGAAGACTCCACCTTCAAACAGGGGACACCGGTGTTTTCGGAGTCCTCTGATGATCAACCTCCTAAACTAGCCACTAAACCTGCTGTGAAGACCTTTCCTGCGAAAACACCCCTCAAGCGGAAGCCCAGAACAACCCCCCTACCAGAAACTACCACCTCTGTTCTTGCCTCCAAACGCCCAAAACAGTTCACTCCCTCTCCCATGTCTGATAGACATGCGCAGTTGCCTAAGCGCAATGTCGTCAGGGGGAAGGTAGTATCTGTTAATTTCTTTGCGGAACAAGGTCTGGGGATGTTCTTGACCAAGCTTCGCACCCAAGGCTGGCATGACTTGTTTGCGAACACCCAGTTGGGGTGTTCTGTGCCTGAGTTGGCTGAGTTTTACGCCAACTGCAGAGTCACCGACGGGGTGGTGAAAAGTTCAGTAAGTGGGCAAAGCATCTAGCTTGATGCGCCCACACTTGGAAAAATTTTGGGAGTACCCTCACAAGGCTTTGATGTGTATGTGAGGGAGGACAAAACAGCCCTGGAACCAGCCAGGCTCCTTGAGGTGTCAAAACGCCTCAGTCACAAACAGGGTCTGAGAACACCCTCTTCTGTCAAAAAGGACGATCTGATTCCTCTCCACCAACTCCTTTTCGTGTTCATCATTAAGAACGTGATTCCAAGGGGTCAAGGGAGAAACTCAGCAGACCTTTTCGATCAGTGCCTGATCGACTTATTGGATAGGTAGGAACCCATCAATCTTCCGGGAATCATGATTCGCCACATTGGGCGAATTGCGAACACCACCCAGACTCATGATCTCGGGTATGGGTTTCTGCTGACAAGGGTGTTTGAGCACCTTGGGATAGTGCTCACACGAGGAGTGGCGGCCCAAATCATTGATGAGATTGGGATTGACACCCTGCTAGGGTGTGGCTATGACGTTGGTGAAGGGTCAGTCTCCAAACAGGGTCGTCGACCACCTCGACCACCTGTTTCTGGGCAACCTACCATCAAGCTTGAGGCTGTTCTTGAGGACAATGCTCGCCTCAAGGATGAGCTCTCAGCTGTCAAGGCTGCTCTTGCTGAGGAACAAGCTCTCTCTGCCAAGCGTGCTCTTCTCTCCACTCTTGCCCCTAGCATTCCTCCTTTGCAAACGAAACCACCCTCTGCCCCTGATTGTCAAGCTTGTTCTCTGTTTTTGTGGTTTGTTGCAATGGTATTGCATTGATTATTAATGAAATATCTGCTTGCAGTCTTTCTTGCTTGTTGTTTCTTAAGCTTTATACGCTTTACCTTATGTTGTTCTTGCTTTTTATGATGCCAAAAGGGGGAAGCAGAGTGAGAAACCAATTGACAAAAACCTTTTGATTGAATATGAGAACGAAGGAGAGTGAAAATGACTTACGTGGATCACTATCAGCATTCATTTTTTTTATGTTGTTTTGTAAATATGGTCACTTGGTTTGTCATCATCAAAAAGGGGGAATTTGTTGAGTTATTTTGATTAAGTTTTGATGATAACAAATCCAAGTGTGAAAATTTGTCCAAGTAATGTTGCTCCAAACACGATCTCCAAACAGGCCTAACTGGTGTTTTCTTCTTTGTATTAACTGGTTTGCTACATGTGAGAACAAGTCTTTAAAACAGGTTCTACTTGGTGGTTCTATATTAAGAACAACTCGATTGTAAAAGCATGTTGTTCCTGGACTCTAGCAAGATCAGCTCGATGAAAAGCATGTGGTTCTGAAACTCTAGCAATGCAAAGAACAACCCCAGCAAACAAGGTGGCCTTGGTGTTCACAGCAGCTCTACAAATCTTGGACAAGATGACTGGTTCAAAACAAGAAGTCTTGGGTATATAGGTTTTATTTATTTAGACTCTTGTTAATATGCCAATATTGAAAACGCTTTTTAAACACCTCTTGAATCGGTATTCCAACTAAGTACTTCAGAACACCAGTTGCGAACAACCCTGCAAACAGGGTGCCTAGGGTGGTTCTGAACTGAAGTGGCCATACCCGGTTATCTTTGAAAATTCATTTCGGTTGCCCAAAATCTCCAGTATACTTTTCTTAAACCCCAAGATTGCTATCTTTCTGGAAAGGATATTCCTTGAATATATTATGGGAGATTTGCGAAAATAGTTTTTGGGGAATTTGCCAAATCTAAATATTTTCCTTTGCCCATATTTTCGGATTTGATAAAAAATCCCAAAACTGAAGATTTCTGGTTGCTTTTGAATCTTCTTCACGGCTATGAAAAGATAAGGGTTATCTCTTGAGATAACAAATCCCTTATAACTTGGAAAAACTTGCCACTAGCCGTTAGGAATATCTCTCTTGAAAATCCTTTTCCAAACTTAGCTGAATTCTTATGTTCTCCTTGGTTTTTGACCGTTGGGTTTTTTACATAAAAAGCTCAGCCCTTTCGCCTACACAGACACTGAGACATTGAGAGAAAAGGGAAGAAAAAGAAAGCAAAGAGTGAAAACCTGGAAACACACAACATATAGGAAATTTCAAAAAGAGGTTTTTCTAGAAGAGTTTTTGAAGTATTCTTGAGAAAAGAAAAACCAACTCAAGTTGTGTTTAAACCAAGCTTTCGATATATTGGCATAATAGGATCTTCATTGTACCTTACATCTGCTTAGTAAGAAGCACCCCAGTAAGGTGTTTGTTGACCTTGATCTCATATCAGTCAATAGTGAAAGAGTGTGTCCTAGTCGTGTGGACTTTGGACGTGTCCTATCTGGTGAGATTTGGACGTGGTGTAATCTTCCTTAGAGAAGGAGATTACGTGGTTGCAAGGTTGTAACAAGGTGTGTTACAATTGTAACGAGTTAAGCCCGGTTTAGTGAAGTGGTTAAATCCTACACGAGGTAGGTCGTGGTTTTTCACACCTCAGTTGGGCTAGAGGTGTTTTCCACGTAAAAATTGTGTGTGTTTTATTTTTCCGCATTTATCTTGGTGATTTTCGCATTTGGTATATCTTAGAACACCCTCTGCAAATAAGTCATAGGGGTGTTTGTTATTTACAACGCGAAAATCAGACACCACAATTCACCCCCCTCCCTCTTGTGGTAGAATACTCACTAATTCAACATATTGATCACTTAGTTATGTTTGCCTCTTGTTTGGGTTGTGTAAATATGAATTAGGTTGTAAGTTGATAATTCGTAATCCTATTCCTTCCAATAATTGATATTTTCAATTCATTTCCCATAAAAAGAAGAAAAGAAAGGAAGAAAAAATGTCATGTTCAAGGGAAAAAAAGAAAAGATAAAGGAAAGAAAAAAACTGAGTGATTGGCATTGGGCATCTAAATAGCTTGAGTTCCTGTCTTTGTTAATTTATTTCCTACATGATTCATTAGGGCATGTTCATTGAATTGTTAGAGGTAGTGGAGCACTGGTTAACTTCCGAGTTTCTTGGTGCCTTGTTGGTTGATCCCTAGTCGTTAAGCTACATAGCTCCACATTGCCTAAATTTATTACTCCACTCCTTTCCCTTAACCCTTTTAGCCCACGTTACAACCAAAGTAAAGTCCTCTTGATTGTCTTGTGCACATTGAATTTTTTGTGGAGGAGAATTTGAGAGTCTTGGTGAGCATATGATAGATTGCATCTTTCGAATGAGTCTTGAGCAAGCCTATGCTATATTTCAAACACATGATTGGGAGTGATTCACAATTCCCAAGAGTGAGGTTCTATCGGTCCATTTGGCCCCAATCAATTCCATGTGCTTACACGATGTGCTTTATGGTTCTTTGGGGGTGATATAGTCTAATGTCAAACTTGTGGTCAAATACCTCTTCGAAAAAATTCACCTTCTCCTGATTTCAAAATATTTTGCGCACTATAAGGGGTTGTGGTTGATTGTTATGCTTCCTTGCGATGTGCTATGAGTTGCCCAGTTTGAGGTGGTTGGCCTGTTTTGAATCGTAGATGTATCTCCCCTTATCGGTTTTCTTTATTATTTCGTTATGGACAGGTAAAGGTTTAAGCATGGGGGAGTGGTGAATGTCATATTTGTGTAAGATTTCATGAGTGTTTTGGCATCATTTTAGAGGATCAAAGTGCTTCATTGTGTGATTTTATGCCTTTTTCTGTTTTATGTGTGGGTTTGGTGTTGTTGATGATATTTTGCAGAAATTGGCCAGCAGAACCAGCGTGTGTCTACAAAATCGATAACAATTATGCAAGCGGCCAAAGAGCCAACAAAAATTCGCCAAAAACCCACAAGGGATATCGTTCTCCCAGATGTACATCATGGTTAACCCGGGATAGCATACACAGTAAACCTAGAATGACCAGATTTTACAGAAATCTATAGGACAAAGCAACCAAAGGGCACCATAGTCTATCCATGATAGGGGCCAAGGTTCACGGTGCCCCCTATTTACCTAAAATCAGCTAGTTTTCTTCACGGCTGTCTATTTTCTAAGCGATGGTAACATTTGGAAGCCTTAATTCCCGCTTCAAAAAGCCATTTTACTGCATCATTAGAACACTATTCCATCTCCATATTCCATTCCATTCTACCTAGATTAGGATTTAGATTAGATTAGAGGAAGAGAGAAGGAATTGAAGTGAAGATTTGCAAGGATTCCATCCCGGGTTTGTAATGATGATCGAAATGCTATCTTGGCTGAGCAATTCTCTTCTCTTTACTCATTTTAGATTTCCATTTTGTAATTTTCATTAGGATTTTGTTCATTTGATTATGGATTTATATAGTTAATTTCTTGATTTGCTGTTAATCTTCTTGAGTATTTTGGAATTGCGAGATTGTTTTATCGAATCTTAAACGTTTATTACCTTGTGAGTAACTTGATCACTTTCTTGCATGTTTTGGGTATTGGGTGCCGAATGGAAGGGTGAAATTCGATACTAGAACCCTAGGATTTAACTTGATTCTCAGCAATCTTGAGAATGTCATACCAATTTAGAACCCACAAATATAATAATTGCATGCTTAACGAACCTAAATAAATCAAAAGCCATTGAGAAATGGTAATTCGTTTGATTTACATACTTTACTTCACCTTGGAAAAGGGTTGCTATACGTTGATTATCGGTTTTAAAACAACCAATTAAGGATGAAGTGCTTGATTGGCGCATGAATTGAGAGATTGCTTATTTTGTACATTGCTTAATTATTTAACCATTATATTAAATAATAGATTAGTTTAGTTTCAATCTAAAATTTTGATTTGCTTAGCCTATGTTAAGGGGATAAAGCCCAACAAACAAACCTAATTCTCGTAGGAGACAACCTTTATTTGCTAAAGCGCCACCGTATGCTTCTAGCCTCATAAAAAACCATCGGTCATTGCATCTCTTTCCTCTAAATCCAACTCTATCCAGATAAAAGAGTTGTAGTTCATAGCAAGAATAAATGTTAATTTGTACATCTTATAATGATTGACATTTCAAGTATTAGTGAACAAGCAAATGTGATGTAATCAACAAATACATCTAACTTAATGAAAAATATTATTTAGATGACTGAATAAAAAAATGAGCAACATCTCAAAATCACATTGAGAAATTAAATTGTAAGGATTTCACTAACCATAAGAAATAGGAGTGGTCTTCTGAAACATCAAGTGCGATTTTGCTTCCATTCCATGAGGTGGTCATTCAGACATTGTAGGAGATACAGACCCCTATTATAGTTAGGTATTTGGTGAACATCCATCGACGACTTCAATATTATGAAGAAATAATTGCCTTTCATACTCCCGATGGTCTCCTCTCTCTTGGGTTTGTTAAAACATCTTCCTAACTTTTGGTGTGCATGTTCTCGCAAGATTCCACCTTGTCCTACATTGAAATTTTGTGTTGCACAAAGTCTCTTTCTAATTGTTGTCCATGCTCTCCCCTTTAAATGATTTTTTTCAACCATCTTCCCAACTTTTTGTGCCCCTATTCTTCAAAGATTGCACCCTCTCCTCCATTATTTGAGGACTTTGGTGTATT
Organism: Selenicereus undatus; assembly: GCA_017589665.1. Classification (NCBI taxonomy): domain Eukaryota; kingdom Viridiplantae; phylum Streptophyta; class Magnoliopsida; order Caryophyllales; family Cactaceae; genus Selenicereus; species Selenicereus undatus. The sequence goes on from JACYFF010019584.1 coordinate 37,853,695, forward strand.
CATTTGTTTGTTCGCATTTCAAGGCTACTTGAACTTTTGGCGGACACATAGGCAGTGACAACATTGCATGAATATCTTCCTCAGTCATCCCCAATACCCCACTGTCAGAAAGCTTACTTGTCCTACTATATTAAAATTTTACAAACAATCAACCTTGGTGCTGCTATTGCAGATTCTCCTTCACTGCCACATTCTAGGCAAGGTTGGTAAGCGGTTGCAGGAGGCCATGGGTTGATGCGAAAGGTTTAGTATGCTCTTATTTTTCACGCTTGTGTGCTGATTTCGCTTGAAAGTTAATTTCACTTTCACGAGTAATTTTCTGATAGTCTAGCCTAATAATTGTCCTATGCCTTTCATGTTCTCCAGGGAACTCATTTTGATCTTTATTTCTTTGTTCTACTGCATCTATTGTCCAATACTGTTGTTGAAAACCATTAGTCTTTCCATCTATTCCCTCTAAATTCAACTCTATCTGAATAAAAGAGTTCAATACTGTTTGATAGGCACCTGCCTGTTCGTTCAACTTGCACCTATATTTAAATTTAAAATGATAAATACTATTGATAGATAACAGGAAAAAAGAAACACACAATTGATAAATAAACAACAAGAATACATTACTATCAACAACAGGATTACGTAAATGTACATGACTCAAAGCAGACGTATTTTATTTTACATCAATTAAATAATTGGTGCTGCTATTGCAAACTCTCTTTCACTGCCACTTTCTAGTCAAAGTTGCTTAGGAGCCGGTGGGCTAGGTGTCGATGCAGAAGGTTCTGTATGCTATTAATTTTTTTGTGGCATGTACGTCAATTATGCCTGCAAGTCAATTTCACTTTCATGCATAATTTTCTGATAGTCTACCCTATCAACTCTCTTTCCCCTTTCATATTTTCTTGGGAACTCCTTTTCATCTTTATTTCTTTGTTCTACTACATTTGTTGTGCAATGTATTGTCATTGAAAACCATCGATTTTTGGATCTTTTTGCTCTAAACGTAACTCAATCTAAATAAAAGACTTATAACTCATAGCAAGAATAAGTGTTAGTTTGTACATCTTATAGTGAATCACATTTCAAAGATTATGGAAGAAGAAAATGTGAGGTAATGAGCAAATACATCTAACTAAATGGAAAATATTATTTAGACAAGTTAATAAAAAGGTGAACAACATCTTCAAAGATGCGCGCGAATTATAGTCCGGTATTTGGTTAACTACCATCAATGACTCCAATATTGTAAAGAATAAGCCCATATCATACTCCTGATAACGCATATCAAAATTATGTGTAGCACAAAGCCTCTTTGGAATTCTGCTCTATGGTCTCCTCTGTCTCGAATTTTTTCAACCTTCTTCCTAACTATTGTTGTCCCTGGCCTTCCATGATTTCACCTTATCCAACATTGTTTGAGGAGTTTAGTGCATTCATTTGTTTGTTCTCATGTCAAGGGTACTTGAACTTCGAATGGACCCATAGGTAGTTCTAACGTTGCATGAACACCTTCCTCAGTTATCTCGAATGTTCTATTGTCAGAAAACTTCAATGGATTACTTGCTGCATCAAAATTTTATTGGCATTCGACCTTGGTAATGCTTTAATGCTATAACCTCCATTTTTAATATTAAAAAAAAATTTAGGATCCTCAAAAAGATTATCATCCTGAGTCAAGGCGTGAACTTTAGCTTCAATAGAAGATTTTGGAAGATTTGTGCTTCCATGTCCGATGTATGATGTCACTTGTTGTGCAGAAAAGCTTTGCTTAGAGGTTGTTATTGCTACAGCCGATCTTGGTAGTCACTTGCCTATCCGTACCGCATGTACCTATATAAAAAGAAAACTGAATAGTCGATAATGTAGAAGTAAACATGAACAAAACATTACTATCAACAATAGGATTATAGAAATAGAGCAACTGAAAGTAGTTGTATTTTATTTTACGTCAATTCAATCAATGGGTGTTGCGTCATGTGTACCGATTTTGTTTTCAATTCAATTTCGCTTTCTTGCTCTCCAACGACCTCATTTTCATTTTTATTTCTTTGTTCAACTGCATCAGTTGTCCAAAGTATTGTTGTTGGAAACCATCAGTTTTGCATCTCTTTCCTTTAAACTCAACTCTACACAAATATAAGGCTTGTAATTCATGGTAAGAACAAATGCCAATTTGTACATCTTATAACGAATCACATTTCAAACATTACTAGAAAAGAAAATGTGAGGTAATATAAAAATACATCTCACTCAATGAAAAATATGATTCGGACAATTGAACATCTTTAGATAACATTGAGTAAGTAATAAGGAAGGATTTCACTGATCATGTGAAACAGGGGTGATCCTCTAAAACATCTACTGGGGTTTTGTTTCCGTTCCGTAACTATGTCATTTAGACATTGCAGGAGATATGCAAGCCAATTATAGTCACGTATTTGGTTAACATCCATCAACAGCTTCAATATTCTGAAGAAAAATTCGTCATTTGTACTCCTAATAATGCATGCCGAAATAATGTACAGCACAAAGTCGCTTGGAATTATTCTCCATGGTCTCCTTTTTCTAGGATTTTTTTCAACCATCTTTCTAACTTTTATTGTCCCTGTTTTTCTAAGATTTCGCATTGTTCTCTATTGTTAGAGAAGTTTGATGTATTTATTTGTTGGTTCATATGTCGAGTGTATTTGAATTTCTAATGGACCCGTAGGCAGTGCTAAAGTTGCGTAAACATCTTCCTCTGTCATTTCCAACATTCTTTTTTCTGAAAGCTTTAATGCATTACTTGCTGAATCAAAATCGTATTGGCATTTGACCTTGGTAATGTTTCAATGCTACAGCCGCCGTTTTCAAATATTCATCCAAAAAATTAGGATCCTCATAAAGATTCTCATCCTAGGTCTAGGCATGAACTTCAACATCATTAGGAGATTTTTAAAGATTGGTACCTCCATGTCCAATGAGTGATCTCACTTTTTGTGCAGAAAATCTTTTCCCAGAGGCGGCTATTGCTGTAGTGGATTTTGATAGGGACTTGCCTGTCCTTTCGACATGTACCTGTATTTAAATTCACATTAATGAATACCATAAATATGTATAATACGAAAAATGAATTGTTACCAATATAGAAGAGAAGAAGAACAAAACATTACTATCAATTATAGGATTTCATAAATATATTTAACTCGAAGTGGATGTATTTTATTTTAACTCAACTGGATTAATGGGTGCCGCTATTGGATGTTCTCTTTCACTGCCACATTTTAGACATGGTTGCTTAGGGGTTGGTGGAAAGCCTTGTGTTGATGCCAAAGGTTCGGTATGCGCTTGGTTTTAGCATAAGCATCTTCGTCAGTCATCTCCAATATTCCACTGTGAGAAAGCTATAATGTATTACTTGCTGTATCGAAATTTATTAGCGTTCAACCTTGGAAATGTTTCAATGCTATAGCCTCCATTTTCAAATATTTATAAAAAACATTACGGTGCTTAAAAAGATTCTCATCCTAAGTTCGGGAATGAACTTTAGCTTTAGTAGGAGGTTTATAAAGATTTGTGCTTCCATGTCCGATATATGAAGTCACTTTTTGTGTAGAAAATCTTTGGGCCGAGGTTGCTATTGCTGCAGTTGATTTTTCATAGGTACTTGCCTATCTAATCGACATGTCCCTGTATTTAAATTCACATTGATAAATACTATTAACATTTGTAGTAGGAAACATGAACAATTAATGATGTAGAAGTGAACAAGAACAAAATGTTACTGTCAGTAATAGGATTGCGTAAATACATGTAACTTGAAGTAGATGTATTTTATTTTACCTCAATTAGATCATTTGGTCCAGCTATTGGGGGTTCTCTTTTAGTGCCACATTTTGGACATGGTTGCTTAGCTGTTGGTGAAGAGCGGTGCACTACTAAAAAAAGGGTTACTAACAACGAAAAATTTTATAGTTCAAGACCTATTTTAACGTCGTTGAAGATTTGAACGACCAAAATAAAAGTATTAATGAGAACATGGAAAATTTCATCATCAATGTCAATAATGATGAAAAAAGTTCTTGTTGTCACTCTTTAGTCACTCACGGTGTATCAAATGTATTTATCAAGCCAATCTAGTGTACTCATTATTTTGAACCAAACTATACATCTGCAAGTCCTTAACCCGTATCAGCAACCTATCTTAGAAAAGGCCAAAACCACTCTCCCATTTGTCATCATTAAGGCCTTTTCCTTTGTAATCTCATTTATCTCATTGTGGTTTATTTTACTTTCATTTAATTTATATTGGATTTAATTACTTTAATTAATTTGGTTTTGAAGTCATGTTGAAATATCCAAGTTATGTATACAATTTAATTACTCAATTTCCATTAAACATACTTTTACTTCTTTCAATTATGTGAGGAATGATCATTTACTTACTACACATACCTACAATGACATTTATGAAATAGAGTCGAGGCCTAATTATCATTCCCCGTTATGCATAAGTGTTATCAAGTCATAACAAATTTATGAAGTCAGATGACATTCTTTTAAAGACTCAAGCTACGTCCATTGTCTGTATCTTCAGAAAGCATAACATGTTTATCAACTTATAACTCTTAATGAGTTTATCAATTAATCAGTTTATACAACTGTTTGCCATTTAACTTGTGACCCCGTCACTTGTCATCTACAAGGCATCAGCCCATCATTTACTCGCTGGCTTCAGGCCAACTCTTGATCAGATTGGCTGGTGTACACCTATGTATAGATCACATCATTGCAAGAGGTTGACATCTACATAATAATGAGCTATTTAGTTTCATATTACTTTCATTTTCATTCTTATTGCGACCTTAAGGAATTACAAAGGCGTGCACCCATCAGCAGTGTTTCTACAATCATTTTACAATACAGGAATGCATGTATTGAGTTTTAGCTCACATTTTTGAATTGTTTTCATGTTTTCCATTTTAGGTGATGAAGCATCACGTGTTTTCCCTTTTAGCAAGCCCTTTTAGAAGTCATGAGAAGCTCACAGTGGATTCAGCACAACACCAACGTTAGGATCGACCTCAGGGTGAAGTTGGGTCTGTATTCAATATACTTGTGTAGTGCGGAGTGCAGGTTAGCACATGGTATGATTCAATCGATTGTATTGAAATTGAACTATTATTGACTTTGGTCTCATAGTGTTTCAGTTTAATAGATATTGTCATTTGAACATGAGTTGCAAGATTAAATGGTTTCAGTGAGCCTTGTCCTTATTAGGACGACAACAGTGCCTTCTATCATTAAGTCTCCCATTGCAGTTTTCCGTAAATCATGTCATTAGCATTTTGTGGGCGATATACAAGCCAAGAACTTCATCTTCATTAGGAGATTTCTGAAGATTTGTGCATTGATGTCCGATATATGATGTCACTTATTGCACAAAAAATATTTGCCCAGAGACTGCTATTGCCGAAGTCAAAATTGATAGGCACTTGCTTTTTAGATGGCAAATACTTGTATTCAAATTCACATTGATGAACACATTAATATATGTAACAGGAGAAACGACCAATTACTGATGTAGAAGTGAACATGAACAAAACAAAACAATCAAAAATAGGATTACATAAATGTATGTAACCCAAAGTAGATGCATTTTATTTTACCTCAATCGGATCATTACGACCAGCTATTTGAGGTTCTCTTGCACTACCACGTTCTTGCGATGGCTCGTCAAGGGTTAAGGGACAACCATGGGCTGATGTCGAAGGTTCCGTATGCGCTTGCTTTTCTGGTGCCATCTGTGCCGATTTCGTTTGCAATTCAATTTGACTTTCATGAATAATATCTTTAGAAAGCATCGGTCCTTCCATCTCTTTCCCCTAAACTCAACTTTATCTAATGAATCACATTTTATACATTATTGAACAGGAAAATGTGAGGTAATGGGCAAATACTTCTCACTCAATGAAGAATACTATTCAGATAAGCGAATAAAAACAACACGAACATCTCTAGATCACAATGAGAAACTAATTAGTATGGATTTCACTAATCTTGTGAAACAAGGGTTGTCCTCTAAAATATTAGCTAGGGTTTTGTTTTCATTCCACTGTTGTCAGAAAGCTTTAATCTATTACTTGCTGGATCAAAATTATTTTGGTGTTTTGCCTTGCTAATGTTTCAATGCTACAACCTCCATTTTCAAATATTCATCAAAATAATTAGGGTTCCTAAAAATATTCACATCCTCAGTCCAAGCATGAACTTCAACTTCATTAGCAGATATCTAAAGACTAGTGCATCCATGTCCGATGTATGCTGTCACTTGTTGCATAGAAAATCATTGTTGAGAGGCTGAGAGGCTGCTATTGTTGCAATCGATTTTGATAGGGACTTGCCTATCCATTTGGAATGTATCTGTATTGAAATTCACCTTGACAAATACTATTACTGTATATAGCGGGAAAAATGACCAATTATTGACGTAGAAGTCAACAGGAATAAGACATTACTATTAATAATTGGATTGAAAAAATATGTGTAACTCAAAGTATATGTATTTTATGTTACCTCAATTGGATCGTTGGGTCCTGCTGTTAGAGGTTCTATTTCAATACCACGTTCTGGACATGGTTGCCCAAGGGCTACTGGAGAGCTATAGGTTGATGCCGAGGGCTCAACATGTGTTTGGTTTTCTTGTAGAATGTGTGCCGATTTCCTTTGCAATTCAATTTTCACTTGCATGAATAATCATCCGATAGTCTACCCCTTCAGTGCTCTTCAGGGAATTCCTTTTCATCTTTATTTCTTTGTTCAACTCCGTTAGTTACCTAATGTATTATTGTTGGAAATCATCGGTCTTTGCATCTGTCTCCTCTAAACTCAACCATATATAAATATAAGACTTTTAATTCATATCAAGAATAAATATTAGTTTGTACATCTTATAATGGGTCATATTTCAAACGTTAGTGAACAAGAAAATGTGAGGTAATGAGCAAATACATCACACTCAGTGAAAAATATTATTTAGATAAGTGATTAACAAAAAAAGAACAACATCTCTAAATCACAATGAGAATTTAATCAGTAATGATTTCACTAGTATTGTGAAATAGGGGTGGTCCTCCAAAATATCTGCTCGGGTTTTGTTTCCATTCCATTGTTGTCCCACATAGTCAGGTACTTGGTTTAGATCCGTCACCAACATCAATATTCTAAAGAAACAGTCGCAATTAATATTATCGACTCCACTGCGAATCGGTGGTAGCCCTCTAAAATTTTTTCTGGGGTTTTGTTTCCAATCCACTACTGTGTCATTCAAACATTGCAAGAGATATGCAAGCAAATTACAGTCAAGTATGCGGTAAACATCCACCAACAAGTTCAATATTCTAAAGAAACAATATCCATTTAAACCCCTAATAATGCTTGTCAAAATTATCTGCAGCAGAAAGTCTCTTTGGAATTTTTCTCCATAGTCTCCTCTTCTAGGATTTTTTCAACCATTTTCCTAACTTTTAGTGTCCCTATCAATTCAAAATTTCACCTTGTCCTCTATTGTATGATGCGTTTGGCACGTTCATTTGTTGGTTCGCATGTCGAGGCTACTTGAGCTTCTAACGGACCCGTAAGTAGTGCTAATGTTCGATAAACATCTTCCCCAGTTGTCTCTAATATTCTATTGTTATACAACATTAATGTATTACTTGATAGATCATAATTTTATTATCATTCGACCTAGGAAACATTTCGATGCTACAACCTCCATTTTCAAATATTCGTCAAAGAAAATTAGGATCTTCAAAACATTCTCATCCTAAGTCAAGGCATGAACTTTAGCTTCATTTGGAGATTCCTGAAGATTTGTGCTTTCTTGTCTGATGTATGATGTTAGTTGTTGCGTAGAAATTCTTTTCCTAGGGGTGTTATTACTGTAGCCAATTTTGATAGGAAGTTGCCTATTTGTTCGACATGTACATGCATTTTAATTAACATTGATAAATACTATTAATATATAGAAATGAACAAGAACAAAACATTAGTCTCAATAACAGGATTGCATAAATATATGTAACTCAAAGTAAATGTATTTCATTGTACCTCAATTGGATAATTGGGTCCTGCTCTTGATGGTTTTCTTTCACTGCCACATTCTGCACAACATCGCTGAGGGGCCAGCGGAGAGCCTTGGGTTGATGTGGAAGGTTTGGTATCTGCTTGGTTTTATTGTCCTATGTGCATCGATTTTGTTTGTAATTCAATTTCACTTTTATGAATAATCTTCTAATCATCCACCCCGTCAACTGCCTTACCGCTTCCATGCTCTACAGGGACTACTTTTCATCTTTATATCTTTGTTCAGCTACATCTATTGCCCAATGCGTTGCCATTGGACACCATCGGTCTTTGCATCTCTTTTGTCTAAACACAACTCTATCCAAACATAAGAGTTGTAATTCATAGCAAGAATGAATGTTAGTTTTTAATCTTGTACGGAATCACATTTCAAACATTAGTGAAAAAGAAAATGTGATGCAATCAACAAATACATCTCACTAAATGAAAAATATTATTCAGATAAGCGAATAAAAAAATGAGCATCATCTCTAGATCACATTAAGAAAGTAATTAGTAAGTGTTTTATTAATACTACGAAACGAGGGTGGTCCTCTAAAATATTTACTGGGGTTTTGTTTCCATTCCATTGTTGTGTCATTTAGCCATTGTAGGAGATATGCATGCCAATTATAGTCAGGTGTTTGGTTACGATCCATCAACAACTTCAATATAAAAAAGAAACAATCGCCATTCATACCCTTGAAAATGCATGCCGAAATTATGTGCAGTAGGAAACCTCTTTAGAATTCTTCTCCATGATCTCTTCCTTCTACGATTCTTTCCACCATCTTCCCAACTTTTGGGCTCTCAGTTATTTTAAGATTGCACCTTATGCTCGACTATTTTGGGAGCTTCATGTGTTCATTAGTTAGTTCTAATGTTTAGCTTTCTTGAACTTCTAATGAACCTATTGGCCATCCTAATGTTACAAGAACATCTCGCTTAGTTATCTCCAATATTGTATTATCATAAAGCTTTAATTTATTACTTGCTTGATCAAAATTTCATTGGGGTTAGACCATGGTAATGTTTCAATGCTGCAACCTCTACTCTAAAATATGCATCAAAAGACCGGGATCGTCAAACAGATCCTTACCTGAGTGAAGGCGTGAACTTCGACTTCATTAGTGTTGAGTTATTTTATTTAAGTTTTGATGATAACAAATCCAAGTGTAAAAATTTTTCCAAATAATGTTGCTCCAAACGCGATCTCCAAACAAGCCTAACTGGTGTTTGTAATCTTTATTGTATTAACTGGTTCGCTACATGTGAGAACAAGTCTTCAAAACAGGTTTTAATTGGTGATTCTATATTAAGTGAAGAACGTCGTCTCGACAGTTGATTGTAAGGCATGTTCCTGAACTCTAGTAATGCAAAGAACAACCCCAGCAAACAAGGTGGCCTTGATGTTCACAGCAGCTCTACAAATCTTGGACAAGATGACTGATTCAAAACAAGAAGTCTTTGGTATATAGGTTTTATTTATTTAGACTCTTGTTAATATGTGAATATTGAAAATGCTTTTAAACACCTCTTGAATCGGTATTCGCACTAAGTACTTCAGAACACCAGTTGCGAACAATCCTGCAAACAGGGTGCCTAGGGTGTTTCTGAACTGAAGTGGCCATACCCGGTTATCTTTGAAAATTCATTTCGGTTGGCCAAGATCTCCAGTATACCTTCCTTAAACTCTAAGGTTGTTATTTTTCTGGAAAAGATATTTCTTGAAAATATTGTGGGAGATTTGCGAAAATAGGTTTTTTGGGAATTTGCCAAAACTAAAAGATTTCCTTTGCCCATATTTTCGGATATGATAAAAATTCCAAAGTTGAAGATTTCTGGTTGCTTTTTGAATCCTATTCACGGCTATGGGAAGATAAGGGTTATCTCTTAAGATAACAAATCCCTTATACTTTGGGGAAAAAAAATTGGCACTAGCCGTTGGGGAGTATTTTTCTTGAAAAATCATTTTTCATACTTAGCTGATTCTCATGGTTTTGACCATTGGAATTCTTGTTTAAATATAGCATTTTACTTCCATTGAATGACACACATACACACTAGAGAATAGCAAGAAAAAAAGGCAAGAGAATATCTAGAAACACAACACACGCAAAAAGCAAAATTCAAAAAGTGGTTTTTCTAGTGGAAAGAATTTTTCGAGCTACACTTGAGAAAAGAAAAACCGATACAAATTGTGTTTAAACCAAGCTTTCAATATATTGGCATATTAGGACTTCATTGTACCTTACATCTGCTTAAGTCAGAAGCACCCAGTAAGGTGTTTTGTAACCCTGATCTTGAATTAGAAAAGTGAGTGAGTGGTCCTAAGTCGTGTGGACTTTGGACGTGTCCAATCTGGTGAGATTTGGACGTGGTGTAATCTGCCTTAGAGAAGGAGGTTACGTGGTTGCAAGGTGTAACAAGGTGTGTTACAATTGTAACGAGTTAAGCCCGGTTTAGTGAAGTGGTTAAATCCTACACGAGGTAGGTCGTGGTTTTTCACACCTCAGTTGGGCTAGAGGTGTTTTCCACGTAAAAATTATGTGTGCTTTATTTTCCGCATTTATCTTGGTGATTTCCGCATTTGCAATATTTGAGACCACCCTCTGCAAACAAGTCACAAGGGTGTTTGTTATTTACAACGCGAAAATCAGACACAACAATTCACCCCCCCTCTTGTGGTAGAATACTCACGATCTTAACAAGTGGTATCAGAGCGGGTTCTCTAACAAAAGGCTAACACCTTGAGAGATTCTGAAGATGAGTACACCACAAGGAATTCTTGAAGGGCAATCCATTACTCGTCCACCCTATTTCAACAGCCAACATTATAGTTGGTGGAAGAATAGGATGGAAAACTATATTCAGGCAGAATGGGCCCCTTGTTCCCACCAAGGTGCTCGAAGATGGTAAGACGGTTTCCAAGGAACCTAAAGAGTTTGATGCTGAAGATTATAAGAAAATGGAGAAAAATGCCAAGGCTAAGAAACTACTATATTTTGGCCTAGGATCCGATGAATACACTCGCATCTCTGAGTGTGAATCAGCCCAAGCTATCTGGAACGCCCTGCAAGTTGCTCATGAAGGTACGAGTCAAGTTAAACAATCTAGAATTGAGCTACTTATGTGACAGTATGAGTTGTTTGATATGGGTGATCGTGAGACTGTGATGGATATGTATACACGGTTTACCCACATCACGAACGAGTTAAAATCTCTGGGAAAGTCTTTCACCACTTAAGAGTTGGTGAGGAAAATCCTCAGAATTCTACCTCGTACGTGGGAGGCCAAAGTAACAGCCATCCAAGAGGCTAAAGACATGAACAAGATCACCCTCGACGAGTTGATTGGTAATCTCCAAACCTATGAACTCCGAAAGAACTCACAACAAAAAGAGGAGCAAAAGAAGGATCGTGGGCTTGCCTTGAAAGCACATGAGGACACTGACTCTGACCTTGAAAATGATGATATGGCCCTAATGACCAGGAAATTCAAGAAATTCTTCGAAAAGGTCAAGGAAAACAACAAAAGAAAAGATTTCAGTAAGTCCAGAAACACCCCCAAAGAACAGCTCATAGGGTGTTTCAAGTGCGGCAAACCAAATCACTTAGTCAAAAATTGTCCTCTGCTTCGAGAAGATCAGATGCCCGAATATCCTCGAAAACAGGGTCGAAAACACCCTGTAAACAATCTCGGCAAGCGATTCTCGAAAGCTATGCTGGCTGCTTGGGGAGATTCCTCTGAGGATGAAGGAGAATCTGAAGCTGAAGAAGGGGTCATAGCACTGATGGCACAAAGTGATTCAGATTCAGATGATGAATCAACAATGAGCCTCTCAGATCTCAAGAACAAGGTACATTGTCTTAACAAAGCTACTTTAGAAGAACTTCTATATAATTTGATAGACACCTGTGCTAATCTAAAAAGAGAAGTTCGTGACCTAGAGCTTGAAAATGAAATTCTTAATAATGAAAAACTTGGTTTACTTGAGAGTATTAACGTGCTTAGAGAAGATCTCTTTCTAAAAGAAGGCGATTACACTCAAGTAGAGGAAAAACTCTTTAAAGTGGAAGAAACGGTTGAATCCCGGCTAAATGAAAGGCAGAGCTTGAATGCTACCATACAAAAATTGGAAACTGATCTTGCCACAAACAACCGCTGGAACAAATCCTCACAAGCCCTTGATTGGTTAAACACTCACCACAATCGAAACAAAAAGGGACTTGGATATAAGCCTAAACGGACCATTTACCCAATACATAGAAAGTATGTGGGATTACCTGAAAACATCGTTTGCTTTCATTCTGGTAAAACGGGTCATTATAGATACACTTGCCCTTTAAGAAAACATGCCAATGAAAAGAATGAAAGGTATGTGAAACAAATCTGGATTAGAAAAGATGAGCTTTACATGTCTAAAAGAATGGGACCCAAGTGGATCTGGGTTCCCAAAACTAACCCGTGATTTGTTTTGCAGGCTGAAGTGAGAGAGAACAACCTTGCGAACAACCCCACCAACACCCTTGAAAACAGGCAGTTGTGGTTTGTTGATAGTGGGTGTTCACGGCACACGACTGGTGAAAGATCAAATTTTCTCTCACTTACAGCTTTGAATGGTGGGAGTGTAGCATTTGGAAACGGCAAGTCTGGGACAATTATCGGTATAGGTAATATTGGTAAAACTCTCTCCCATTCAATTTATAATGTGCACTTAGTTGATGGGTTAAAGCACAATTTGCTAAGTGTGTCCCAACTGTGTGACAAGAACAACCTAGTACTGTTTTCAATAACACATTGCTTGGTTGTGAGTGACGACACAGGAGATGTTGTGTTGAGGGGGAAGCGATGTCAAAATGTTTATAAAGTGTGTATTTCCACTGTTCCCCAAAATAATCTGACTTGTTTAAATGCATTAAATGATGATATAATGCTATGGCACAAGAGACTAGGTCATGCAAGCCTGTCCGTATTAAACAAACTTGTTTCCAAAGATTTGGTTGTTGGACTACCTTCCATCAAGTATAATGATGACAAGGTATGTGAAGCTTGTGCAAAAGGAAAACAAGTCAGATCTTCTTTAAAATCTAAAAAGTGTGTAAGCACTACCCGACCTCCTGAGTTATTGCATATTGATCTATGTGGTCCTATGAGGATATCAAGTAGAGGAGGGAAAAGGTATGTTCTTGTAATAGTGGATGATTACTCTCGATTTACTTGGACCCTGTTCTTGGCCTCCAAGGATGAAACTTTTGAGAATTTTATTGCCCTTCTCAAAAAGATTGAAAAGAGAGTAGGACACCCATTGGTTAGCTTGAGGTCTGATCATGGTACTGAATTTGAAAATGCAAGCTTTACAAAATTTTGTAATGAACATGGTGTTGATCAAAACTTCTTAGCCCCGAGAACACCCCAGGAGAATGGGGTGGTTGAACGAAAAAATCGTACCCTACAAGACATGACTAGAACAATGCTTATTGCTAGCGGTCTTCCTGAGAACTTTTGGGCAGAAGCTTTGAACACATCATGTTACATTATAAATAGATGCATGATTAGACCCATTTTGAACAAAACTCTTTATGAACTTCTTAAAGGCAGAAAACCCAACATTATACATCTAAGAACATTTGGTTGTAGATGTTTCGTGCATAACAACGAGAAGGATGCCTTAGGAAAGTTTGATTCAAGGAGTGATGAGGCAATATTTCTTGGTTATTCCTCTCACAGTAAGGCATACAAAGTCTTTAACAAAAGAACCTTGTGTGTTGAGGAAAGTGTGCATGTGTTTTTTGATGAATCTAACTCCTTGAATGAGAGTAATGCACAAGATGAAGAGTTTGAATTAGGTCTTGTCCAAAAGGAATTGTTGAATCGAGAAAAACTAGGTGAGAACACCCTGAAGAAAACAGGTACAAAAGTTGTTCCTCAAAGCGACAGGCAAGGTGAACTCCAAATAGGGTGAAACACCGTTAAACCCTGTTCGGAACCATGTTCTTCAGGAACCAGCTTGCAAACAGGTGCAGAAATAGGATCAGGAGGTGTTCTTGAGCCTGATCCCACACACATTTCAGTTAGAACAGAACATGTGTTTGTGGATCCAATTAATCCAAGACCATAGAAGCACCATAGTTCGCACCCTCTTGATCAAATCTTGTCAGATATTAATACTGGAGTGCAAACTAGATCTAAACTTAAGAATTTTTGTGCTTTCTATGCTTTTCTTTCTAACATTGAGCCAAAAAGTGTGAATGAAGCTCTTGCAGATTCAGATTGGATCGCGGCTACGCAAGAAGAACTTCATCAATTTGAAAGAAACAAAGTGTGGCACCTTGTACCTAAACCTGCAGATAGAACAATCATTGGAACCAAGTGGGTGTTCCGAAATAAGCTAGATGAGTCAGGAACAGTCACTAGGAACAAGACAAGGCTGGTGGTTCAAGGGTACAATCAACAAGAAGGGATTGATTACGAAGAAACCTTTGCACCAGTTGCTAGAATTGAGGCTATTCGAATCTGAATAGCCTTTGCAGCTCATATGGAAATCAAGCTATATCAAATGGATGTCAAAAGTGCATTCCTAAACGGATACCTTAAAGGAGAGGTGTGTGTCAAACAACCCCCTAGTTTTGAAAATGGTGATTTTCCAAATCATGTTTTTAAACTTGACAAAGCACTTTATGGTTTAAAACAAGCTCCAAGAGCTTGGTATGAACGATTGTCAAGCTTTTTACTTGAAAATGATTTCAGAAGAGGCAACGTAGACAATACCTTGTTTCTAAAATCTAAGGGGGAACATTTATTGAATGTCCAAATATATGTAGATGACATTATATTTGGTGCAACTCATCATGATTTATGCGATGATTTTTCAAATATGATGAAGAGTGAGTTTGAGATGAGCATGATGGGTGAGCTTAACTTTTTCTTAGGCTTACAAATCAAGCAAACTTCAAACGGCACCATGATCCATCAACAAAAGTATATCAAGGAGCTACTTAAGCGTTTTGGGATGGAGTCGGCCAAACCCATAGACACTCCTATTTCTCCTTCAACCAAGTTGGTTATGGATGATGGGAGTCCCTTAGTTGAGGAAAAGCTCTACAGGGGCATGATTGGGTCACTCCTATACCTAACCGCTAGTAAACCGGATATTGTGTTTAGTGTTGGTTTATGTGCCCGTTTTCAGTCTAGTCCTAAAGAGACTCATCTTAAGGCTGTTAAACGGATACTAAGATATTTAAAGCATACACCTGATTTAGCTCTATGGTATCCTAGAGGTTGCAATCTTGATCTTGTTGGATATGCTAACACTGACTATGCAGGTTTCCTAGTTGATACAAAGAGTACCTCAAGTATGGCTTATTTTCTTGGAGCTTGTTAGGTATCTTGGGCTACCAAGAAGCAACATTCAGTTGCCATGTCCACAGCAGAAGCTGAATATGTTACAACAGCTTCATGTTGTGCTCAACTGTTGTGGATAAGATAACAGCTTAAGGATTTTTGTGTTGACACTGGATGCATTCCTATTTTTTGAGATAACACTAGCGTTATTAACATTCCCAAAAACTCTTGTCAGCACAAAAGGACAAAACATATTGACATTCGACATCATTTCTTGAGAGATAATGTTGAAAAGGGTTTAATTTCTATGAAGTTTTGCTCAACGGAAAATCAAATTGCTGATATATTCACTAAGGCACTAGCTAGAGATCAGTTTGAGAGAAACATACTGGAATTGGGGTTGGTGAAAACACCCTGAGAACACCTGTTCTCTGAGGTAGATCAAGCTGATAAAAACACCCTATAATACCTGTTCTATTCACTTGTTTGCAATGCTTGTGGTCTATGCTTAACGAATATGTGTAGTCTGTGTGCCATTATGATTATGTACTGCTGTCTTGGGAGATGGAGAAAGAGTAATCATGACAGACCTTGGAATATGTTCAAGAACAGGCGACTCGAACAGGTATGCCTTAATTGCTATTATTGTATGATGCCTGCTTAAATTCTAGGTGTTCCCTAGGTGGCACTTCATAATAGGTGGGGAGTTTAAAAACCGCCTTGCGTGCGTCTATCTTCTTCGTGTTGCTCTCTCTCTCTCTCCTCTGTTCTTGCTTTCAAGACCCTGGCAAAACCCTCTAGTCCTCCTTGCGATAATGGCTTCCAAAACCGATTTTTCATCAATCTCTGAGAGTAACAACATGATTACACTCTCAATTCCGGCTCCTCCTCGCCCAATTATCCACAAAACCTTCGGGTATCTCACTCGGCTAAACCTCAAAAGTGTTGGGCTTGAGTTGAACGATATTCCCTACCCCTTTGGTTGGGAATTAATGGTGTATGTGGGAACAATCCCTTGTCCCATTTCTTCTGCAGCAGGTGCTGGTTCTTTGGGCTTCCAAGACCAATTCTTGGAGAACTCAGAAACCATTGTTGGGGATTTTGAACCGCGTTCTTCTACACCACTCCCGGAAACAACTCAAAGAACAGGGGATGTGTTCTTCGATCTGAAGGAGGATTCTGGTGAGAAACCAGGAGAAAGTCCTGTTCAAGGGGATGACTCTGTTCCTCTAGTCTCTCAATCTGGAGAGAAGAGGAAAAGGGTAAAGATGGTGGCTAGGCGCACCCGAACGCCAAGAACACGACCACAACCAAGGTCTCGCCCCTCACTAACTCCCTCTTCTCCTCCTCAACTGTCTCGCAAGTCTGCGAGAATTGTCTTCAGATCAACCCCCAGATCCTCTAAACCCTCTGCACCTATCATCGACGAGATTTCCTCTTCTTCTGAAGGGTTCTCGAGTTCTGACTCTGAGGACACCACCTTCAAACAGGGGACACCGGTGTTTTCTGAGTCCTCTGAAGATCAAGGCCCTCCAAAATCAACCACTAAACCTGCTGTGAAACCCTCTCCTGCAAAAACACCCCTCAAACGAAAACCCAGAACAACCCCCCTACCAAAAGCTACCACCTCTGTTCCTGCCCCCAAACGCCCAAAGCAATTCACTCCCTCTCCTATGACTGACAAACATGCGCAGTTGCTTAAGCGCAATGTCGTTAGGGGGAAGGTAGTGTCTGTAAGTTTTTTTGAGGAACAGGGTCTGGGGGTGTTCTTGACTAAGCTTTGAGCCCAAGGCTGGCTTGAGTTGTTTGCAAACACCCAGTTGGGGTGTTCTGTGCCTGAGTTGGCTGAATTTTATGCCAACTGCGAGGTCACCGAAGGGGTGGTGACAACTTCTGTGAATGGGTAAGGCATCAGGGTTGATGCGCCCAAACTTCGGAAAATTCTGGGAGTGCCCTCAGAAGGCTTTGCTGTGTATGCAAGGGAAGACAAAGCAGCCCTGGAACCAGCCAGGCTCCTGGAGGTATCCAAACGCCTCAGTCAGAAACAGGGTCTGAGAACACCCTCCTCTGTAAAAAAGGGTGATCTGATTCCTCCCCACCAACTCCTTTTCATGTTCGTCATTAAGAACGTGATTCCAAGGGGTCAAGGGAGAAACTCAGCAGACCTTTTTGATCAGTGCCTGGTCGACTTATTGGATAGGGAGGAACCCATCAATCTTCCAGCTATCATGATTCGCCACATTGGGCGAATTGCGAACACCACCCGGGCTCATGATCTCGGGTATGGGTTTCTGCTGACGAAGGTGTTTGACCACTTTGGCATAGTGCTCACACGGCGAGTGGAGGCCCAAGTCATTGATGCAATTGGGATTGACACTCTACTAGGGTGTGGTTATGAGTTTGGCGAAGGGTCTGCTTCCAAACAGGGTCGTCAACCACCTCAACAAACTGTTTTTGAGCAACCGTCCACCAAGGTTGAGGCTGTTCTTGAGGACAATGCTTGCCTCAAGGATGAGCTATCAGCTGTCAAGGCTGCTCTTGCTGAGGAACAAGCCCTCTCTGCCAAACGTCATGCAGACCTGCTTGCTCTTCTCTCCACTCTTGCCCCTAGCATTACTCCACTGCAGACGAAACCACCTCCTGCTCCCTGATCGTCTAGGCTGTTTTTGTTGTTTTTTTTGTTTTTTGTTGCTGGTTATTTTGTTGCAATTGTACTGCATTGCTTATTAATGAAATATCTAATTGCAGTCTCTCTTGCTTGTTGTTCCTTCTCCTTTCTACTTGTTGTTATTGCTTTTCAATGATGCCAAAAGGGGGAAGAAGAACCTACCTACTGACAATACATGAATCTCAACCTGACCTTGACTTACATGGATCCCTTTCAGCTTTCAGCATTCATTTCTTTGTTTTGTCAATATGGTCACTTCGTTTGTCATCATCAGAAAGGGGGAATTTGTTGAGTTATTTTATTTAAGTTTTGATGATAACAAATCCAAGTGTTCTTTGTTTTGTCAATATGGTCACTTGGTTTGTCATCAACAAAAAGGGGGAATTTGTTGAGTTATTTTATTTAAGTTTTGATGATAACAAATCCAAGTGTAAAAATTTGTCCAAGTAATGTTGCTCCAAACAGGCCTAACTGGTGTTTGTAATCTTTATTGTATTAACTGGTTTGCTACATGTGAGAACAAGTCTTCAAAACAGGTTTTAATTGGTGATTCTATATTAAGTCAAGAACGTCGTCTTGAGAGTTGATTGTAAGGCATGTTCCTGAACTCTAGCAATACAAAGAACAACCCCAGCAAACAAGGTGGCCTTGATGTTCACAGCAACTCTACAAATCTTGGACAAGATGACTAATTCAAAACAAGAAGTCTTTGGTATATAGGTTTTATTTATTTAGACTCTTGTTAATATGCCAATATTGAAAATGCTTTTAAACACCTCTAGAATCGGTATTCGCACTAAGTACTTCAGAACACCAGTTGCGAACAACCCTGCAAACAGGGTGCCTAGGGTGTTTCTGAACTGAAGTGGCCATACCCGGTTATCTTTGAAAATTCATTTCGGTTGGCCAAGATCTCCAGTATACCTTCCTTAAACTCTAAGGTTGCTATTTTTTTGGAAAAGATATTTCTTGAAAATATTGTGGGAGATTTGCGAAAATAGGTTTTTTGGGAATTTGCCAAAACTAAAAGATTTCCTTTGCCCATATTTTCGGTCATGATAAAAATTCCAAAGTTGAAGATTTCTGGTTGCTTTTTGAATCCTCTTCACGGTTATGGGAAGATAAGGGTTATCTCTTAAGATAACAAATCCCTTATACTTTGGGGGAAAAAAATTATCACTAGCCGTTGGGGAGTATTTTTCTTGAAAAATCATTTTCCATACTTAGCTGATTCTCATGGTTTTGACCGTTGGAATTCTTCTTTAAATATAGCATTTTACTTCCTTTGAATGAGACACATACACACGAAAGAATAGCAAGAAAAAAAGGCAAGAGAATATCTAGAAACACAACACACGCAAAAAGCAAAATTCAAAAAGTGGTTTTTCTAGTGGAAAGAATTTTTCGAGCTACATTTGAGAAAAGAAAAACCGATACAAGTTGTATTTAAACCAAGCTTTCAATATATTGGCATACTAGGACTTCATTGTACCTTACATCTGCTTAAGTCAGAAGCACCCTGTAAGGTGTTTTGTAACCCTGATCTTGAATCAGAAAAGTGAGTGAGTGGTCCTCAGTCGTGTGGACTTTGGGCGTGTCCAATCTGGTGAGATTTGGACGTGGTGTAATCTGCCTTAGAGAAGGAGGTTACGTGGTTTCAAGGTGTAACAAGGTGTGTTACAATTGTAACGAGTTAAGCCCGGTTTACTGAAGTGGTTAAATCGTACACGAGGTAGGTCGTGGTTTTTCACACCTCAGTTGGGCTAGAGGTGTTTTCCACGTAAAAATTGTGGGTGCTTTATTTTCCGCATTTATCTTGGTGATTTCCGCATTTGCAATATTTGAGAACACCCTCTGAAAACAAGTCACAAGGGTGTTTGTTATTTACAACGCGAAAATCAGACACCACAATTCACCCCCCTCTTGTGGTAGAATACTCACGATCTTAACAATTAGGAAATTCTTAACGTTTACTATTCCGTGGCCAATGCATGATGCCAATTGTTGCATAGAAGATCTTTGCCCTAGGGGCTACTATTGTTGCAATCAATTTTCATTGGTACATGCCCTTCCGTTCGACACATACCCTTAATTAAATTCATAGAAATAACTACTATTAATATATATAGCAGGAAAAAATGAACAGTTAACAATGCAACAAGGAGCAAGAACAACATAGTACTATCAACAAGAATATTATATAAATATATGTAACTCAAATTATATGTATTTTACTTTACCTCAATTTTATCATTAAGTCCTGCTATTGGAGATTCCCTTTCACTACTGAATTTTGTACATGGCAGCTAAGGGGCCAGCAAAACGCAACGGGTTAATGCAGAAGGCTCGGTGTACTCTTGGCTTTCCTAGGCCATCTGTGCCAACTTTGCTTGCAAGTCAATTTCACTTTCATAAGTAATCACCTGATAGTCTATACTGTTAATTTTCTTATCCCTTTTTTGCAATCCAACGAACTCCTTTTGATCTTTATTCTTTTGCCCAATTGCATCAATTGTCCAATGTAGTACTATTGGATACCATCGTTCTGTGCATCGCTTTCCTCTAAACTTAATTATATCGAAATAAAAGAGCTGTAATTCATAGCAAGAATAAATGTTAGTTTCTACATATTGTAATGAATGATAGTTCAAACATTAGCGAATAAGAAAATACGAAATGATGAAGAAATACATCTAACTTAATGAAAATTAAGATTTAGATAAGTGGACAAAAAAATTATCACTGCATCACATTGGGAAATTAATCAGTAAGGATTTCACTAGCCATGTGAAATAGGAGTGGTCCTCCAAAATATCTGGTGTAGTTTTGTTTCCATTCCACTACCGTGTCAGTCGGAAAATGCAGGAGATTTGCACACCAAGACATTTGTGCCTCCACATCTGATGTATAATGTCACTTGTTGTATAGAAAATAATTTTGCACAACATGCTATTGCTACAATCAATTTTTATAGTACTCGCCTATCCGTTCAGCATGTACCTGTATTGAAGTTCACATTGATAAATACGAGCATTACATATAAAAGGAAAAAATAAACACTTAAAGATGCGGAAGTGAACAAGAACAATACATTACTATCAATAATAAGATTACATAAATATATGTAACTCAAGGTAGATGTACTTTATTTTACCTCAACTGTGTCATTGTGTCCTACCATGGGAGATTCTCTTTCGCTGCCACTTTGTTGACATGGTTGCTCAGGGGCTAGCTGAGGGTAATGGGTGGATGCAAAAGGTTTAGTGTGCTCTTGGTTTTGTTGCGCCATGTGTGCCAATTTTGCTTGTAAGGCAATTTCACGCTCACGAATAATTGTCCGATAGTCTATCATGTCAACTGTGTTACCCCTTCCACACTCTCAAGGGAACTTGTCCTCATATTTATTCCTTTGTATAACTGCATCATTCGTCCAATTTATTACTGTTGGAAACCATCGAGCTCTGCATCTCTTTCCTCCAAACTCAACTCTATCCAAAAAAAGGAGTTATAATTAATAGCAAGAATAAATTTTAGTTTGTACCTCTTATAATGATTGAAGTGAACAAGAACAGTACATTGCTATCAACAATAGGATTACACGAATATATGTAACTTAAAGTGGATGTATTTTGTTTTATCTCAATTGGATCATTCGGTCCTGCTATTAGAGATTCTTTCACTGCCAGATTGTGGACATGGTTGCTCAGGTGCTAGCAAAGGGCAATGGGTTGATGCAAAAGGTTCAGGGTGCTCTTGGTTTTTTGTACCATGCGTTTCCAATTTTGCTTGCTTATCAATTTAACATTCATGAATAATTGTCTGATGCTCTATCCATTTAATTGTCTTACCCCTTCCATACTTTCCCGCAAACTTCTTTTCTTCTTTATTTCTTTGATCAACAACATCTGTTACATAATGTATTGCTGT
Source organism: Selenicereus undatus (assembly GCA_017589665.1). Lineage (NCBI taxonomy): Eukaryota > Viridiplantae > Streptophyta > Magnoliopsida > Caryophyllales > Cactaceae > Selenicereus > Selenicereus undatus. The sequence continues at coordinate 37,875,737 of JACYFF010019584.1, forward strand.
TGGAAGCCATCGGTCCTTGCATCTCTTTCTATAAACTGAAGTCTATCCAAATAAAGAGTTGTAATTCATAGCAAGAATAAATGTTGGTTTGTATATCCTATGATGAATGACATTTCAAACATTAGTGAAAAAGAAAATGTGTGGGAATGAACAAATACATCTTACTTAATGAATTAAATTGTTTACATAAGTAAGGATTTCAATAGCCATGGGGAAAAAAGGGCGGTCCTCTAAAATGTCTGATGCGGTTTTGTTTTCATTCAGCTACTGTGTCATTCCAACATTACAACAAATTTGCACACCAATTACAGTAAGGTATTTGATTAACACTGAACAACAACTTCATTGTTATGAAGAAATAGTCGTCATTCACAATGTCGATAATGTGCGTGTAAATTTGTTGTCTTAAAATGTTATCGTAGGTGCACAGTGCTGACTATAGCTAGCAACGGCAAGTACGGGTCATGTCCACAAGGAACTTGTTACCAATCACCAGCTTTGACTTATAGCACTCAATTTAGGAAAAAGTTCAACGGTGTCAAATGATTTCTGAATGGCAGTATTATTCTACTGAAACTGATAAGTTATCTAATTCAATGGTAAAACAGGTCCTGGATTGGGGTTGACCACACTATTATGCTAGGTGAATCACAATTAGGTCATACAAACCATGTCGATGAAAACAGTTGAAGTGGAAGGGATTACACATTAAAGCACATCTAAGTATTCTTTCAAAGGTCAAATAAATTGATTGTAACAGTCCTAATTATCTATTCTCATGAAACTAGGATTACCAAGGTCGTATTATTGTGTAATCAAATAATCCCAATTGAAACCCTAACTGTTTTCACGACAGGAAAATCAATTGCATACAAGGTCGTACTAGATACAGAATACAACTTTCATTGGTCTCCTGAATCCTATTATAAACAATGACAAAAACACTTTCAAGCAATTCAACAAACAGTTGGCATACTATGTAGGAATTCGAATCGCAAATATGAACACAAATCATAGTAACCTAAAACATGACTTTCTTTTGCACAACAGGGGCTACCCCAATCCAAGACTACTAATTTAGCCTCTAATCATGCTTCCAATCACAATCAATAGCAAGAACATGAAAAACATGATGAAAGATACAAACTTCAAATTAGAACTCAAATGAAAGAAGAAAAGGGAACATACTTAATCAATTGTCGAAACAATTACGCAAATTCGTCTCCAACTAACTTCAATCCAGCGCTTTGAACTTTACGGAAGAAAAATTAGAGTAGTACAAACCTAGAAATCTCCCTTTTTCGACAGCCCCTAAGAGAGATTACAAGATGTCTTACTGTCATCACGACCGAACAGTTACTCATGCAGGGCACTAAAGTGGCACGGCGCCACCATGCCATATCCCTAATCAACGCACTCCTAGATTCATTGCTTGGCACAACTGCGCTGCCTGGCATGGTGTCCCCATGCCAATCCTATGGGCCTTGACAACCTCCTTTTTAGCTTGAAATCCGCCTTCTTGACCTTCCTTTCGCTCGGCATTGATGGGTTTTCCTCTTTCGTTCATCCAAAACTCCTGAAAACATGAAAACATCTCACATAAGCGAATTCAAAGTAAAATAAGTCTATTCAACTACTATACATTGAAGTTCAACTCAAAAATCGCAACATGAGGATGTCAATATTAAGCTTGAAAGAGGTGAAAAATGAGGTTTATCAACTCCCCCATGCTTATTCCTTGCTTGTCCTTAAGCAAGATTACTAACTTATAGATGAATGGGGAGAAGCTTGCCGCAGTGTAGCATCCTCCTCAGGCAAGAGGTGATAGCTAGATTGAATAGAGTGGCAACTCATAGCTACAAGACCCGACAGGGGTAAAATTCATCTTTTTTTCAAATAAAGCATATGCGCTAGAATGCGAATCGCTGAACCATAGTGCAAGAGTAAATTCCCCATATTAAATCGCTTCGAAATGCCCAGTCTCCCCGAATTTTTGGTGAGCTAGTTGGGCTGACAGGCCGTCACTATAAGGGTGGAATTGGAAACGCTCATCTCTTGTGTTTAAGTTGGGAATGATCACTCAGAACCGCCATTTGCGTAAACAAGCTACCATAGGCTTGGTGCGAACTCTTAATTCTCCATCAGTGAAGTCAAATGCTCAAATGTCGCTCATGAGGGATTTTTAAGGGTTGTAATGGGGTTCGGGCGTAAGGAAGGGGAGTATTGTGAGGTGTAAGGAGTTAAATGGCCACATAGAGAACAAACAAACCATCTCCAAACCATCATGCAATTTCTGCTACTACCCACAACGAAGCGTAACAAGGTGAGGGAGGTTTTTTGTTAACGGAACGTACTATGCCAACCATTCTATTGAAATGACCCTTTTTGCTCCCTTTTTTTTCTTTGTGTTGTTTTTTCGAAAGACAGAATGAATGGCATAGGTTATAGAGAAGTCCAAACTCCCAATCTCATAAAGCATAACAATAGATAAAATGACCCACTGGAGGCAACCATAAGCATAACTCCCAAGTTAAGACGAATCACATCCTTGTTCTCCTAATAGCGCATAGGGTAGGATTGGTCAATTCAAGCTAAGCGCTTAGTAGATATTCGGTGAATGAAGTGAAGAGGGGAAAAGGCTGAAGGGGTTAACAAAGGGATTATGAACGCACAAGGCAGCTTTTGGCTCATGTGGATTAAAAGTCAAATAAATGCCTCAATCATATCAACATTAAGCACAAGACAAATGCAATTTTGAAGTGAGTCAAGCCAAGTTCTAGAGATGCACACAAGAAGGTGGTGAAACACTCATCAAGGATGTTTCAGACCATGTATAATGAATGGTCAACAAGGCTCAAAAGTCTCACTGGGTCTCCCCTGCCACAATCTAAAACTAGCTCGAAAGGTCGGCCAACAATGACGACTCAACCATCTCACATGAAAGCAACTCGTAGAGGCAAATACACAGGCACAAAAAGCCCAATAATCACAACATTTTCACAACCATTTCACACGATCTTGGCCCCAATCAAATCTCATTTGCCACAAGTCGCCACAATAATCCATCCGAGCTATCACCCCTTGAACATCATCATTACATGGGCTTTCACAATTAGGAATAAGTCTTTTTTAGTTCCAAAAGCAATAAAGCTAACTACGAAAGCAATAAAGCGCATAAAGGACAATGAAGAGAAGGCGATAAGAATTACCTCAAAAGCTTATGCACTCCTAACTCGACATATCTCCTTTTGTGATGTAGATTTTTTTTAACCTACATGCTCTAAACTACATGCTCGATTAAAAGTAAAAACAGAAGTAAAACTAATGCATCCTAATCATGCAACTAAAGTGCTAAATGCAAAACTGTATGTACAAGACTCATAACCCTAATCCTCATAAGATGCATAATATAGAACCCACTCCCTCCTGCTTGAACATTTCATTGTCTCCAATGAATAGAATAAAGATGCAAAGGCGGGGATGCAGAGGATACTCACAGTTACTGGGACCCATCCGGCCGAAGAGGCTGCCAGCAGTGTTGAGGAAATGGGTGGAAGATGGATGAATGGCTCGAAACATATGAGGGGAATGACGAAGAGTCTCCATGATCGCTAGAGAAGGTAGAAAACCGATCCTGTAATTGTCTAATGGACTATAATTGTCGCCATATCAGCTCATTCATCCACTTATGCTCTTTATGCTCCCGGGCTTCCACATAGCCTGTTCCTCCTCCCTCTAAATTCGCCGCAACTCTCACTCCTCTTTGCAGTGAACAAAATCTCAAAAATAGATGACTCCTGCATCTATGGAGTCCATATACGCAGAGAGGCAATGGAGGTCAACAAGCATGTTGAGTTATTATATTTAAGTTTTGATGATAACAAATCCAAGTGTAAAAATGTGTCCAAGTAATGTTGCTCCAAACACGATCTCCAAACAGGCCTAACTGGTGTTTATAATCTTTATTGTATTAACTGGTTTGTTACATGTGAGAACAAGTCTTTAAAACAGGTTTCACTTGGTGATTCTACATTAAGTCAAGAACGCCATCTTCACAATTGATTGTAAGGCATGTTCCTGAACTCTAGCAATGCAAAGAACAACCCCAGCAAACAAGGTGGCCTTGGTTTTCACAGCAGCTCAACAAATCTTGGACGAGATGACTGATTCAAAACAAGAAGTCTTGGGTATATAGGTTTTATTTATTTACTCTTGTTAATATGCCAATATTGAAAATGCTTTTTAAACACCTCTTGAATCGGTATTTGCGCTAAGTGCTTCAGAACACTAGCTGCGAACAACCCTGCAAACAGGGTGCCTAGGGTGTTTCTGAACTGAAGTGGCCATACCCGGTTATCTTTGAAAATTCATTTCAGTTGGCCAAGATCTCCAGAATACTGTCTTTAAACTCCAAGATTGCTATTTTTCTGGAAAGGATATTTCTTGAAAATATTATGGGAGATTTGCGAAAATAAGTTTTTGGAGATTTGCCAAAACTAAAAGATTTTCTTTGCCCATATTTTTGGATAAGATAAAATTTCCAAAGCTGAAGATTTCTGGTTGCCTTTTGAATCTTCTTCACGACCATGGGAAGATAAAGGTTATCTCTTAAGATAACAAATCCCTTACACTTTGGGAAAAACTTGTCACTAGCCGTTGGGGAGTATTTCTTTTGAAAGATCATTTTCCATACTTAGCTGATTCTCTTGGTTTCGACCGTTGGAATTTTTGTTTAAATATAGCATTTTACTCCCACTGAAAAATACACACACACAGAGAGAATAGCAAGAAAAGAAAGCAAGAGAAAATCTAGAAACACAACATATGCAAAAAGGAAAATTTCAAAAGTGGTTTTTCTAGTGAAAAGAATTTTTAGAGCTACACTTGAGAAAAGAAAAACCGATACAAGTTGTGTTTAAAGCAAGCGTTCAATATATTGGCATACTAGCACTTCATTGTACCTTACATCTGCTTAAGACAGAAGCACCCAGTAAGGTGTTTTGTAACCCTGATCTTGAATCAGAAAAGTGAGTGAGTGGTCCTCAGTCGTGTGGACTTTGGACGTGTCCAATCTGGTGAGATTTGGACGTTGTATAATCTGCCTTAGAGAAGGAGGTTACGTGGTTGCAAGTAGTAACAAGGTGTGTTACATTTGTAACGAGTTAAGCCCGGTTTAGTGAAGTGGTTAAATCCTACACGAGGTAGGTCGTGGTTTTTCACACCTCAGTTGGGCTAGAGGTGTTTTCCACGTTAAAATTGTGTGTGCTTTATTTTCCGCATTTATCTTGGTGATTTTCGCATTTGCAATATTTGATAACACCCTCTGCAAACAAGTCACAAGGGTGTTTGTTATTTACGACGCGAAAATCAGACACCACAATTCAACCCCCCTCTTATGGTAGAATACTCACGATCTTAACAAGTGGTATCAGAGCAGGTTCTCTCACAAAAGGCTAACACCTTGAGAGATTCTGAAGATGAGTACAGCACAAGGAATTCTTGAAGGGCAATCCATTACTCGTCCACCCTATTTCAACGACCAACATTATAGTTGGTGGAAGAATAGGATGGAAAACTATATTCAGGCAGAAGATTATGAGTTATGGATGCTCATCAAGAATGGGCCCCTTGTTCCCACCAAGGTGCTTGAAGATGGTAAGACGGTTTCCAAGGAACCTAAAGAGTTTGATGCTGAAGATTATAAGAAAATGGAGAAAAATGCCAAGGCCAAGAAGCTACTATATTTTGGCCTAGGACCCGATGAATACACTCGCATCTTTGAGTGTGAATCAGCCCAAGCTATCTGGAACGCCCTGCAAGTTGCTCATGAAGGTACGAGTGAAGTTAAACAATCTAGAATTGAGCTACTTATGCGACAGTATGAGTTGTTTGATATGGGTGATCGTGAGATTGTGATGGATATGTATACACGGTTTACCCAAATCACGAACGAGTTAAAATCCTTGGGAAAGTCTTTCACCACTGAAGAGTTGGTGAGGAAAATCCCCAGAATTCTACTTCGTACGTGGGAGGCCAACATAACAGCCATCCAAGAGGCTAAAGACATGAACAAGATCACCCTCGACGAGTTGATTGGTAATCTCCAAACCTATGAACTCCGAAAGAACTCACAACAAAAAGAGGAGCAAAAGAAGGATCGTAGGCTTGCCTTGAAAGCACATGAGGACACTGACTCTGACCTTGAAAATGAAGATATAGCCTTAATGACCAGAAAATTAAAGAAATTCTTCAAAAAGGTCAAGGAAAACAACAAAAGAAAAGACGTCAGTAAGTCCAGAAACACACCCAAAGAACAGCTCACAGGGTGTTTCAAGTGCGGCAAACCAGATCACTTAGTCAAAAATTGTCCTCTACTTCGAGAAGATCAGATGCCTGAACATCCTCGAAAACAGGGTCGAAAACACCCTGTAAACAATCTGGGCAAGCGATTCTCGAAAGCTATGTTGGATGCTTGGGGAGATTCCTCTGAGGATGAAGGAGAATCTGAAGCTGAAGAAGGTGTCGTAGCACTGATGGCACAAAGTGATTCAGATTCAGATGATGAATCAACAATCAGCTTCTCAAATCTCAAGAACAAGGTACATGGTCTTAACAAAGCTACTTTAGAAGAACTTCTATATAATTTGATAGACACCTGTGCTGATCTAAAAAGAGAAGTTCGTGACCTAGAGCTTGAAAATGAAATTCTTAAAAATGAAAAACTCGGTTTACATGAGAGTATTAACGTGCTTAGAGAAGATCTCTTTCTAAAAGAAGGCGATTACACTCAAGTAGAGAAAAAACTCTTTAAAGTGGAAGAAACAGTTGAATCCTTGCGAAATGAAAAGCAGAGCTTGAATGTCACCATAGAAAAATTGGAAACTAATCTTGCCACAAACAACCGCTGGAACAAATCCTCACAAGCCCTTGATTGGTTAAACACTCACCACAATCGAAACAAAAAGGGACTTGGATATAAGCCTAAATGGACCGTTTACCCAATCCATAGGAAGTATGTGGGATTACCTGAAAACATCGTTTGCTTTCATTGTGGTAAAACGGGTCATTATAGATACACTTGCCCTTTAAGAAAACATGCCAATGAAAAGAGTGAAAGGTATGTGAAACAAATCTGGATTAGAAAAGATGAGCTTTACATGTCTAAAAGAATCGGACCCAAGTGGATCTGGGTTCCCAAAACTAACCCGTGATTTCTTTTGCAGGCTGAAGTGAGAGAGAACAACCTTACGAACAACCCCACCAACACCCTTGAAAACAGGCAGTTGTGGTTTGTTGATAGTGGGTGTTCACGGCACATGACTGGTGAAAGATCAAATTTTCTCTCACTTACAGCTTTGAATGGTGGAAGTGTAATATTTGGAAACAGCAAGTCTGGGACAATTGTCGGTATAGGTAATATTGGTAAAATTCTCTCCCACTCAATTGATAATGTGCACTTAGTTGATGGGTTAAAGCACAATTTGCTAAGTGTGTCCCAACTGTGTGACAAGAACAACCTAGTACTGTTTTCAAAAACACGTTGCTTGGTTGTAAATGATGACACAGGAGATGTTGTGTTGAGGGGGAAGCGATGTCAAAATGTTTATAAAGTTTGTATTTCCACTCTTCCCCAAAATAATCTGACTTGTTTAAATGAATTAAATGATGATATAATGCTATGGCACAAGAGACTAGGTCATGCAAGCCTGTCCTTGTTAAACAAACTTGTTTCCAAAGATTTGGTTGTTGGACTACCTTCCATCAAGTATAATGATGACCAGGTATGTGAAGCTTGTGCAAAAGGAAAACAAGTCAGATCATCTTTAAAATCTAAAAAGTGTGTAAGCACTACCCGACCTCTTGAGTTATTGCACATTGATCTATGTGGTCCTATGAGGATATCAAGTAGAGGTGAGAAGAGGTATGTGCTTGTCATAGTGGATGATTACTCTCGATTTACTTGGACCATGTTCTTGGCCTCCAAGGATGAAACTTTTGAGAATTTCATTGCCCTTCTCCAAAAGATTGAAAAGAGAGTAGGACACTAATTGGTTAGCTTGATGTCTGATCATGGTACTGAATTTGAAAATGCAAGTTTTACAAAAATTTGTAATGAACATGGTGTTGATCAAAACTTCTCAGCCTCGAGAACACCCCAGCAGAATGGGGTGGTTGAACGAAAAAATCGTACCCTAGAAGACATGACCAGAACAATGCTTGTTGCTAGTGGTCTTCCTAAGAACTTTTGGGCAGAAACTTTGAACACATCTTGTTACATTACAAATAGATGCATGATTAGACCCATTTTGAACAAAACTCCTTACGAACTTCTTTAAGGCAGAAAACCCAACGTTATGCACCTAAGAACATTTGGTTGTAGATGTTTCGTGCATAACAATGGGAAAGATGCCTTAGGAAAGTTTGATTCAAGGAATTATGAGGCAATATTTCTTGGTTATTCCTCTCACAGTAAGGCATACAAAGTCTTTAACAAAAGAACCTTGTGTGTTGAGGAAAATGTGCATGTGTTTTTTTATGAATCTAACTCTTTGAATGAGAGTAATGCACAGGATGAAGAGTTTGAATTAGGTCTTGTCCAAAAGGAATTGTTGAACCAAGAAAAACAAGGTGAGAACACCCTGAAGAAAATAGGTACAGAAGTTGTTCCTCAAAGCGACAGGCAGGGTGAACATCAAACAGGGGGAAACACCGTTGAACCCTGTTCGGAACCATGGTCTTCAGGAACTAGCTTGCAAATAGGTGCAGAAATAGGATCAGGAAGTGTTCTTGAGCCTGATCCCACACACATTTCAGTTAGAAACAGAACATGTGTCTGTGGATCCAATTAATCCAAGACCATGGAAGCACCATAGTTCGCACCCTCTTGATCGAATCTTGTCAGATATTAATACTGGACTGCAAACTAGATCTAAACTTAAGAATTTTTGTGCTTTCTATGCTTTTCTTTCTAACATTGAGCCAAAAAGTGTGAATGAAGCCCTTCCAGATTCAGATTGGATCACGGCTATGCAAGAAGAGCTTCATCAATTTGAAAGAAACAAAGTGTGGCACCTTGTACCTAAACCTGCAGATAGAACAATCATTGGAACCAAGTGGGTGTTCCGAAATAAGCTAGATGAGTCAGGAACAGTCACTAGAAACAAGGCAAGGCTGGTGGTTCAAGGGTACAATCAAGAAGAAGGGATTGATTATGAAGAAACCTTTGCACCAGTTGCTAGAATTGAGGCTATTCGAATCTTAATAGCCTTTGCAGCTCATATAGAAATCAAGCTATATCAAATGGATGTGAAAAGTGCATTCCTAAACGGATATCTTAAAGAAGAGGTCTATGTCAAACAACCCCCTGGTTTTGAAAATGGTGATTTTCCAAATCATGTTTTTAAACTTGACAAAGCACTTTATCGTTTAAAACAAGCTCCAAGAGCTTGGTATAAACGATTGTCAAGCTTTTTACTTGAAAATGATTTTAGAAGAGGCAACGTAGACAATACCTTGTTTCTAAAATCTAAGGGGGAACATTTATTGATTGTCCAAATATATGTAGATGACATTATATTTGGTGCAACTCATCATGATTTATGCGATGATTTTTCAAATATGATGAGGAGTGAGTTTGAGATGAGCATGATGGGTGAGCTTAACTTTTTCTTAGGCTTACAAATCAAGCAAACTTCAAACGGCACCATGATCCATCAACAAAAGTATATCAAGGAGCTACTTAAGCGTTTTGGGATGGAGTCGGCCAAACCCATAGACACTCCTATTTCTCCTTCAACCAAGTTGGTTATGGATGATGGGAGTCCCTCAGTTGAGGAAAAACTCTATAGGGGCATGATTGGGTCACTCCTATACCTAACCGCTAGTAGACCGGATATTGTTTTCAGTGTTGGTTTATGTGCCCGTTTTCAGTCTAGTCCTAAAGAGACTCATCTTAAGGCTGTTAAACGGATACTAAGATATTTAAAGCATACACCTGATTTAGCTCTATGGTATCCTAGAGGTTGCAATCTTGATCTTGTTAGATATGTTGACGCTGACTATGCAGGTTTCCTAGTTGATAGAAAGAGTACCTCAGGTATGGCTCATTTTCTTGGACCTTGTTTGGTATCTTGGGCTACCAAGAAGCAACATTCAGTTGCCATGTCCACAGCAGAAGCTGAATATGTTGCAACAGCTTCATGTTGTGCTCAACTATTGTGGATAAGACAACAGCTTAAGGATTTTTGTGTTGACACTGGATGCATTCCTATTTTTTGTGATAATACTAGCGCTATTAACATTGCCAAAAACCCTTGTCAACACAAAAGGACAAAACATATTGACATTCGACATCATTTTTTGAGACATAATGTTGAAAAGGGTTTAATTTTTATGAATTTTTGCTCAACGAAAAATCAAATTGCTTATATATTTACTAAGGCACTAGCTAGAGATTAGTTTGAGAGAAACAGACTGGAATTGGGGTTAGCGAAAACACCCTGAGAACACCTGTTCTCAGAGGTAGATCAAGTTGACAAAAACACCTTATAATACCTTTTCTATTCCCTTCTTTGCAATTCTTGTTATTAAAACAGTGGTCTATGCCTAACGAATATGTGTAGTCTGTGTGCTATTATGAGTATATACTGCTGTCTTGGGAGATGGAGAAAGTGTAATCATGACAGACCTTGGAATAAGAGAAGCATGTTCAAGAATAGACAGCTCGAACAGGTATGCCTTAATTGCCATTATTGTATGCTGCCTGCTTAAATTCTCGGTGTTCCCTAGGTGGCCCTTCATAACAGGTGGGGAGTTTAAAAAACCCCCTTGCGTGCGTCTGTCTTCCCCGTCTTGCTCTCTCTCTCTCTCTCCTCTGTTCTTGCTTTCAAACCCTAGCAAAACCCTCAAAACCCAAATTTTGCCTTGCGTTAATGACTTCCAAAACCGTTTTTTCATCAATCTCTGAGAGTACCAACATGATTATACCCTCAATTCCGGCTCCTCCTCGCCCAATTATCCACAAAATCTTCGGGTATCTCACTCGATTAAACCTCAAAAGTGTTGGGCTTGAGTTGAATGATATTCCCTACTCCTTTGGTTGGGAATTAATGGTGTATGTGGGAACAATCCCTTGTCCCATTTCTTTTGTAGCAGGTGCTGGCTCTTCGGGTTTCCAAGACAAATTCTTGGAGAACCCAGAAACCATCGTTGGGGATTTTGAACCCTGTTCTTCTGCACTATTTCCGGAAACAACTCAAAGAATAGTGGATGTGTTCTTCGATGATCTGTTCATGGATCTAAAGCAGGATTCTGGTGAGAAAACAGGAGAAAGTCTTGTCCAAGAGAATAACTCTGTTCCTCTAGTCCCTCAGACTGGAGAGAAGAGGAAAAGGGTAAAGATGGTGGCTAGGCGCACCCGAACGCCAAGAACACGACCACAACCAAGGTCTCGCCCCTCTCTAACTTCCTCTTCTCCTCCTTCTCAACCTTCTCGCAAATCTGTGAGAATTGTCTCCAGATTAACCCCCAGATCCTCTAAACCCTCTGCTCCTATCATCGAGGAGATTTCCTCTTCTATTGAAGGGTTCTCGAGTTCTGACTCTGAAGATACCACCTTCAAACAAGGCACACCGGTGTTTTCTGAGTCCTCTGAAGATCAAGCCCCTCCAAAATCAGCCACTAAACCTGCTGTGAGGCCCTCTCCTCCAAAAACACCTCTCAAGCGAAAACCTAGAATAGCCCCCCTACCACAAGCTACCACCTCTGTTCCTACCTCCAAACGCCCAAAGCAGTTCACTCCCTCTCCTATGTCTGACAAACATGCGCACTTGCTTAAGCGCAATGTTGTCAGGGGGAAGGTAGTGTCTGTAAGTTTTTTTGAGGAACAGGGTCTGGGGGTGTTCTTGACCAATCTTCGAGCCCAAGCCTGGCTTGAGTTGTTTGTAAACACCCAGTTGGGGTGTTCTATGCCTCAGTTGGCTGAATTTTATGCCAACTACGAGGTCACCGAAGAGGCGGTGACAAGTTTTGTGAATGGGCAAGGCATCAGGGTTGATGTGCCCAAACTTGGGAAAATTCTGGGAGTGCCCTCAGAAGGCTTTGTTGTGTATGTGAGGTAAGACAAAACAGCCCTAGAACCAGCCAGGCTCCTGGAGGTGTCCAAACGCCTCAGTCAGAAACAGGGTCTGAGAACACCCTCCTCTATCAAAAAGGGTGATCTGATCCCTGCCCACCAACTCCTTTTCATGTTCGTCATTAAGAACGTGATTCCAAGGGGTCAAGGGAGAAACTCAGCAGACCTTTTTGATCAGTGCCTGGTCAACTTGTTGGATAGGGAGGAACCCATCAATCTTCCAGCTATCATGATTCGCCACATTGGGCGAATTGCGAACACCACCCGGGCTCATGATCTCGGGTATGGGTTTCTGCTAACGAAGGTGTTTGACCACTTTGGCATAGTGCTCACACGGCGAGTGGAGGCCCAAGTCATTGATGCAATTGGGATTGACACTCTGCTAGGGTGTGGTTATGAGTTTGGCGAAGGGTCTGCTTCCAAACAGGGTCGTCGACCACCTCGACAAACTGTTTCTGAGCAACCGTCCACCAAGGTTGAGGCTGTTCTTGAGGACAATGCTTGCCTCAAGGATGAGCTATCAGCTGTCAAGGCTGCTCTTACTGAGGAACAAGCCCTATCTGCCAAACGCCATGCAGACCTGCTTGCTCTTCTCTCCACTCTTGCCCCTAGCATTACTCCACTGCAGACGAAGCCACCTCCTGCTCCCTGATCGTCTAGGCTGTTTTTGTTGTTTTTTTTGTTTTTTGCTGCTGGTTATTTTGTTGCAATTGTACTGCATTGCTTATTAATGAAATATCTAGTTGCAGTCTCTCTTGCTTGTTGTTCCTTCTCCTTTCTACTTGTTGTTATTGCTTTTCAATGATGCCAAAAGGGGGAAGAGGAGCCTACCTATTCACAATACATGAATCTCAACCTGACCTTGACTTACATGGATCCCTTTCAGCTTTCAGCATTCATTTCTTTGTTTTGTCAATATGGTCACTTCGTTTGTCATCATCAAAAAGGGGGAATTTGTTGAGTTATTTTATTTAAGTTTTGATGATAACAAATCCAAGTGTTCTTTGTTTTGTCAATATGGTCACTTGGTTTGTCATCAACAAAAAGGGGGAATTTGTTGAGTTATTTTATTTAAGTTTTGATGATAACGAATCCAAGTGTAAAAATTTGTCCAAGTAATGTTGCTCCAAACACTATCTCCAAACAGGCCTAACTGGTGTTTGTAATCTTTATTGTATTAACTGGTTTGCTACATGTGAGAACAAGTCTTCAAAACAGGTTTTAATTGGTGATTCTATATTAAGTCAAGAACGTCGTCTTGAGTGTTGATTGTAAGGCATGTTCCTGAACTCTAGCAATGCAAAGAACAACCCCAGCAAACAAGGTGGCCTTGATGTTCACAGCAGCTCTACAAATCTTGGACAAGATAACTGATTCAAAACAAGAAGTCTTTGGTATATAGGTTTTATTTATTTAGACTCTTGTTAATATGCCAATATTGAAAATGCTTTTAAACACCTCTTGAATCGGTATTCGCACTAAGTGCTTCAGAACACCAGTTGCGAACAACCCTGCAAACAAGGTGCCTAGGGTGTTTCTGAACTGAAGTGGCCATACCCGGTTATCTTTGAAAATTCATTTCGGTTGGCCAAGATCTCCAGAATACTCTCTTTAAACTCCAACATTGCTATTTTTCTGGAAAGGATATTTCTTAAAAATATTATGAGAGATTTGCGAAAATAAGTTTTTGGAGATTTGGCAAAACTAAAAGATTTTCTTTGCCCATATTTTCGGATAAGATAAAATTTCCAAAGCTGAAGATTTCTGGTTGCCTTTTGAATCTTCTTCACGGCTATGGGAAGATAAGGGTTATCTCTTAAGATAACAAATCCCTTATACTTTGGGGAAAAAAAATTGTCACTATCCGTTGGGGAGTATTTTTCTTGAAAAATCATTTTCCATACTTAGATGATTCTCTTGGTTTTGACCGTTGGAATTCTTGTTTAAATATAGCATTTTACTTTCATTGAATGAGACACATACACACGGGAGAACAGCAAGAAAAAAAGGCAAGAGAATATCTAGAAACACAACACACGAAAAAAGCAAAATTCAAAAAGTGGTTTTTCTGCTGGAAAGAATTTTTCGAGCTACACTTGAGAAAAGAAAGACCGATACAAGTTGTGTTTAAAGCAAGCTTTCAATATATTGGCATACTAGGACTTCATTGTACCTTACATCTGCTTAAGACAGAAGCACCCAGTAAGGTGTTTTGTAACTTTGATCTTGAATCAGAAAAGTGAGTGAGTGGTCCTTAGTCGTGTGGACTTTGGATGTGTCCAATCTGGTGAGATTTGGACGTGGTGTAATTTGCCTTAGAGAAGGAGGTTACGTGGTTGCAAGTTGTAACAAGGTGTGTTACATTTGTAACGAGTTAAGCCCGGTTTAGTGAAGTGGTTAAATCCTACACGAGGTAGGTCGTGGTTTTTCACACCTGAGTTGGGCTAGAGGTGTTTTCCACGTAAAAATTGTGTGTGCTTTATTTTCCGCATTTATCTTGTTGATTTTCGCATTTGTAATATTTGAGAACACCCTATGCAAACAAGTCATAAGGGTGTTTGTTATTTACGACGCGAAAATCAGACACCACAATTCACCCCCCTCTTGTGGTAGGATACTCACGATCTTAACAAAGCATACCAGTAAAGCCCTCCCAATGACCCAAAACCACCATTTATAGGACAGAGAAGGACTAGGGGGAAGTGGGGTCAAGGGGCATATATACGGCAGAGGAAGAAGACCAGCCAGTCTCGTGGTGGAAAGATGCGTGAAATGGTGGTGGAGGTGGAGGGATGGCATCCTCCTTGCCAGCATATGTACCCTTAGGCTCTGTAACAGCCCGACCCTAAACCATGTTTATTTATTTAATTAAGTCATGTTATTAATTTTCCAAATTTACTTATCTCATTTAATTATCCCGATTGGGAGAATTCATTTTTGGCCGCACTTTGCAATTCGACTTCATTTATTGGACAAATTTGGAAAAATTAACAGTAGGCCTCGATAATTATGATTTAAAATATTACATTATTTTTCATGGCATCACATTTAATTTTGAGTTGCAGAAAAAAAAAATTCAGTTGTTCGCACCCGGTTTGATATTTTTTTTCCCCGAACCTGAGCTCATTTAAGGCGGATTTTGGCCCAACAAGTTTCTAATTCATTCAAGCCTTGTTCTTTTGGATGGCGGTAATGCCCCTATCATTGTGTTGTCTAGATTATAATTAAGGGATTTATTATTGAAAATACCAGAAGTGAAAGATGTTTAATTTGGGGGCGTGACAAATTTGGTATCAGTGCTATGTTGACATTTTCTTTATTGGATATGGAGTATGGAGTTAAGATACTCAGAAAGTTGGTTAGTGAGGAATGAAGATTATTATGATATCATTGGAGATTTGTGACACTGGTAATGTCTCCTTATCTCACACATATTCTACTCATATATTTTTCTTTGTCGGATGGATCCATATAAAGTATATATAGTTTTGCCCTAAGCAGCAGATTTGACGGAGATTTTAAACAACAAGTTAAACGTGTTCCAATGTATATCGTCCATTGCTGTAAACCACCCATGACCCACCCATCTGAATGGTATATCATCCTTTTAGCTAGAATTGTTTACGTTTGGGATGTAAACCCTTGTACTCCGGGCGTGTAGCCCGTAGAGTTGTGATATCCGGTCTGTAGCCGTTGAGCTTGATTTGATATCCTTTTATACTTCTATTCAATGGCCAATTAGTAGGCAAAACTCTGTCCGTTTCCCCCTAGAAATTTAAGAATCACTAACACTCTTAGCCCTATGGTTGGGGGTTGTTACAGATGTGTCCTATGAAAGGCCATTGATTCATTTTGATGTTAAATGCATAGGGAAAACCAAGTATGGGCAGAATATACAAGTTTAATCAACTTGATAGTTTTGATCATCGCACAAGGACTGACTTTGAAGTAACTTTGGTCCATGAGCAATATGACTTACGCAAGGGTTTCCTATCCTGAATCTAAGGTTAGGGAGATATCTCTCATATGAAACAAGTTTTAAGTGGATTTGAGGTCATTTGGTTATTCAAAACTACTGGACAAGTCAAAGTTTGTAAATTAGGCAGAATCCTAATGCACAAGGTCTGGGTTCGGTCCACTTGCAGCCTATGCATTCCATCAGATAGAGATGTTTTAGTTAGTTTATGTCAAAGTACAAAAAGCAAGCTCTCCGATGACCTATATTGCAGCACATTTGGAAACTAGTGGTTATTGAAATCTAGCCTAGAAGTCTTATGGTACAGCCTGTTCAAGTCAGTGGATACATACAACTTCAAGCTTATATTTCCTCATATTATGGGTAGTATTTTGTGCAATTCTTGGATCCAAGTGGCAATTACTACAATATGATTCATCGATTGTAGAAATTTTCTTCTATAACTCAAGAATTTCATCTAAGTGAGCTATATGGGTGTTCTTGATATAGTATCCCCTGAATTATAGGATTTTAAAGAGGCTTGTTCTATGGTACATAAGTTTGAAACCATTGACTGCCGAGGATTCCGTACAAGAGAAACCAAGGACATATTAGAGAGACATTTTGCTTCAACCATTACAATTCAAGACCTACTTAAATTGCCCAACTCTTGTAAGCAGTCCATTGACTCCACTTGCATTTGTGCAGTAGACATTACTCTAGAAAATATTTCACTGCACCTACTGATAACGTACCATCTACCATTGTCCTTATTGGATTATCAACTGTTGGATACTCCTCAGTTTGACCAGGGGCTTTATCTTTTTGTCTTCATGGCATCTCCCCATCAAGTTGCATTATCATTCACTCTCATGACATCTTCATCAGTTCCGGTCAACTTTCCCTATTTTTAAGAGCCCAATTTTTGCTAGTAGCTGGTTTATAATTGGGATGCACCCATGTCAATAGATGATAATTTTGTTATATCTTGACTATGCTTTTTATAGGGATGATTGTTGTCCAACTTGTGGAATCCATTGCTAAGGGAAATGCGATGTGCCTACCTTTTTTACTAATTCAATCTAAGTTTCTGACAGTAGATCACTTGGATAAAGCTTAAGTTTGTTAATCAAAATCTTTGCCATGCAATTGGATTACGTCAGTGAGAAGTTTTTATGGGTTACTGCCCTTAGACAAATGCCCTCAGCCAATTCAGACAACAGAACTCTAGAGTGGGAAGTTTAAGATTTCTCTTGAGCTCTTTCCTATGAGTTACCTAACAATGTTAGGGACCCCAACTACTGGTCGACCTTAGTAGATGAGCTGATGAAACGAATTCCCTCAGAACTTGTTGACGTCCCTTTTA
This sequence comes from Selenicereus undatus, assembly GCA_017589665.1. Classification (NCBI taxonomy): domain Eukaryota; kingdom Viridiplantae; phylum Streptophyta; class Magnoliopsida; order Caryophyllales; family Cactaceae; genus Selenicereus; species Selenicereus undatus. The sequence goes on from JACYFF010019584.1 coordinate 37,893,191, forward strand.
TAGATGATGAACTAGCAAATATGGTAGCCCGATGTAACCCTAAAGTCTACAATGGAAAGTATGACCCAGTGGAACTTAAAGAGTGGATTTGAGGAATGGAGAACATTTTCGCTATATTAGAGGTTCCAAGGGATAAAAAGGTGAACATTGGAACATTTTATCTAACCTATGAAACCGATATTTGGTGGAACATTTTTAACAATAGGCTCTTAAGGCCTGACTTCACCTGGAGCAGATTTATAGAAGAACTAAATACACTGCTCTAGATTGCCAAATGGGAGCTGGCAAATGCACGTGGTGCGGTAGCCCAGAGCACCTTATTGCTGCCTGTTGTCGAAAACTGAAGGTTGTAGACAAGGGCTCTCACCTTGAAATCCCGCAAATGTAGGAAGCAGTCACCTGTTGAGCAAGGAGAAAGCTGTCATCTATGGTACGGTAGTTCCTGGAGCTCTCTTTTAATTTCAAAACCATTTTATGTGTTGGTTGACTCAGTTGCCACTCATTCATTTATATTCACACGATCTGCCATCTGGTGAAACTTGAGAATAGGGAGACAGAAACCAATTATGGAATCAAGTTATCCAATGACTCTAGAGTTGAGTGTTCTATCTCTCATAAATTTGTTTCAATTACTATTGGTGGGATAGTTTTCCCTGGACTTCTGATTCTGTTTGACTCATCAGACTTTGATATCATTTCGAAAATGAGCTGGTTGTGTACTTATGGGATCAAGATAGGTTGTGATGACCCTAAGATTTTTTCAAGAGATGAATATGGGAGAAAACTATGTATCATGGGCAAAAAGGGGAAAAATCTTGTCCTTTAAATTCTATTATGAAAACAAGTATGTTCTTATGACAAGGATATATTGTGTATTGGTGTTATGCTACTAACAATGAACATAAGGAAGAACAAGCATAATATATCCCTATACTTTGTGAATTTAAAGATGTTTTCCTGAAAAGCTAGCGGGATTTTCCCCCCAAGAGAAAGTGATTCTGAGATTGAATTAATCCCTGATGCTTAACCTATCTCAAAAACCCATAACGTATGGCCCCAATTGAGCTTAAAGAACTGAAGTTTCAGTTAAAGGAGTTATCACAGATTTATCAAACCATCTAAGTGTGCCACCATGGGATGCCCAGTTCTATTTATAAAGAAGAAGAACGGAACCTTGTGGTTATGTATTGTTTTCAGAGACTTGAATACGATCACCATCAAAAACAAATACCGATCACCCCAAGTAGGTGACTTATTTGTTCAACTGCAAAGAACATAAGTCGTATATAAGGTTGATTTGAGCTCAGGGTACCATCAACTTAGCATTATAGCTGAATACATTACCAAAACCACACTACGCACCGTGTATGGGTCATGATGAATTCATTGTCATGACTTCTGGCCTAATCAATGGCCTCGCAACCTTTACGGAACTTATGAATAGAGTTTTAGACCATATCTACACAAGTTGTGGCAGTGCTTATAGAAGATATCTTGAAATACTCCAAGGATAAAAATGAGCATATTGTTCATTTGAGGACAGTGTTATATACCTTGAAGGAACATCAACTACATAGCAAACACAAGAAGCATGAGTATTGTTGGAAGCAATGGTATTTTTAGAACATATGGTTTCAAAGGAAGAGCTTAAAGTTGATTTGCAAAAGGTGAAAGCAGTTATAAAGTGCTCAAGACCCACCAATGCACTGAGATTAAAAGTGTTTGAGTTTAGTAGGGAATTATCGAGTTCAGGAAGGATCTGACAAATATTGTCCTCCCTGACCAATTTGTTTTAGAAAGCTATAAACTTAGCAAGAAGATTAAACTAGCGGCTTATGCCTCCCAACAACTCAAGCCTTATGAGAAGGATTACCTAACCATGATATGGAGTTAGCAGCTATAGTTTTTGCAGTGAAAATTTGGAGACATTACTTATATTGAGTACTATGTGAAATCAATACTGATCATCAAAGCTTGGAGTACATCTTCTCTCAAAAGAAGCTCAGTCGACATGAAACATCAGTTGTGGCGGATCCAATGTAAACCAAGAAAGAGAAATATTGTGGCAGATACCCTGCATAGGAAGACACAACATACCTTGAACACTGTCGTGAATACTCAACTGAATCTCTTGATAGAGCTTGAGGACTTTGGCATTCAATTAGCGTCGCACAGGAAGGCGAATGTTCAATTGTTGGCACTTATCTTACAGCCTTCCCTAATGGAGGAAATTAGAGTGCATTATGATAGTGATCCCGAGCTCCAAAGAATAAAGCAGAATCATGAGAAAAGAATTCAATTTCAATAGATTTTGTCATGGGATCCCCTCAGATATAGTGTATGATAGAGATAAGAGATTTCAAGATTGTTTTAGCATGCACTTCAAGGAGTGTTTGGAACTAGATTGAACTTTAGCAGTTCTTATGATCCTGAAACGGATGTGCAAGCATCTAACAATACCAATGGATCCAACTCTTCTAAGTTGGAGCCTCTAGTGCTTCACGACCTACAACCAACAATTGTATTTGAAGAAAGGATGAAACTCCTAGTGGTCGATGTTGTGATAGCACCAGTTGAAAATCTTACATGAAACATCGGGATAAAATGACAGCAGTCGTTGATAACAAAATCATCTCTTGGGTCATAAAGATCGTCGTCAACATTCATTAAGGGGACATATATGAGAAGACTCTTGAAAACATACTATTGGAACTGATAGAAAAGCTATGTTGATAAAAGAAAGAGATTCTTAGAATTTCTGATATATGAGATTATTTTTCAAAAAGTTTCGCCAACTAAGGGTATAAGGATGTTCAACTGTGAGCTAAATTGAGGCCAATATCTATTGGACCGTACAAGTTCATTGAAATTTGAATCCCATAGCTTGCTGACTAGATCTATCTATATATCGCAAACACGTGCATAACGTGTTCCTTACCTTATAACTCAGGCAGTGCATTTCAGATCATGACCATATTGTCGTAATCAAATCTGTTGTGATCATTAAGGGTCTTGCGTTTCAAGAACACCCAATTCAGATATTGGATCACAGGATTAAGCAGTTAAGCATCAAGCAGATACCTTAAATCAAATTGCTTTGGGCAAATCATACCTCCCCAAAAACTACTTCGGAAACTGAGCAAGAAGTGAAAGCCAAGTACTCATATTTATTTGAAATCACCTTGCATGATCGATAAAGTTCATAAGTTTCAAGGACGAAACTCTTTATAGGGGAGAGGTTGTAACAACCCGACCCTAAATCGTGTTTATTTATTTAATTAAGTCATGTTATTAATTTTCAAAATTTACTTATCTCAGTTAATTATCCCAATTAGGAGAATTCATTTTTGGTCGCACTTTGCAATTCGAGTTCATTTACTAGACAATTTTGGAAAAATTGATAGTAGGCCTCGATAATTATGATTTAAAAGACTACATTATTTTTTATCACATCAGAATTAATTTCGAGCTTCGGAAAAAAAAATAAAATGATTGTACCCGGCTTAATATTTTTTTTTTGTCGAACATGAGCTCATTTAAGGCCGATTTCGGCCCAACAAGTTTCTAATTCATTTGTTCAGATGATTACCATGATTAACTCTTAATGTTAATCAGCAAAGATATTTTTTTTTAGGAGGGAAATTTTCAGCCAAGTGTTTAAGGTCATTTTGCACCAAGTAACTTCACCTAGTGAAAAACAAATCTCAAGACTTCTTTCTTCCTGTTCTCTTTACCCTCTCTCTACCCCATGACCCCTTCTCCTCCACGGCAGCCTTGGCTGCCAGCCATCTGCCCCACCACTACAGCCACCAACAACCTCCCTAATCACCACCCTCACTTCTACAAACATCCAACCTCACTTATATTCCCTTTTTCAAGCATCAAAGTGAGGAAAATCCTAATCTGATCATATTTAATTTTGGGTTTTTTTGCTGGATTGATTTGGGATTATGTTATCTTGATATAATGATAGTTTGGTTGTTGAGTATGCTTGATACCAAGTAATGATTGAAGTTGTTCATGATCATGCAAGTTTAGGTCGTGATGATGGATTTTGATTGTTTTAAATGAAATTTTAGTGGGTGGTTATGTGAAGAAAAGATTGCAAATATGTGGTTATTGAGTTGTACACGGACCTGAAACAAGGGTTACTTCAGGAGAAAACTGGTAATGCTTAGCACAATGAAAAGTTATGATTTTTGGAGGATTGATATCTACTTGAGTTAGATTTCAATGGGCTATAGAATTTCTTAATTCCGAGTTATGTAGCCAAAGTTATGACCAATTTATTGAAGACTGCGCAGAATACATCGAAACTGGGAGCATTTTTAAATAGGGAACTTTACGAAAAAACGGGTATTGATTGGGTAATTGAAACATTGTGATTTGTGGTGTGTGGATAGATAAGTGAGTTATCTTTGAAATGCCTTTTTAATCGCCTTAATCTGAGTTCTCTAGAAAAAGTTACAGTCGTTTTGCTACGACTACGTGGATTGGACTGAAATTGTGCACGTTTGTGTTCTACCCTAATTTTAGGGGCTTTACTATGGGCCTCATGCTTTGTGTTCTAAATGAATGTTTTAGTGGACGTTATTAGATTTTCATATTCCGATTTTATATCTCGATTGGAGGTCAGGAGTGAACGACATGGTTTTTCTAAAGTAGACCATCAAACGGTATTATGTGAAGAAAGGAATCAATACTTAATGGATCAAACTGAGGTTATTTGAGCCTTTATGAACCTCACAACACCCCTCCCGGCATTAAACATTCTATTATCCATATCAGAATCATTACACATTCTATTGTCCAATTCTGAAGTATTACATTTTGCATTATCCATTTCAGAAATATCAGAAACCCATATTTCATTTACATCAATTGAAATTTTTTTTAGGAGCTCAATCATTCCAATTGGTCTATTTTGTATCAGGTTGTTGTATTTCAACTTCAATAACCCTAACTGATTTATTTTTCAGGTAGTTTTGGTGTAACTTGCCTTATATTGAATTATTGGGATTGTAGAAGTCTTTTTAATTAATCAATTTTCATTAAAGTTATAAATTATGTTAGTGAACAGGGTTTACTAACTATATTTATCTATAATTACATTTGTTAAATAGAAATGGGGCCTAGTATATCATTTTTCATTGTGTGTACGTCTTACCAAGTGAAATTGCATTTTAAAGACTTTAGGTACGTCCATTGCCTATATCTTTAGAAAGAAGAGTGTATTTATCAACATTATCATGTTTTGGTAAGTACATCAATGAATCAATTTATACAGCCATTTATCACTTAATGAGTGACCACATCGATTATCATCTATAGAGCATTCGCACTTCAATTGTCCATGCGGCTTCAGGCCCAACCAGATAATAACTAGCAATGCAATGTTACTTTCATCTCATTCACTGTTTTAACTTAAAATGAATTGCAAACCAGCCCCAACCAGAGTTTTAATGATCATTTAACAATATAGGAATGCATGTACTGAGCTTCGGCTCACAGTTCAAAATGCTTTTCATGTTTTCTTTTAGGCAAATCCTTAGAGAATCGTCTTCATGCTAGTAAACCGGTGGAAAAGAATAAGTTGAGCATGGGAATCCAGATGGATCAACACTGATACAGTTTATGCATATTTTTAGAGCTGTATATTGAAATCTTCAGTGGATGGATATGCAGATTACATGGTGAATTGTTTTTAGTGTAGTGTAAAAACCTTATGTTGGTTAACAGTTGATTATATATCGATTGATTAGGTGTGTATGTGTATGATTGAAGCTATGCTTAACTTTGTTATTTATGGCACTCATGATTCAAGCCTTGTCCTTTTGGATAGCAGTAATGCCCTTACCATTGAGTTGTCTAGATTATAATTAAAGGGTTTATTAAGGAAAATACAAGCGGTGTAACATGTTTAATTTGGGGGCGTTACAGCCTCGGGCCCCTCTTGGCCGCAATCAACATCATCCTCCTCATCATCGTCATCCTCGTTCCCCTCCTCGTCATACCCGATATCCTCATCAACGGCTAACTATTCCTCCCTAGGTAGCACAGTTGCCGTAATAGTCACTCGGTCATAGTTCTAATTCCGCTGATTGGTTACTGTAGTACGCTCAATATTAGGAGGAGTGAAGACGATCTCTTTGTGGTGAGGATTCCGAATAGTGTCACCTCAGGTATCAACTATATGCATGTGGTGGAGGGTCTCGACATCGAGGTGACTATGAAGGAAATAGGGTTATAGAGTGGATAGTCTAGTACTGTGGCCTGAAGCAATGGTAATGGTAGTAACAGTGCCTCCAATGCTTATAACATTTTGATCGCTGGGCTTGGACACTTCTGCCAAGTGGCGAATTATAAATGCCCTAGTGTCGATGGGGGTTCCCAACATTGCACACCAGATAATGAACAACTCCACCTTCCAACAACCTTTTTCGTTGTCGTTGTAACCGAAAATAATATTCGCGGTCAAGCATTGAACGTAATAGAGGTTAATATTGCAAATATCAGTGGCCTTAGCCTGTCGGGGGTCAAAGACTCTAGGCCTCCCAAATCTGTCTATGTAAGCCTTTTGTTTGGAGCAAGCAACGCTCTTCCAAACGGTATCGGGTCCCCATAAAGAGGGCACCTCTCTATATGCCCCGTGAACTACCGAACATTTTAATAACGCATTAAACATCCTGATGTTCATCCAGTGATCCACATTGAATTTGCGAAAGGAAATTTCTGCCTCATGACCCCTAAATGTTCCATCCCAATTTACATTCAAAGACCTTAGAAACTCTATCATGAGGGGCTCATACAAGGTACATTACATGCCAATGTACTCAGTCCATCCCAATTTCCCAATTAAAGCCAACATATCATCCAACATGCCCAAAGTACGCAAAGAATCCACATGAAAGTACTTTCACTCACTAGTGTTCCTAGTAACTAAAGCCTCTTATTGGGTTTTTTGTTCCTCACTAGCAAAATGTAGACCCGTGGTACTAGCAATCAAGGGGTAGACATCCTTCGTACCTTTAGCAAAAGCAGATGTAGTTGAGGAGGAAGTAGCCTTGGCGTACTGCTTGGGCGGGGATGGAGCTTTGGAGCCTTCTGCAACTCTTTTCCGCCCCATGAGTAGCAATGAAGAGTAGATCGAGGATAGGGAGTGATGGTAGGAGCTAAAAATAGATAGAGAAGGTGAAAATTCTATCTCTACAACCTTCAACCTAACCAATAGAGGTTAGGGTTCTAGAGAGACAAAATGGCCTATGTGAGTGGGAAAATATAGGATGAAATGTGGAGAAATGTGAGGGGCAAATGAGCGGATATGAGTGGGGGTAGAGAAATTGCAAGCAAATTGAAGGATTTGGGGCACGATTTAAGTGAGTAGTGGGGTGAGAGAGAGGTGAGGGTCGCATGCTGTAGATAGGGAAAATGTGAGGAAGGATGAAGAAGAATGAGGAAGAAGAAGGGCGGCGGGCTTTTTACCCGAAATCGGAGGGGGCACACTCGTGCCCAAGGGCATAGTGCCACCGTGCTAGAATGTTGTCCACCATCTGAAATATGAGGAACGATACGGTTGTGCCCTAGGCCATAGGGCCTTTGTGTCGTTTTGTTGTCTGCTTGCCTTGATGATTGTTCTCCCGCTTTTTTATCAGTTGTTTTTTTTCTCAAAGGGGGGCATGGGCGTGCTACATCAGGCATGGGGTGCCCAAACTAACATGCTGACTCCTATCAAGTGGCCTCCTTCATTTCTCACTCAATTTTTTTTCTTTGAGCTTTTCCTCTCATTTTTCATTCTTTTTTCAGTCCTTTTGTTTCCTTTTTTTTTCTTTCTTTTTCTCTCTTCTTTTAAAGCTATAAAGCTTGGGTGGCCTCGCAAGAAGTGCATGTTTTAGGTCCCGATTTTGGCCGTGGGGCATCTTTAAGAAGAAGAGATATCGAAGAGGGCACAAGTAACCTTTCCTTCAAGTGACTCACTGGCTGCATAGTGCTTTAATCAAGGCCTGTTCACCTTCCCTAAACTATCTCCAGTTGATAAACTGATCATGCAACCTTTTTACTCTCTCCTTATATATCTTTGAACTTTCATAGGCATCCAACCGGATCTCCTCAAGTTCATTCAATTGCAACAACCTTTTCTCTCCCCCAACCTTTAAATCAAAGTTTAAGTACTTGATGGCCCAATAGGCCTTGTGTTCAAGCTCCACGGGGAGGTGGCATTGCTTACTGTACACTAACCGGAACGGACTCATTCCGATTTGTGTCTTGAACACAGTCTGGTACGCCCAAAGAGCACCATGCAACTTATCTGCCCAGTCCTTGCTAGATCTCTCAATCGTTTTCTCTAAAATAGACTTGATCTCGTGGTTGGAGATCTCCACTTGGCATCTCGTTTGATGGTAGTAGCCAAGTCCACACTTATGATACACTCTATGTTTCTTCTCTACGAAGTACATCCCATTGTCGCTAATGAGCACCCCTGGGACTGCAAAGCATGGAAATATGACCTTCTTTAAAAGCTTAGCCACCACCTTGGAGTCATTGGTAGGGCTAGCCACTACCTCTACCCATTTGGAGAAATAATCCATACTAACCAAGATAAATCGATTGCCCTTCGAAGATGGGAAAGGTCCCATGAAGTCGATGCCCCAAACATAGAATATCTCAACTTCGAGGATGAAGTTGAGGGGCATCTCATTCTTCCGAGAGATGTTTCTCATCCTCCGGCAATGATCACATGCCTGAAGGCAGTGGTGGACATCCCTAATAAAGGAAGGCCAAAGGAATCCAGCTTCGAGGACCTTCCAGCGATCTTGAAGGTGCCACCATGTGCTCCACCGAGAGAGTAGTGACAAAAGGAAATTATGCTCTGAATCTCTTACTCAGGGAGGCAGGGCTAGTAGATCCCATGATAACATAACTTGTAAAGAAAAGGTTCCTCCTAGAAGTACATCTTGATATCATGGAGGAACTTATTCTTCTGATGGGAGGAGAAGTTATGCGGAAGATCCTCGAGGCTAAGTAGTTCACGAAGTCGATGAACAAAGGGGCTTGTCCTGAGGAGACAACCATAAGATGCTCATCAGGGAAAGCATCGTCAATGGGGCTATCATGGCTCTCAACAATGAGGCTAGAAAGATGATCAACAACGACATTCTCTGCCCCCGCCTTGTGCTTGATCTCCACATCAAACTCCTGGAGTAACAGAATCCACTGAATGAGGCAAGGCCTCCTATCTTTCTTCTCAATGAGGTGCTTGAGTGTAGAGTGCTCGGTGTCCATGATGACCTTGCATCATAGGAGGTAGGGTCGAAATTTCACCATCGCGTACAAGACTGCAAGCAACTCCTTTTCAGTTGTTGTGTAGTTTTGTTGTGACTAATCCAGTATTCTACTAGCATAATAGATCACCATTGGCTTTTTATCTCTTCTATGTCCCAAAATTTCCCCCACCGCATGACCGCTACCATCACACATGATCTCAAAAGGAGATCCCAAACAGGTGGTTATATGATGGAGGCGGAAATCAGTGCCTGTTTGATCCTACAAAAAGCCTCGTGACACTAATCATTGAAAACAAACCCCGCATCCTTAGCTAGAAGTTCTGTTAGAGCTTTAGCGATATTGGAGAAGTCCCTGATGAAGCGACAATAGAAACCCGCACGACCAAGGAAACTCCGCACCCCTTTTACCGAAGTAGGAGAGGGAAATCGCTTGATAACCTCAACTTTATCTTTATCCGCATCGATGCCCCTAGCAGAGATGAGATGGCCTAGTTTGACCCCCTCCTGTACCATGAAATGGCACATTTACCAATGCAACGCTAGGTTGACTTCCTCGCATCTACGGAGTACCTTGGTGAGATTTTCTAAACAAAGGTTAAAGGTACCTCCATAAACGGAGAGGTCATCCATAAACACCTCTATGGTGTTTTCAATAAGATCAAAGAATATGGCAGTTATGCACCGATGAAAAGTGGTCGGGGCATTACACAATCTGAATGGCATCCTTTGATAAGCGAAGGTACCGTACGGGCGCATAAAGATCGTCTTCTCTTCGTCATTAGGATGGATAGGAATCTAAAAGAAACTTGAATATCCATCCTAATAACAGAACAAGGAACGTCTTGCCATCCTTTGCAACATTTGGTTAATAAAGGGGAAGGGAAGTGATCTTTCCGGGTGGCTTGATTTTGTCTATGGTAAGCAATACACATTCGACACCCGGTCACAGTCCTAGTAGAGATGAGCTCATCTCGCCCATTCTTAATGATGGTCATCCCACCTTGTTTGGGAACCACATGAACTGGATTCACCCACTCACTGTCTGAGATAGCATAGGTGATTTCAGCATCAAGTAATTTGATAACCTCCTTCTTCACAACCTCTTGCATATTAGGATTTAAGCGGCGCTGAGGTTATCGGGATGGGCGATGAGCTTCATCAAGAAAGATGCTATGCATGCATAATGAACGACTGAGCCCCTTAATATCACCAATACTATAACCAATGACACCCCTATGCTTCCGAAGCACATCCAACAATTTTTCCAACTGGAGGCCATCTAGGTTAGCACTAACAATAATAGGGAACTGATGAGCAGAGTTAAGAAACTCATACCTTAGATGGGATGGTAGAGGATTTAACTCTACTTGTTATGGGCACTTCTCTTGCTCCTTAGAGGCAGACTGCTCCACACTAAGGATCTACTTGGGGACTGCCTAGGTGTGTAGGCAGTGGACTCATTGAAGAGCCTAGCATACTCCTTCTTCTCCCCCGAATGGGAGTCGGTCACAAAGCAACTGATCAACTGGGCTGCTAGTGGATCCTAGACAGAACTTGGAGTCTTGGTCTCGTAATTGAGTGCCTTTTCTATCACCTTGATTCTGCAGTATGAGTTGCCTGAGGTGGAAGAGGCTATAGCTTGTGGCAAGCCAGACTCCACCTTTTTATCCCCTACTTGAAGGAAGAGCTTGTCGTTCCTCACATCTATCAACGGTCCCGCAATGGCTAGAAAAGTTCGTCAAAGTATGATAGGGATGTGAGAGTCTTCCTCCATCTCCATAACCACGAAGTCACATGGCATGAAGAATTTGCACACTTATAGTGGGACATGCTCAAGAATACCCATAAGGTACTCGACAGATCTATCAGTTAGCTATAAAGAAATAGTAGTGGGTTTTAGGTCCCACATTTCCATCTTCTTACATATAGAGTAAGGCATTAGGCTTACGCTAGCCCTAAGATCGCATAACGCCCTACTGATAGTCACATCCCCAACTGAACAAGGGATGGAGAAACTTCCTAGATCTGAAAGCTTGGGAGGCCACTTCTCCTAAATGATAGCACTGCACTCCTCAGTAAGTGCTATAGTGACATTATTGAGCAACTTGCCTTTGTTGGATAGCAGATCCCTTAAGAATTTGGCATAGGAAGGCATGTCAATGATCACCTCCAAAAAGGAAATGTTGATGTGAAACTTCTTCAAAATCTCGAGGAACTTCCCATGTTTGTGCTCCTTCTTGGCCTTCAATAGCCTTTGGGGATGTGGACACTCTCACTTGGAGTCTCAAAGGGGGCCTCCTTCTCATGACCTTCCTTATTAAAAACCTCTCCCCTTTCCTCCCTCATAGGCATTGGAGGACCCTCTAAGTCCCTCCAACACCGCAATGTAATGGCATTCATCTGACCCTTAGGATTTGTCTCGGGCTAACCTGGTAGATGTCTCTGGGCTCTAGATAGATGGCTCACTTGCTGTGCAGTCTGGGCTATTTGGTTCTCCATCATCTTTTAGTGAGTGGCCAAAGTCTCAAATTTGGAAGTCAATTGGCTAACAGACTTACCATGTGTCGCATTGGTCTTACTTTGGGTCGCTGTGAAACGCTCCGTAAGACTCTCCAGATTGAAATTGGGTTGGGGTGGTTGTTGTTGTTGGGGAGGTGGGGCGTATGGAGCTCTGTATTGGAAGCCAGGAGGTTGACGTTGAGTGGCACTAGGTATGATGGGGTCGTTGTTATGGTTGTAGAAATTTAGGTGATTTCTCCAACCGGGATTATATGTATTTGAGTAGGGGTCATTTTGGGCGCGTTGGCCATAGTTTTTCATTGCATTGGCATGCTCAACACCCTAGAAGGTAGATTGGCCCTTAGCCGCAATGAGGCCTTGAATGCCACAAATCTCACAAAGGGACCCAACCTCAAACATTGCGCCAGAAGAAGTCCCAACCAAACTCCCTGAAGAAGGAGCCCCAAGCCTATCAAACTGTTGTGCCAAACCATCAACCTTGCTAGGTGGCAAGTCCACTGCGTCAACTCCGTAGACTGCAATGGTCCTCTTTGGGACTGGCCTCTCGCTGGACAAATGGTAGTTATTAGAGGCCATCTCCTCCAATAAGGCCTTCGCAGCCTCCATCGACATCCCATGAGTGTGCCGCCAGGTACGGTGTCAACAGACATCTTCAGGGACTAGTCCAATCCATTATAAAAGTTTTGCATAAGAGCCAATCAGGCACTCCATGATGAGGGCATTGGCATTGAAGATCTTTGAACCTTTTCCACGCTTTTAACTTAGCGATCTTGCCCGGGGGAAAGTACTTGCTTAAAAAAGTGGTTGATAGGGCCTACCAGGTAGTGAAGGAATTAAGTTGTTCATTGAAGAGGCAGTCACTAGCTCTGTTCATCGGCAAGAATGGGAAGAGCCTGAGTCTAATTGGGTTCATGGGCACCCCGTTGAGCTTGATTGTGTCACACTTCGCTAAGAAGTTACGGAGGTGAATGTGGAGGTTGTAGCTCGAAGTTATTCACTTTGACGGCCGAGTTGACGATGGATGAGGCAATGCCAGTGACCTTCGGTAAGACATAGTCCCATAGCACCCTAGGATTTCTCTCGGCCATGATGACTTCTTCTTGTTGTCGCTTCCTCGCACTGTTTTGCCTCCGTGCAGTGGCTTGTGTTGCTGGGTGAAAGGGAATGAGTGGTCGGTCCCTCTGACTACGCCTGTACATACAAAGCAAGAAACTACACCAAGCTAAAGGAAGTTAAAGAAAAGCTTAAAGAGCACAGGAGAAAAAGAAAAAGAAAAAGAAAAAGCCTAATCTAGATTGTTTTGGTCACTTCCGATGTTGAAACAAAAAAGTTGCCCGGCAGTGGCGCCAAAAAACTCTGTTGTCTTAAAATGTTACCGCGAGTGCACAGTGCTAATTGTAGCCAGCAACAGCAAGTATGGGTCGTGTCCACAAGGAACTTGTTTCCAATCACCAGGTTTGACTTAAAGCACTCAATTTAGGCAAAAGTTCAACGATGTTGAATGATTACTAAATAGCACTACTATTCTGCTGAAACTGATAAGTTATCGAATTCAATAATAAAAAGGGTCCCTGGATTAGGGTTTACCACACTATTATGCTAGGTGAATCACAATTAGGTCTTACAAACCATGGCCATGAAAACAATCGAAGTGGAAGGGATTACAAATTAAAGCACATATAAGCCTTGTTTCAAAGGTAAATAAACTCGCTATAACAGTCCTAATTATCTATTCTCATAAAAATAGGATTATTAAGGTCATATGATTGTATAATTAATAATCCCAATTGAAACCCTAACTGTTTTCACATCAGGAAAATCAATTGCCCACATGGTCACTCTAGATAAAGAATACAAGTTTTGTTGGTCTCCTGAATCCTATTGAGAATATTGACGAAAACTCTTTCAAGAAAGTCAACAAAAAGTTGGTGTACTATATAGGAATTCGCATCGTAATCATGAACACAATTCACAGTAACCAAAAATATGATTCACTTTTGCACAATAGGGGCTACCCCCAATCCAAGACTACTAATTTAGTCTTTAATCATGCTTCCAATAACAATGAATAGAAAGAACACGGAAAAAATGATTAAAGATACAAACTTTAAATCAGAACTCAAAGGAAAGAAGAAAATGGAACGTACTTTAATCAATTGCAGAAATAATCGCGCAAATTCGTATCCAACTAACTTTAATCCAATGCTTTGAATTTTGAGGAAGAAAAATTAGAGTAGTAAAACGTAGAAATCGCCCTTTTTCGAGAGCTCCTAAGAGAGATTACAAGATGCCTAACCATCATCGCGACCAAACAATTAATCGTGCTGGGCACGGCAGTGGCACGGTGCCACTCTACCATATCCCTTGCCAGTGCACTTTTGCATTCCTTGCTTGGCACGACCACGCTGCCTGGCATGGTGTCCCCATGCCAGTTCTATGGGCGTTGACAACCTCCTTTTTAGCTTCAATTCCACCTTCTTGACCTTCCTTTCACGCGACAGAGATGGGTTTTCCTTTTTCCTTCATCCGGAACTCATGAAAACATGAAAACATCCCCCATAAGTGAATGCAAAGTAAACGAGGTCTATTCGACCACTATACTTCAAAGTTCAACTCAAAAATCGATGCATGAAGAAGTCAAAATTAAGTTTGAAAGAGGTGAAAAAAGATGTTTATCAAAATTATGTGCTACCCAAAGTCTCTTTGGAATTCTTCTCCGCGATCTTCTCTTTCTTAGTTTTTTTCCAACCATCTTCCCATCTATTGAGGTCCCTATTCTTCAAAAATTCCACCTTGTCACCCATTGTTTGAGGAGTTTGGTGTATTCATTTGTTGGTTCACATGTCGAGCCAACTTGAACTTCTAACGAATCCCTAGGCAATGCCAATGTTATATGAACTTCTTCCTCAGCTAACTCATATATTCTAGTGTCATAAATCTTGAATGTAGTACATACTCAACCAAAATTTTAGTGCAGTTCGATCTTGGTAAAGTTTCAATTCTATAGCCTCCATTTTCAAGTATGCATAAAAAAAATCAAGATTCCCATCCTAAGTCAAGGCTTCAACTTCATTAGGACATTTTTGAAGATTTGTGCTTCCACGTCTAATGTATGATGTCATTTGTTGTGCAAAAATCTTTTCCAGAAGGCTGCTATTGCTATAGTCAATTTTGATATGTACTTGCTTATATGTTGAGCATACACCTATATTTAAGCCCACATTGATACATACAGTTAATATATATAATAGGAAAAAATAAACACTTAACGATGTAGAAGTGAATAAGAACAATACATTACCATCAATAATAGGATTACATAAATATATGTAACTCAAAGTAGACGTATTTTTATTTTACCTCAATTAGATCATTCTGTCAAAAATTGGAGATTCTCTTTCACTGGCATGTTCTGGACGTGGTTGCTCACGGGCTTGCGGAGGGCCATAGGTTGATGCAGAAGGTTCGATATGCTCATGGCTTTCTTATGCCATGTGTGCCAGTTTCGCTTGCAAGTCGATTTCACCATCATAAACAATTATTTGATTATCTGTCATGTCGTCTCTCTTACCCCTTCCATACTCTCAAGGGAACTCCTTTTCATCTTTATTCATTTGTACACCTACATCAGTTGTCCAGTGTATTACTATTGGAAATGATCGATCTTTACATGCCCTTCCTCTAAACTCAACTCTATCTAAATAAAACAGTTGTAATTCATATCAAGAATAAATGATAGTTTGTACATCTTATAATTGTTGACATTTCAAGCACGAGTGAACCAGTAAATGTGACGTAATGAACAAATGCATTTAACTCAGTGAAAAAATTTATTTAGATGAGCAAATAAATAATTGAACAACGTCTCCAAATCATTTAAGGAAATTAAATTGTAAGGATTTCACTAACCATAACAAACAAGAGTGATCTTCTGAAATATATAGTGCGATGCTGCTTCCATTCCACTATAATGTCATTTAGACATTATAGGAGATATGGACCCCAATTGTAGTTAGGTATTTGGTTAGCATCCATTTTCGACTTCAATATTATCAAGAAACAATTGTCATTCATGCTCCCGATAATGCGTGTAAAAGTTATGGAGAGCACAAACTCTCTTTGGAATTCTTCTATGTGGTCTCATCTCTCTTTGGACTAGCTTCCCAATTTTGTCTCCGTTCTCTAAGCAACCTTGTCTAGAATGTCGCAGCGAAAGAAAATCTCCAATAGCAGGACAAATGATCCAATTGAGGTAAAATAAAATACATCTACTATGAGTTACACATATTTATGTAATGCTGTTGTTGCTAGTAATGTATTATTCTTGTTCATTCCTACATCTTTAAGTGTTCATTTTTTCTTATTATATATATTAATTGTATCTATCAATGTGAACTTAAATGTATGTACATGTTAAACGGATAGGTAAGTAATTATCAAAATTGAGTGCAACAATAATAGCCTGTGGGAGAAGATTTTCAGCGCAACAAGTGACATCATACATTAAAACTGGAAGAGCAAATAATCATAAATGTTCTAATGGAGTTGAAGTTCATGCCTTGACTCAGGATCATGATCTTTTTGAAGATCCTAGTTTTTTTTATGTATATTCGACAATGGAGGATTAGCATTTAAACTATTCGAAGGTTGAACACAAATAATTTCTTCATCTAGCGAGCAATACCTTAAAGCTTTATAATAATGGAATATTAGAGATAACTGAGGAAGATGTTCACACAACACTAGGACTGGTTGTGGATCCGTTAGAAGTTCTAGTATGCTGGACATACGAACCAACAAATGAATATGACAAATGCCTCAAATGGTGAAGGGCAAGGTTGAATCTAGGAAGAACAGGGAAACCAAAAGTAGGGACGATAGTTTAACAAATCCTATAAAGTGGGGACCACGTAGAAGAATTCCAAAGAGACATTGTGTTGTACATAATTTCAGCATGCATTATCGAGAGTACGAATGGTGACTGTTTCTTCATAATTGTGAAGTTGTTTATGGATGCTAACTGAATACTTTACTATAATTGGTGAACAAATCTATTGTAGTGTTTGAATGACACAATAGTGGAATGAAAACAAAACTACAACAGATATTTTGGAGGACCACTCCTGTTCCTCTGGGTTAGTGAAATCCTCACTAATTAGTTTCTCAATGTGATACAGATATGTTCTTCATCTTTTTATTTGCCTATCTAAATAATATTATTCATTGAGTTAGTTGTATTTGTTCAATACCTCATATTTTCTTGTTCACTAATGTTTAAAATGTCATTCATTATAGGATATAAAGACTAACATTTATTCTAGCGATGAATTACAACTCTTTTGTTTGGATAGAGCTCTATTTAAAGGAAACAGATGCAAAGACAGATGGTTTCCAACAGTAATACATTGGGCAACTGATGCAAATGAGCAAATGAATGATGATGAATTAGAGTTCCTAAGAGTGTATGGAAGGGGTAACATGATTGACATGATAAACTATCAAACACTTATTTAGAGGGTGAATTGAGTTGCAAGTGAAATCAACACACATGGCACAAGAAAATTGAGAGCGTACTGAACATTCTGCATCAACCCATGGCCTCTACCAGCCCCTGAGCACCCATGTCCAAAATTTGTCAGTGAAAGAAAATGTCCAAGTTGTAGGACCCAATGATCCAAATGGTAATGAAATACTTCTAATTTGAGTTACACATACTTATGTAATCCTATTGTTGATAGCAATGCATTATTCTTGTTCGCTTCTATATCGTTAAGTGCTCATTTTTTCATGTTATTTATACATTAATCGTATTTATCAATGTGAACTTAAATAGAGGTATGTGTTGAACGGATAGGCAACTGCCTATTAAAATTGATTGCAGTAAGAGTTGCCTGTAAGGAAATATTTTATGTACAACAGGTGACATCATAAATTGCAAGTCGAAGCATAAATCTTTATAAATGTCCCAATGAAGTTGAAGTTCATGAGTTCACTTAGGATAAGAATCTTTTCAATGATCGTTACTATTTAGATGCATATTTGAAAATGGATAGTTTAGCATTGAAACAATACGAAGGTTGAACACCAGTACAATTTTGATACACTAAGTAAAGCACTAAAGCTTTATGACAATAGAATATTGCAGATAACTAAGGAAGATGTTCATGTGACATCAACACTGTCGATGAGTCCATTCGAAGTTCTAGTGGGCTAGATGTACAAACTAACAAATGAATAAACCAGTCTCTTTAAACAATCGAGGGCAACCCCAGATCTTAGAAGCACAAGTATACCAAAAGTTGGGAACATAGTTGAACAAATCCTAGAAAGACGACACCATGGAGAAGAATTCCAAAGAGACGTTATGTTGTGTAAAATTTCGACATGCATTATCAAGAGTATGAATGTCGACTATTTCTTCACAATATTGAAGCTGTTGATCTGTTAACTAAATACCATACTATAATTGATGTGCAAATCTCTTATAATGTTTCAACAACAACGTAATGGAATGGAAACAAAATCGCACCAAGCATTTTTTAGGACCACTCTTGTATCTTATGGTTAGTGCTATCCTTCCTGATTTTTTTTATGAATGTGATACAATATGTTGTTCATTTTTTAATTCACTTTTCTAAATAATATGAATTGGATGTATTTGTACATTACCATATATTTTTCTGTTCACTAATGTTTAAAATGTGACACAGAGATGCAAAGATCGATGGTCTCCAATAGAAATACATTGGACAACTGATGCAGTTGAACAAAGAAATAAAGATGAAAAGGAGTTCCCAAAAGAATGTTGAAGGGGTAAGACAATTAACAGGATAGACTAACACACAATTATTCACTAAGGTGAAATTGAATTGCAATCAACATCGGCACGCATGGCATAAGAAAACCAAGAGCATTCCGAATCATTTGCATCAATCAATGGCCCTTCACCAACCACTGAGCAACCATGTCTAGAATGTGGCAACGAAAGACAATCTCCAATAGCAGGAGCGAATGAGCCGACTAAGATAAAATGAAATACATCTACTTTGAGTTACATATATTCATTTAATGTTGTTGTTGATAGCAATGTATTGTTCTTGTTAACCTTAACATCATTAAGTATTCATTTTTTCCTATCATATATATATATATATATATATATACATATATATATATATATATATATATATACATATATATATATATATATATACATATATATATATATATATACATATATATATATATATATATATATCAATTATATTTATCAAAATGAACTTAAATACAGGCACAAGTTCAACGAATAGGCTATTAACTATCAGAATTTATTACAGTAATAGCAAACTCTAGGCAAAGACTTTTTGTACAACAAGTGACATCAAATGTTGGACATGGAATCATAAATCTTTAGAATGTCCTAATGAACTTGAAGTTCATGCCTTGACTCAGGATGAGCACCTTATTGAGCATGGTAATTTTTTTATGTACATTTCAAAATGGAGGTTATACCATTGAAACATTGCCAACGTCGAACCATAATAAAAATTTGATCCAAGAAGTGATACATTAAAGCTTTATGAGAGCACAATATCGAAGATAACTAAGTTTGATGGTCATGCAACATTAGGACAACCTATAGGTCCATTAGAAGTCCAAGAAGGCTCCACATGCAGACCAGCAAGTGAACACACCAAAATCCTCAAATAATGTGGGACCAGGTGAATCTGAGAAGAATAGAAACACCAAAGGTTGGGAAGACAGTCGGACAAATCCATCAGAAAGGATACCAACGAGAAGAATTCCAAAGAGAGTTTATGTTGTATATAGTTTCTATATGTGTTCCCGTAAGTATGAATGGCACTTGTTTCGTTGTAATATTGAGCTTGTTGATGGGGGTTAACCAAACACTAACTGGAATTGAGGTCCATATCTCCTACAATGTTTGAATGACCCTGTAGTGGAATGGAAGCAAAAGCAGACCAGATATTTCAAAAGACCCCACCTGTTTCTCAAGGTTAGTGAAATCTATACTAATTAATTTCTCGATGTGATTCAGATATGTTGTTCATTTTTTAATTCGCTTATCCAAAAGATAATTCTCATTGACTTAGATGTATTTGTTTATCATCTCACATTTGCTTGTTTACCACTATTCGAAATGTCAATCATTATAAGAAGTACAAACTAAAATTTATTCGTGCCACGAATTACAATAATTTTTTTTGTTTGGACAGAGTTCCATTTAGAGGAGTAAGATGCAAAGTGTGATGGTTTCCAACAGTAATTAATTGGACGACTGATGTAGTTATACATAGGAATAAAGATGAAATGGTGTTCCCTTGATAGTGGAACGGGTAAGACAGTTGACATGATAGACTATCAGACAGTCATTCATTAGTGTGAAATTGACTTGCAATCGACATTAGTACTCATGGCATAGGAAAACCAAGACCACACCGACCCTTATCCATGAACCCATGGCCCTCCGCCACCCCATGAGCAACCATCTCTAAAAGGTGGAAGAAAAAGAGAATCCCCTACAGTAGGACACAATGATCCAATTGAGGTAAAATAAAACACATCTACCTTGAGTGACATATATTTATGTAATCTTGTTGTCGATAGTAATGTATTGCTCTTGTTCACTTCTACAGCATTAAGTGTTCATTTTTCTCTTGTTATATATATTAATTGTATTTATCAATGTGAACTTACGTACTTGTACATGCTGAATGGATAGGCAAGTACCTATCAAAATTGATTGCAGCAACAGCATCCTGTGGCAGATGATTTTTTGTACAACAAGTGACACTATACATCAGATGTGGAAGCACAAATCTCATGGTGTGCGTATCTCTTGTAATGTTTGAATGACAAAGTAGTGGAATGGAAACAGAACTGCATAAGATATTTGTGAGGACCACTCTTGTTTCACATGGTTAGTGAAATCCTTACTGATTAATTGCTCAATGTGATGTAGTGATGTTGTTCATTTTTTTATACCCTTATCCAAATAATAATTTTCATTAAGTTAGATGTGCTGCTTAATTACCTCATATTCTTCTGTTCGATAATGTTTGAACTATCATTCAATATAAAATGTACAAACTAACATTGTTTCTTGCCATGAATTATAGCTCTTTTATTTTGATAGAGTTGAGTTTAGAGGAGCGATGCAAAGAACAATCGTTTCCAACCATACTACATTGGACAACTGATGCAGTTGGGCAAAAGAATAAACATGAAAATAAGTTCCCTATAGAGTATGTAAGGGGTAAGGAAATTGACCGGATAGGCTATCAAGCAATTACTCATGAAAGTGAAATTAACTTGCGAGCAAAGTTAACACACATGGCATAAGAAAACCAAGAGTATACCGAAACGTCTATACCAAGCCATTATGCTAACCCCTGAGCAACCATGTGCAGAACGCAACAGACAAAGAGAATCTCTAATAGCAGGACTCAATGATAAAATCAAGCTAAAGTAAAATGCATATACTTTGGGTTACATATATTTATGTAATCTTGTTGTTGATAGTACTGCATTGTTCTTGTTCACTTCTACGTCATTAGCTGTTCATTTTTTTTCCTGTTATATATATTAATAGTATTTATTAATGTGAATTTAAATAAAGGCACATGCCAAACGAAAGGGCATATGCCTATCAAGTGATTGTAACAATAGCAGCCTCCAGGGAAAGATTTTCTGCGTAACAATTACCATAATATAATGGACATGGAGTAGTAAATATTCAAGATTTCCTAAGAAAGTTGAAGTTCATGGCTTGAGCCAAGTAAGGATCGTTTTGAGGATCCTGTTCTTTTGATAGGCATTTTAAAGTGGAGGTTGCAACGTTGAAACATTGCCATGGTCGAACCCCAACAAAATTTTGATCTAGCAAGTAATACATTAAAGCTTTATAATAATAGAATATTGGAGATAACTAAGGAAGATGTTCAATAGAATATTGGTGTTATGCTATTGACACCCAAACAAAAGAGGAGAAAGCAGAAAAACTTCATGTAGTTTGTGAATTTCAAGATGTTTTTCATAAAGAGTTACCAGGACTACCCTCACAAAGGGAAATTGGCTTTGGAATTGAATTAACCCCTGGTGAGCAACCTATCTCCAACGCACTATATCATATGGCCTAACTGAGCTTAAGGAATTGAATATTCAATTAGATGGGCTATTGTAGATGGGCTTTATTAGGCCAAGTGGGTCACCATGGGGTGGCCCAGTCTTGTTCGTAAAGAAAAAGGGTAGAACCTTAAGGTTATACATTGACCATAGGGAGTTGAGCAAGATCACCATGAAAAACAAGTACCCTTTCTCACAAATATAAGAAATGTTTGACCAACTGCAAGGACCAAAAGTCTTCTCTAAGATTGATTTGAGGTTAGGGTACCATCAACTTGGGATTACACTTGGAGACATCCCGAACACTGTGTTTAGGGCTACGTACTGTCACAATGAGTTTACAGTGATGCCGTTTAACCTCACCAATGCCCCCGCAGCTTTTATAGATCTTATGAATAGGGTGTTTACAAACATTTTAGACAAGCTTGCAGTGGTGTTCTTGGATCATGTGGTTACAAAAGAAGGAATCAATGTTGACCCCTAGAAGGTGAAGGCAATCATGAAAGGGTCTAGGCTTATTAACGTCACTGATATTATAAGCTTTATGGGTTTAGGGGGCTACTGTTTAAGGTTTGTCAACGACTTTTCAAAAATAGCTTCGCCTTGACCAATCTGCTGAAAAAAGTGAATAAACTTGAGTCGACAGAAAAGTGTGAAAGAGCCTTTCAGGAGTTATGGCTGCGACTAACTACCGCCTCCATCCTAATGCTACCAGTGGAAGGTACGGAGTATACCATCCATAGTGATGTTTCAATGAGCGGATTAGTGTGTGGTGTCATGCAGGAAGACAAGGTAGAAGCTTATACCTCTCGACAGCTCAAGCCTTACGAGAAAAACTATCCTATCCATGACCTAGAGTTAGTAGCCTTGGTCTTTGCACTGAAATTTTGGAGACATTACTTAAATGGATTACCATGGAAGTTTTATACTCACCATCAAAGTTTGATGTATATCTTCACCCAGAAGGAGCTCAACCTGAGATAACAACATTGGCTTGAGTTGCTTAAGGATTATGATTTGTAGATTCAATATCATCAACGAAAAGCAAATGTTGGACCAGATGCCCTCAGTAGGAAGGCACAACACGACCCAAACACTATGGTGATTACTCAATTGAGTCTCCCGCGAGAGCTTGAAGACTTGGGAATTCAACTAGGTTTCTATAGCCAAGTAGATGTTCAATTATCAACACTTACCTTAGAACCTTCTACAGTGGAGGAAATTCCGATGAACCAGGAATACAACTGACAATAGGTTTCAAAGAAAAAAAAGATGAAAATGAATACCCTGGAGAGCATGAAATGGGCGACACAATTGATAGTGTAGACTTTTAGGAGATTACTCATGAAAGTGAAATTGAATTGCAAACAAAATCGTCACATATGGCACTAGAAAACAAAGTGTATAGCGAACCTTTGACATCAACCCATGACCCTCTGCCAGCCCCTCAGCAACAATGCCTAGAATATGGCAGTGAAAGTGAACCACCAATAAAAAGACCCAATGGTTGAATATAGGCAAAATAAAACACATCTACTTTGCGTTCTAAATATTTAGGCAATCCAATTATTGATAGTAATGATTTGTTGTTGTTCGCTTCAGCATCATCAACAGTTCATTTTTCCCTGTTATATATATTAATAGTATCTATCAATGTGAATTTGAATGCAGGTATGTGCCAAACAAATATACAAGTGCCTATTAAAATCGGCTACAGTAATAGCAGCCTTTGGGAAAAGATTTTCTATACAACAAGTGACATCGGACATGCAAGCATAAATCTACATAAATCTCCTAATGACGATGTTGAGTTATTATATTCAAGTTTTGATGATAACAAATCCAAGTGTAAAAATGTGTCCAAGTAGTGTTGCTCCAAACATGATCTGCAAACAGGCCTAACTGGTGTTTGTAATCTTTACTGTGTTAACTGGTTTGCTACATGTGAGAACAAGTTCTTAAAACAGGTTTTAAATGGGTGATTCTACATCAAGTCAAGAACGCCATCTCACAGTTGGTTATAAGGCCTGTTCACAGCAGCTCTTCTAGCAATGCAATGAACAACTCCAACAAACAAGGTAGCCTTGATGTTCCCAGCAGCTTCTCTAGCGATGCAAACAACAACCCCAGCAAACAAGGTAGCCTTGATGTTCACAGCAGCTCTACGGATCTTGGACAAGATTCAAACAAGAAGTCTTGGGTATATAGGCTTTATTTATTTAGACTCTTGTTAATATGCCAATATTGAAAAAGCTTTTTAAACATCTCTTGAATCGGTATTTGCGCTAAGTGCTTCAGAACACCAGACTGGGAACAACCCTGCAAACAGGGTGCCTACGGTGTTTCTGACCTGAAGTGGCCATACCCGATTATCTTTGAAAAAATTATTTCGGTTGGCCAAAATCTCCAGAATATTTTCAAATGTTATTCTTCTGGAAAATATATTTCTTAAATATATTATGGGAGATTTGGGAAAATGGATTTTGGGAGATTTGCCAAAATTGGAAGATTTTCTCTGCCCATATCTTCAGATGTGATAAAGTTTTTAAATTGCTAAAGATTTCTGGTTGCCTTACTTAAAGCTCACCCACGGCTATAAGGAGATAAAGGTTATCTCTTAAGATAACAAATCCCTTAGATTTTGGGAAATGTTTTATCACTAGCCGTTGGGAGTTTTTTTTCTTGAAAAAAATCACCTTCCAATCTTAGGTGATTTCCTTTCCTCTCCTTGGTTTTTGACCGTTGGAATTTATGGTTAAAAACAGCTCCGTTTTCACTGAAAAAACACACAGAGACACATACTGAGATATAGACAGAGGAAAGCAAAAAGAAATCTTGAAACACAACATTCGCAAAAGGCAAAATTTCAAAAGAGGTTTTTCTAGTGAAAAGAATTTCTTAGCGTCACTTGAGAAAAGAAAAACCAGTTCAAGTTGTGTTTAAAGCAAGCTTTCAATATATTGGCATACTAGGACTTCACTGTACCTTACATCTGCTTAGTCAGAAGCACCCCCTGCAAGGTGTTTGTAAACCTGATCTTGAATCAGAAAAGTGAGTGAGTGGTCCTAAGTCGTGTGG
>JACYFF010019584.1:37933215-37980695 GCA_017589665.1 Selenicereus undatus
AAATCTAAAAAGTGTGTAAGCACTACCCGACCTCTTGAGTTATTGCATATTGATCTATGTGGTCCCATGAGGATAGCTAGTAGAGGAGGGAAAAGGTACGTGCTTGTAATAGTGGATGATTACTCTCGATTTACTTGGACCCTGTTCTTGGCCTCCAAGGATGAAACTTTTGAGAATTTTATTAACCTTCTCAAAAAGATTGAAAAGAGAGTAGGACACTCATTGGTTAGCTTGAGGTCTGATCATGGTACTGAATTTGAAAATGCAACCTTTACAAAATTTTGTAATGAACATGGTGTTGATCAAAACTTCTCAGCGCCGAGAACACCCCAGCAGAATGGGGTGGTTGAACGAAAAAATCGTACCCTAGAAGACATGACTAGAACAATGTTTATTGCTAGTAGTCTTCCTAAGAACTTTTGGGCAGAAGCTTTGAACACATCATGTTACATTATAAATAGATGCATGATTAGACCCATTTTGAACAAAACTCCTCATGAACTTCTTAAAGGCAGAAAACCCAACATTATGCATCTAAGAACATTTGGTTGTAGATGTTTCGTGCATAACAACGGGAAAGATGCCTTAGGAAAGTTTGATTCAAGGAGTGATGAGGCAATATTTCTTGGTTATTGCTCTCACAGTAAGGCATACAAAGTCTTTAACAAAAGAACCTTGTGTGTTGAGGAAAGTGTGCATGTGTTTTTTGATGAATCTAACTCTTTGAATGAGAGTAATGCACAGGATGAAGAGTTTGAATTAGGTCTTGTCCAAAAGGAATTGTTGAACCAAGAAAAACAAGGTGAGAACACCCTGAAGAAAATAGGTATAGAAGCTGTTCCTCAAAGCGACAGGCAAGGTGAACATCAAACAGGGGGAAACACCGTTGAACCCTATTCGGAACCATGTTTCTCAGGAACTAACTTGCAAACAGGTGCAGAAACAGGATCAGGAAGTGTTCTTGAGCCTAATCCCACACACATTTCAGTTAGAAACAGAACATGTGTCTGTGGATCCAATTAATCCAAGACCATGGAAGCACCATAGTTCGCACCCTCTTGATGAAATCTTGTCAGATATTAATACTGGAGTGCAAACTAGATCTAAACTTAAGAATTTTTGTGCTTTCTATGGTTTTCTTTCTAACATTGAGCCAAAAAGTGTGAATGAAGCCCTTCCAGATTCAGATTGGATCACGGCTATGCAAGAAGAGCTTCATCAATTTGAAAGAAACAAAGTGTGGCACCTTGTACCTAAACCTGCAGATAAAAGAATCATTGGAACCAAGTGGGTGTTCCGAAATAAGTTAGATGAGTCAGGAACAGTCACTAGGAACAAGGCAAGGCTGGTGGTTCAAGGGTACAATCAAGAAGAAGGGATTGATTATGAAGAAACCTTTGCACCAGTTGCTAGAATTGAGGCTATTCAAATCTTAATAGCCTTTGCAGCTCATATGGAAATCAAGCTATATCAAATGGATGTGAAAAGTGCATTCCTAAACGGATACCTTAAAGAAGAGATGTATGTCAAACAACGCCCTGGTTTTGAAAATGGTGATTTTCCAAATCATGTTTTTAAACTTGACAAAGCACTTTATCGTTTAAAACAAGCTCCAAGAGCTTGGTATGAACGATTGTCAAGCTTTTTACTTGAAAATGATTTTAGAAGAGGCAACGTAGACAATACCTTGTTTCTAAAATCTAAGGAGGAACATTTATTGATTGTCCAAATATATGTAGATGACATTATATTTGGTGCAACTCATCATGATTTATGTGATGATTTTTCAAATATGATGAGGAGTGAGTTTGAGACGAGCATGATGGGTGAGCTTAACTTTTTCTTAGGCTTACAAATCAAGCAAACTTCAAACGACACCATGATCCATCAACAAAAGTATAACAAGGAGCTACTTAAGCGTTTTGGGATGGAGTCGGCCAAACCCATAGACACTCCTATTTCTCCTTCAACCAAGTTGGTTATGGATGATGGGAGTCCCTCAGTTGAGGAAAAACTCTATAGGGGCATGATTGGGTCACTCCTATACCTAACCGCTAGTAGACCGGATATTGTTTTTAGTGTTGGTTTATGTGCCCGTTTTCAGTCTAGTCCTAAAGAGACTCATCTTAAGGCTGTTAAACGAATACTAAGATATTTAAAGCATACACTTGATTTAGCTCTATGGTATCCTAGAGGTTGCAATCTTGATCTTGTTAGATATGTTGACGCTGACTATGCAGGTTTCCTAGTTGATAGAAAGAGTACCTAAGGTATGGCTCATTTTCTTGGACCTTGTTTGGTATCTTCGGCTACCAAGAAGCAACATTCAGTTGCCATGTCCACAGCAGAAGCAAAATATGTTGCAGCAGCTTCATGTTGTGCTCAACTGTTGTGGATAAGACAACAACTTAAGGATTTTTGTGTTGACATTGGACGCATTCCTATTTTTTGTGATAATACTAGCGCTATTAACTTTGCCAAAAACCCTTGTCAACACAAAAGGACAAAACATATTGACATTCGACATCATTTCTTGAGAGATAATGTTGAAAAGGGTTTAATTTCTATGAATTTTTGCTCAACGAAAAATCAAATTGCTGATATATTCACTAAGGCACTAGCTAGAGATCGGTTTGAGAGAAACAGACTGGAATTGGGGTTGGTGAAAACACCCTGAGAACACCTGTTCTCAGAGGTAGATCAAGCTTATAAAAACACCTTATAATACCTGTTCTATTCCCTTGTTCGCAATTCTTGTAGTCTATGCTTAACGAATATGTGTAGTCTGTGTGCTGTTATGATTATGTACTGCTGTCTTGGAAGATGGAGAAAGAGTAATCATGACGGACCTTGGAATAAGAGAAGCATGTTCAAGAACAGGCGACTCGAACAGGTATGCCTTAATTGCCATTATTGTATGATGCCTGCTTAAATTCTAGGTGTTCCCTAGGTGGCCCTTCATAATAGGTGGAGAGTTTAAAAACCGCCTTGCGTGCGTCTGTCTTCTTCGTCTTGCTCTCTCTCTCGCTCTCTCTCTCTCTCCCCTGTTCCTGCTTTCAAACCCTAGCAAAACCCTCAAAACCCGAAATTCTTCCTTACGATAATGGCTTCCAAAACCGATTTTTCATCAGTCTCTGAGTATAACAACATGATTATACCCTCAATTCCGGCTCCTCCTCGCCCAATTATCCACAAAATCTTCGGGTATCTCACTCGGCTAAACCTCAAAAGTGTTAGGCTTGAGTAGAATGATATTCCCTACTCCTTTGGTTGGAAATTAATGGTGTATGTGGGAACAATCCCTTGTCCCATCTCTTCCGTAGCAGGTGCTGGTTCTTCGGGTTTCCAAGACCAATTCTTGGAGAACCCAGAAACCATCGTTGGGGATTTTGAACCCTGTTCTTCTGCACTATTCCCGGAAACAACTCAAAGAACAGGGGATGTGTTCTTCAATCTGAAGGAGGATTCTGGTGAGAAAACAGGAGAAAGTCTTATCCAAGGGAATGACTCTGTTCCTCTAGTCTCTCAAACTGGAGAGAAGACGAAAAGGATAAAGATGGTGGCTAGGCGCACCCGAACGCCAAGAACACGACCACAACCAAGGTCTCGCCCCTCTCTAACTCCCTCTTCTCCTCCTTCTCAACCTTCTCGCAAATCTGCGAGAATTGTCTCCAGATCAACCCCCACATCGTCTAAACCCTCTGCTCCTATCATCGAGGAGATTTCCTCTTCTTCTGAACGGTTCTCGAGTTCTGACTCTAAAGACACCACCTTCAAATAGTGGACACCGGTGTTTTCCGAGTCCTCTGAAGATCAAGCCCCTTCAAAATTAGCCAGTAAACCTGCTGTGAGGCCCTCTCCTACAAAAACACCCCTAAAGCGAAAACCCAGAACAGCCCCCCTACCACAAGCTACCACCTCTGTTCCTGCCTCCAAACGCCCAAAGCAGTTCACTCCCTCTCCTATGTCTGACAAACATGCGCAGTTGCTTAAGCGCAATGTTGTCAGGGGGAAGGTAGTGTCTGTCAGTTTTTTTGAGGAACAGGGTCTGGGGGTGTTCTTGACCAAGGTTCGAGCCCAAGGCTGGCTTGAGTTGTTTGCAAACACCCAGTTGGGGTGTTCTGTGCCTGAGTTGGCTGAATTTTATACCAACTGCGCTGTCACCGAAGGGGTGGTGACAAGTTTTGTGAATGGGCAAGGCATCAGGGTTAATGCGCCCAAACTTGGGAAAATTCTAGGAGTGCCCTCACAAGGCTTTGCTGTGTATGTGAGGGAAGACAAAACAGCCCTGGAACCAGCCAGGCTCCTGGAGGTGTCCAAACGCCTCAGTCAGAAACAAGGTCTGAGAACACCCTCCTCTGTCAAAAAGGGTGATCTGATTCCTCCCCACCAACTTCTTTTCATGTTCATCATTAAAAACGTGATTCCAAGGGGTCAAGGGAGAAACTCAGCAGACCTTTTTGATCAGTGCCTGGTCGACTTATTGGATATGGAGGAACCCATCGATCATCCGGCTATCATGATTCGCCACATTGGGCGAATTGCGAACACCACCCGGGCTCATGATCTCGGGTATGGGTTTCTGTTGACAAAGGTGTTTGAGTACTTTGGAATAGTGCTCACACGGCGAGTGGAGGCCCAAGTCGTTGATGCAATTGGGATTGACACTCTGCTAGGGTGTGGTTATGAGATTGGCGAAGGGTCCGCTTCCAAACAGGGTCGTCGACCACCTCGACCACCTATTTCTGAGCAACCGTCCATCAAGGTTGAAGCTGTTCTTGAGGACAATGCTCGCCTCAAGGAAGAGCTATCAGCTGTCAAGGCTGCTCTTGCTGAGGAACAAGCCCTCTCTGCCAAACGTCATGAGGACTTGCTTGCTCTTCTCTCCACCCTTGCCCCTAGGATTCTGCCTCTGCAATCGAAACCACCCCCTGCTCCCTGATTGTCTAGGCTGTTTTTGTTTTTTTGTTGTTTTGATGCAATTGTACTGCCTTGCTTATTAATGAAATATCTACTTGCAGTCTCTATTGCTTGTTGTTCCTTCTCCTTTATACTTGTTGTTATTGCTTTTTAATGATGCCAAAAGGGGGAAGAAGAAGAGGAACACCTACCTATTGACAATGTGAAAAATGTATGAATCTGAACCTGACCTTGACTTACGTGGATGCCTATGACAATGTGACAATGTATGAATCTGAACCTGACCCTGACTTACATGAATCTGAACCTGACCTTGACTTACGTGGATCCCTATCAGCATTAATTTTTGTTTTGCCAATAGGGTCACTTGGTTTGTCATCATCAAAAAGGGGGAATTTGTTGAGTTATTATATTTAAGTTTTGATGATAACAAATCCAAGTGTAAAAATTTGTCCAAGTAATGTTACTCCAAACACGATCTCCAAACAGGCCTAACTGATGTTTGTAATCTTTATTGTATTAACTGGTTTGCTACATGTGAGAACAAGTCCTTAAAACAGGTTTCACGTGGTGATTCTATATTAAGTCAAGAACGTCATCTCGACAGTTGATTGTAAGGCATGTTCCTGAACTCTAGCAATGCAAACAACAACCCCAACAAACAAGGTGGCCTTGGTGTTCTCAACAGCTCTACAAATCTTGGACAAGATGACTGATTCAAAACAAGAAGTCTTGGGTATATAGGTTTTATTTATTTAGACTCTTGTTAATATGCCAATATTGAAAATGCTTTTTAAACACCTCTTGAATCGGTAATTGCGCTAAGTGCTTCAGAACACCAGTTGCGAACAACCCTGCAAACAGGGTGCCTAGGGTGTTTCTGAACTGAAGTGGCCATACCCGGTTATCTTTGAAAATTCATTTCGGTTGGCCAAGATCTCCAGAATACCTTCCTTAAACTCCAAGATTGCTATTTTTCTGGAAAGGATATTTCTTGAAAATATTATGGGAGATTTGCGAAAATAGGCTTTTGGAAATTTGCCAAAACTAAAAGATTTCCTTTGCCCATATTTTCGGATAAGATAAAATTTCCAAAGCTGAAGAGTTCTGGTTGCTTTTTGAATCCTCTTCACAGCTATGGGAAGATAAGGGTTATCTCTTAAGATAACAAATCCCTTATACAATAGGAAAAACTTGTCACTAGCCGTTGGGGAGTATTCTTTTGAAAAGATCATTTTCCATACTTAGCTGGTTCTCTTCATTTGACCGTTGGAATTTTTTTCTACTTAAATACGTCATTTTACTCCCATAGAAACACACACGGTGAGAATAGCAAGAAAAGAAAGTAAGAGAAAATCTAGAAACACAACACACGCAAAAAGCAAAATTCCAAAAGTGGTTTTTCTAGTGAAAAGAATTTTTAGAGCTACACTTGAGAAAAGAAAAACCGATACAAGTTGTATTTAAACCAAGCTTTCAATATATTGGCATACTAGGACTTCATTGTACCTTACATCTGCTTAAGACAGAAGCACCCAGTAAGGTGTTTTGTAACCCTGATTTTGAATCAGAAAAGTGAGTGAGTTGTCCTCAGTCGTGTGGACTTTGGACGTGTCCAATCTTGTGAGATTTGGACGTGGTGTAATCTGCCTTAGAGAAGGAGGTTACGTTGTTGCAAGTTGTAACAAGGTGTGTTACATTTGCAACGAGTTAAGCCCGGTTTAGTGAAGTGGTTAAATCCTACACGAGGTAGGTCGTGGTTTTTCACACCTCAGTTGGGCTAGAGGAGTTTTCCACGTAAAAGTTGTGTGTGCTTTATTTTCCGCATTTATCTTGGTGATTTTTGCACTTGCAATATTTGAGAACACCCTATGCAAACAAGTCACAAGGGTGTTTGTTATTTACAACGCGAAAATCAGACACCACAATTCACCCCCCTTCTTGTGGTAGAATACTCACGATCTTAACAAAAGGAGTACCCTGGAGAGCATGAAATGCATAA
Organism: Selenicereus undatus; assembly: GCA_017589665.1. Taxonomy (NCBI): domain Eukaryota; kingdom Viridiplantae; phylum Streptophyta; class Magnoliopsida; order Caryophyllales; family Cactaceae; genus Selenicereus; species Selenicereus undatus. The sequence goes on from JACYFF010019584.1 coordinate 37,940,138, forward strand.
CGCAATTGATGGAGTAGACTATCAGTGGATTATTCATTAAAGTGAGATTGAATTGCAAATGAAATTTACACAATGGCACAAGAAATCCAAGTGCATATGGAACATTTGGCATCGCAACCCCTTAGCAACCATGTCTATAACGTGGCAGTGAAAGAGAGCCTCTAATTGGAATACCTGATGATCAAATTGAAGTAAAATGAAATACATATACTTTGAGTTACATATTTTTGCAATGCTATTATTGATAGTAATGTTTTGTTCTTTTGCACTTCTATATCATCAACAGTTCGTTTTTCCTATAACATATGCCAATACTATTTATCAATGTGAATTTGAACACAGGCAAGTGCCGAACGGATAGGCAAGTGCCTATTAAAATCTACTGCAACACCAGCAACCTATGGGTAAAGATTTTATGCTCAACAAGTGACATCATACATTAGACGTGGAAATACAAATCTTTTTAAAATCTCCTAGTGACACTGAGGTTCATGCCTTGACTTAGGAAGACAATCTTTTTGAGGACCCTAATTTTTTTGATAAATATTTGAAAATGGCGACTGTAGCAATGAAATATTACCAGGGTCGAATGCCAACACAACTTTGATCCGGTAAGTAATACAATAAGGCTTTCTAAAAATAGAATATTGGAGAGGGCGGAGGAAGATGTTCATGTAACGTTAGCACTACACACAAGTCCATTAGATGTTCAAGCGGCCTCGGCATGTGAACTAACAAATGAATACACCAAACTACTCAAGCAACGGCGGACAAGAGGAAAACTTAGAAGAATAGGGATGACAAATGTTAGGAGGATGGTTGAAAAATATCGTAGAAAAAGGAGGCAAGGGAAAAGAATTTTAAAGAGAGTTCGTGTCGCACTTAATTTCGACATGCTTTATCGGGATCTTGAATGCCCGTCGTATCTTTAGAATATTTAAGTTGCTGATGTATGTAAACCAAATACCTAACCATAATTGGCGTGCACATCTCCTGCAATATCTGAATGACACAGTAATACATAAGACAACAACGAACAAAACAACAAAGATGAAAGGGAGTACCTTAGAGAGCATGAAATGGGTAAAACAATTGATAGGGTAAACTATCAGAAGATTATTCGAGAAAGTGAAATTGAATTACAAATGAAATCGACATACATGGCACAACAAAAACCAAGTGCACAGCGAACCTTCGGCTTCAAACCATGGTCGTCTGCTAGCCCTCAGTAGCGTTGCCTAGAGTGTGGCAATGAAAGATAGCCTCCAATAGAAAGACCCAATGATCTAATTGATGTAAAATAAAATACATTTAGTTTGGGTTATGGTAATTTATGCAATCCCATAATTGATAGTAATGTTTTATTCTTGTTCACTTCTACATGATCATTTATTCATTTTTCCTACTATATATTAATAGTATTTATCACTGTGAATTTAAACACAGGTATGTGCCAAACGGATCGGCAAGTGCCTATTAAAATCTACTGTAGGAATGGCAGCTTCCGGGCTAAAATTTTTAATTGTACAACAAGTGACATCCTACATCGGACATGGCACACACTAATCTTCAAAAACCTCCTAATGACACTGAGGTTCACGCGTGGACTTAGGAACAGAATCGTTTTTAGGACCCTAATTTACTTGGTGAATGTTTTAAAATGGAGGTAGTAGCATTAAAATATTGGCAATGTTGAATGCCAGCATAATTTTGATCTAGCAAGTAATACATTAAAGCTTACTAACAATAGAATATTGGAGATGACTATGGAGGATGTTTATGCAACATTAGTATTGCATATAGGTCCGTTAGAAGTTTAAGGGGCCTCGACATGAGAAGCAACAAATGAATACACCAAACTCCTTAGAAGGACAACATGAAAAGTTGGAAGAATAGGGGCAGCAAAGGTTGTGAAGACAGTTGAAAACAATCCTAGAAGGAGGAGCCCATGGAAAAAAAATTCTGAACAGACTTTGTGCAGCACTTAATTTCGACATACATTATCAGGGATATGAATGGCGACTGTTTCTTTAGAATATTGAAGTTGTTGATGGATGTAAACCAAATGTCTGACTATAATTGAAACGTACACCTCTTGCAATATTTGAATGATACAGCAATACATAGGACAACAACAAACAAAGAAAAAATGAAGAAAATGTGTACTTTTGAGTGCAGGAAGTGTGTAACACAACTGATATGGTAGACTATCAGAAGATTCTTCAGGAAAGTGAAATAGATTTGCAAATGACATCAACACATATGTCGGAAGAAAACCAAGCACATATCGGAACCTTTGGCATCAACCCATGACCCTCTGGTAGCCCCTTAACAACCATGTCGGGAATGTGCTAGTGAAAGAGAACCTCTAATAACAGGAACCAATGATCCAATTGACCTAAAATAAAATACATCTACTTTGGGTTACACATATTTATGCAATCCTATTATTGATTGTAATGTTTTGCTCTTGTTCACTTCCAAATCATCGACTATTTATTTTTTCTTTTATGTATATTAATAGTATTTGTCAATGTGAATTTAAGTACGGGTAAATCCCAAATAGATAGGCAGGTGTTAACCGAAATGAATTGCAGTAATAGCACCCTCTGGGTAGAGATTTTCCACGCAATAGGTGAAATCATACATCGGACGTGGAAGCACAAATTTTCAGTAATCTGCTAATAAAGCAACAATTCATGCCTGGACCTAGCAAGAGAATCTTTTTGAGGACCTTAATTATGTTGGGAATAGTTGACAATGTAGGCTGTAGCATTGAAATATTACCAAGGTCGAACGCCAACACAATTTTAATCCAGCAAGTAATACATGAAAGTTTTCGAACAATAGAATATTGGGGATGACTAACGAAGATATTTATGCAATGTCAACATTGCATACAGGGCCGTTAGAAGTTTAAGGGGCCTTGACATACGAAGCAACAAATGATTACACCAAACTCTTTAAACAATGAAGGACAGCATGAAAGCTCAGAAGACTACGGACAACAAAGGTTGGGAAGATGGTTGGAAAAAATCCTAAACTGAGGAGCCCACAGAAAAAAGTTTATGAGCAGACTTTGTGCTGCACCGAATTTCTACATGCATTGTTAGGAGTACAAATGGTGACTGTTTCTTTAGAATACTGAAGTTGTTCATGGATGTGAATCGAATACCTTACTATAATTGTCGTGCATATCACTTACAATGTCTCAATGACAAAGTAATATATCAGACCATAGGAAAGAAAGAAAAAAAGATGAAAAGGATTACCCTGGAGAGCATGAAATGGGTATAACAATTGATAGGGTAGACTTTCAGATGATTATTCATGAAAGTGAAATTGAATTGCAGACGAAATCGACGCGCATGGAAAAAGAAAACCAAGCACACATGAACCTTTGGCATCAACCCATGGCCCTCTGCCAGCCCTCAGCAACGATGTCTAGAATGTGGTGCCAAAAGAGAGCATGCAATGGAAAGACCTAATGATCCAATTGAGGCAAAATAAAACACATCCACTTTGGGTTACTTATATTTATTGAATCCTATTATTCATGGTAATGTTGTGTTCATTTTCACTTCTACATAGCCCACTATTCATTCATCCTGTTTTATATATTAACAATATTTATCATTTCGAATTTTAAAAAATGTATGTTCCGAACGGATAGGTAAGTGCGTACTAAACTTGACTGCAGTAATAGCAACCTCGTGGCAAAGATTTTTTGTGCAACAAGTGACACCATACATCAAACATGGACACACACAAATCTTCAAAAATTTCCTAATGGCGCTTACGTTCATTCTGGGATACAGGAAGATAATCATTTTGAGGACCCTAATTTGGTAAGAAATTTGAAAATGGAGGCTATAGCTTTCAAATATTACCATGGTAGAACGCTAGCAAAATTTTGTTCTAGCAAGTAATACGTTAAAGCTTTCTAACAGTAGAATATTGGAGATGACTAAGGAAGATTTTCATTCAACGTTAGCACTACATACGGGTTCATTAGATGTTCAAGTTGCCTCAACACGCACACAACAAATGCATGCACCAAACTGCTTAAACAATGGAGGATGAGATGAAACCTTAGACGAACAACGACACCAAAAGTTGGGAAGATGATTGAAAAAAACACTCGAACGAGGAGACCATGGAAAAGACTTCTCAACAGACTTTGTGTGGCACTCAATTTCGACATGCATTATCAAAAGTATAAATGGCGACTATTTCTTTAGAATATTGTAACAGTTGATGGATGCAAACCAAATACCTGACTATAATTAGCGTGCATATCTCCTGCAATGTCTGAATGACACAGTAATACATCGAACAACAACAAACAAAGAAAAACAGATGAAAAGGCATACCCTATATAGCATGAAATGGGTAACACAATTGTTAGTGTAGACTATGAGAAGATTATTCATGAGAGTAAAATTGAATTGCAGACGAAAACGCAAAAGTGGCACAAGAAAACCAAGTGCATATCGAACCTTTGGAATCAAACCCTGACCCTCTGCCAATGCCTCAACAAACATGTCTAGAATGTGGCAGTGATAAAGAACCTCCAATAGAAGGACCCAATGATTCAATATAGGAAAAATAAAACACATCTACTTTGGGTTACATACATTTATGCAATTGTATTGTTAATGGTAATATTTTGTTCTTGTTCACCTCTACATCATCAGCAGCTCGTTTTTGCCGTTATACATATTAATAGTATTTATCAATGTGAATTTTAATACAAGTATGTGCCAAACGGATAGGTAGGTGCCTATCAAAATTGATTGCAACTGTGGCGGCCTCTGGGCAAAGATTTCCTGCGCAACAATTGACATTATACAACAAACATGGAAGAACAAATCATCAAAAATCCCCTAATGACGCTGCGGTTGATGCCCAATTTTTCTTATGAATATTTGAAAATGAAGGTTGTAGCATTGGGGTGTTACTAAGGTCAAACACGAACACAATCTTGATCCAGCAAGTAATATATTAAATCTTCCCAAAAATAGAATATTAGAGATGACTGAGGAAGTTGTTTGTGAAACGTTAGCACTGCGTACAAGTCTGTTAGAAGTTCAAGTGGCCTCGACATGCAAACAAATTAATACACCAAACTCCTCAAACAATGTAAAACAAGATGAAACATTAGAAGAATAGGGACAACAAAAGTTGGGAAGATGGTTAAAAAATCCTAGAAAAAGGAGACCACGAAAAACAATTCAAAATAGACTTTGTGTTGTACTTAATTTCGTCATGCATTATCAGTAGTATGAATGTCGACTATTTCTTTAGAATATTGAAGTTGTTGACGGATGTAAACAAAATACCCGACTATAATTAGCTTACATATCTTATGCAATGTCTGAATGACATAGTAACACATCGGACAACGGTAAACAAATAATAAAAGGTGAAATGGAGTACCTTTGATAGCATGAAATGGGTAACAGAACCGATACGGTACACTATCAGAAGAGTATTCATGAAAGTGAAATAGAATTCAAAACAAAATCGACACACATGGCACATGAAAACCAAGTGCACATCGAACATTTTGCATCAACCCATGACCCTTTAGCAAGCATGCCTAGAATGTGGCAGTGAAAGAGAACCTCCAACAAAAAGACCTAACGATCCAATATGGGTAAAATAAAATACATCTACTTTGGGTTACGAATACTTATGCAATTCTATTATTGATAGTAATGTTTTATTCTTGTTCACTTCTACATCATTAACTATTCATTTTTCCTATTGTATATATTAATAATATTTATCAATGTGAAATTAAGTATAAGAACGTGCCGAATGGATAGGAGAGTGCCTATTAAAATCGATTGCCGCAACAGGAAAGATTTTCTACTCAACAAGTGACATCATACATCAGACATAGAAGCATATATCTCTAGAAATCTCGTAGTGACATTGAGGTTCATGCGTTCACTTACTTAGAGAATCTTTTCGAGGACCCTAATTTTTTGTATGAATATTTGAAAATGGATGTTGTAGCATTGAAATACTACCAAGGTCGACCGCGAACACAATTTTGCTCCTGTAAGTAATAAATTGAAGCTTTCTAATGATAAAACATTGGAGCTGACTAAGGAAGATGTTTACGTAATGTTAGCGCTGCATATAGGTCCACCAAAAGTTTATGTGGCGTCGACATGCAAACCAACAAATGAATACACTAAACTCCTCCAATAATGGAGGACAAGATGAAACCTAAGAAGAATATGGACACAAAAGTTAGTAAGTTGGTTAAGAATTCCTATAAAAAGGGGACCATGGAAAAGAATTCTAAAGAGACTTTATGCTGCACTTAATTTCAACATGCATTATCAAAAGTAGCATGGTGATGTTTTCTTTAGAATATTGAACTTGTTAAAGGATGTAAACCAAATACCAGCCTAAAATTTGAGGGGATATCTTCTACAATGTCCAAATGACACAGCAACACATCAGAAAATAGCAAGCAAAGGAAAAAAGAAGAAAAGGAGTACCCTATAGAGCAAAAAATAGGTAACACAATTAATAGGGTAGACCAGCAGAAGATTATTCATGAAACTGAAATTGAATTACAAACGAAATCGAGACACATGGCATAAGAAAACTAAGCGCATACTGAACCTTTGGAATCAAACCATGATCCTCTGCCAGCGCCTCAACAACCATATCTGGAATGTGGCAGTGATAGAGAACCTGCAATAGAAAGATCCAATGATTCAATATAGGAAAAATAAAACACATTACTTTAGGTTACATATATTTATGCAATCCTATGGCCAATAGTAATGTTTTGTTCTTGTTCACCTCTACATCATCAACAGTTCGTTATTGTTGTTACATATATTAATAGTATTTATCAATGTGAATTTTATTACAGGTACATGCCGAACAGATACCCAAGTGCCCATTGAAATCGAATTCCGCTGTAGCGGCCTTTGGGCAAAGATTCCATGCGCAACACTTCACATCATACAACAAACATGGAAGCACAAATCATCAGAAATCACCTAACGATGCTGAGGTTCATGCCTAGAATAAGGAAGAGAATCTTTTTGAGCACCCTATTTTTTTTTCTACGAATATTTGAAAATAATATTAGAAAATGGAGGCTTCGACACTGAAATATTACCAAGGTCAAATGCCAACACAATTTTGTTCTAGCAAGTAATACATTAAAGCTTTCTAACAATACACTTTTGGAGATGACTGAGGAAGATGTTTATGCAACGTTAGCGCTACATATAGCTCTGTTAGAAGTTCAAGTGGCCTTGACATGCGAACCGAAAATGGAGGATAAGATGAAACCTTAGAAGAATGGGGACAACAAAAGTTGGGAAGATGGTTGAAAAAAAAAATCCACAGAAAAGGACACCATGGAAAAAAAAACTAAATATACTTTGTGTTGTACTTAATTTCGATATGCATTATCAGAAGTTGTTGATGTATGTAAACCAAACAGTTGCCTATAATTGGGAAGCACACCTCATGCAATGCCTGAATGACACAGTAAAATATCTTATAACAGCAAACAAAGAAAAAAAGATGGAAATGAGCACCCTACAAAGCATGAAATGGGTAACACAATTGATAGGGTAGACCATCAGAAAATTAGTCATGAAAGTGAAATTGAACTGCAAACGTAATCGACACATATGGCACAAGAAAAACAAGCGCATACCGAACCTTAGTCATCAACCCATGACCCTCTGCTAGCCCCTCAATAATCATGTCTTGAATGTGGCTATGAAAGAGAACCTCAAATAGAAAGACCCGATGATCCAATACAGGTAAAATAAAGTACATTCACTTTGGGTTACATATATTTGTGCAATCCTATTGTTGATAGTAATGTTTTCTTTTTGTTTACTTCTACATCTTCAACTGTTTAGTTTTCCTATTTTATATAGTAATAGTATTTATCAACGTGAATATAAATACGGGTACGTGCCGAACGGATAAGCAAATGCCTATTAAAATCGACTATAGTAATGGCAGCCTCTGGGCTAAGATTTTCTATGCAACAAGAGAAATCATACATCGGACATGGAAGCACAAATCTTCAAAAATCACCTAATGATGTTGAGGTTAATGCCTGGACATTGGAAAAGAGTCTTTTTGAGGACCCTATTTTTTTTTACTAATATTTGCAAATGGAGGCTGCAACGTTGAAATATTACCTCGGTCGAACACCAACACAAATTTGATCCTGCAAGTAGAACATTAAACCTTTCTAACAATACAAAATCGGAGATGACTGAAGAAGATGTTTGCGCAATGTTAGCACTGCATACAGGTCTGTTAGAAGTCCAAGTGACCTCGACATGCGAACCAACAAATCAATACCTCGAACTCCTAAAACAACGGAGGATAAAAAGAAACCTCCGAAGAATAGGGATAGCAAAATTTGGGAAGATGGTTGAAAAAAATCCTCGAAAAAAGAGACCACAGAAAAGAATTCTAAATAGACTTTGTACTGCACTTAATTTCAACAAGCACTATCATGAGTACGATTAGCGACTCTTTCTTTAGAATATTGAAGTTGTTCATTAGTGTAAACCAAATACCTGATTGTAACCATCGTGTATGTCTCTCAAACTGTTTGAATGACATAGTAATACATTGGATAAGAGCAAATAAAGAAAAAACGATGAAAAGTAGTGCCTTAGAGAGCATGAAATGGGTAAGACACATGATAGGGTAGACTATCAGAGGATTATTCATGAAAGTGAAATTGAATCGCAAACAAAACCGACACACATGGCACAAGAAAACCAGGTGCACACCAAACCTTTGGCATCAACCCATGACCCTGTGCTAGCCCCTCAACAACCATGTATAAGAATATGGCAGTGAAAGAGAACCTCCAGTAGAAAGACCCAATACTCAAATATACGTAAAATAAAATAATCTACCTTTGGTTACATATATTTATGCAGTCCTATTAATGATAGTAATGTTTTGTTCTTGTTCCCTTCTACATCATCAACTGCTCATTTTTCATGTTACACATATTAATAGTATCTATCTATGTGAATTTAGCTACAGGTATGTGCCAAACAGATAAGGAAGTGCCTAGTAAAATTGACTGCAATAATAACAAGCCTTGGAAAAGTTTTTCTCTCAACAAGTGATGTCATGCATCAAACACGAAAGCACAAATACTCAGAAATCTCGAACTAACGCTAAGATTCATGCCCACACTTAGGAAGATAATCTTTTTATGGACCCTAATTTTTTTTATGAATATTTGAAAATGGAGGCTTTAGCAATGAAATATTTCCAAGGTCGACCGTGAACACAATTTTGATCCAACATGCAATACATTAAAGGTTTCTAACAATAGAATATTAGAGATGATTGTGGAAGGTGTTTATGCAACGTTGACATTGCATCCGAGTCCATTAGAAGTTCAACTAGCCTCCACATGCAAAAGGATAATTGCATACACCAAACTCCTCAAACAACAGAGGACAAGATGAAACCTTAGAAGAACAGGGACAACACAAGTTAGGAACATGGTTGAAAAAAATCCTCGAAAAAGGAGACTATGGAAAAGAAATCTAAATAGACTTTGTGTTGCACTTAATTTCAACATGCATTATAAGGAGTATGAATGATGACTCTTTCTATAGAATATTGAAGTTGTTGATGGATGTAAACCAAATATCTGATTATAATTGGGGTGCATATCTCCTACAATATGTAAACGACACGGTAACACATAGGATAATAGCAAACAATGAAAAAAGATGGAAAGGAATACGCTAGAGAGCATATAAAGGGTAACACCATTGATAGGGTAGACTTTCAGAAAATTATTCATGACAGTGAAATTGAATTGCAAATTAAATTGACACACATGGCAATAGAAAACCAAGCACATACCGAACCTTGGGCATTAACCCATGATCCTCTCCCAGCCCCTCAGCAACCATGTCCAAAACGCGGCTGTGAAAGAGAACTTCCAAGGGAAAGACCCAACGATCCAATGTAGGTGAAATAAAATAAATCTACTATGGGTTATGTATATTTATGAAATCCTAGTAATCTTTCGTTCTTGTTCACTTCTACGTCATCCACTGTTCATTTTTCTGGTTTTATATCTTAATAGTGTTTGTCAACGTGAATTTAGACACATGTACGTGCCGAACGGATAGGGAAGTGCCTATTAAAATCGACTGCAGCAATAGCAGCCTTTGGGCAAAGGTTTTTTGCGCAACAAGTGACATCACATATCGAACATGGAGGCACAAATCTGAAAAATTCTCCTAATGATGCTGAGGTTCGTGCCTCAACTTAGGAAGAGAATCCTTTTCAAGACCCTAATTTATTTTTATGAATATTCGAAAATGGAGGCTGTAGCATTGAAATATTACCTAGGTCGAACGCATGCACAATTTTGATCGAGCAACTAATACATTAAAGCTTTATAACAATAGAATATTAGGGATGACTGAGGAAGATGTTTATTGAATGTTAGCGCTGCATACAGGTTTGTCAGAAGTTCATGTGGGCTCAACATGCGAACTGACAAATGAATACACCAAACTCCTCAAATAGTGGAGGACAAGATGAAACCTTAGAAGAATAAGGACAACACATGTTGGGAAGATGGTTGAAAAATATCCTCGAAAAAGAGACGACAGAATAGAATTCTAAACAAACTTTGTATTGCACTTAACTTCGATATGCACTATCATGAGTATGAAAGGCCATTCTTTCTTTGGAATATTGAAGTTGTTGATGGATGTAAACCAAATACCTCACGACAATTGCCGTGCATATTTCTCGAAATGTTTAAATGACATCGTAAAACATTGGACAATAGCAAACAAAGAAAAAAGATGAAAAGGAGTAACTTGAGAGCTTGAAATGGGTAAGGCAATTGGTAGGGTAGACTGTTAGAAGATTATTCATGAAGGTGAAATTGAATTGCAAACGAAATTGACACACATGGAACCAGAAATCCAAGTGCGTACCGAACCTTTGACATTAACCCATGACCCTCTGCAAGCCCCTCAACAACCATCTCTACAATGTGGTAGTGAAAGAGAACCTCTAACAGAAAGACCCAATGATGCAATATAGGTAAAATAGAATACATCTACTTTGGGCTACGCATATTTATGCAATCCTATTATTGATAGTAATGTTTTGTTCTTGTTTACTTCTACATCATCAACTATTCATTTTTCGAGTTATATATATTAATAGTATCCATCAATTTGAATTTAAGCACAGGTGCGTGCCGAACGTATAGGGAAGTGCCTATTAAAATCGACTGCAACAATAGCATCCTTCGGCAAAGATCTTTTACTTAACAAGTGATGTCATACATTAGACACGGGAGCACAAATTTTCATAAATCTCCCAATGACGCTAAGGGTCACGCATACACTTAGCAAGAGAATTGTGTTCAGGGCCCCAATTTTTCTTATGAATATTTGAAAATGGAGGCTATTTACATAACGTTAGCACTAAGGAACATGTTTCCGTAACGTTAGCATAATTTTGATCCAACAAGCAATACATTAAAGCTTTTTAACAACAGAAAATTAGGGATGACTGAGGAAGATGTTTACAGAATGTTAGCACTGCATACATGTCCGTTAGAAGTTCAAATGGCCTTGACATGCGAACCGATAAATGAATACACCAAACTCCTCAAACAATGGAGGATAAGATGACACCGCATAAGAATAGGAACAACAAAAGTTGAGAAGTTGGTTGATAAAAATCCTTGAAAAGGGAGATCGTGGAAAACAAATCTAAATATACTTTGTGTTGCACGTAATTTTGACATGCATTATCAAGAGTATGAATGGCGACTGTTTCTGTAGAATATTAAAGTTATTAATAGATGTTGACCAAATGCCTGACTACAATTGGCATGCATATCTCCTACAATATCTGAGTGACATAGTAACACATCTGGTTAACAGCAAACAAAGAAAAAAAAGTTGGGATGGATTAGCCTAGACAGCATGAAATTGGTAACACATTTGATAGGGTAAACCATCAGATGATTATTCATGAAAGTAAGATTAATTTGCAATCGAAATCAATACACATGGCATAAGAAAACCAAGTCCATACCGAACCTTAGGCATCGACCCATGATCCTCTGCCAGCCCCTTAGCAAGCATGTCTAGAATGTGGCAGTGAAAGAGAACCTCCAATAGAAAGACCCAATGATCCATTATAGGTAAAATAAAATACATCTACTTGGGGTTACATATATTTATGCAATCATATTATTGATAGTAATGTTTTGTTTTAGTTCACTTCTACAACATCAACTATTCATTTTTCCTGTTATAAGTATATTTATTAATAGTATTTATCAATGTGAATTTAAATACATGTATGATTCGAACGGATAGACAAGTGCCTATCAAAATCGACTACAACAGTAGCAGTCTCTGGGCAAAGATTTTCTGTACAACAAGTGACATCATACATTGAACGTGGAAGCACAAAGCTTGTGAAATCACCGAACAATGTTGAGGTTCATGCTTGGACGTAGGAAGAGAATCTTTTTGAGGACCCTAATTTTTTTTACAAATATTTGAAAGTGGAGGCTGCAGTATTACAATATTGCGTAGGTCAAACGCCAACGCAATTTTGATCTAGCAAGTAATACATTAAAGCTTCCTAACAATACAATGTTGGAGATGACTGAGGAAGATGTTTCTGCAATGTTAGCGCTGCATATAGGTCCGTTAGAAGTTCAAGTGTGCTCAACATACGAACCGATAAACGAATACACCGAACTCCTCAAACAATGGAGGATAAGGTGAAACCCTAGAAGAATAGGGACAACAAAAGTTGGGAAGATGGTTGAAAAAAACACTCAAAAAATAAGACCGTGGAAACGAAATCTAAATAGACTTTGTGCGGCACTTAATTCCGACATGCGTTATCAGGAGTATGAATGGCGACTGTTTCTTTAGAATATTGACGCTATTAATGGATGTAAACTAAATTCCTTACTAGCATTGGCATGCATATCTCCTACAATGTTTGAATTGGGTAATAACAATAATACATTGGATAATAGCAAACAAAGAAAAAAAAGATGGAAAGGTGTACCCTAGAGGGCGTGAAGTGGGTAACACAATTGATAGGGTAATCAAAAGATTATTGATGAAACTGACATTGAATTGCAAACGAAATCGACACACATGGCACAAGAAAACCAAGCATACCAGACCAGTGGCATCAATCCATGACCCGCTACCAGCCCCTCAGTAACCATGTTTAGAATGTGGTAGTGAAAGAGAACCTCCAATAGAAAGACGTAATCACCCAATATAGGTATAATAAAATGCATCTACTTTGTGTTATATATATTTATGCAATTCTATTATTGATAGTAATGTTTTGTTCTTGTTCATTTTTACATCATCAACTATTCATTTTTCCAGTTATATAAATTAATAGTATTTATCAATGTGAATTTAATTATAGGTACTTGCTGAACGGATAGGCAAGTGCCTGTTAAAATTGGTTGTAGGAGTAGTGGCCTTTGGGTAAAGATTTTCTGCACAACAAGTGACATCATGCATCAGATGTGAAAGCACAAATCTTCAGAAATCACCTAATGATGGTAGGGTTCATCCAAGGACTTATGGAGAGAATATTTTTTAGCACCCTAATATTTTTACGAATATTCGAAAATGGAGGCTTTAGCAGTGAAATGTTACAATCGTCGAACGCTAACACGATTTTGATCCACCAAGTGATAGATTAAAGCTTTCTAATAATATAATATTGCAGATGACTGAGGAAGACGTTCATCGAACTTTAGCACTACATATAGGTCCGTTACAAGTTCAAGTGGCCTCAACATGCGAAGCCACAAATGAATACACCAAAATCCTCAAACAATGGAGGACAAGATCAAACCTTGGAAGAATGGGGACAGATATGTTGTGAAGATGGTTGAAAAAAATCCTTAAGAAAAGAGACTAAGGAAAGGAATTGTGAACAAACTTTGTACTGCACTTTATTTCGACATGCACTATCTAAAGTACGAATGGCAACTGTTTCTTTAGAATATTGAAGTTGTTGATGGATGTAAACCAAATACCTTACTATAGTTGTAATACCCCGACCCAAAATGATGTTTATTTGTTTAATTAAGCCATGTTATTAATTTTTCACGTTTATTTATCGCATTTAATCATCTCGGTTCGGAGAATTCCTTATGGGCCACGTTTTTCAATCCCAGTTTCATTTATCGCAATAATTTCTGGTGAATCAATATTACACCTTAGCAAATATGATTTGTGATAAATTATTTTTCATAATGTCATAACATTTTAATTTTTTTAACCATGCAAAAATTTAGGCCTAAATTCATAAAGTTTGGCCCAATTAATTTGGACCCGAATTACGGCCCAATTTATTTTGGGCTCAAATTGGCTCGAAAATTTTGATGTAATCAAATTAAACTAATCACCATCATTTGCACTAAATTTGGTGTACAAAAAGATACTTTTTTATGTTAAATACTATCCAAGTATCACATATAATCATCCAAGCCATTTCCACCAAGATAAGTTCGCACCTTCTTCTTACACTCCACACCCCCCCCCAAACTGGCAGCCCTACCTCATCCACTGCTATTGGCGCTGCCTCCACCCCAGCCACTAGCCAGCCTCCCCTAAGCACCAGCCACCACCAAACCTCCTCAATCACCTTCATGTGTCTCTATTTAAGCCTCAAGTGAGGTAAATCTTAACCCAACTTTGTTTAATTCTTAGGTTTATGTTAGATTTGATTATGGATCATGTTATCTTGACATAAATAAGAGTTATTTTGATGTTTTAATTGTTGGCTAAGCTAGAAAGAATGCAAGGGTTGAGCTTGTACATCATCACGCAATCTTAATGTGAAAATGATAAACTTTGAGTTCTTAAATTTAATGGTGTGATCTTTGGTATGAAAAATGGATTTAATGTTGTTGTTGATCTTATTAAATCCATTTACGGTGATTTGGATGGAAACTTGAATGCAACAAAGTTGGGGTTTCATGATTCTACATGGTTTAACTTGATTTTTGGAATCAAATGTGTTATTTAGATTAAGCTAGATGCACTTTAAAGGTTCGATGTGTTATTGACTTAAAAGGATGATGCTATGTGATTTTTGTCGAAATTAGTGGATTATGAAAAATTCCATTGGTGGCAAAAGAGGTTCTTTGAATTATTAATGCAAATAAGTGAGGTCATGGAAGCATTCTAAGTATTTTTTGTGGAAAGCATGATTGTAAAATTTGATGTAGATGATAATGGATTAAATTTTAGTAATATGGCTTTGTAAGATGATGAGAAGGAACAAGGCTTTGTTAAATAATTTTAAGGACTGATTTTAGATGCAGAATTATGTGAAAAGAAGAGGGGGAACAAGAACAGTAGGGGCTATGAGCAGACCTAAAATATGGTTCACGTTGCGATTAAGCTGGTAGTATTTCACTCACTGAAAAATTGTGATGTTTTGTGGGAAGATAGAATAGTGAGTGATCTCTCAAATGCCTCTTGAATCATTTCATTTCAAGCTGTGTAGAAAAAGTTATGGCCATTTTGCTGAGACTACGTGGGATACACCAAAGCTATGGACAATTGTGTTCTAGCCCAATTTTAGAAACCCTATTGTGGGAATTATGTTTTATACTATGAATAAAAGTGTTGCAGGACTTCTTAAGCTTCCCATATTGGTGTTATAGGTCTTCATTTCAGGTCAATGGTGAAAGTTATGAATTTTCTAAGGTGGACCTTGAATCGATGACAAATTTGATCGTACCTTGAAGCTTATTTGGTTTGAAAAACTAAGTTGTATGGCATGCGCAACAAAATTTGAGAAGTGGAGAGATTGATAACTCAAGATCATGGTTTATGGTCCAAACCGGTGTGTTCAAAGTTATTCTGAACCTACCACCAGTCCAATTGCCCTCAAGCCATTATTATCCATCTCAGAAATATCCAAAAAAAAATTAAAATTGTGATCAATTATGACCGTCAAAGTCTTTCTTTTATGACCTCGATTATTTTACCTTGATCAATTGTACCCCAACATCATTTCACTTCGTGTTAAATTACCCTAATTCATTTAGTTTTCAAATCATTTTGGTATAACTTATCTTCTATTGAATTATTTGAGTTATGGATGCCTTTTAATGAATTTCTATTAGAGTTACATGATTACGAAAGTCATCATTATTTACTAATTACATATACCTATAATTACATTTCTTAAACGAATTTGGGGGCTAGTCAATCATTTCCCATTGTGCATACATATTATCAAGTGAGAATGCATTTTAAAGACTTTAGCTATGTTCATTGCCTGTATCTTTAGAAATCAGCACATATTTAAAAAATTATAATGCTTTGGTAAGTGACATCAACGAATAAGTTTAGTCAGTGATTTATCACATAATTAGTAACCCATCAGTCATCAGTTACAGGGCATTACCCTTCAGTTACCGAAATGGCTAGTCGGCTTGGCAGGTGTATACCTATCCATAGATCGTAACAGCATCAAGGGGGTTACTATAAGATAATAACTAGCAATGGAGTTCACATTTACCTCATTCATCATTTTATCTTAAAATGAATTGTAAAGCGGTCGTCCAACTAATTTATATAGAGATCTTTAATTATACACGAATGTATGTACTAAGCTTTGGCTCATAGTTCAAAATGTTTTTCATGTTTTGCTTTAGGCAAATGCTCAGTGAATCACCCTCATCTTAGCAAACCAGGTGAAGAAAATAAGTTGTGCAACGGAATCGGGATGGATCAACAGTGACATAGTGCATGCATATTTTGAAACATCATTTTGGAATCTTCACTCTATGGAGGCGTAGATTATATGGTGAATTGTTTCCCTATGGTATTTAAATCTTATGTTAGTTAACAGTTGCCTGTATATGGCTCAATCATGTATGAATTTGTATGGTTTAAGTTATACCAAACTATGTTATTTCTGTTACAAAAGCTTCAAGCCTTGTCATTTTGGACGGTGGTAATGCCCCGACCATTGGGTTTATCAATTGAAATTAAGCGAATCAAAATAATGATTGCAAGCAGTGGAATATGTTCAATTTGGGGGCGTTATAAATTTGGTATTAGAGCCATGTTGATTTTCTTTAATGGGGTATGGAATATGGAGAGTGGAGATTGGAGATTGGAGGGTGAGGAGGTTGGTTAGTGAAGGTTACTAATATATCATTGGAGATTTATGGCATTAGAGATTTATGATAATAGAAATACCTATCTATCTCCCCCAACTTCTTCACTTATTTTCCTCCTTATTAGATGGATCCATATCCACGGAATATGATGTCAGGGACTTCTGTGGCCATTCACATCTCTTTACTACATGCTAGTACGGTAGTCCACCTGTAGACCTCATTTCTGAGTTCCGTAGTGTTGTGGTCCATAAACGTTGGTTGTTGTGGACCTTATCTAGAGCTAGCCCTTGGGGCAAGTGGAGGACCCAATATCATGACTTTATGATAACTTGAGCATTGGGGTGGTACGAACGCATATTTGAGTTTCACGAGGCTTAGGCTAACATTATCACCGAGCTATTATTAACGGAGGAGTTTGAGTCGAGAGGGAATAACATGGACTGTAGTGTATATTTTCATTACACTTTATGTCTCCCACAGCATCGCCACCGACACCGAGCACTCCTCAGTCGCCTGACAACCCAAACCCATCGGGCCCTGGAGAGGGGATCCATGTATCTGATGGATCAAATGAGGTTCACATTGTTATGGATCTCCCTAATACACCATGGTATGCTCTGATGGTGACCTCATGGAAGACTTCGAGAAGGACCCAGAATTGGAGGAGCATTTGTAACACCCACATTCTTTAATTTTTGTAAAGTTGATTGTGCTGCCTTTTTACATTATAAAACCGTATTTTATTAACTATATGAGTTAAATTAGTATTGATGTGCTTAAGTGGACAATAATTTTATTAAAAAGAATATTATTGTTGTTATTATTATTGCTATTATTAGGCTTGATCATTTTAGAGATTTTAGTAAGCATTAATGAGGGTCATTATCGGGTACTAAATCAAGTACGAACCCGAATACGATTAGATTGCCAACCTTAGACTTAGTTCGTTATTTATTAAATCGAACCTACCCGTATTTGCGAACGAGTAATCGATGACAAGTCGTATTATTGATTTGGGTTTATAGTTCGGGATGCGAATTAGACTAGTGGTGTTAATTTGAATAGCGTGAGACAAAAAAGGGGGACAATGGGCATTTTAGTAAAAACGTGTCAGGCCCCCTTTTCTCCCTCACCTCTTTGCGACCCCTCTGATATCTTTCTCCTCTACGCTCTGCATCTTCTGCCTCCTCTGTATCCACCACGAACGCAGCCTCAAGCTACCAAAAACTCCATCAATTTTCCTCTACCCTGCCCTTATTCCCTCACAATCAACCTCCTCTATAAGAACCCCTGCTGCGGATTCCAGACCAAACCAGTATGAGCCCACAGCGTTTGTGACCTATCCGAGCAGTGCTTTCAGGCACTGGACATGTGCCTAGATTCAGCCATGCACTACACACTATAACCACTCCATCCCTCTATAAATTAAGGCTGAATTCGCATCACAAGCATGAGAAAAAAGCACCAATTCAGTGAGTGAATTTCAATCAGATTAAGGGGTCCGAATCATGTGGATTAGGCACAGTTTGGGCTCTGGTCGTGCAGTCAGTGAGCAACGGTTGAAGATTGGAGTTTTCCAGCACTCAAGGATGAGCTCAAAGCCCTTTTAATAGGTCGTAAGCTTGGAGTCAAAGTGGGTGTTTCTTGCCTCCTCAATCATTACTAATTTCCAATGAATTTTACTGATTTTAGTTGATGCATTTTGAATCAGAGTTAGTGAGCATTACTTGGAGGAATTTGAACTAAAATTGAGTAAATGTGCTGATGATGCTAATTTAGGGCACTTGCATGTGAGTTAACGCGTAGCTTGTTAACCGGTCAATTTGGAGAATCATGGAACAAGCAAAGCCATGTCTTAAAGTTGCTTTTAAATCAGTTTTATTATGCCTAGGTTTCTTTTGAAGTTTGGATGTGAATGCCACACTCATAGGATTCTAATCAGGTGGTTTGAAGAAATTATGGAGCAAACTGAATTATATTTAAATGATATTGTTAGATCAGTTTGGATATATCTATATTCTGTTGCTGGTGATTACCTACAAATGCTACGCTTATGGATGTTCGTTTGTGAATTAAACGATTGAGTTATTGTGATACTAAACTGAGTTAGTAGTTGGACGGTTTGATGCGAAACTATTGAGAGATTTGAGGTTCTTATGGTCGGTTTTGTGTGGGGAGGGAGCCTGGGTTGTGATTGACCGCAATCATGTGGATTGCGAGGCCATGTGTGCTTTATTGTGCAAATTCTGCCGAGTTGAGTTATGAAGTGTTTGAATGTGCAACTTGTGAACCCCTTCCCTCTTGATGTGGCTAAGTGATGCTATGTGACTGACTTTTGAACTTAAACATCTTTAAGAAGGGTCGTTAAAAGCTTATTTTCATAGTTGTGCACGCTTTCAAGTATCCACTAGTTTACCTGTTAGTTTGTTAAGATGTTTGTAACCTAAAATAATCCTATGTCGTCAAACCACTTAGCGAATGACCCAACTGAATAGTCGACAGGTTTAGGAAGGTAAAAAGCAAACTAGTAGTGAGTTTGAAAATGTTTTGAGGCTTTTGTTTGTTTATATCTCCTTCTTTGAGTTTAAAAACGATTTTAAATGAACTGAAAATGGGCAACTAAAGGAGTTTATTACGAAACTTAGTTTGAGTTATATGTTAGCCAATTACTTTAAATTTTGAATGATTTTTGAATTGCGAGTTAGCGAATTCATTACCATTTTAAGAGGTTTTCAAGTTGAAAGTGAAAAGAACCATAAATCATTAGTAGTGTTATGGGCTATTTCGGCTAAGCAAGCATGATTTTAATAAGGTAAGAAACTACTAAAGAAAAATGATTCGTGAAGGTAAAACTTCCTGTGTGTGACAATGACATCTTTTTAGAACCAAAGAGAGTTTAATATGATTTTAAAGGATAAGATAGTGCTAGAGAATTGGCCAGACCTAAGGAGTTACACCCAGAAGTGGGAACCCTATAAGACCCTGACGAGGGTAATGCGATAAAACCTTTAGGATGGGAACCGGATGCAGGACAAGGTATGAGCTATTTCCCCCAAAGATAAGGTTCAATGATATGTTATGCGTGATAAAACCTTGAGGGGGGACTGAATGCAGGATAAGGCGTGAGTTGTTGCACCCACAGAGGACAATATCGAACTTAGAGCTACTCTGCTGAGACGCATTTTGGCGAAATGTTATCATACATATACTTGGGGGATAATGTGAGCTGTGAGTGATGATCTCAATTAGGGAAAGTCTAGATCTCCCATAGCCATCATATTATGATGATCTTATGCCAAGAGTATTTCCCTAATAAATCAGAAAAACATTTGGCATTTTGCCATTTTAAGTATTAAATAAAAAAAGAAAGATTTTAAGGGCCACTAATTGGCCAGTTCGAATAAGATTTGAAAAGCTTATAAGGGTAATTAGACGACAAATACAAAAGAGATTTCTTTTTAAAGAATATGAGCCTTAAGAGGCTAACTAAAGTGTTTTGAAGATAAAGAAAGAAAGCTTCCTGTGCATATCCTGTGCATGTCTTATGAATGAAATTCCAAGTATATTTTAAATGAAATTTCAAATGAATTATGGTTATATCCTTGTAATGTATTGACCATTTAAGTTTTCAAATGCGCGTATCCTGTGAAAGAAAGTTTCTTGCCAATTCTTCCTTACCAATATGGGTATTTCAGGAACTTTTAGAAAGAATATAAACCTTGAATAGGTTAGTGTTATTTATAAACTATTCTCGGGACATATTTGGAGCCACTGCATTTTCAAATGTGTGTTTGAAAGCATCTTACTCAATCCTTGTTGCTCACTTGTTTATCTGCCTAAATGCTTGTTAATAAGGAAGTTTGGTCATTAAGGGCATAGAAATGAGTTTGAGTGGCTAGTATGAAGTTCATGGGTGATAATCCTTCATTGGGGACTACGATTACCTAGTATGATAGTACTGTATAAATGCGTGATATGTGACTATTATTTATATTATTGCTTGGAACTGCTTTGGTTTTAAGGAGCCGGGGAATACTCATTGAGCTTGTGGTTGCTCATCCCATTACTATTTCCCTTTTGTCCTATCTTTTTATTGTGACAAGTAGAAGTTAATACACTTATACCCAATTGGAGTCTACCCCTGCTCGAAAAGGTGTCATATATGTCTACATATAGAAGTGGACTTGCATGTTAAACGATGTCATATAATGTATCGCTAGAGTTGTAAATGTATGTAAACAAAGTACTCTAGTTCGTGTCAAGCATATTGTTTATAAGTCACTCTATATGGCTATCTGAGCCAACCTTCTTATTAGCCAGATGTGTACTTGCTAAAGTTAATTACATTTTGCGATGTAAACCCCAGTACTCCGGATGTATGATTCGTCGAGTTGTATATTTGATTTCCTTCTCCATTATGAAGTTTATGGTTTTGGTCTACTCCAGGTGAGTAGCCCGTAGAGTTGTGGAGTTCGGCATGTAGCCCTTGAGCTTATTTTAAAGTTTATGCTCTTCAATTCAATGCAAACATTGATTGTAAGGGTTTTAGCTTGGGAAATGGTAAGCTTTCTGCTAAAATTCTGTTCGCTTTGCCTTTGAATTGAAGTAGGAGTTAAGAAACCGTTAACATCACTAGCCCTAGGGTTGGGGGTGTTACAACATCAGCTTTATCATGATGATGAGAACGCAGAGATTGGTGCTTTAGATAACAGTTTTAACTCGGCGTGAGGAACCTAGGAATGAGTCTGACCTAGATTATGATCCATCTAGGGATCATTGGATTGATTTATATTATATGTTGACATCTTAAATAGATTACTTTTTGGGCCCACATGTATGTAGTATAGCTAGTTGGAATAGATGAATTTTGCATAGGTTATGACATTGCATATAGTTAGACAGGTCCTTCCAATTATGTTAGCTAGTGTTTTAGTTAGGAGGTAGGTGAAAAGGTTGAGCTTGGGTGGTCAGTTGATGTGATATTCTTTGTGAAGTAGTATATATGTATATACAAGAGCAATTATGACAATGATATAATGAAACTTGGTGTTATGTTTGAATAATGCTTGGGTCGTGCTAGTTGTATCTGTTGTGTATATGTATGTTATATGTTGGCTTTAGTTGGTTGATTAAATTACTCAACTACATGGATAGTCAGAAGATCATATTATGTGTAAAACAATGCAACAACCCACATAGAAGAAATTTCATGCCATGGTCCGGGGTTAGGTGAACAAGTATTGTGTAATATGCCAATAACCTCAATCCCCCCTGAGTGGGTTAGCAATATGGGAACTCTAACTATTAGGGTGTCTGAGCTTATAACACGAATAGCCCTAGCACCTTCTAAAATCTGTCATAAAGTCAATAAAGTAGTAGATAGGGTGGGGAACGCAACCCCAAAAGTATACGATGGCAAGTATAACCCAGTGGAGCTAGAAGCATGGATTAGATGGATAGAAAATATTTTCACAATAGTGGAGGTTCTAGAGCATTAAAAAAAATGAACATAGGGATTTTTTTTCTAACTGCTGAAGACGATATTTGGTGGAACACTGTTAAGGACAGGCTCTTAGGGTCTTACCTCACTTGGAATAGATGTCTAGAAGAACTGAGAGTCAAATTCTACCTAGTTGTGTTTTGAACGGCGAAAGGAGAAAGAATTTATGGAACTAAGGAGGAGTGGTAGTATGACTGTGATGTAGTATGCTAGCAAATTTACATAACTATCCAGGTTTGTTCAGGACGTTGTGCCATCTGAAGGACTAAAGATGACGAGAATTGAAGAAGGATTAGTGTTCTATATTCACAACAAGCTAGATGGTCATACGATCCTTGCCTGTCAAGGGCTATGTGGGTGAGCAGCTGAAGTGGAACGAGTGAAGGCTGAATCGAGGACCTTGAACCCCATTTAATCAGAAAAGGGGGTGGACCGAACAGGGAGCTCTGAGTGAGAATGTAAACAAGAAAGAATCTACTCCCGCTACTCCCAAGAGTGATCTTGTAGGCATAGCAGACCCCTAAGGGAAATGTGGAAAAATAAACCACACCACTTCTAATTGCCGAGTGGGAACTGGTAAATGCATATGGTGCGGCAACCTAGAGTACCTCATCGCTGCGTATCGCTAAAGACTTAAGACCGTAGACAAGGGCTCGCACCTTCAAAGTCGCCGCTATAGGAAGGGCTTATGTGGTGAGTAAGAAGGAAGTTGCCACCTTTGGTACAGTAGTTACTGTAACTCCCCTTTTTATTTCAAAGCCATTTTTTATATTGCTTGATTCAGTTGCCCCTCATTCATTTACATCCACTCAACATATTATACAACTGAACCTTGATAATAAGGGGACAAAAACCAATGACAGAATCAAGTTATCGAATGACTCTAGAGTTTAGTGTCCCATCCCTTATAAATTTTAATCTTTTAAACCATGCAAAAATTTGGGCCCAAATTCATTAAGTTTGCCCCGACTCATTTGGGCCCAAATTGCGGCCTGATTCATTTTGGGCTCAAATGGGCCAAAAATTTTGTTGTAATTAAATTAAGTTAATCCCATCATTTGTACTAAATTATGATTTTCAAAAAGCTACTTTTTTATGTTAAATGCTAGCCAAGTATTAATCACGATCACCCAAGTCATTTCCACCAAGATAAGTTCTAGCCTTCTTCTTACAGTCCTCCACACACCTCTCCTAAACCAGCAGCCCCTACTGCTGCCACTGCTGCTGCCGTTACCTCCAACCTAGCCACCAGCCGGCCACCCCCAACCTCCAACTGACCCCCCAACCGCTAGCCACCAGCACAACCTCCTCAACCACCTTCATCTCTCTCTATTTAAGCTTCAAGTGAGGTAAATCTTAACCCAACTTTGTTTAACTCTTGTGCTTATGTTCGATTTCATTATCGATCATGTTATCTTGACGTAAATAAGAGTTATTTTGATGTTTTAATTGTTGGCGAAGCTTGAAAGCATGCAAGCATTGAGATAATACATGATCATGCAACCTTGATGTGAAAATGATGAACTTTGAGTTCTTTAATTTAATGTTGAGATCTGTGGCATGAAACATGGGTTTAAAGTTGTTGTTGATCTTATCTTATGAAATCCATTTATGGTGATTTGGATGGAAACTCGAACGTGGCATAAACTGGGGTTTCATGATTATACATGGTTTAACTTGATTTTTGGAATCAAGTATGTTATTTAGATTGAATTGGATGCAATTTAAAGGTTGGATGTGTTATTGAATTGAAGGGATGATGTTATCTGAGCTTTATCAAAATTAGTGAATTATGGAAAATTCCAAAAGTAGCCAAAAGAGTTTTTTTTTAATTGCTAATGCAAATGTGTGAGGTTATGGAAGCATTCTAAATGTTTTTGTGGAAAGAATGAGTTTAAAATTTGATGTAGATTATTATGGAGTAAATTTAAGTAATATGGCTTCGCAAGGTGATGAGAAGGAACAAGGATTTGTTAAATGATTTTAAGGAGTGATTGTAGATGGGAAATCATGTGAAAAGAAGAAGGAAACAAGAATAGTGGGGCAGTGAACAGACCTAAAGTAGTGTTCAGTTTGCGATTAAATTGGTACTATTTTGCCCAATGAAAAATTGTAGTTTTTTGTGGGCAGATAGGTGAGTGATTTATATTTCAAATACCTTTTCAATCTCTTCATTTCAAGTTGTGTTGACAAAGTTATGCCTATTTTGCTAAGACTAGGCAGGATAGACCACAGTAGTGCACAACTAGGTTCTACCCCAATTTTAGGAACGCTATTATCGGAATTATGTTTTGCACTGTGAAAAACGTCATGCGGGACTTCTTAAGCTTCCCATATTGGGGTTTTAGGTCTCCATTTGAGATCAACGATGAAAGTTATGAATTTTCTATGGTGGACCTTTAATCGGTAACAACTTTGATCGTACTTAGAAGCTTGTTTGGTTTGAAAAACTAAGTTGTATAGGATGTGCAACGAAATTGGAGAAGGGGAGAGATTGATAAGTAATGATCAGTGTTTGTGGTCCAAACCGGTGTGTTTAAAGTTATTCAGAATCCATCATCACTCCAATTGCCCTCAAACCCCTATTATCCATATCAGAAATATATAAAAAAAAAACTCGTGATCAATTATAACTGTCAAAGTCTTTTCGTTTATGATCTAAATTATTTTACCTTGATCAGTTTTTCTCCAACACGATTTCACTTTTTTTTAAATTACCCTAATTCAATTAGTTTTCAAATCATTTTGGTAGAACTTATCTTCTATTGAATTATTTGAGTTATGGATGCCTTTTAATGAATTTCTTTTATACTTACAGATTCTGAAAGTCAGTATTATTTACTCATCACATATACCTACAATTACATTTCTTAAATAGAATAGTGGTCTAATCTATCATTTCCCATTCTGCATAAGTATTATCAAGTGAGATTGAATTTTAAAGACTTTAGGTACATTCATTGCCTGTATCTTTAGAAATCAGCACGTATCTATCAAAATTATAATGCTTTGCTAAGTACATGGATGAATTAGGTTAACCAGTGATTCGTCACATAATTAATGATCAAATCAGTTATTAGTTACAAGGCATAGCCCTCTAGTTAGCTGTGTGGTTTCAGGCAAGGTCCCCTGGTTGGCTTGGCAAGTTTACACCTAACCATGCATCGTAACAGTATCAAGGGTTCACTATCAGATAATAACTAGCAATTGCTGTTTACATTGATCTCATTCAGTATTTTAACTTAAAATGAACTGCAAAATGGGTGCCCAACCAATTTACGTAGAGATCTTTAATAATGCAGGAATGCATGTACTGAGCTTTGACTCACAATTCGAAATATTTTTCATGGTCTATTTTAGACAAATGCTCAACGAATTGCTCTCATTCTAGCAAACCAGCTGAAGGAATTAAGTTGGGTAAGGGAATCTGAATGGATTAATAATGACAGTGCATGCATATTTTAAAACATTATTTTAAAATCTTCAGCGGATGGAGGTGTAGATTATATGGTGAATTGCTTTACTATGGTATATAAACCTTATGTCGGTTAATAGTTGCATGTATATGGTTTGATCACATATGAATGTGTATGGTTGAAGTTATGCCAAACTATGTTATTTGTAATACACATGCTTCAAGCCTTATCCTTTTGGACGGCGGTAACCCCCTAATAATTTGGTTTATCAATTGAAATTGAGGGAATCAAAATAGTGATTGTAAATAGTGGAACATTTTTTATTTGGAAGAGTTACAATAATTGGCGTGCTTATCTCCCACAATCTCCGAATGACACAGTAATACATCATACCACAGCAAACAATGAAAAAAAGATGAAAAAGAGTATCCTGGAGAGCATGAAATGGGTAACACAATTGAGAGGGTAGACTATCGGAAGATTATTCATGAAAGTGAAATTGAATTGCAAATGAAATCAACACACATGGCACAAGAAAGCCAAGCACATACCGAACCTTTGGCATCAACCCATGGCTCTCTGCAAGCCCCTTAGCAACCATGTCTAGAATGTAGTAGTTATGTCTTAAAGCTTTCTAATAACAAGATATTATAGATGCCTGAGGAGCACGTTTGCACAACGTTAGCACTGTGTACAGCTCCGTTAGAAGTTCAAGTGGCCTCAACATGCGAACCAATAAATGAATAAACCAAACTCCTCAAACAATGGAGGACAAGATGAAACCTTAAAGGAATAGAGACACCAAAAGTTGGGAAGATGGTTGAAAAAAATCCTTGAAAATGCAGACCATGGAAAAGAAATCTGAACAGACTTTGCACTGAACTTAAGTTCGACATGGATTATCAAGAGTATGAGTGGCAACTGTTTCTTTAGAATGTCAAAGTTGTTGATGGATGTCAACCCATTGGTTGACTATAATTGGCGTGTGTATCTCCTACAATGTCTGAATCACATAGTAACACATTGAACAATAGTAAACAAAGAAAAAAAGATCACAAGGAGTACCCTGGAGAGCATGAAGCAAGCAACACAACAAAGAGGGTAAACTATTAAAACATTATTCATGAAAGTGAAATTGAATTACAAGCGAAATCGATACGTATGGCTTAAAAAAACCAAGTACATACTGAGCCTTTGACATCAACCCATGGCTCTCTGCCAGCCTCTCGGCAACCATGTCTAGGATGTGGTAGTGCAAGAGAACTTATTGTATAATGATTCAATGATCCAATTAACGTAAAATAGACTTTGCGCACACTTGATCTCGATATGCATCACCAGGAATATGAATGGCGACTGTTTCTTTACAATATTGAAGTTGTTGTGGATGTAAACCAAATATCTGACAATAATTGGCATTAGTACCTTTTACAGTGTCTGAATGACAGAGTAGTACATCTGACAATAGCAAACGAGAAAAAAAGATGAACAGGTGTACCCTGGAGAGCACAAAATGGGTAACACAATTGATAGGGTAGACTATCAAAAGATTATTCATGAAAGTGAAATTTAATTGCAAACGAAATTGACTCACATGGACCAAGAAAGCAAAGCACATACCGAACCTTTGGCATCAACCCATGGCTCTCCGCCAGCCCCACAGCAACCATGTCTAGAATGCGGTAGTGAAAGAGAACCTCCAATAGAAAAACTTAGTGATCCAATTGACGTAAAATAAAACACATCTACGTTGGGTTACATATATTTATGCAATGCTATTATTGATAGTAATGTTTTGCTCTTGTTTAGTTCTACATCATCAACTGTTCATTTTTCCTGTAATATATATTAATAGTATTTATCAACGTGAATTTAGATACAAGTACATGTCGAACGGATAGGCAAGTAATCAGTAAAATTGACTGTAGCAATAGCATAGCAGCCTCTGGCCAAAGATTTTCTACGCAACGAGTGACATCACACGTTCGAAATGGAAGCCTAGCTCTTCAACAATCTCCTAATGACACTGAGGTTCATGTTTACAATTGGGAAGAGAATCTTTTCGGGGCACTAATTTATTTTATGAATATTAGAAAATTGGTGCCATTGCATTGACAAATTACCCTGGTCAAACATTGACACAGTTTTGATCCAGCAAGTAATGCGTTAAAGCTTTCTAAGAATAAAATATTGGACATGACTGAGGAAGATGCTTTTGCAACATTAGCACTGCATACAGGTCCGTGGGAAGCTCATGTGGCATCGACATGCGAACCAACAAATGAATACACAAGACTCCTCAAAATAATAGAGGACAAGATGAAACCTTAGAAGAATAAGGACAGCAAAAGTAGAGAAGATGGTTGAAAACAATCCTCAAAAAAGGAGACCACGGGAAAAGGAGGCTGTAGCATTGAAATATTACCAAGGTCAACAGTGAACCCAAATTTATCCAACAATGTATACGTCAAAGCTGTCTACCAATATTATACTGGCAATGACTGAGGAAGATGTTTGTGTAACGTTATCACCGCATATAGGTCCGTTAGATGTTCAAGTGGCCTCAACATGCAAACCAATAAATGAAAAAACCAAACTCCTCAAACAATAGAGGACAAGATCAAACCTTAGAAGAATAGGGACACCAAAAGCTGGGAAGATGGTAAAAAACAGTCCTCGAAAAAGGAGACCGTGGACAAGAAATCTTAACAGACATTGTGTTGCACTTAATTTCGACATGCATTATCAAGAGTATGAGTAGTCACTGTTTCTTTGGAATGTCGAAGTTGTTGATGGATGTAAACCAAATACCAAACTATAATTGGCGTGCGTATCTCCCGTAGTGTCTGAATGACAAAGTAACACCTCAGACAACAGTAAATAAAGAAAAAAAGATGAAAAGGAGTACCCTAGAGATCGTTAAATTGGTAATGCAATTGATAGGGTACACTATCTGAAGATTATTCATGAAAGCAAAATTGAATTGCAAATGAAATCGAAACATATGGCCCAAGAAAACCAAGTGCATACCAAACCTTTTGGCATCAACCCATAGCTCTCTGCCGGCCCTCGGCTACCATGCCTAAGACACGGTAGTGAAAGAGAACCTCTAGTAGAAAGACTAAATGATCCAATTGACGTAAAATCGACTTTGTGCGCTCTTGATGTCGACATGGATCATTAGGAGTGTGAATAGCGATCGTTTCATTACAATGTCTGAATGGCATAGTAATACATTGGATACTAGCAAACAAAGAAAAAAAGATGAAATAGTGTAATGTAGAGAGCTTGAAATGGTAATGCAATTGATAGAGTGGACTATCAGAAGATTATTCATGAAAGTGAAATTGAATTGCAAATGAAATCAACCCACATGGCATAAGAAAGCTAAGCACAAACTGAACCTTTGGGATTAACCCCTGGCTGTCTGCCAGCCCCACAGCAACTATGTCTAGAATGTTGTAGTGAAAGAGAACCTCTAATAGAAAGTTACAATGATCGAATTGACGTAAAAGAAATCATATCTACTTTGGGTTACATGTATTTATGCAACCCTATTATTGATAGTAATGTTTTGTTCTTGTTCAATTATACATCATCAACTATTAATTTTCCCTATTATATATATTAATTGTATTTATCGTTGTGAATTTAGATACATTTACATGCTGAATGGATATGTAAGTGATTATTAAAATCGACTGCAACAATAGCAGCATTTGGGTAAAGGTTTTCTATGCAACAAGTGACATCATACATTCGACATGGAAGCACAATTATTCATAAATCTCCTAATGATGCTGAGGTTCATGCCTACACTTAGGAAGAGAATGTTTTTGAAGGCCCTAAATTTTTTTATGAATTTTTGAAAATGGATGTTATATCATTGAGATACTGCCAACGGCGAACGCCAACACAATTTTGATCCAACAAGTAATACATTAAAGCATTGTAAGAACAGAATATTGAAGATCACTGAGGAAGATGTTTACGTGACGTGAGCACTGCATACAGGTCTGTTACAGGTTGACGTGGCCTCGACATCGAGACTAACAAATGAATACACAAAACTCAAATAATAGAGGACAAGATGAAACCTTAGAAGAATAGGGGGAGCAAAAGTTGGGAAGATGGTTGAAAAAACATACTCGAAAAAGGAGACCTTATAAAAGAAATCTAAACGACTTTGCATTGCGCTTAATTTCGACATGCATTTTTAAGAGTATCAACGATTACTGTTTCTTTAGAATTATTAAGTTGTTGATGGATGTAACACAAATACCTGACTATAATTGGCGTGCATATCTCCCGCAATGTCTGAATGAGACTGTAATACATCACACAACAGCAAACAAAGAAGAGAAGACGAAAAGGCAAACTTTAAAGACGACGAAATGGGTGACGTGATGAACCTCTATTTTGTACTATTTTTAGCCCCTATTTGACCCATTTCCTCCCCCGTTTTCATGTTTAATTGTATTAAGGAATGGTCAAATCGGCATCCCTTTGCGTACTTTTAACTCATATAACATCTTTCGATATTTTCAGGAAGTTCATTAAAGAAACGGAAAGAAGAAAAATATTTAGCAGGAAGGAGTGTCAAGAAGGCAAGAAAAGCTACGAAAAAGTGTCGCACGGAAGTCCCAGACAATCAAACACATGCGACAGGGCCAAACCACGAAGACCTGACCAAGCCAAGCCGGCCGCCACATGGCACGGCCTGACCGTGCCACAAGGTCGGTCCCGCTTGGTCGACGTCCTTGATGCTTGGCCAGAGTTTTGGCAGGGTCACCCCGTACCTCTGGGCACAACCGTGCCACCCCCGTTCCGCATCGCGACTTAAAACTTCTCCCGGGGCTGTTTTAACTTCATTCAGTTTTTATTCAGTTCCTCCCTTCCCAGAACGCTTTTAGGCGAGTTTTAGGTTTTAATAGATAGTTTTGTTTTCGATACTTTGGAATTGGCTATTGGAATAAATTTTGTTCTACTGTTGATTCCTGCAATTAATTCAAGGTTCTTAATTCTCTCTCTACTCTTGTTCTTGATTACTTTGAAGTTTGCAATGGCTATGAATTTGAATGCTTTGATTGTTGTTAGAAACCTGATGTGTGCCTAAATCCCTCAACTTAGGTTGGGATTGACGCCGAATATGTATGGTTGAATCTTGTACTGGCCCAATCCATGTTCCCCCTTTGTTTTGCGATTACGAATTCTGCTATGCACGCCACATGCTCGGTGAAATGCTCGAAAGAACATTCATCGTTTTTATTTGGGTTTACGGGAGCGTTGAGAGACAAAACCTTTACCTAGTGCGTCTTAGTAGACAATTAGGATTTTAACATGGAAATAGTTAAGTTCTAATTGGGATTAGAGATTGTGAATCTTGTAATCCTTCAACCTTTAGTCCCATGAAAATAGGCGACTATGGTTCTAGGATTAGTCTTCGACCCCTGAGAGAGGGAGGAGATGGGCTTAATTGACAATCCATCCATTTGTGATGCATGCTTGGGAATGTGTGATTGGGTTAGTAACTGATTCCCTAGCATAATCGTGCTGTTAATTCCAACCTAGGTGCTTTCTATTCAGCTGTTTACTTCACTTTTTAGTTGCTATCGTTTCTCTTAGATTAGTCTTCAATCCAAAATTGTGATCGCCTAGCTTGAGTGATCTAATTAATTCTGGTAGTGGAAGCCAAGTTCCCTGTTGATTCGACCCGTACTTGCGGGTTGTTAGCTACAGCTACGTCGTGCACTTGCGGTAAATTTATAACTTAACAAGTTTTTGGCGCTGTTGCCGGGGACTAGCGCCTTCCAATATTAGAATCGATTAGCGTACTCTAGACTAGGCATTTCTTTCTTTTCTTTTGCCACAGTTTATCACTCTTCTTCTTTTTGCTACAAACTGTTTACGCTGGGGTATTGTTTGCTTGTGTAGGCACAGGAGGAGTCAGAGGGATCAAGATCTTATCCGCCTCGATCCTGAAATAAAAGCAGTCGGACGCCGACGTAGCGTACAAGCGAGAAGGAGGAAGAAAGAGGCAGCGGTGATGGCCCAAGAAGATAATAGGGTGCTTCGGGACTATGCTCTGCCACAAGCATCGGGCATCACCTCCTCCATAGTTAGCCCCACAATCGAGGCTAACAACTTCGAGCTTAGCCCAGCACTGATCTCATTTGTTGAGCGGGAGCAATTCAGCGGACACCCATCTGAAAACCCCAATACGCACCTTCACAAGTTTCTTGCGAAGTGCGACACTATCAAGATCAACGGGGCGTCCACTGATGCAATTAGGTTACGGCTCTTCCCTTTCTCGTTGAGGGACAGAGCCAGTGACTGGTTACAAAATGGGGAGCCTAATTCATTCACCACCTGGGAAATGCTCTCAAAGGCCTTCCTCAGCAAGTATTTTCCACTGGGCAAGACTGCAAAGCTGAGGACTGAGATTACTTCTATCCTTCAGAGGGATGGCGAGTCCCTTTAAGAGGCTTGCGAGAGGTTGAAGGACCTCCAGCGGCAGTGCCCTCATCATGGTGTTCCTGACTGGCTTCTAGTCTAGACATTCTAGAATGGGCTAGAATAGTGAGTGAAATTCTCAATGGATGCCGTTGCAGGAGGAGCTCTCATGGGTAAGTCGATCGACGCAGCAAAGGTCTTGTTGGAAGAGATGGCTACCAACAATTATCATTGGGCAAGTGATAGAGCCACCCCACATAGGAGCAGTGGCAAGTATGCAGTCGACGCTGTGACCCTTCTAGCCAGTCGGGTGGATACGCTAGCACAGAGGCTAGACAAAGTGGGCACTTTTCCCACTCCAAGTGGATCGTCGGGGTCATCCATGGGGACCCATGCATACTGCGAGGTGTGTGGCATCCAGGGGCACACCTCCATTGAATGTTACAATGCTCCCTCCAGCATTGAACATGTCAATGCGTACCACAACTACACCACACCTCCTCAAAATAACCCCCATCCCACCACCTACAGCCAGGGTTGGAAAGGCCACACGAATCCTCTCTACAAAAATCCCAACCCTCACCCTCAGAATCCCATCCAGCCACCCGGTTTCCACAACCGAGCTCCCTACACTCCACCCCCTCCACCTCCTGAACCCACATCTCACCTTGAGAGTTTTATGGAGCGCTTCATAGCGACCCAGACCACAACCAATGACACTCTTAAGGAGTCAATCCATCTGCTGACCTCCAGTGTAGATGTTATGGCCACCCATCAGAAGACGATGGACACGCATATAGCCCAGATTGCCCAGCAAGTGAGCCTCCTATCCCGACCTCAAGGGCAACTTCCAGGCCAGCCAGACGTCAACCCTCGACACCATGTCAATGCCATCTCCACGATGGAAGAGGGGTTAGGGGAGAGCCCGGTGATGGTTCTCTAAGAGGTAGTTACAATTCCTGATTTTGCAGGAACAGAGGGGAAGACGAGAGAAGAGAATCTGAGCTTCACTGGGGAGCCTAGTCCGCCATCTCCTACCCGCTCATACCATCCCCCAGTGCCTTACCCTCTGCGACTGGCATGGTCCACGCTACGTCATCTTGAACCTAGATTCGCGCAATTCTTGGAAACCCTACATCGAATCTATGCTAGTAGCCCCTTCTTGGAAGCTCTCAAGAATGCACCTGCACACTTTAAGTTTTTATGAGAGCTCCTGTCCAAGAAAGGAGAGCCCGGGGTTACTCCAGTGACCCCTATTTTCGGATCCTATCGCACACTTCTACCGAGGCAATTACCACCAAAGCTGCAGGACCCTGGCAGCTTCTCTATCCCATGCTGCATAGGGGATATACAGATCGAGAGAGCCCTTTGCGATATGGGTGCCAATGTGAGCCTCATGCCACTCTCTCTCTCTGCCAGAAGCTGCAATTACGCGACCTCACGCCCACTAGCATGATGATTCAGCTAGCAGACTGCTCCATCAGGTAGCCTATCGACATTCTGGAGGATGTCCCGATCTAGGTGGGCAAGTTCCTCATGCCCTGCGATTTCATTGTTCTTGACATGGATGAGGACTTTCCAGCCTCATTCATCTTAGGTCACCCATTCCTCGCGACTGCCGGGGCGGTGATCGATGTTCAGGCCGGCACTCTATCATTCCAACTGTGTAGGGAGAGGATGGATTTCAGATTCCCTCCTCCCACTCCACCTTCAACGCCTGTTCTTCCCCCGCCCTCCAAGGAGCCTATCCCCATCTCACCCTTTGATGTTGTTCCTGGGGTGGATATATCTAATGGAAATGGGGGACCCCACTTGCTGCTTGAAGGCTCCACCACTTTCTCTGTGGCCATCCTCACTCGTTCTGCAGCTACTGCTGCTTGTACTGGGGAGGTAGAGGATCCTACTTCGTACCATTGCCCCTCTCCCAGGCCACCTCCCGCATCATCACTGTTTACTATTTGGAGCTAAAGGTCAAGCTAAGGACCTTAAACAAGCGCTTCTTGGGAGGCAACCCAAGGCATTTATTGCTTTAAAAAAAAAATTAAAAAAATCTTCGTATCACTCCCATCCTTTCCCCTCCCCCTTTTCCATCTTCGTTCCTTTCCCTTCCCCCTTCCCTTGCCCTTTTTTCTGCGCCGTTTTCATTGCGGACCATGAAAACCTCAAGCATGGGGCGGTTCGCTTATCGCTCTTTGGGGGGGGAATGGTGGATTTTGGGGTATTGGCTGAAGGCCATGTTGCATTTACATCATTTAGATAGGACTTCATATAATTGCACTAGGTTGTTTTTGTCTTTTTATTATTAGAGCATGTAGTTTAGAGCATATAAGGTTAGATTTTGCATCGCAAAAGGAGAAATGATCAAGCTGGGCTTCCTTAAGATTATCAGATACTACTTCTTCCCGTTCTCTTCGTTTCCCCTTATGTCCTTTACCGCTTTCTTAGATGGATTCGTTGTTTTCGAATAAATGTGTGAGAAAACCCCTCTTGTGATGAGATTGAAAGGGGTGATGATTGATTAATCATGTTGGATTGTGTGTTGAGGCATGACTTGTCTTGGTGTGAGATTTTGTGCAAATTGTGTTTGTCTTTGTCATCTGTAATTTCTTTGCCTTGCGTTGCATGCTAACTACCCCTGAGTTTCATGTGGTTTGACGTGATTGACCTTGATGAATGGAATATACTTTGGAGTAAGTCACTGGACTGTGGCAGGGTTACCTGTGAGATTCTTGAGCCTAATGACTATTCATTACATATAGTCTCTACTTCGTTTCATGTGTGACTCCTCCATGAAGCATCTCTAGAACTTGGTCTCGTTCTCCTTGCAACTGCATTTAACAATTGCATGTGTTGACATGATTGAGGTAATTTTTCTTCACGTAGCCACATTAGCCAGAAAGTCATCCGTTGTTGCATGATTACCCCTTGGAAGCCCTTTGTGCCTTTCCCCCTAATTGTTGTTGTTGCACGACATCAATTACACACTTGACCTGTGCATATTTCCTTCACCCTTGTCAAGGTCTAGTGGGACGACACTTCCATAATCTAGTTGGGTATATTTCGGGCGTTTGATTATTCACTGCGGGTATATTACTAGTGGCTCATTTTGGGAAAAGTGCGAATCGATTTTTTTGGTACTTCCGGCGCTATCCAATGGGCATCCTTTTTGCTTCTCAAAAAAAGAAAGAAAGAAAGAAAGAGAAGTTGCAAATAAAATGGGTAGTGTGGAAGCTTTCTGCAATAAGCTTGTTTGGTTCCTCTTTAGAGGTTTTCGCGAGATTTGTTGCTCGATTCGCAAGTTTGTGTGAGGTTGTAATCTTAGTGTTGATTGTGGAAGTGTTCTTGCTCCCTAGTCTTTGACTAATAGCTCCACTTTCCCAAATTATTCCGCTTCGCACCCTTGACCTTAGCCCCATTACAGCCTTATCGCAAGTCCTCTTGATTGACACATTGCATATTGCATTCCTGCGGTGGAGAGTGGAGAACGTTACCAAGCATATGCTAGTTTGCCTAATTGGTTGGAGTATTGAGCGTGCCCTTGTTACATATTTCAAACACGTTGGGGGGAGTGTTCCACTTTGCCCTAAAGTGAGGTCCTACCAGTCTAGCTTACTCACCATTTGTTAAAGAAGGTTATGTCCTACTACGTGTTTCAACATTAGGGTGTGTGGTGTGTTTCATCTGGGCAAGGCGATTCATGGATGACATTGCATGCGCTTTTATTAAGATTATCTGGCACACCTTGACTCGACCACGTTCGATGCATGATTAGCGTGATTCATCGGTCCTCCACCCTTTCCCTTAAAGAGGTGCGTTTAGAGGTCCACCATCCTCCCTGATCTTCATAGCGTAGTCTTGCTTGGGGACAAGCAAGAGATAAGCATGGGGGCGTGATGAACCTCTATTTCGTACTATTTTTAGCCCCTATTTGACCCATTTCCTCCCCCGTTTTCACGTTTAATTGTGTTAAGGAATGGTCAAATCGGCCTCCTTTTGCATACTTTTAACTCATATAACATCTTTCGATATTTTCAGGAACTTCATTAAGGAAACAGAAAGATGAACAATATTTAGCATAAAGGAGTGCCAAGAAGGCGAGAAAAGCTACGAAAAAGTGTCGCACGGAAGTCTCGGACAATCGAACACACGCGACAGGGCCGAACCACGAAGACCCGACCAAGCCAAACCGGCCGCCACATGGCACGGCCTGACCGTGCCATGTGGCCGGTCCCGCTTGGTCGACGTCCTTGATGCTTGGCCAGAGTTTTGGCACGGGGTGGGCACGACCGTGCCACCCCTGTTCCACATCACGACTTAAAACTTCTCCCGGGGCTATTTTAACTTCATTCAGTTTTTATTCAGTTCCTCCCTTCCCAGAACGCTTTTAGGCAAGTTTTAGGTTTTACTAGATAGTTTTGTTTTCGATACTTTAGAATTGGCTATTGGATTAAATTTTGTTCTACTGTTGATTCCTGCAATTAATTCAAGGTTCTTAATTCTCTCTCTACTCTTGGTCTTGATTACTTTGAAGTTTGCAATGGTTATGAATTTGAATGCTTTGATTGTTGTTAGAAGCCTGATGTGTGGCTAAATCCCTCAACTTAGGTTGGGATTGACGCCGAATATGTATGGTTGAATCTTATACTGGCCCAATCCATGTTCCCCTTTTGTTTAGCGATTACGAATTCTGCTACGCACGCCACATGCTTGGTGAAATGCTCGAAAGAACATTCATGGTTTTTATTGGGGTTTAGGGGAGCGTTGAAAGACGAAACCTTTACCTAGTGCGTCTTAGTAGACAATTAGGATTTTAACATGGAAATAGTTAAGTTCTAATTGGGATTAGAGATTGTGAATCTTGTAATCCTTCAACCTTTAGTCCTATGAAAATAGGCGACTATGGTTCTAGGATTAGTCTTCGACCCTTGAGAGAGGGGGGAGATGGGCTTAATTGACAATCCATCCATTTGTGATGCATGCTTGGGAATGTGTGATTGGGTTAGTAACTGATTCCCTAGTATAATCGTGCTGTTAATTCCAACCTAGGTGCTTTCTATTCTGCTGTTTATTTCACTTTTTAGTTGCTATCGTTTCTCTTAGATTAGTCTTCAACCCAAAATTGTGATTGCCTAGCTTGAGCGATCTAATTAATTCTGGTAGTGGAAGCCAAGTTCCCTGTGGATTCAACCCATACTTGCCGGTTGCTAGCTACAGCTACGCCGTACACTTGCGGTAAATTTATAACTCAACATGACGCAAATGATAGGTAGACTCTCAAAAGATTATTAATGAAAGTGAAATTGAATTGCAAACGAAATTGACACATATGGCATAAGAAAACGAAGCACATACCGAACCTTTGGCATCTACCCATGACCATTTGCTAGCCGCTCAAGAACCGTGTCTAGAATGTGGCAGTGAAAGAGAACCTCTAATAGAAAGACCCAACGACTCAATATAGATAAAATAACATACATCTACTTTGGGTTACATGTTTTTAGGCAATCCTATTATTGGCAGTAATGTTTTGCTCTTCTTCACTTCTACATCATCAACAGTTCATTATTCCTATTATGTATATTAATAGTATTTATCAAGGTAAATTTAAATACATGCACACCGGGAACGGATGGGCAAGTGCCTATTAAAATCAACTACAGCAATAGCAGCCTCCTGGGGATGATTCTATGCGCAACAAGCGACATCATACATCGGACATGGAAACACAAATCTTCTAAAATTTCCTAATGGCACTGAGGTTCATGCCTGGACATATGAATAGAATATTTTTTAGGACAAAGAAAATCGAGGTTCCATTGAAATAATAGCAAGGTCAATAGTAAACATAGTTTTGATCCAGCAAGTTACACATTAAAGCAATCTAACAATAGAATATTGGAGATGACTAAGGCACATGTTTGTGCAATGTTAGCACTGCCTACAAGTTTGTTAGAAGTTCATGGGGCCTCAACATGCAAACCAATAAATGAATAAACCAAACTCCTCAAACAATGGAGGATAAGGTGAAACCATAGAAGCATAGGGACAGCAAAAGTTTGGAAGATGGTTGAAAGCAATCCTCGAAGAAGGAGAATATGGAAAAGAAATCTAAATAGACTTTGCGCTACACTTAATTTCGATATGCATTATCAAGGGCATAAGTGGCGGCTGTCTATTTGGAATGTCAAAGTTGTTGATGGATGTAAACCAAATACCTGACTATAATTGGTGTGTATAGCTCCCATAATGTCTACATGACACAATACAATAGCGGACAACAACAAATAAGTGAAAAAAAGATTAGAAGGAGTACCCTAGGGAGCATGAAATAGGTAACACAATTGATAGGGTAGACTATCAGAAGATTTTTCATGAAAGTGAAACTTACTTGCAATCGAAATCGATACATATGTCCCAAGGAAACCGGTGCATACCGAACCTTTGCGATCAATCCATAGCGCTTTACCAGCTCGTCGGCATCCATGTATGGCATATGTTAGTGAAAGAAAACCTGCAGTAGAAAGACTCAGTGATCCAATTGACATAAAATAGACTTTGTGAGCGCTTGATCTCGGCACGCATTATTAGGAGTATGAATGGCAAGTGTTTCTTTACAATATTGAAGATGATGATGGATATAACCAAATACTAGACTATAATTGGCGTGCATATCTCCTACAGTGTGTGAATGACATAGTAATAAATTGCAGAATACCAAACAAAGAAAAAAAGATGAAAAGGTGTAGCCTAGAGAGCATGAAATGGGAAACCAAATTGATAACGTAGACCATCAGAAGATTATTCACGAAAGTGAAATTGAACTGCAAGCGAACTCGACACACACGGCACAAGAAAGCCAAGTACGTACCGAACCTTTGGCATCAACCTATGGCTCTCTGTCAAACCCTCAACAACCATGTCTAAATTGGGGTAGTGAAAGAGAAGCTCCAATAGAAAGTTGTAATGATCCAATTGACGTAAAAGAAAACACATCTACTTTGGGTTACATATATTTATGCAATCCCATAACTGATAGTATTGTTTTGTTCGTGTTCACTAGTACATGATGTACAATTCATTTTTCCAATTATGTATATTAATAGTATTTATCATTGTGAATTTAGACATAGGTACATGCTGAATGGAGAGGTAGGTGATTATTAAAATCGACTACAATAGTAGCAGCCTCTGGGCAAAGATTTTCTGCGTAACAAGTGACATAATGCACTGGACATGGAAGCACAATTCTTCAAAAATCTCCTAATGACACTGAGGTTCATGGCAAGACGTAGGAAGAGAACCTTTTTGAGGACCCTAAATTTTTTTGTCACTAATTGAAAGTGGATGCTATAGCATTGAAATATTACCAAGGACAAACGTCAAGACAATTTTGATCCAACAAGTAATACGTTAAAGCTTTCTAAGAATAGAATATTCGAGATCACTGAGGAAGATGTTGATACGACACTGGCACTACATATAGGTCTATTAGGGGTTGATGTGGCCTCGACATGTGGACCAAAAAATGAATACACAAAACTCCTTAAATAATGGAGGACAAGTTGAAACCTTAGAAGAATAGGGACAACACTTGTTGGGAAGATGGTTGAAAAAAATACCCAAAAAAGGATGCCATGGAAAAGAAATCTAAACGACTTTGCGTTGCACTTAATTTCGACAAGCATTGTCAAGAACTTGAACGTCGACTGTTTCTTTAGAATATCGAAGTTGTTGATGGATGTCAACCAAATACCTGACTATAATTGTCGTGCATATCTCCCGAAATGTCTGAATGACACTATAATACATCACACAACAGCAAACAAAGAAAAAAATATGAAAAGGCAAACTTTAAAGAGAATGAAATGGGTGACGTAATTGATAGGTAGCCTATCAAAAGATTATTAATGAAAGTGAAATTGAATTGCAATTGAAATTGACACATATGGAACAAGAAAACGAAGC
>JACYFF010019584.1:38019180-38067244 GCA_017589665.1 Selenicereus undatus
ACGAACATAAACCAGGTGTACAAGTACCCTAAAAATAACTCATTTTTGGCACGAACAAGGGGCGAGTCTGACACCAATTCACGCGCAAAAAAAAAAAAAAGGAAAGCTCG
This sequence comes from Selenicereus undatus, assembly GCA_017589665.1. Classification (NCBI taxonomy): domain Eukaryota; kingdom Viridiplantae; phylum Streptophyta; class Magnoliopsida; order Caryophyllales; family Cactaceae; genus Selenicereus; species Selenicereus undatus. The sequence goes on from JACYFF010019584.1 coordinate 38,019,291, forward strand.
AAACCATTTCCATGGTAGTCGAGACTCAAAGAAGAAGGAGGATGAAGAGGAGGAAGACGGAAAATTGAAAGGAGAAAGAAGTAGAAGCACTTACATGGTCTTGCAGAGTCTAGGGTTTGCGCTGAAACATGCAGAGAGCAGAAGAAAGGAGTAGTACCACTGGCCAGATGCACAAGGGAGCTCGAAAGAGGAAGGTGGGAAAGGGTGTTTTGATTAGCCGGGTTAATAATAATCAAAAAATACTTTCAAAAACCGTTTTGATTGACATGCTAAAAAAACATTTTGAAAATATCTTTCAAAAACATTTTTCATTAGGAGGCCAAATGAGAGTTTGAATATATGTTCAACAAACCAAAATTATTGTTTACCAATGGTCGACACTTCTTCGTTTGCATCAAACTGTATGTTGTCTTCCCAAGATGATTGAGAAGATCTGGTGCTTTTGGATATAGACGACTTCTTTTGTTTCCCTCCGTCATGACCCTTTCCTTTGTCATTAGACTGACTTTGAGAACTCCTTGCTATGTCTTCATGATCATTATTGCCATTTGAGCGAGATTCTCTACTTGCTTGGCTAGTGGAGTCTATTTCTTGATACGCTTCTTGTTGTGTTACACCTTTAGCAACTTTAACAGTAGCTGAGTGGGATTGGTTATGTAACGGTACTGACCTAGTTGAGGGATTTACTTGGGAAGTTCCAACAACAGGAGGGGGCTGAGAAGGTTGATTCGATCCTATAGTTGAGGGATTTACTTGTGAGGTTCCAACAAGAGAAGGGGGTTGACAAGGAAGATTCGATCCTATAGCGGACGGCTGAAATGGGCCAAATCTTATCGTAGATGGTTAAATCAAGGGCTGTGTTGCTCCATTTCAGGACGTCGGCGTACGTACAGGTCGTAACGGAATGATGGAGGCAGTAGGTTGCAGCTGGAGAGATGGCAGAGATGCTAACAGCAAAAACAATGCACCTACAACAGTGAGACAAACACCAGAATATTAAATTAAAAGAAACCTAAATCAGTGAAAACCTCTTAAAAAACTGTTTTGATTAACTGATAGAGTAAATATACCTGATCCTCCATTTAAAGAAGTAGGCCGAACAAGTTACTCCACAACTGGTTTTGATCCTTCGGTGCATCTAGTCAACTGCTGAACTGTTTGTTTTGAAGCTTTAATAGATGTACTAGTTAGGGGAGGTAGTTGTCCAGATCGCCGTGGCACTTCAATTGAAGCTCGAGTTGATGTTGCATGCTGAATAGATTTTTTGATAGATGGTTGCAAGGCCAATTGCGATGCTTCACTTGATGGAGTAGGCCAAAGAAGCTGTTGTGGAAGTGGTTTTGATGCTCCAGTAGATCTACTTAGTCCAACTGGTTACTGCTGCACAACTAGCTTTGAAGCTCCAGCTCTAGTACCAGGTGGAGGAAGTATCTATCTAGAACGTCCACGAGCTTCAGCTGATGCTCCTACCACGACAGTGGGTGGCCGATGGTGTTATGTGGGTGGTCGTAGGACTCCATTAGAAGTCGGGCCTAGTACAGGTGGCTGCTACTGCAGTAGCGATTCTGATGCTTTCAAGGAAGAAGTCGGTTCTACTGGTTATGCAGGTGAACACTACAGGTGGGATCACCAAGTGATTGTGCTGCTGTTGTGGATGATTTGGTAGCGAGTACATTGAGTGTTCTTTTGCTCTTATAACTCATCCTTTATGCCTCACTTTGTAGTCAATACTTGACAATAAGAGTTGCAAAGACATTTACCTGGATTAGTGATATGCGATACATTAGTTGATAAAACCAACTGTGGACAACTACATCTGTAAATTCAACTCATTAACTACATATATAATATCAAGTCATGGTAATAGATGTAATGGTACCTAATCTAATATCGAGCATAATATTACAATATCTAACTGTTGATAAAACCAAGTTAACCCAAGCCATACACTTAGATATAATATCAAGAATAAATAACTACACTCATCAAACATGGGGAACACAAATTAAAGATAGATAATTAATCCAACAACGAAATAGCAAAGAGATAATATTATTCTATACCAAAATAATGCTGGACACACAATGATCATGTACTACACACTAAAAAGCCTACGACACATCCTCGCCTAAATAAAAAATGTCTCTGGGCTTGGTTTTAATAACATGCAACCATCCTTTTTGTTTCTCATCTTCAATGTAGAAAACTTGCTTTACTTGAGATGAGAAGACAAATGGATCATCATGTAAATATCGACTAGTATGAATGAGCTTTGAGAAGGTTAAACAAGCATGGCCATTTCTAAAAGTTTTCAAATCCCTATTTATGTCTACCCAGTCACAACGGAAAACCACAACTTTATATGCCCCATAATAATCTAATTCATAGATGTCCATCAGTCTTCTATAGTAAGCTTGGCCATCAGCTTCAACCATAACCCTAGAATTTTGTGTCTTTCGGTAATGCTCACGATGAACTGTTTGGAATTTGTAGCGATTAACTATGAAGCTTTTAACGCTTTTAGCTATAGGGTTTAAACCACCGGCTAAAGCTTTTCTCAACTCTCCTTCTGGCGTGCTCACATCAATGTACTCCACCTGTAATACGAAAATGTTTAGTTATATAAAGTTACTTACACAAGCACACTATATGTACAAATTCATGGCATACATTCTTGAAGATAGAAAGATAACCTGATTTTGCAGCCATCCATCTAATTCATTAATTATCCAATCACTTCGAAGAGTGTCATTCGCAGTTACTGAAGAGCATTGATTAGAGGCTGCCCTTTCATTTAAGAATTCCCTAACATAATTAGCAAAAGGGGTTTCCTCATTTAATTTCATCACCAAAAATGGAAACCCAATTAGTGGAGCATCATGGTGCATAGATGATACTTACTCAATAAGTTCTCCCAGATCGTCTAAATGAAGCAGTACATAGCGATTTGCCTGCCTTAAGCTCTTGTCATCAAGACGACAAGTCCTCTCTATCCCAACCACTCGACCACCAGAGTTAAACAAGCAGGTACTTATATTAACACTATAATCATCATTCCTCTTGCTCCTAAAAAATATGGTCTCAACCCCTTCTAAAAAGGTTGAACTAAAGGCGATAGTCTCCTCAAGAATGTACCTTTCGGCCATGGATCCTTTAGGTTGGGCTTTATTAGTGACATGAGATTTCAAATGGGCCAAGTACCTTTTTCAAGAAGTTCTAATAAATAATACAATAAAATATTAATGAAAAAGAGAGAAAAAAAAGTTTTTAAAATTGTCACCTTTCAGTAGGGTACATCCATCTATAATGAACGGGACCTCCAAGTTTAACTTCATCTACCAAATGAGTTATGAGATGGACCATGACCGTGAAAAAAGTTGGAGAAAATTCTTTTTCCAGCTCACAAAGAGTAAGAATAAGCCTCGATTGAACGTGCTCCTGCTCATCCACGTCAAGGGTAGGTGAGCACACATACTTGAAAAATGAACACAGCTCAAATAGCAGGTCCATCACTTCTGTGGCATGTGATGCTCGTAAAGCTACAAGAAGAATATCTTGCATTACAACATGATTGTCATGACTCTTAAGATTTAAGAGTTTTCGTTGTTTTAAATTAACACATCTAGAGATGTTAGACCCATATCCGTCCGGAACTCTAAGCTTTTGTAGAACTTTTAAGAATCTTTCTTTCTCCTCTAAAGACATTGGATATGGAGCTGGAGGCATAACTGGATCTCGACCAGGTCGAGGTTGAAGCCAAAGGGGAGGTTTTATCCCTGTCTCTTCAAGCACCTCATCGTCTCTAGCTTTCTTATCCACATTCAAAAGGGCCCCCAATAAATTATCACACATATTCTTCTCAATGTGCATGACGTCTAAATTGTGCCTTAATCGATTAAGCTTCCAATAGGGTAGCAAAAAAAATGTTTCTTTTAGTCCAATGGACATCATTAGTAGCATTATCATCATAGTCCTTATCACAATCGTCCCCAATTTCACAAGTAGATGAACCCGGTTGTCATCTTCCTCTCTTCCTTTTTGAAGCCTTTTTAGACTTTCCATACACATAACCAACTCCATCTTATTGCACTGAAATTTCAATCCCATCAACAACAACTAGAGCATCCCTAAATTCCTCTGTCCTATGAAATAAATGGCCTTGAGAACGATAAGGATGATTACGAGGTAGCAATCTTCAATGCCCTAAGTAATAAATTTTACCACCAAACATATATAAATATGGGGAATCAGCACATGAAGGACATGCTTTATAGCCCTTGGTACTCCAACCGGACAACGTAGCATAAGCAGGAAAATCGTTGATGGTGCATCTTAGAACTGCTCGCATATTGAAGTATTCATTGCTATAAGCATCAAAAACAACAACGCCATCCCACAGCAATTTCAACTCATGTATTAGTGGTTGCAAGTATACATCAATATTGATTCCAGGACTTGGTTTTGCAGGAATAATCAGTGAAAGAATAAATGATGATGGCTTCATACATGCCCATGGAGGCAAATTATAAGGGATTAACACTACGACCAATGTACTGTAGGTTGTATTCATAAGACGATATGGATTAAAGCCATCACTAGCAAGCGCAAGTCTAATATTGCGGGGATCAAAAGCAAAGTCAGGATATAAGGCATCAAATTCCTTCCATGCTGTTGAATTCTTTATTCAGTTTTGATGATAACAAACCTAAAGTACTGTTGCTCCAAACAAAGTACCTAAAGTAATGTTGCTCCAAACAAAGTTCTCCAAACAGGCATACACTCTTGTTTTTAATATGTGCCTTAACTTGTTTGCTGAATGTTGAGAACAAGTCTTGAGAACAGGTCTCATACCTTGATGGCTCACGCTCAAGTCAAGAACACCACCTCGATGAGTTGATTGAATGTGAAGATCAGTTTCTGAAGTCGAGCGATACAAGAACAACCTGGAAAACAGGTTGGCCTAGGTGGTTGGGGCAGCGTATTCATCTTGAACAAGATGACTAGATCTACAACAAGATGTCTTTGGTAATTTAGGTCTTATTCTAGACTCTTGTTAATATGCCAATCTTGAAAAGTCTCTAACTAACCACTCTTGAATCGGTTGCGCTATCTGCTTCAGAACACCAAGTTCAAACAACCCTGAAAACAGGGTAACGAGGGTGTTTCTGAACTGCAACGGCCAAACCCGGTTTCTTTGGAAAACTTGTTTTGGTTGGCCAAAAGCTCTAATATATTTTGATAAAATTTCAAGACAGCAATTCAAGCTGTACAAAATCTTCTTGATATGAAAATTCAAGCTGAAGATTTGCAAAACTGATTTTGGAAAATATTTACCAAAACCGAAAATATCTCTCTCTTATCCTTTGGAAAGTGATTAATTCAAAAACTCATACTAAAGATTTTCTCACGGATATTTTTGGGCAAAGATAATCTTCCAAAATCAAATTCCTACAATATTGGGAAACATTATCTTTTAGCCGTTAGAATTCCTTGAGCTAAGCAAAAAATTTCTCTTTGCCAAACTTAGCTGATTTCTTCTCTTCTCCTTGGTTTTTGACCGTTGGAATTTTTGTATAAAAATATAGCATTTTACTCCCATTGATAGATAGAGAAAAAAACGAGAAACTTAAACAACAAACGCAAAAAGGGAGAATTAAAAAGTGGTTTTTCTAGTGAGAAAAGGTTGTTTTCGAGCTACTCTTGAGAAAAGAAAAACCGAGACAAGTTGTGTTAAAGTTGAGCTTTCAAGATATTGGCATACTAGGACTTCATTGTACCTTACATCTGCTTAAGACAAAAGCACCTAGTAAGGTGTTTTGTAACCCTGATCTTGAATCAGGAAAGTGAGTGAGTGGTCCTCAGTCGTGTGGACTTTGGACGTGTCCAATCTGGTGAGATTTGGACGTGGTGTAACCTGTCTTAGGGAAGAAGGTTACGTGGTTGCAAATTGTAACAAGGTGTGTTGCATTTGTAACGTTTGAAGCCCGATAGTGAAAGTGGTTAAATCCTACACGAGGTAGGTCGTGGTTTTTCACACCTCAGTTGGGCTAGAGGTGTTTTCCACGTAAAAATTGTGTGTGCTTAATTTCCGCATTTATCTTGTTGATTTTCGCCTTTGTGCAAATTGAAAACATCTGTTGCAAACAAGTTGGGAGGTTGTTTGTAATTCAAGAACAACGTTTGCAATCAGGAAGGTGTTTGTCAGTAAATACGCGAAAATCGAACACCACAATTCACCCCCCCTCTTGTGTGTAAGTACTCCTAAATTCAACAAGTGGTATCAGAGCAGGTTCTCTCACAAAGGCCTAACACCTTGAGAGATTCTGAAGATGAGTACACCACAAGGAATTCTTGAAGGGCAATCCATTACTCGTCCACCCTATTTCAACGACCAACATTACAGTTGGTGGAAGAATTGGATGGAGAACTATATTCAGGCAGAAGATTATGAGTTATGGATGCTCATCAAGAACGGGCCCCTTGTTCCCACCAAGGTGCTTGAAGATGGTAAGACGGTTTCCAAGGATCTTAAAGAGTTTGATGCTGAATATTATAAGAAAATGGAAAAAAATGCCAAGGCTAAGAAGCTACTATATTTTGGCCTAGGTCCAGATGAATATACACGTATCTCGGAGTGTGGGTCAGCCCAGGAGATATGGAATGCCCTCCAAGTAGCTCATGAAGGAACCAGTCAAGTCAAACAATCACGTATCGAGCTATTCATGAGGCAATATGAGTTGTTTGATATGGGTGATTGTGAGAACGTGATGGATATGTACACACGCTTCACCCACATAACAAACGAGCTAAAATCCCTGGGAAAATCCTTCACCACAGAAGAACTGGTGAGGAAGATTCTAAGGACTTTGCCTCGATCTTGGGAAGCGAAGGTGACAGCCATCCAAGAAGCTAAAGACATGAACAAGATCACCCTCGATGAGTTGATCGACAATCTTCAAACCTATGAACTCAGAAAGAACTCACAACAAAAGGAGGAGCAGAAGAAGGATCGTGGGCTTGCCTTGAAAGCACAAGAAGATGTTGACTCTGACCTTGAGGATGAAGAGATGGCTTTAATGACGCGAAAGTTCAAGAAATTGTTCAAAAAGGTCAAAGAAAACAGCAAAAGAAAGGACTTCAGTAAATTCAGAAACATCCCCCGAGAACAGTTCACAGGGTGTTTTAAATGTGGCAAACCAGATCACCTTGTGAAAAACTGTCCTCTGCTTCAAGAAGAGCAGGAGTTCGAACAACCCAGAAAACAGGTTCGAAAACAACCTGTGAACACCTCAGGCAAAGGATTCTCGAAGGCTATGCTTGCTGCCTGGGGAGACTCCTCTGAGGATGAAGGTGATTCTGAACGTGAAGGAGATGCTGTAGCCCTCATGGCACAAAGTGACTCATACTCAGATGATGAATCCACAAATAGCTTGACTGATCTCAAGAACAATGTATGTGGTCTCAATAAAGCAACTCTCAAAGCACTTTTGTATACCTTGAGGGATACTTGTGCTGAATTGAAACGAGATGTCCGAGACCTAGAACTAGAAAATGAGATCCTTAAGAATGAAAAACTTGAGGCTGAAAGGGAAATTCTAGCTTCACATCAAACCATAAAAGACCTTAGGGAGACCTTGATCTTGAATGGAGAAAAATATACCACCAATCAAGCCAAGGCTGAAAAGGAAACCCTTGAGCTTAAAGAAAAGGTCGAAGTTTTGTTTGCTGAAAACAAGAACTTGTTGGCTAAAGCAAAACGCATAGAACACGACCTTTCCACAAACAGGTTGTGGAACAAATCCTCACAAGCACTTGATTGGTTAAACACTCACCACAATCGAAACAAAAAGGGACTTGGACATAAGCCTAAACGAACAGTTTACCCAATCCATAGAAAATATGTTGGATTACCTGAAAACATTGTTTGCTGTCATTGTGGTAAAACTGGTCACTACAAATATTCATGTCCTTCAAGAAGGTATGCCATTGAAAAGAATGAAAGACATGTAAAACAAATCTGGATTAGGAAAGATAAGCTTTATTTGTCTAAAAGAATGGGACCCAAGTGGACCTGGGTTCCCAAAACTAACCGTTGATTTGTTTTGCGGGCTGAAGTGAGAGAGAACAACCCCACAACCAACCCAGCAAACAGGGTAAGAAACACCCTGGAAAATAGCTCATAAGATAACCTTGAAAACAGGCAGCTGTGGTATGTTGATAGTGAGTGTTCGCGGCATATGACCGGAGAAAAATCAAACTTTCTCTCACTTACAGCTTCAACCGGTGGGAGCGTGGCTTTTGGAAACGGCAAGTCTGGGACAATTGTCGGTATAGGTAGCATTGGTAAAACTCTCTCCCATTCAATTGATAATGTGTGCACTTAGTTGATGGTTTAAAGCATAACTTACTAAGTGTGTCCCAACTGTGTGACAAGAACAATCTAGTGGTGTTCTCACGAACACATTGCTTGGTTGCAAATGTCAACACAGGAGATGTTGTGTTAAAAGGGAAGCGTCACAAAAATGTTTACAAAGTTTGTATGTCCACACTTCTCCAAAACAACCTGACTTGTTTGAGTGTTGTGAATGATGATATAATGCTTTGGCACAAGAGACTAGGTCATGCGAGCCTTACTCTTTTAAACAAACTTGTTTCTAAAGACTTGGTTGTTGGACTACCTTCCATCAAGTTTAATGATGACAAGGTATCTGAAGCTTGTGCACAAGGAAAACAAGTTAGATTGTCTTTTAAATCAAAAAGGTGTGTTAGCTCTACCGGACCTCTTGAATTATTACACATTGATCTATGTGGTCCTATGAGGATATCAAGTAGAGGTGGGAAGAGGTATGTGCTTGTCATAGTGGATGATTACTCTCGATTTACTTGGACCCTGTTCTTGGCCTCCAAGGATGAAACTTTTGAGAATTTTATTGCCCTTCTCAAAAAGGTTGAAAAGAGAGTAGGACACTCATTGGTTAGCTTCAGGTCTGATCATGGTACTGAATTTGAAAATGCAAGTTTTACAAATTTTTGTAATATGCATGGTGTTGATCACAACTTCTCGCCCCCAAGAACACCCCAACAGAATGGGGTGGTTGAGCGCAAAAATCGCACCCTAAAAGACATGACTAGGACAATGCTTATTGCTAGTGGTCTTCCTAGGAACTTTTGGGCAGAAGCTTTGAACACATCTTGTTATATTATGAATAGATGTATGATTAGACCTATTTTGAACAAAACTCCCTACGAACTCTTCAAAGGCAGAAAACCCAACATTATGCATTTAAGAACATTCGGTTGTAAGTGTTTTGTGCATAATAATGGGACGGATGCTTTAGGAAAGTTTGATCCCAGGAGTGATGAGGCAATATTTCTCGGTTTTTCTTCTCACAGCAAGGCATACAAAGTCTTTAACAAAAGAACCTTGTGCGTTGAGGAAAGTGTGCATGTGCTTTTTGATGAATCTAACACTTTGAATAAGAATGATGCACAGGAAGAAGAGTTTGAATTAGGTCTTATCCGAAAAGAAGTGTTGCCCCATGAGAGACAAGGTAAGAACACCATGGAGACAACAGGTCCAGAAGTTGTTCCTCAAAACGGCAAGCAAGGTGAGCACCAAACAGAGGGAAACACCGTTAACCCTGTTCGGGACCCTGTTCTTCAGGAACAGGCTTATTAACAGGTGCAGAAACAGGCTCAGGAGGTGTTCGTGAGCCTGATTCTCCAAATATTCAGGCTTGAGTAGAGCATGTGTCTGTGGATCCATTTATTCCACGACCTTTGAAGCATCATAGTTCGCACCCCCTTGATCAAATTCTGTCTGATATTAACAGTGGAGTGAAAACTAGGTCTAAGCTTAAGAATTTCTATGCTTTCTATGCTTTTCTCTCTAGCATTGAGCCAAAGAATGTGAATGAAGCTCTTGCAGATTCAGATTGGGTCACGGCAATGCAAGAAGAGCTCCATCAATTTGAAAGGAACAAAGTATGGCATCTTGTACCTAAACCTGCAGAGAGAACAATCATTGGAACCAAGTGGGTGTTCCAAAACAAACTGGATGAGTCAAGAACAATCATTAGGAACAAGGCACGACTGGTTGTTCAAGGGTATACCCAAGAAGAAGGGATCGATTATGAAGAAACCTTTGCACCAGTTGCTAGAATTGAGGCTATTCGAATCCTAATAGCCTTTGCAGCTCATATGGAAATCAAGCTATATCAAATGGACGTGAAAAGTGCATTCCTAAACGGATACCTTAAAGAAGAAGTGTATGTCAAACAACCCCTGGTTTTGAAAACAATGAATTTCCTAATCACGTTTTTCAACTTGACAAGGCTCTTTATGGTCTAAAACAAGCTCCTAGAGCTTGGTATGAACGTTTGTCAACATTCTTACTTAAAAATGAGTTTAGAAGAGGCAAGGCAGACAACACCTTGTTTCTAAAATCAAAGGGGGAACACTTGTTGGTTGTTCAAGTATATGTCAATGACATTATATTTGGTGCAACTCATCATGATTTATGCAATGAATTTTCAAATATGATGAGGAGTGAGTTTGAGATGAGCATGATGGGTGAGCTTAATTTTTTCTTAGGCTTACAAATCAAGCAAACTTCAAACGACACCATGATCCATCAACAAAAGTATATCAAGGAACTACTTAAGCGGTCTGGGATGGAGTCGGCCAAACCTATAGATACTCCCATCTCTCCTTCAACCAAGTTGGAAATGGATGATGGGAGTCCCTCAGTTGAGGAGAAACTCTATAGAGGCATCATAAGGTCACTCTTATATCTCACCGCTAGTAGACCTGATATTGTTTTCAGGGTTGGTCTATGTGCCCGTTTTCAGTCTAATCCTAAAGAAACTCATCTTAAGGCTGTTAAACAAATACTATGATATTTAAAACATACACCCAATTTGACTTTATGGTATCCTGAAGGTTGCAATTTTAATCTTGTTGGATATGCTGACGCTGACTATGCTGGATTCCTAGTTGATAGACAGAGTACCTCAGGTATGACTCAATTTCTTGGACCTTGTTTGGTATCTTGGGCTACCAAGAAGCAACATTCAGTTGCCATGTCCACAGCAGAAGCTGAATATGTCGCAACAGCTTCATGTTGTGCTCAACTGTTATGGATAAGGCAACAGCTTAAAGACTTTTGTGTTGACACTGGATGCATTCCTATTTTTTGTGATAACACAAGTGCAATTAATATTGCCAAAAATCCATGTCAACATAAAAGAACAAAGCATATTGACATTCGACATCATTTCTTGAGAGATAATGTTGAAAAGGGTTTAATCTCTATGAATTTTTGCACAACGGAAAATCAAATTGCTGATATATTCACTAAGGCACTAGCTAGAGATCAATTTGGGAGAAATAGATTGGAACTAGGGTTAGTAAGAACACCTTGAGATACTTGTTTCCAAGACATGAATTAGGTGTGGTAAAAACAACCTCTACACCCTGTTCTCTTCCTTGTGTGCAAATCTTATTGGCAACTGCTGTGATTTATGTATTATGAGTGCATACACTCGAATTGTGTGCATTTGCTTTAATCTATACAAAAATTGCAGCATAAGGGGATGTATTAGGGATCACTGGAGCAACCCTACCATCTCTTATCAAGATCAAACGACAAAGAACCAGCAGACATCTTGATCGAATGACAAAAAACAGGTATGTCTCTTGGTGATTCGGTGCATATGGGAATATGTTTTCATTAAATTTTCCTCCTTGCTAAGGTACACGGTTTTATTATTTTTCACCAGTTACAATCCTCGCGCCTCTTTAAAACCTTCGCGGCTCTCTTTAATTACCTTGTTCTCAGCTGTCACTTCACCTGACTCCTTCTCAAAAGCAAAACCTGCGAACAAGCTTAACCCTAATCTCTCTCCTAGCGACAATGGCCTCCAACACCCCCTCTCCCTCAACCGACCTGCTTCTTGCTTCTTCAATCCCTGCCCCTCCTCACCCACTCCTATACAAGCCTTTCAATTTCTTGAAGAGCTTGTCTCTAAATTCAGTCGGGTTAGGGATTGACAGTATTCCCTTCACTGTTGGGAGGGAATTGGTGTGTCTTCAGAAGGAGACTCCGGCCATTCAAACCGGAGAAAAACGGAAAAGAATAAAAATCGTGGCCAAGTGTAGCAGAACAAGGCCACAACCAAGGTCTCAGCCCCCTCAAGCTCCCCTGTCTCCAAAGTCCTCTCCGCCCTCTCGCAAATCGGCGAGATTAGCTTTTCAATGCTCTCCCTGTACCTCAAAACCCTCTGCTCCATTTATCCAGGAGATTTCCTGGTCCTCTATCGAAGGGTTCTCAAGCTCTGATTCTGAGAACACCTCTTTCAAACAGGGACGACCGGTGTTCTTCGATATCCTTGAAGAACAAGCCCCTCAAAAATCCTCTAAACCTACTGTAAAGCCCTCTCCTGCAAAATCAACCATCCCAAGAAAGCCCATAACAGCCCCCCCATCAACCGCTACCAGCTCTATTCCTCCTCCCAAACGCCCAAAACTGTCTACTCCCTCTCCTATGTCTGACATGCATACGCAATTTCTTAAGCGCAGTGTCGTCAGGGGGAAGGTAATCAATGAACGGTTCTTCGAGGAACAAGGTCTGGGGGTGTTCCTGACCAAGTTGCGAGCCCAAGGATGGCTCGACTTGTTTGCGAACACCCAGTTGGGGTGTTCTGTGCCTGAGTTGGCTGAATTTTATGCCAACTGCGAGGTCATCGAAGGGGTGGTGACAAGTTTAGTGAGTGGGCAAGGCATCAAGGTTGATGCGCCCACACTTGGGAAAATTCGGGGAGTGCCCTCACAAGGCTTTGCTGTGTATGTGAGGGAAGACAAAACAACCCTGGAACCAGCCAGGCTCCTAGAGGTGTCAAAACGCTTCAGTCAGAAACAGGACCTGAGAACACCCCTCTCGGTTAAGAAGGGTGAAATGACCTCCCTACACCAACTCCTGTTTATGTTCACCATCAAGAACATAATTCCCCGAGGTCAAGGGCGCAACTCAGCAGATGCCCTCGATCAATGCCTGGTGGACCTCCTAAATCGGGAGGAACCAATAAACCTCCCTGCGCTCATGATTCGCCACATAAGGCGAATTGCAAACACCACCCGGGCCCATGATCTTGGCTATGGGTTTCTGCTGACAAGGGTGTTTGAGCACTTTGGAATAGTGCTCACACGGAGAGTAGCAGTCCAAACCATTGATGAAATTGGGGTTGACACCCTGCTAGGGTGTGGCTATGAGATTGGCGAAGGGTCAGTCTCCAAACAGGGTCGTCGACCACCTGTTTCTGAGCAACCTTCCATCAAGGTTGAGGCTGTTCTTGAGGACAATGCTCGCCTCAAGGATGAGCTCTCAGCTGCCAAGGCTGCTTTTGCTGAGGAACAAGCCCTCTTTGCCAAACGCCATGAAGACTTGCTTGCTCTTCTCTCCACCCTTGCCCCTAGCAATACTCATCTGCAAACGAAACCAACCCCTGCTCCCTGATTGTCTAGGCTGTTTTTTTTTTGTTATTTTGCAATTGTACTGGTTTGCTTATTAATGAAATATCTACTTGCAGTCTCTCTTGCTTGTTGTTCCTTATGCTTTATACGCTTTATACTATGTTGTTCCTTATCATTACTATGTTGTTCTTGCTTTTTCATGATGCCAAAAGGGGGAAGAATAGAATAACGTATTGACCTATTGACAAAATTGACAAAGTATGACGACTGAACTTAATCTTGACTCCCTATCAGCATGCATTTTTTTCTCTTTTTTGTCAATATGGACACTTGGTTTGTCATCATAAAAAAGGGGGAAATTGTTGAATTCGTTATTCAGTTTTGATGATAACAAACCTAAAGTAATGTTGCTCCAAACAAAGTACCTAAAGTAATGTTGCTCCAAACAAAGTTCTCCAAACAGGCAGACACTCTTGTTTTCAATATGTGCCTTAACTTGTTTGCTGAATGTTGAGAACAAGTCTTGAGAACAAGTCTCATACCTTGATGGCTCACGCTCAAGTCAAGAACACCACCTGGATGAGTTGATTGAATGTGAAGATCAGTTTCTGAACTCAAGCGATACAAGAACAACCTGGCAAACAGGTTGGCCTAGGTGGTTGGGGCAGCGTATTCATCTTGAACAAGATTACTATATCTACAACAAGATGTCTTTGGTAATTTAGGTCTTTTTCTAGACTCTTGTTAATATGCCAATCTTGAAAAGTCTCTAACTAACCACTCTTGAATCGGCTACGCTATTTGCTTCAGAACACCAAGTTCAAACAACCCTGAAAACAGGGTAACGAGGGTGTTTTTGAACTACAACGGCCAAACTCGGTTTCTTTGGAAAACTTATTTTGGTTGGCCAAAAGCTCTAATATATTTTGATAAAATTCCATGACAGCAATTTAAGCTGTAGAAAATCTTCTTGATATGAAAATTCAAGCTGAAGATTTGCAAAACTGATTTTGGAAAATATTTACCAAAACCGAAAATATCTCTCTCTTATCCTTTGGAAAGTGATTAATTCAAAAACTCATACTAAAGATTTTCTCGCGGATATTTTTGGGCAAAGATAATCTTCCAAAATCAAATTCCTACAATATTGGGAAACATTATCTTTTAGCTGTTAGAATTGCTTGAGCTAAGCAAAAAATTTCTCTTTGCCAAACTTAGCTGATTTCTTCTCTTCTCCTTGGTTTTTGACCGTTGGAATTTTTGTATAAAAATATAGCATTTTACTCCCATTGATAGATAGAGAAAAAAACGAGAAACTTACACAACAAACGCAAAAAGGGAGAATTTAAAAGTGGTTTTTCTAGTGAGAAAAGGTTGATTTCGAGCTACTCTTGAGAAAAGAAAAACCGAGACAAGTTGTGTTAAAGTTTCAAGATATTGGCATACTAGGACTTCATTGTACCTTACATCTGCTTCAGACAGAAGCACCTAGTAAGGTGTTTTGTAACCCTGATCTTGAATCAGGAAAGTGGGTGAGTGGTCCTCAGTCGTGTGGACTTTGGACGTGTCCAATCTGGTGAGATTTGGACGTGGTGTAACCTGTCGTAGGGAAGAAGGTTACGTGGTTGCAAATTGTAACAAGGTGTGTTGCATTTGTAACGTTTGAAGCCCGATAGTGAAAGTGGTTAAATCCTACACGATGTAGGTCGTGAATTTTCACACCTCAGTTGGGCTAGAGGTGTTTTCCACGTAAAAATTGTGTGTGCTTAATTTCCGCATTTATCTTGTTGATTTTCGCCTTTGTACAAATTGAAAACATCTGTTGCAAACAAGTTGGGAGGTTGTTTGTAATTCAAGAACAACATTTGCAATCAGGAAGGTGTTTGTCAGTAAATACGCGAAAATCGAACACCACAATTCACCCCCCCTCTTGTGTGTAAGTACTCCTAAATTCAACACATGCAATTGCGTCAACTGCATCTCTTGACTTTCCATATTTCACATGATCCCTGTCGTGCCATCTCTTTTGTTCAACTAACTTAATGACATGTAAATCCTCCTCAATCTAGGGATTAGAGGGAAGTAATGCATCACCTTAGCCGGCTCTCCTACCTTAGCATTTGAACTTCCTTCACATGTCTTACCTTCATCGCCTTTTACTGTCTTCCATCTTGAAACACCACAAACATGGCAACTATCTTTTTCTAAGAACTCACCCCAATATAGAATGCAATCATTAGGGCAAGCATCAATCTTTTCATATCCAAGGCCCAAGTTATTGATCATTTTCTTAGCTTCATAATAAGAGGAGGGAAACTCCATGATTTGAGGGAATGCATCTCCTAAAAGTTTCATCAACATTGTGAAAGACTCAGTTGACCAATGAAACATACATTTCATATGAAACAAGCATAGGAGGAAAGATAATTTTGAAAAGGTGGTACAACCATCATAAAGTGCCTCATTGGATGCATCCAAAAGCCTCTGATACTTCACTTTTTCTTCATCATCCAATGGAGGATTTGTTGATTCGTAAAATTGTTCTGTGGAAATTTGGTCACCATAGATGTGAAAAGGTTCAACTTCTTCATCAAGTAGCTCATCAACCACATCATGAAGAATGTCATCCTTACACGTAGACATATCAACCCAAAAAGTTGCTCTCAACGAACCTCCCATATCATCTCCACTAGTGAAATTTGGCGGGTCAATATTTATTTCTCGACTTGTGCTTCCTCTATATTTTACATGATCAATAGTGTCCCCTTTACCATGAAAAATAAAATGTTTATACTCCTTATGGAAACCTTTGAATAAAATATGTTGCTCTACTTCTACAATAGGTAACCATTTATCCACTTTGCATCTCCTACATGGACATCGAATTCTTCCTTCTACGAGATTTTCCTTAGCAAGCTTAATAAATTTGACGGGCACCACCAAGATAATCAGGATTATCATTTGGTAATTCAATCCGACTTGAGCCCATGTCTACAAACATAAAATAATTTAGTGCAATATCTTATATGCTTCATTTTATGATAATAAAACAAATATTATGTAAGGTGCAACCCTTAAAATTCAAGGACAATTAGGTTACACATGAAGGGCTAATAAGTGCCCGATAAGAGGAAAACAAAATCACTAAAATCTGAAGTGAGTGTTTAAAAAATCCATATTTAGCTTAGAAGTGCACAAACGAAGTTTTCACTACGGACTCATCAATCGAATTAACTGTCAAGTTGAAGCAAAGATCAAAGCAAACACTGACCTAACAGGAAACTTTTTACGTTAACTTACACATGTTTAAAATGCAAAGCTAATAATCAAGAAAAAAAGAGCAACCTGGGTAAAGTAAAGAAGGGAAGCACAAAAAGCAACAAACTGTAATTACTGACATCAACGGTAAATGACAAGGCCTTTTATAAGATCGTTTCACTAGCTCTGATAAAACAAATGGCTTAGCTCAAATGCAAACCTTAACTAAGAACGAATCACAAAAATAAGGAGAAATAAGCATCATCATTCATCACCTGTTAGATGCTCACGAAGAATAGCTCTAGAGAAGAATTGGGGTTCCAATGAATAAGATAATCCCTCTAATTGCATTCTTCCATTCATAAATAGAATGACCAACCAAAGGTACACTGCACCACAAAGAAATCCACCAATGCCCCTACTTATCAATCAACCAAAAGGTAAAAGAGAGCAGATACCCACTGAGCAGTAACTCAACACCAGAATTTGGGGTGGGGGGGATACTACGAGCAATGTCAGGGCTTTAAAGAGAAATGTCCACATCCATTCTTTCATCTGTATATATTCTCACCAACCAGAGATACAGTATACCATAGATAAATCCACCAATGCCCCAACTTACATATATAGCAAAAAAGTTCAGATATTCACTAAGCTGTAACACAAAATGAGAGGGAAAAAACGAGTAAATTAAACCAATGCTTGAATGGAAGATTAAGTTTAACAGCATCGCAACAACCTTAAGCACACTTTTTGATAAACAAAATTGAAATCCATCATAGCAAATCCCTTACGGGAGTCAGACAAACTTTGTTTAACAAATCAATAAGAGAAAAACACAAACCGAAGCCCTCACTAGAAACACTTTGTCTCACCAACTCTTTGCTACCTGCAACCTGTGCCAACAGAGCAACATGTACTCAGAATCCTTCCATCGAAAGTAGGTGTCTCCCAAACACAAAAGTTGGTCATGCTCTGAGGATTCTTGCCGATGATAAAACAGTGACAAAAATGAAACCTGAAACTTGTTTAGGTTAAAAATGCAGAGAAAAACCCCAAAACAACATAGGAACTTCTTTCCCACACATTATCTGCTCCAACAGTTCAATCAAATTGAAGCTAAGATCGAAGAAACTATGACCAACACATATCAAATAGTGAAGTTGAAAATCATCAGCCACTAACCCATCAAACAATATTAAAACTTGGAAGCATAAAGTCATAAACCATTCATAAGAAAAGGACTTGGAGTACTCTGTTCTTGCCTACCAGTCACACCTAAAATTTCCCCTCCCCCATCCCCATGATCAAAAGGGAAAATGAAAACCCTCTTCACTGCCTTCCTCCAACTTGTCTTATTCCTATGTCAACTTAAGTGGCTTGTCTGACAAAATTCTGCCAAAACAATTAAAGAAAAAGTATGTAATTCATGATGTATTACTTAAGATCATAGAAGAATTGGAACTCACTCAGCAAGGATAAAAGACCATACTACAAGCAAGATATTTAAGCTCAAAATAAAATAGAAGTGTTGCAAAGAAGGAAGAAACAAAAGCTAACTATCTAATTCAAGTCTACTACTTTCTGATTCATTCTGCCAATTTACCAGTTAGTACTTCTCTAATTTATAGATTCAACAATGTTTAAGTTTAATTTAATTTCTGCAAGTTGAATGGTGTTTGCGTTTATGTTCCTTATTTTCAATAGAATAGGTTAATGTTACTTGACTGATCTGAGCTCGACTTTGTCCATGTGGATTCGACCCTCAAGTACTACGGATGACAACCATAAACTTGCGGTATTTTTATACATCCCTTTTTTATGTTGTAATATTAATCTTTGCCCGCCCTCCCAAATCCCTAAAAAAAGGCATAAATTTGGATCAGTTGCACTATTGTGAATGCAATGCCACAAATTTGAATCAATTGCACTGCGGACTCTTGAGCAGTAAATGGATTAAACTCTTCAGCTATTGCATTTCTGTACTGCATCTAGATTGAAAGAAGCAGCTCGAGGATATTAAAGTGTAAGTCCAGGAGGAGGCTTCTTTGTAATTTATATTGAATTGATGTAATTTCCTCTTCCATCTTAAGGGTTGATTTTAGTGGTACTAAAAAATTTAAATTTATTACCAAAAAAAAAGTCACATAAAATTTTAATTAAAAATTAAGAAAACGGGAAGCTAGTTGCCAAATCTGAATTATAAACACAAAATGATTTTTGCTTGATCAAAACTGAAATATGTGTTTCCTATCAATTTCAACTTAGTCTCTAAGATAACGAGGATGCTGTTATTGAAGGTAAGGTGATTTTTTACGTGATAAGTTACGTTCGTGAATGCCACATGCTATTTGGATACATGTGTTCTATTTCTAGGAGGCATGTAACTAGTATGAGTATTATACATTTTACTGACGAGATAACTGAGATATTTTCACGTGCTGGTTAGACTATCAATAGCTGGTGTTATATTCAGAAGTAAGTTACATGCTAGTTAGACTAGCATATTTGGGGAATATCAGGTGAGAAAGCATTAGCAATATGCATGATCAACAATAAACAGACGTTTAAGCAATGTTTATATAGCTAATGCGCTGTGATATTTGCCAAGTGTTAAAATCCCTTACATCGAACAATGTCGACTAAATGTCTTACTGACAAAACAGAGGCTAGAGAATTACATTGATTAAAATGAAAACCAAAGCAGAAAACGGCATAAAAATCAGTTCCTTTATTTTCACTAAAAATGTAGTTCAATGAAAGCTGATTTTAACCTGAATTGAGAATTTCCAAGCGTGTTGTCACTACATGCTTTCAACCTAGATCACCTAACAACAGCATATGAATTTCAACTCAATTCTATGCAACAGATTCAAGTGTCTTACTATGAGGCATTGAAGTGAAAGTACTACAGACTTTAACAAGAAGGTGCCTAGAAGTGCTCGACAAAGAAAAAAGATATGCAGTTACAAATACCCAGTATTTACACATGTGCTTCTCTCAAAAACCGAAAACAATTGCAAAATAGTATAGACCACCATGTCAAATATATTTATAAATTCCTACTCACCTTGTGTTAGCGTCAGTCCCTTGCTCTTAGTAGGCTTCAAGTTCTACACTGAGGCAGGGCACGAACATTCTGGGCGACTCGCGGTTGAAGTTGAGCGAGTTCCATAAACCCAAATAGCCCGTCAACCATCCCCTTGTTACCATCCAAATTGTAGAAAAGAACATGAAATCAACACCAAAAAATTGTTCCATAAACCTAAAATTTAAAAAGAAAAAGCCGCAAACCTCAACGGATTCACAGGCACGAGTTGAAGTTAAGCGAATTACAGGTCGAAAAAGAGAAATCAAGTTCCATGAGAGATTGCGACTCACAGTTCTGGGCGAAGTTGATCGAGACTCACGGTTCTGGGCGCAATTGATCGAGAGCTGGAGTTAGGGTTCTGGTTTTTGGACGAAATCGATATGTTCGAATGCAAAATCTCGATCAATTGTCGAACAGAATTCTCGATCTGTTCTGGACTTGGGGTTGGAAACGTTTTAGTGGCCGGCCAAATACTTTACATGCACAGGCTCTAGCTTTTGTTTAGTTTGGTGGATTGTATAAAATTTAGGCGCGGGTTCCAATGTGAATTATCTTGACCCTTTTAATGGCCGTGTTAGTTCTAACCAGAAAAAGTGTCGAGATTTCTCAATTCCAGAAAAATAAGTATTGACGCAAACAACAAGGATCGATACGTAAGGGTCGAAATTTGGGATGCTTTCTAATAGTGGTGTTATTTATCAATGTAAATTTAAATACAGGCAAATGCTGAACCGATAGGCAAGTGCCTATTAAAATCGATTGCAGTAATAGCAGCCTCTTGGGGAAGATTTTCTGCACAACAACTGACATCATACATCGAACATGGAAGCACAAATCCTACAAAATCTCCTAGTGGCGTTGAGGTTCATGTTGGACTTAGGAACATAATATTTTTGAGGGTGGTGAATATGGAGGCTGTAGTATTGAAATATTGCCAAGATTGACAGTGAGCACAATTTTGATCAAGCAAGTTATACATCAAAGCTGTCTAACAGTAGAATATTAGAGATGGCTGAGGAAGATGCAAACCAATAAATGAATAACCCAAACTCCTCAAACACTAGAGGACAAAGGGAAACCTTAGAAGAATAGGGATAGAAAAAGTTGGGAAGATGGTTGAAAACGATCCTTGAAGAAGGATACCATGGGAAAGAAATCTAAACAAACTCTACGCTGCACTTAATTTAGGCAAGCATTATCAAGAGTATGAATGGCGACTATTTCTTTTGAATGTCAAAGTTGTTAATGGATGTAAACCAAATGCCTTACTATAATTTGCATGCATAGCTCCCACAATGTCTTGATGACACAGTACAACAACGGACAACAACAAAAAAAGGAAAAAAAATCAAAAGGAGTACCCTAGAGAGCATGAAATAGGTAACACAATCGATTCGCTAGACTATGTAATAGTCCGACCCTAAATTATGCTTATTAATTTAATTTCATTAATCCATGGGATTAATATCATTTCATTTACATCATTTCTTTTATTATTCTAATGGACATTCCAGATAGGCTCTCACTTTGCAATTCGGGCTTTGTTTTAGTCGAAATTGAAAATCGAGTTAGGCCTTGATATTTATGAATTTAATGTTTAAAATTATTTTTCATGGCACCACAACCATTTGAGGTTGAAAAAAAAAATATTGCAAATGCACTCGGTTTCAATTCTTTCTCTAAACCCGAGCTCGTTTAATGCCGATTTCGACGCAACAAGACTTGACCTTTATTTGTTTAGCTAAACCCTCTTAATTAATCCTTGATCAAGCTTGATAATTTTGACTTTTTCACTTTTATTTGCAGCCAAGTAAATTTAGAATAAATTGTAAAAATTTTCTTTTATTTTCATTTTACACCAAGCTGTTAAGAGACTTTCTTTCTCTTCCCTCTCCTCCTTCTCTCTTTACTCAGCACACCACAGCAGCACACCACCTCCCACCCACCTTTAAACCACCAAAAACCCTCAAAACATCCCCCACTCACCACCCCCAAACACCTCTTTCACTTCCATAAGCATCAAGAATCATATCTACCTCTTTTTCAAGCTCAAAGTGAGTGTTATTTTCACCCCTATGCTGATTTTTGTTTTTGATTCTTGATCTTGTTGGTTTTTGTTTCTTATTTTGGTTGTTTTAGTGATGGATTATGCTATTTTTATGGTATTAAGAATCACCTTGTTGATGGATTATGGTGGAGTTGAAATTGGATAAGGTTAGGGTTAGGGTTTCAACTTGGTCATGCAAGCTTCTTGTTCAAGTGATGTTTATTGCTTGTTTTATCCTTGTCTTTGCTTATCTCTTGATGTATTGAAGTTTTTTGTGTTGTTTATGGTGTTTTGGAAACGTTGGGAGTGATTTCAAAGTGACGCAAACTTAGGGTTTTGTCCAAAATGCAAGATTTGGACCAACTAATGTTAAAGTTGAGGGGTGTGTGTTTATGTGACTAGAAAAAGAGTTTTATTTGATATGAATATGAAGAGGAATTATGTATGGTGTTTTTGTATGAGGTTGGGATGTATCAAAGTGTGTTTATATACTCTTAAGAAAGAGTTTAAGTTGAGGATTGGTGTAAAAAGTGAAGTAACAAACTAAAGCAGTCCTGCTGGAATGTTTAGAAAAATAGGACGAAATTTGGAAAAAAACTGGTAACAATCAGCCAAGCTTAAAATTCAGATTTTTGGTGGGTATATAGGTCTAGATGTTAGCTTTAAAATGGATTTCGAATCGCATTAATCCGAGGTCTGTGGAGGCAGTTATGGCCATTTTACTGAACCTAGGCAGAATGGATTTTCCAGCATTGAAACATGACATGTTGCTGTTCTAACCCCATTTTATGAAACCTGTCATGGGAATCATGTTTCATGTCCTAAATGAAAGTTTTAGGGGACTTCCTAAGATGTTTATATTAGGGTCTTCTGTCTCATTTTGAGGTTGGGAGTGTAAGTTGGGGATTATTCATTCCATACCCTCGTCATAGGCCCTTACCCCCCTAAGCTCGCTACCGTGCCTTAACTCAGCATTTCTATACTTTATTTAACTTCAGTATTTTAGTTTAATCTATTAACTGGTTTGTACAAATTCTTTATAAGCCTTTTCTTTTTATTTAAAGGTATCCATTGTGCTAATTTTATGTAAAGGTATTCCTTATGAAAATAAGTTCATTTCTAACCTCATATGCCTATAATGATTTTTGAACACAATCAAGGCCTAAGCTCTCATGCTCTCCATATTAGTGCATCTATTTACTCTTTTAACTAGATTTTAAAAACCCCAGGTATGTTCATTGACTGTATCTTTAGAAATCAGCACGTATTTAGCGAAATTGTAATGTTTTGATAAGTACATCAACGAATCAATTGAATCAGTGGTTTGTCACATAATTAGGGACCCCATCAGTTATCAGTTATAGGGCATTGCCCTCTAGTTACCCGCGCGACTTCAGGCCAAGTTTTCCGGTCCGCTTGGCAGGTGTACACCTATACGTAGATCGTAACAGTTACTAAGGGGTGCACTAATAGATAATAATTGACAATTTAGCTTTATATACATCTCATTCCCTGTTTTAAAATCAAAATGAATTGTAAAGCGGACCCTCATAATTTCTTTTTCAGTGAATCTTTATCAGTACAAGGATGCATGTAGTGAGCTTTCCCTCACAGTTCAAAATGTTTTATGTTTTGTTTTAGGAAAGTGTTTAGTAAACCGCTCTCAGGCGGGCAGGGAGGCTGAAGGTGAGAAATAAGTCAGGACCGCCCATGTGATTGGCGGATAGAAGTGCTAAGATGCTTTCATGCCTTATTGTGCTGCATTTTGGTGTTCCAGCTGTATATCTGAACTGCAACAAGTATTTTGGTGTTACAACTACATAATTAAACTGAGTTATGTATGTTGATGTAACCCTTGGAAGTTAGAATCATTCCTGTATGTAATTAAATGGTTTGAATGGACGTGATTGCCCTTTTGGGTTAGACTTTGAATTTATGGCTAAATTTCCATATTCAAGCGAAGCCTTGTCCTTGCGGACGACGGTAACGCCCATTCATTGATTTCTTGGTGTTAAGCTTAGGTAGGTAAATGCAGCTATGATTTATGTATCATTGGGGCATTACAGACTATCAGAAGATTCTTCATGAAAGTGAAATTGAATTGCAAATGAAATCGATACATATGGCCTAGGAAAACCAAGTGCATACCGAACCTGTAGCATAAACCCATAGCTTTCTGCCAGGCCCTCGGCAACTATGTCTGCGATATGGTGGAGAAAGAGAACCTCCAGTAGAGAGACTCAGTTATCCAATTGACGTAAAATAGACATTGTGCACACTTGATGTCGACATGCATTATCAAGAGCATGAATGGCGATTGTTTCTTTATAATATTGAAGTTCATCATGCATGTAACCAAATACCTGAATATAATTGGCGTGCATATCTCTTGCAGTGTCTGAATGACACAGTAAAAAATCATATAATAGCAAACAAAGAAAAAAAATGAGAAGTCTTACCCTAGAGAGCATGAAATGTGTGACACAATTGATAGAGTAGACCAGGAGAAGATTATTCACGAAAGTGAAATTGAATTGCAAACAAAATTGACACACATAGAATAGGAAATCCAAGCACATACCCAACCTTTGGCATCAACCGATGGCTCTATGCCAGCCCCTCAACAACCATGTCTAGAATGGGGTAGTGAAGGAGAACCTACAACAAAAAGTTGCAATGATCCAATTGACGTAAAAGAAAACACATCTACTTTGGGTTGCATATATTTATTCAATCCTATAATTGATAGTAATGTTTTATTTATGTTCACTTGTACACCATCAACTGTTCAGTTTTGCTATTATATATAATAATAGTATTTATCTTTGTGACTTTAGATACAGGTACGTGCCGAATCGATAGGCATATGATTATTAAAATCGACTACAGCATTAACAGCCTCTGTGCAAAGATTTTCTACGCAACAAGTAATATAATACATTGGACATGGAAGCACAATTCTTCAGAAATCTCCTAACGATGTTGAGGTTCTTGCCGAGACTTAGGAAGAGAATCTTTTTGAGGACCCTAAATTTTTTTATGAATATTTGAAAATTGATGTTGTAGCATTGAAATATTACCAAGGGCAAATGCTAACACAACTTTAAACCAACAAGTAATACATTAAAGGTTTCTCAAAATAGAATATTCGAGATCACTGAGGAAGATGTTCATGCAACATTGCCACTTCATATAGATCCGTTAGAGGTTGATGTGGCCTCGACATGTGGATTAACAGACGAATACACAAAACTCTTTAAATAATGGAGGACAAGATGAAACCTTAGAAGAATAGGGACACCAAAACTTGGGAAGATGGTTGAAAAAAATCCCCTAAAAAGGAGACTGTCGAAAAGAAATCAAAATGACTTT
Organism: Selenicereus undatus; assembly: GCA_017589665.1. Lineage (NCBI taxonomy): Eukaryota > Viridiplantae > Streptophyta > Magnoliopsida > Caryophyllales > Cactaceae > Selenicereus > Selenicereus undatus. The sequence continues at coordinate 38,044,529 of JACYFF010019584.1, forward strand.
GCGTCGCACTTAATTTTGACACGCATTGTCAAGAGCATGAATGGCGAATGTTTCTTTAGAATATTGAAGTTGTTCATGGATGTCAACCAAATACCTGACTATAATTGTCGTGCATATCTCCCGCAATGTCTGAATGACACTGTGATACATCACACAATAGCAAACAAAGAAAAAAAGATGAAAAGGCAAACTTTAAAGAGGATGAAATGGCTGATTCAAAATGATACGTAGACTATCAAAAGATTATTCATGAAAGTGAAATTGAATTGCAAACGAAATCGATACACATGGCATAAGAAAACGAGCACATACCTAGCCTTTGGCATCTGCCTATGACCCTTTGCCAACCCTCAGCAACCATGTTTAGAATGTTGTAGTGAAAGAGAACGTGAAATAGTAAGACCCAATTATTCAATATAGGAAAAATAAAATACGTCGACTTTGCGTTACATGTATTTAGGCAGTCCTATTATTGGTGATAATGTTTTGCTCTCGTTCACTTCTACGTCATCAACTGTTCATTATTCCTGTAATGTATATTAATAGGATTTATCAATGAAAATTTAAATACAGGCACATGCTGAACGGATAGGCAAGTGCCTATTAAAATCGACCACAGTAATAGCAGCCTCTTGGGGAAGATTCACTACATAACAAGTGACATCATACATCGAACATGGAAGCACAAATCCTCCAAAATCTCCTAATGGCATTAATGTTCGTGCTTGGACTATAGAAGAGAATATTTTTGTTGACAGTGAAAATGGAGGTTGTGGCATTGAAATATTAGCAAGGTGCACAGTGAACACAATTTTAATCCAACAAGTTATACATTAAAGCTGTTTAACAATAGAATATTGGAGATGACTGAGGCAGATGTTTGTGCAACGTCAGCACTGCATACAAGTCTGTTAGAAGTTCATGTGGCCTAAACATGCAAACCAATAAATGAATAAACCAAACTCTTGAAACAATGGAGGACAAGGTGAAACCTTAGAAGAATAGGGACACTAAAAGTTGGGAAGATGGTTTAAAACAATCCTTGAAGAAGGAGACCACGGAAAAGAAATCTAAACAGACTTTGTGCCACACTTAATTTCGACATGCATTATCAAGATTATGAGTGGCGACTGTTTCGTTGGAATGTCGACGTTTTTAAGGGATGTAAACCAAATACCTAACTAAAATTGGCGTGCATAGCTCCCACAATGTCTGCATCACACAGTAAAACAACAGACAACAATAAATAAGGAAAAGAAGATTAGGAGTACCCTGGGGAGCATGAAATAGGCAACACAATTGATAGGGCAGACTATTAGAAGATTATTCATGAAAGTGAAATTGAATTGCAAGCAAAATTGATACATATGGCCCAAGAAAACCAAGTGCATACCGAACCTTTGCCATTAACCCATAGGGCTCTCCGAGCCCCTCGGCAACCATGTCTGGGATATGGTAGTGAAAGAGAACCTCCAGTGCAAAGACTCCATGATCCAATTGGCGTAAGATAGACTTTGTGCGCACTTGATCTAGACACGCATTATCAGGAGTATGAATGGCTAGTGTTTCTTTCCAACATTGAAGATGATGATGGATGTAGCCAAATACTAGACTATAATTGCCTTCATATCTCTTGCACTGTGTGAATGACACAGTAATAATTTGGAGAATGGCAAACAAAGAAAAAAACATGAAAACGGTAACACAATTGATAGGGTAGATTATTAGAAGATCATTCATGAAAGTGAAATTGAATTGGAAACAAAATCGAGACACATGACACAAGAAAGCCAAGCACATAGCAAACCTTTGGCATCAACCCACGGCTCTCTACCGGCCGCTTAGCAAGCATGTCTAGAATCGGGTAGTGAAAGAGAACCTGTAATAGAATGTTACAAAGATCCAATTGACATAAAAGAAAAGACATCTACTTTGGGTTACATCATCAACTAATAATTGATAGCAATGTTTTGTTCTTGTTCACTTGTACATCATCAACTGTTCATTTTTCCTATTATATATACTAATAGTATTTATTATGGAGAATTTAAATACAGGTACATGCCGAATGGATAGGCAAGTGATTGTTAAAATCGACCACAACAATAGGAGCCTCTGGGCAAAGATTTTATGCGTAACAAGTGACATCATGCATTGGACACGGAAGCACAATTCTTCTGAAATCTAGCCGAGACGTGGGAAGAGAATCTTTTCGAGGACCCTAAATTTTTTTATGAATATTTGCAAATGGATACGGTAGCATTCAAATATTACCAAGGGCGAACGCCAAAACAATTTTGATCCAGCAAGTAATACATCAAAGCTTTCTAAGAATGGGACATTCGAGATCACTGAGGAAGATGTTTATGCATCGTTGGCAATGCATACAGGCCCGTTAGAGCTTGATGTGCCTTCGACATATGGACCAAAAAATGAATACACAAAACTCCTCAAATAATGAAGAACAGGATGAAACCTTAGAAGAATAGGGGCAGCAATAGTTGGGAAAATGGTTGAAAAAAATCCCCGAAAAAGGAGACCATGGAAAAGAAACCTAAACGACTATACATTGCACTTATATTCGACAGGCATTGTCAAGAGTAAGAATGTGGAATGTTTCTTTATAAAATTGAAGTTGTTGATGGATGTAAACCAAATACCTTACTATAATTGGCTTGCATATCTCCCGCAATGTCTGAACGACACTACAATACATCATGCAACAGTAAACAAAGAAAAAAAGATGAAAGGGCCAACTTCAAAGAGGATGAAATAGGTGACACAAATGATAGGGTAGACTATCAGAGGATTATTCATGAAAGTAAAATTGAATTGCAAACGAAATCTACACATATGGCACAAGAAAACGAACCGCATACCGAACGTTTGGCATTTGCCCATAACCCTTTCCGAGCCCCTTAGCAACCATGTCAAGAATGTGGTAGTGAAAGAGAACTTCTAATAGTAAGACCCAATAATTTAATATAGGTAAAATAAAATACGTCTACTCTGGGTTACATGTATTTAGGCAATCCTATTATTGGTAGTAATGTTTTGCTCTTGTTCGCTTCTACATCATCAACTGTTCATCTTTCCTATTATGTATATTAATAGTATTTATCAATCTAAATTAAAATACACGAAAACGACGAACAGATAGGCACGTGCGTGTTGAAATCATTTGCAACAATACTAGCCACTTGGGGAAGATTTTCTAGGCAGCAAGTGACATCATACATTGAACATGGAAGCACCAGTCTTCTGAAGTCTCCTAACGGCACTGAGGTTCATGGATGGATTTAGGAACAGAGTATTTTTTAGGAACCTATAGTGCTCTGCCAGCCCCTCGGCAACCATATCTGGGATATGGTAGTGAAAGAGAACGTCTGGTAAAAAGACTCAATGAGCCAATTAAAGTAAAATAGACTTTGTGTGCACTTGATGTTGACACGCACTATCAAGAGTATGAATGGCGCGTGTTTCTTTACAATAATGAAGATGATGATGGATGTAACCAAATACCTGACTATAATTAGTGTGCATATCTCCTACAGTGTGTGAATGACACGGTAATAGATTGGAGAATAGCAAAACGAAGAAAAAAACATGAAAACGTGCACCCAAGAGAGCATGAAATGGGTAACACAATTGATAGGGTAGACCATCAGAAGATTATTCACGAAAGTGAAATTGAATTGCAAACGAAATCGACACACATGGTACAAGAAAGCCAAGCCCACACCGAACCTTTGGCATCAGCCCATGGCTCTTTGCCAGCCCCTCAGCAACCATGTCTAGAATGGGGTAGCGAAAGAGAACCTCCAATAAAAAGTTCCAATGATCCAATTGACGTAAAAGAAAACACATCTACTTTGGGCAACATATATTTACGCAATCCTATAATTGATAGTCATGTTTTCTTCTTGATCACTTGTACATTGTCAACTATTCATTTTTCCTATTGTATATATTAATAGTATTTATCTTTACATATTTAGATACAGCTACATGCCGAATGGATAGGCAAGTGATTATTAAAACCGACTACAGCAATAGCAGCCTCTAGGCATTTTCTGCGTAAAAAGTGACATCGTACATTAGACATGCAAGCACAATTCTTCAAAAATCTCCTAATGACGCTGAGGTACATGGCGAGACTTAGAAAGAGAATCTTTTTTGGGACCCTAAATTTTTTTATGAATATTTGAAAATGGATGCTGTAGCATTGAAATATTACCAAGGCGAACGCCAACACAATTTTGATCCCGCAAGTAATACATTAAAGCTTTCTAAGAATAGAGCATTCGACATCACTGAGGAAGACGTTCATACAACGTTGGCACTGCATACAGGTCCGTTAGAGTTTGACGTGCCCTCGACATATGGACCAACAACCGAATACACAAAACTCCTCAAATAATGGGGGACAAGATGAAACCTTAGAAGAATACGGAAAGAAAAAGTTGGGAGGATGGTTGAAAAAAATTACCTAAAAAGGAGACCATGGAAAAGAAATCTAAACGACTTTGCATTGCACTTAATTTCGACACGCATTGTCAAGAGCATGGACGGCGAATGTATCTCTAGAATATTGAAGTTGTTGATGGATGTGAACAAAATATATGACTATAATTGGCGGGCATATCTCCCGCAATGTCTGAATGACACTGTAACACATCACACAACAACAAACAAAGAAAAAAAGATGAAAAGGCAAACTTTAGAGAGGATGAAATAGGTGACACAAATGATAGGGTAGACTACTAAAAGATTACTCATGAAAGTTAAATTGAATTGCAAACGAAATTGACACATGTGGCACAAGAAAACGAAGCGTATACCGAACCTTTGGCATCTGCCCATGACCCTTTGCCAGCCCCTCAACAACCATGTCTAGAATGTGGCAGTGATAGAGAACGTCTAATAGAAAGACCAAATGATTCAATATACGTAAAATAAAAATTGTCTACTTTGGGTTACACGTATTTAGGCAATCCTATTCTTGGTAGTGCTTTGCTTTAATTCACTTCTACATCATCAATTGTTCATTGTTCCTATTATGTATATTAATAGTCTTTATCAATGAATGCATGCACACGCTGAAGTAATAGGCAAGTGCCTATTAAAATAGAATGGAGAAATAGCAGCATCTTGGGGAAGATTCTCTGCGCAACAAGTGACATCATACATCAAACATGGAAGCACCAATCTTCCCAAATCTTCTAATGGCGTTGAGGTTCATGCCTAGACTTTAGAAGAGGATGTTTTTTAGGATGGTGAAAATAGTGGTTCTGGCATTGAATTGTTAGCAAGGTCTATAGTAAACACAATTTTGATCAAGCCAGTTATACATTAAAGCTCTTTAACACTTGAATATTCGAGATGACTGAGGTAGGTGTTTGTGCAACGTTAGCACTGCAAGCAGGTTCGTTAGAAGTTCATGTGGCCTCAGCATGCAAACCAATAAATGAATAAACCAGACTCCTCAAACAATAGAGGACAAGGTGAAACCTTAAAATAATAGCGATAGCAAAAGTTGGGAAGATGGTTGAAAACAATCCACGAAGAAGGAGACCATGGAAAAGAAATCTAAACAAACTTTGCGCTGCACTTAATTTCGACATGGATTATCAAGAGTATGAGCGACAACTGTTTCTTTCGAATGTCGAAGCTATTGATGGATGCAAACCAAATACCTGACTATAATTGGCGTGCATAGCTTCTATAATGTCCGCATGACACAGAAAAACAACAGACAACAACAAATAAGGAAAAAAAGATTAGAAGAAGTACCCTCGAGAGCATGTAATAGGTAATATAATTGTTAGGGTAGACTATCAAAAGATTATTTATGAAAGTGAAATGGAATTGCAATCGAAATCGATACATATGGCCCAAGAAAACCAGGTGCATACCGAACCTTTTCCATAAACCAATAGCGCTCTGCCAGCCCCTCGGCAACCATGTCTGGGATATGGTAGTGAAAGAGAACCTCCAGTGATCCAATTAAGGTAAAATAGGCTTTGTGTGCACTTGATCTCGACACGTATTATCAGGAGTATGAATGGCGAGTGTTTCTTTACAATTTTAAAGATGATGATGGATGTAACCAAATACCTGACAATAATTGGCGTTCATATATCCTACGGTGTTTGAATGACATGGTAATAGATCGGAGAATAGTGAACAAAGAAAAAAACACGAAAAGGTGAACCAAAGTACATGAAGTGGGTAACACAATTGATAGGGTAGATCATAAGAAGATTATTCACGAAAGTGAAATTGAATTGTAAACAAAATCGACACACATCGCACAAGAAAGCCAAGCACATACCGAACCCTTGGCATCAACCCATGGCTCTCTGCCAGCCCCTCAGCAACCATGTCTAGAATGGGTTAGTGAAAGAGAGCCTCCAATAAAAAGTTGCACTGATCCAAGTGACGTAAAAGAAAACACATATACTTTGGGTTACAAATATTTATGCAATCCAATAATTGATAGTAGTGTTTTCCTCTTGATGACTTGTACATCGTCAACTACTCATTTTTCCTATTATATATATTAACAGTATTTATCTTTGTGAATTTAGATACAGCTACATGCCGAATGGATAGGCAAGTGATTATTAAAACCGACTACAGCAATAGCAACCTCTGGGCATTTTCTACGTAGCAAGTGACATTATACACTGGACATGGAAGCAAATTTTTTTGAGAAATCTCGTAATGACACTGAGGTACATGCCGAGACTAAGGAAGAGAATCTTTTAGTGGACCCTAAATTTTTTCATGAATATTTGAAAATGGATGTTGTAGCATTGAAACATTACCAAGGGCGAACTCCAACACAATTTTGATTCAACAAGTAATACATTAAAGCTTTCTAAGAATAGAGTATTCGAGATCACTATGGAAGATGTTCATGCAATGTTGGCACTGCATACAAGTCCGTAGAGTTTGACTTGGCCTCGACATGTGGACCAACAACTGAATGCACAAAACTCCTCAAATAGTGGAGGACAAGATGAAACCTTAGAAGAATAGGGACAGCAAAAGTTGGGAAGGTGGTTGAAAAAAATCCCCTAAAAAGGAGACCATGGAAAAGAAATCTAAACGACTTTGCGTAGCAGTTAACTTCGACACACATTGTCAAGAGCATGGATGGTCAATGTTTCTCTAGAATATTGAAGTTGTTGATGGATGTAAACCAAATATCTGACTATAATTGCCCTGCATATCTCCCGCAATGTCTGAATGACACCATACATACCACACAACAGCAAACAACAAAAAAAAGATGAAAAGGTGAACTTCAGGAAGGATGAAATGGGTGACATAAATGATAGGGTAGACTATCAGAAGATTATTCATGAAAGTTAAATTAAATTGCGAAGGAAATCGACACATATGGCACAAGAAAATGAAGTGCATACCGAACCTTTGGCATTTGCCCATGACCCTTTGCCTGCCCCCAGCGACCATGTCTAGAATGTGGCAGGGAAAGAGAACATCTAATACAAGGACCCAATGATTCAACATAGGCAAAATAAAAAACATCTACTTTGGGTTACATGTATTTAGGCAATCCTATTATCGGTAGTAATGTTTTGCTCTTGTTCACTTCTGCATCGTCAACTGTTCATTATTCCTGTTATGTATATTAATAGTATTTATCAACGTAAATTTAAATACAGGCACATGCTAAACGGATAGGCAAGTGCGTATTAAAATCGACTACAACAATGGTAGTCCCTTGGGGAAGAATCTTTGTGCAACAGGTGACATCATATATCGAACATGGAAGCACCAATCTTCCGAAATCTCCTAGGGGTATTGAGCTTCATGCCTGGACTTTGGAAGAGAATATTTTACAGGACAGTGAAAACAGAGGTTGTGGCATTGAAATGTTAGCAAGGTCGACAGTGAACACAATTTTGATCCAGCAAGTTATACACTAAAGCTATCAAACAATAGAATACTGGAGATGATTGAGGCAGATGCTTGTGCAACGTTAGCATCGTGTAAAAGTCCTTAAAAACATTCATGTGGCCTCAACATGCAAACCAATAAATGAATAAACCAAATTGTTCAAACAATGGAGGACAAGGTGAAACCTCAGAAGAATGGGGACAACAAAAGTTGGGAAGGTTGTTGAAAACAATCCTCGAAGAAGGACACCATGGAAAATAAATCTAAACTAACTTTGCACTGCACTTAATTTCGACATGCATTATAAAGAGTATGAGAGGCGACTGTTTCTTTGGAATGTCAAATTTTTTTATGGATGTAAACCAAATACTTGACTATAATTGGCGTGCATAGCTCCCATAATGTCTTCATGACACAGTAAAATAGCGGACTACAACAAATAAGGAAAAAAAGATTAGAAGAAGTACCCTGGGCAGCATGAAGTAGGTAACACAATTTATAGGGTAGACTATCAAAAGATTATTCATGAAAGTGAAATTGAATTGCAACCGAAATCAATAGATGTGGCCCAAGAAAACCAGGTGCATACCGAACCTTTGCGATCAACCCATAGCACTTTGCAAGCCCCTGGGCAAGCATGTCTAGGATATGGTACTGAAAGAGAACCTCCAGTACAAAGACTCAATAATTGAATTAAAGTAAAATAGACTTTGTGTGCAGTTGATCTCGACACGCATTATCAGGAGTATGAATGGTGAGTGTTTCTTTACAATATTGAAGATGATGATGGATGTAACAAAATACTTGACTATAATCGGTGTACATATCTCCTACAGTGTGTCAATGACACAATAATAAATCGGAGAAAAGAAAATGAAGAAAGAAAGATGAAAAGGTGTACCCAAGAGTGCGTGATATGGGTAACACAATTGACAGGGTAGACCATCAGAAGATTACTCACGAAAGCGAAATTGAATTGCAAACGAAATCGACACACATGGCACAAGAAAGCGAAGCACATACCGAACCTTTGGCATCAACCCATGGCCCTCTGCCAGCCCCTCAGCAACCATGTCTAGAATGGGATAGTGAAACAGAACCTCCAATAAAAAGTTGCAATGATCCAATTGACGTAACAGAAAACGAAGCTACTTTGGTTTACATATATTTATGCAATCCTATAATTGATAGTAATGTTTTCTTCTTGTTCTCTTGTACATCGTCAACTATTCATTTTTCCTGTTATATATTGATAGTATTTGTCTTTGTGTACTTAGATACAGGTACGTGCCGAATGGATAGGCAAGTGATTATTAAAATCGACTACAGCAATAGCATCCTCTGGGCAAAGATTTTCTGCGTAACAAGTGACATCATACATTGGACATGGAAGTACAATCTTCAGAAATCTCCGAATGACGCTGAGGTTCATGTCGAGACTTATGAAGAAAATCTTTTTAAGGACCCTAAATTTTTTTATGAATAATTAAATATGGATGCTGTAGCATTGTAATATTTCCAAGGGCGAACGCCAACATAATTTTGATCCACCAAGTAATGCATTAAAGATTTCTAAGAATAGAATATTCGAGATCATTGAGGAAGATGTTCATGCAACGTTAACACTGCATATAGGTCCATTAGAGTTAGACGTGGGCTCCGCATGTGGACCAACAAACAAATACACAAAACTCTTGAAATAATGGAGGACAAGATGAAACCTTAGAAGACTAGGGACTGCAAAAGTTGAAAAGATGGTTGAAAAATATCCCCCAAAAAGGACACCATGGGAAAAAAATTCTAAACGACTTTGCGTTGCACTTAATTTCTACATGCATTGTCAAGAGCATGGACGGCGAATGATTCACTAAAATGTTGAAGTTGTTGATGGATGTAAACCAAATATCTGACTATAATTGGCATGCATATCTCCTGCAATGTCTGAATGACACTGTAATACATCACACAACAACAAACAAAGGAGAAAAGATGAAAAGGCGAACCTGAGAGAGGATGAAATGGGTTGCACAAATGATAAGGTAAACTATCAGAAGAATATTCATGAAAGTTAAATTAAATTGCAAAACGAAATCGACACATATGGCATAAGAAAACAAAGCGCATACCGAACCTTTGGCATCTGCCCATGACCCTTTGCAAGCCCCTCAGCAACCATGTCTAGAATGCGGCAGTGAAAGAGAACGTCTAATAGAAAGACCTAATGATTCAACATAGGCAAAATAAAAAACATCTACTTTGGGTTACATGTATTTAGGCAATACCATTATTGGTAGTAATGTTTTGCTCTTGTTCACCTCTACATCATCAACTATTCATTATTCCTGTTATTTATATTAATAGTATTTATCAATGTAAATTTAAATATGTTATGTCGTAAATCATACATTGTTTTAATAAATATTTTGATTATATTATATATATTATTTCGTATAATTTACTTTATTTTATATATTTTTTAGGTTAAACATTAATAAACTAAAGAGGACAAGAGAAGACGTTGAAGATCGGGTTTTATTTACTAAAAGATTTTACAAGCAAATTTATCATGTCGGTAAAAAAAAAAGAATTATGAAAAATAATATTTTCATAAGGATTTATTTAGGCTTGGATTACTACTCCTAATTGAAGAGGAGTTAAAGGACTTGGAGGAGAAGGAGTCCAAAGAGAAAAAGAAGCCCTAGTAGAATAATGTTATAAAAACCAACTCCTCTTCTCCTCACAACCCACGCACCATGCCTCCCCCTCTCTATAGTCCTTTTCTCACCTTTCATCTAAAAAACCCTACACACATTCATGCCAACCCTCATCGGACGCCTCACCCTCCTCATCTATCATAATCCATCTTCACATACCATCATCACAACATCTCACGCCAACATAAAATATCCTCCCAACCTAATCACACCAAACTCTGCATATCATAACAATCATCATCAATCGACATCATCATCACAGTGACTATCAGAGCCAAGTAACGTTATTATGTGGCAGTTTGTTTTTTTCATTTTATTTTTTAATTTCATTATTGTTTTTTTTTGTTTAGTTTAGTATTAAAGATGAATCCTTTGGATAATTTGTGTGATTTAATTTTAATATGAATGAATAATTTCCTTGTACTTAGTATAATCTATTTGAAATCATGCTAAATTAATTTTTTTGAAACAAGTTTTATGCTTTATTGTCTAGTTGATTTTTATGCTTATGATATTCACGTTAGATTAATTAGAATGCATCCTAATTAGTTTAATACGAATTCATATGATAGTTTAAAAGGCTTTAATACGTAAAACTTAAAGTCTTTTGGGCATTAGTATCACCTTTATTAACCATGGATGGCTCAAACCCATCTCTTTTAATTGGGTAATCGTTATGGATCTTTGTTAAATCGACACATAATGCACAAGCAAACAAAAGCGAACAAAAAACCTTTGGCATCTGCCCATGACCCTTTGTGAGCCCCTTAGCAACCATGTCTAGAATGTGGCAGTGAAAGAGAACGTCTAATAGAAAGGCCCAATTACTCAACATAGGCAAAATAAAAAACATCTACTCTGGGCTATATGTATTTAGGTAATCCTATTATTGGAAGTAATGTTTCGCTCTTGTTCACTTCTACATCATCAACTGTTCATTATTCCTGTTATGTATATTAATAGTATTTATCAATAAATATTTAAATACAGGCATACGCTGAACGGATAGGCAAGTGCCTGTTAAAATAGACTGGAGCAACAGCAGCCCCATGGGGAAGACTCTCTACGCAACAAGTGACATCATACATTGAACATGGAAGCACCAATCTTCCGAAATCTCCTAATGGCGTTGAGGTTCATGCCTGCACTTTGGAAGAGAATATTTTTGAGGACAGTGAAAATAGAGGTTTTGATATTGAAATGTTAACATGATCGACAGTGGACACAATTTTGATCCAGCAAGTTATACATTAAAGCTGTCTAACAATATAATATTGGAGATGACTGTGGCAGATGCTTGTGCAACGTTAGCACTGTATACAAGTCTGTTAGAAGTTCATGAGGCCTCAACATGCAAACCAATAAATGAATAAACCAAACGGCTCAAACAATGGAGTACAAGGTGAAACCTTGTAAGAATAGGGATAGCAAAAGTTAGGAAGATTGTTGAAAACAATCCTCGAAGAAGGAGACCATGGAAAAGAAATCTAAACAAACTTTGCGCTTTACTTAATTTCGACGTGCGTTCTCAATAGCATGGGTAGCGACTGTTTCTTTGGAATGTCGAAGTTGTTGATGGATGTAAACCAAATACCTGACTATAATTGGCGTATATAGCTCCCACAATGTTTGCATGACAAAGTAAAACAGTGGACAGTAACATAATAAGGAAAAAAATGATTGGAAGGAGTACCCTAGGCAACATGAAATAGGTAACACAATAATTAGGGTAGACTATCAGAAGATTACTCATGAAAGAGAAATTGAATCGCAATCGAAATCAATACATTTGGCAAAAAAAAAACCAGGCGCATACAGAACCTTTGCCATCAACCCATAGCGCTCTGGCAGCCCCTCGCCAACCATGGCTGGGATATGGTAGTGAAAGAGAACCTCTATGAGAAAGACTCAATGATCCAATTAAAGTAAAATAGACTTTGTGTCCACTTGATCTCGCCACGCGTTATCAGGAGTATGAATGGCGAGTGTTTCTTTACAATATTGAAGATGATGATGGATATAACCAAATTTCTGACTATAGTTGGCGTGCATACCTCCTACATTGTGTGAATGACAAAGTAATAGATCGGAGAATGGCAAACGAAGAAAAAAACATGAAAAGGTGTACCCAAGAGAGCAGGAAATGGGTAACACAATTGATAGGGTAGACCATCAGAACATTATTCAAGAAAGTGAAATTGAATTGCAAATGAAATCGACACACATGGCATAAGAAAGCCAAGCACATACCGAGCCTTTGGCATCAACCCATGGCTCTTTGCCAGCCCCTAAGCAACCATGTCTAGAATGGGGTAGTGAAAGAGAACCTCCAATAAAAAGTTGCAATGATCCGATTGACATAAAAGAAAACACATCCACTTTGGGTTACATATATTTGTGCAATCCTTTAATTGATAGTAATGTTTTCCTCTTCATCACTTGTACATCGTCAACTATTCATTTTTCCTATTACATATGTTAGCAGTATTTATCTTTGTGAATTTAGATACAAGTATGTGCCAAATGGATAGGCAAGTGATTATTAAAACCGACTACAACAATAGCAGCCTCTATGCAAAGATTTTCTACGCAACAATTGACATCATACATTGGACATGGAAGCACGATTCTTCAGAAATCTCCTAATGGCGTTTAGGTACATGCTGAGACTTAGGAAGAGAATTTTCTTGAGGAGCCTAAATTTTTTTATCAATACTTAAAAATGGATATTGCAGCATTGAAATATTACCAAGGGTGAACGCCAACTCAATTTCGATCCACCAAGTAATACATTAAAGCTTTCTAACAATAGAATATTCGAGATCACTTAGGAAGATGTTCATGCAACGTTAGCACTGTATACAGTTCCGTTTGAGTTTCACGTGGCCTCGACATGTTGACCAACAAACGAATACACAAAACTCCTGAAATAACGGAGGACAACATGAAACCTTAGAAGAATGGATACAACAAAAGTTGGGAAGATGGTTGAAAAAAATCCCTTAAAAAGGGGACCATTGAAAAGAAATCTAAACGAGTTTGTGCTGCACTGAACTTCGACACGCATTGTCAAGAGCATGGAAAGTGAATGTTTCACTAGAATATTGAAGTTGTTTATGGATGTAAACGAAATATGTGACCATTATTAGCGTGCATACTCCTGCAATCTCTGAATGACACTGTAATACATCACACAACAGAAAACAAACTATAAAAGATGAAAAGGGGAACCTCATAGAGGATGAAAATGGTGACACAAATGATAGGGTAGGCTATCAAAAGAATATTCATGAAAGTCAAATTGCATTTCAAACGAAATCGACAAATATGGCACAAGAAAATGAAGCGCATACTGAACCTTTGCCATCTGCCCATGACCCTTTGCCAGCCCCTCAGCAACCATGTCTAGAATGTGGCAGTGAAAGAGAACGTCTGATAGAAAGACCTAATGAATCAACATAGGCAAAAAAAACAAAATCTACTTTGGGATACATGTATTTAGACAATCCTATTATTAATGGTAATGTTTTGCTCTTGTTCACTTCTACATCATCAACTGTTCATTATTCCTGTTATGTATATTAATAATATTTATCAATCTAAATTTAAATACAAGCACATGGTGAACGCATAGGCAGGTGCCTATTAAAATCGACTGTAGCAATAACAGCCTCTTGGGGAAGATTCTCTGCGCAAGATGTGACATCATACATCCAACATGGAAGCACCAATCTTCCGAAATCTCCTAATGGCGTTGAGGTTCACGCCTAGACTTTGGAACAGAATATTTTTGAGGACAGTGAAAATAGAGCATGTGGCATTGAAATGTTAACAAGGTCGATAGTGAACACAATTTTGATCCAGCAAGTTATGCGTTAAAGCTATCTAACAATAGAATATAGGGGATGACTGAGGCAGATGTTTGTGCAACGTTAGCAATGCATACACGTCCGTTACAAGTTCATGTGCCTCAACATGCAAACCAATAAATGAATAAACGAAACTGCTCAAACAATGGTGGACAAGGTGAAAACTCATAAGAATAGGGACAGCAAAAGTTGGGAAGATTGTTGAAAACAATCCGCAAAGATGTAGACCATGGAAAAGAAATCTAAACAAACTTTGTGTTGCATTTAATTTCGACATTCATTATCAAGGCTAGGAGTGGCGAACGTTTCTTTGCATTGTCGAAGTTGTTAATGGATGTAAACCAAATACCTTACTATAATTGGCGTGCATGGCTCCCATAATGTTTGCATGACATAGTAAAACAGTGGACAACAACAAATAAGGAAAAAAAGATTAGAAGGAGTACCGTGGGGATTCCAAAATAGGTAACACAATAATGAGGGTAGACTATCAGAAGATTACTCATGAAACGGAAATTGAATTGAAATCAAAATCGATACATATGGCCCAAGAAAACCAGGAGCATACCGAAGCTATGTCGTCAACCCATAGCGCTCTGTTAGCCCATTGCTAACCATGTCTGGGATGTGGTAGTGAAACAGAAACTCTAGGAGAAAGACTCAGTGATCCAATTAAAGTAAAATAGACTTTGTGTGTACTTGATCTCGACACGCATTATCAGGAGTATGATTGGCGAGTGTATCTTTACAATATTGAAGATGATTATGGATGTAACCAAATACCTAACTATAATTGGCGTGCATATCTCCTACAGTGTGTGAATGGCAAAGTAATAGATTTAAGAATGGCAAACGAAGAAAAAAACATGCAAAGGTGTTCCCAAGAGAGCATGAAATAGGTAGCACCATTGATAGGGTAGACCATCAGAACATTAGTCACGAAAGTGAAATTGAATGGCAAACGAAATCGAAATGCATGGCATAAGAAACGCAAGCACATACCGAGCCTTTGGCATCAAACCATGGCTCTCTGCCAGCCCTTGAGCAACCATGTCTAGAATGGGGTGGTGAAAGAGAACCTCGAACAAAAAGTTCCAATGATCCAATTGACGCAAAAGAAAACACATCTACTTTGGGGTACATATATGTATGCAATCCTTTAATTGATAGTAATGTTTCCCTCTTGATCACTTGTACATCGTAAACTATTCATTTTTCCTATTATATATATTAATAGTATTTATCTTTGTGAATTTAGATACAGGTACATGCTGAATGGATAGGCAAGTGATTATTAAAATCGACTACAGCAATAGCGACCCCTGGACAAAGATTTTCTCCGCAACAATTGACATCATACATTAGACATGGAAGCACAATTCTTCAGAAATCTCCTAATGACGCTGAGGTACATGCCAAGACTTACGAAGAGAATCTTTTTGAGGACCCTCAATCCTTTTATGAATATTTAAAAATGGATGTTGTAGCATTTAAATATTACCAAGGGTGAACGCCAACACAATTTTGGTTCACCGAGTAATACATTAAAGCTTTGTAAGAATAGAATATTCGAGATCACTTAGGAAGATGTTCATGCAATGTTAGCACTGCTTATAGGTCCGTTAGAGTTTGACGTGGTCTCGACATGTGGACCAACAAACGAACACCCAAAACTCCTGAACAAATGGAGGACAAGATGAAACCTTAGAAGAATAGGGACAACAAAAGTTGGGAAGATGGTTGAAAAAAATCCACTAAAAAGGAGACCATTGAAAAGAAATCTAAACGACTTTGTGTTGCACCTAATTTCGACACGCACTGTCAAGAGCATGGACGGCGAATGTTTCACTAGAATATTGAACTTGTTGATGGATTTAAACGAAATATCTTACTATAATTGGCGTGCATACTCCCGCAACGTCTGAATGACACTGTAATACATCACACAACAGAAAACAAACAAAAAAAGATGAAAAGGCGAACCTTAGAGACAATGATAGGGTGACACAAACACCTGACTATAATTGGTGTCCATGGCTCCCATAATGTTTGCATGACATAGTAAAACATTGGACAACAACAAATAAGGAAAAAAAGATTAGAAGGATTCTGAAATAGGTAACACAATAATGAGGGTAGACTATCAAAAGATTACTCATGAAAGGGAAATTGAATTGAAATCAAAATCGATAGACATGGCCTAAGAAAACCAGTTGCATACCGAACCTTTGCCGTCAACCCATAGCGCTCTGCCAGCCCATTGCCAACCATGTCTGGGATGTGGTAGTGAAATTGAAACTCTAGGAGAAAGACTCAATGATCCAATTAAAGTAAAATAGACTTTGTGTCCACTTCATCTCGACACGCATTATCAGGAGTCTGAATGGCGAGTGTATCTTTACAATATTGAAGATGATGATGGATGTAACCAAATACCTGAATATAATTGGTGTGCATATATCCTACAGTGTGTGAATAGCAAAGTAATAGATCGGAGAATAGAAAATGAGGAAAAAAAAATGAAAAGGTGTACCCAAGAGAGCATGGAATAGGTAGCACAATCGATAGGGTAGACAATCAGAACATTATTCTCGAAAGTGAAATTAAATGGAAAACGAAATCGAAACACATGGCACAAGAAAGGCAGGCACGTACCAAGCCTTTGGCATCAACCCATGGCTCTCTGCCAGCCCCTGAGCAACCATGTCTAGAATGGGGTGGTGAAAGAGAACCTCCAGTAAAAAGTTGCAATGATCCAATTGACATAAAAGAAAACACATCTACTTTGGGCTACATATATTTATGCAATCCTTTAATTGATAGTAATGTTTCCCTCTTGATCACTTGTACATTGTCAACTATTCATTTTTCCTATTATTTATTTTAATAGTATTTATCTTTGTGAATTTAGATACAAGTACGTGCCGAATGGATAGGGAAGTGATTATTAAAACCGACTACAGCAATAGCACCCTCTGCGCAAAGTTTTTCTGCGCCACAATTGACATCATACATTAGACATGGAAGCACAACTATTCAGAAATCTCCTAATGACGTTGAGGTACATGCCGAGACTTAGGAAGAGAATCTTTTTGAGGACCCTAAATTTTTTTTATGAATATTCAAAAATGGATGTTGTAGCATTGAAATATTACTAAGGGCGAATGCCAACACAATTTTGATCCACCAAGTAATACATCACAGCTTTCTAAGAATAGAATATTCGAGATCACTGAGGAAGATGTTCATGCAACATTAGTAGTGCATACAGGTCCGTTAGAGTTTGACGTGGCCTCCACATGTAGACCAACAAACGAACAAACAAAACTCCTGAAATAATGGAGGACAAGATGAAACCTTAGAAGAATAGGGACGACATAAGTTGGGAAGATGGTTAAAAAGAATCCCCTTCAAAGGAGACCATTGAAAAGAAATCTAAACGACTTTGCGTTGCACTTAATTTTGACACGGATTGTCAAGAACATGGATGACGAATGTTTCACTAGAATATTGAAGTTGTTGATGGATGTAAACGAAATATCTTACTAGAATTGGCGTGCATATCTCCCCCAATGTCTGAATGACATTGTAATATATCACACAATAGCAAACAAAGAAAAAAAAGATGAAAAGGCGAACCTTAGAGATGATGAAATGGGTGACACAAATCATATGGTAGACTATCAGAAGAATATTGGTGAAAGTTAAATTGCATTTCAAACAAACTCGACACATATGGGACAAGAAAATGAAGCGCATATTGAAATTTTGCCATCTGCCCATGACCCCTTGCCAGCCCCTCAGCAACCATGTCTAGAATGTGGCAGTGAAAGAGTACGTCTAACAAAAACGCCCAATGATTCAACATAGGCAAAACAAAAAACATCTACTTTGGGTTACATGTATTTAGGCAATCCTATTAATGGTAGTAATGTTTTGCTCTTGTTCACTTGTATATCATCAACTGTTCATTATTCCTGTTATGTATATTAACACTATTTATCATTGTAAATTTAAATTCATGCACACGCTGAACGCATAGGCAAGTGCCTATTAAAATCGACTGCAGCAATAGCAGCCTCTTGGGGAAGATGCTCGGTAGGAGAAGTGACATCATACATTGAACATGGAAGCACCAATCTTCCAAAATCTCCTAATGGCGCTGAGGTTCATGCCTAGACTTTGGAATAGAATATTTTTGAGGACAGTGAAAATAGAGGTTATGGCATTGAAATGTGAGCAAGGTCGACGATGAACACAATTTTGATCCAGCGAGTTATACAATAAAGCTGTCTAACAATAGAATATAGGACATCACTGAGGCAGATGTTTGTGCAACTTTAGCACTGCATATGGGTATGTTAGAAGTTCATGTGCCTAAACATGCAAACCAATAAATGAATAAACCTAACCGCTCAAACAAAGGAGGAGAAGGTGAAACCTAAGAAAAATAGGGACAACAAAAGTTAGGAAGATAATTGAAAACAATCCTCGAAGAAAACTAATCTAAACGACCTTTCTGGAGCGCTTACTTTCTACATGCATTATCAAGGACATGAGTGGCGACTGTTTCTTTGCAATGTCGAAGTTGTCGATGGATGTGAACCAAATGCATGACTATCATTGGCGTGCATACCTCCCATAACGTTTACATGACACAGTAAAACAGCGGACAAAAACAAATAAGGAAAAAAAAGATTAGAAGGAGTACCGTGGGGAGCATGAAATAGCTAACACAATTGCTATGGTAGAGTATCTAAAGATTACTCATGAAGGTGAAATTGAATTGCAACAGAAATCGATACATATGGCCCAAGAAAACTAGGTGCACACCGAACCTTTCCCATCAACCCATAGCACCGTGCCAGCCCCTCGCCAACCATGCATGGGATATGGTAGCGAAAGACAACCTCTAAGAGAAAGACTCTGTGATCCAATTAAAGTAAAATAGACTTTGTGAGCACTTGATCTCTACATGCATTATCAGGAGTATGAATGGCGAGTGTTTCTTTACAATATTGAAGATGATGATGTATGTAACAAAATACCTGACTATAGTTGACATTCATGTCTCCTACAGTGTGTGAACGGCAAAGTAATAGATCGGAGAAGGGCAAACGAAGAAAAAAAGACGAAAAGGTGTACCCAAGAGAGCATGAAATGGGTAACACCATTGATAGGGTAGACCATTAGAACATTATTCATGAAAGTGAAATTGAATTGCAAACGATGTCAAAACACATGGCACAAGAAAGGCAAGCACATACCGAGCTTTTGGCATCAACCCATCGCTCTTTACCAACCCCTGAGTAACCATGTCTAGAATGGGGTTGTGAAAGAGAACCTCAAATAAAAAGTTCCAGTGATCCAATAGACATAAAAGAAAACTCATCTACTTTGGGTTACATATATTTATGCAATACTTTAATTGGTAGTAATGTTTTGCTCTTGATCACTTGTACATCATCAACTATTCATTTTTCCTATTATTTACATCATCACTTGTGAATTTAGATACAGGTACGTGCCAAATGGATAGGCAAGTGATTATTAAAACCGACTATAGCAACAGTAGCCTCGGGGCAAAGATTTTCTACGCAACAATTGGCATCATACATTGGACATGGAAGCAACATTATTCAGAAATCTCCTAATGACGCTGAGGTACATGCCGAGACTTAGGAAGAGAATATTTTTTAGGACCCTAAATTTTTTTATGAATATTAAAAAATGGATGTTGTAGCATTGAAATATTACTAAGGGCGAACGCCAACACAATTTTGATCCACCGAGCAATACATTGCAGCTTTCTAAGAATAGAATATTCGAGATCACTTAGAAAGATGTTCATGCAACGTTAGGACTGCATACAGGTCCGTTAGAGTTTGATGTGGCCTCGACATGTGGACCAGTAAACGAACACACAAAACTCTTGAAATAATGGAGGATAAGATAAAACCTTAGAAGAATAGGGACAACAAAAGTTGGGAAGATGGTTGAAAAAAATCCCCTAGAAAGGAGACCATTGAAAAGAAATCTAAACGACTTTACGTTGCACTTAATTTCGACACGGATTGTCAAGAGCATGGACAACAAATGTTTCACTAGAATATTGAAGTTGTTGATGGATGTAAACGAAATATCTTACTATAATTGGCGTGCATATCTCTCGTAACGTCTGAATGTCACTATAATACATCACACAACAGCAAACAAAGAAAAAATGATGAAAAGGCGAACCTCATAGTGGATTAAATGGCTGCCACGAATGATAGGGTTGACTATCAAAAGAATATTTATGAAAGTTAAATTGCATTTCAAACAAAATCGACACATATGGCACAAGAAAACGAAGTGCATACCGAACCTTTGCCATTTGCCCATGACCCTTTGCTAGCCCCTCCTCAACCATGTCTAGAATGTGGCAGTGAAAGTGGACATCTAATAGAAACACCCAATGATTCAACATAGGGAAAAAAAAACATCTACTTTAGGTTACATGTATTTAGGCAATCCTATTATTGGTAGCCATATTTTGCTCTTGTTGACTTCTATATCATGAACTGTTCATTAATCTTGTTATGTATATTAACAACATTTATCAATCTAAATATAAATGCAGGCAAATGCTGAACGCATATACAAGTGCCTATTAAAATCGACTAGAGCAATAGAAGCCTCTTAGGGAAGATTCTTTGCGCAATAAGTGACATCATACATCGAACATGGAAGAACCAATCTTCTGAAATCTCCTAATGGCGTTGAGGTTCATGCCTAGACTTTGGAAGAGAGTATTTTTTAGTACATCGAAAAGAGAGGCTACGACATTCAAAAGTTAGCAAGGTCGACAGTGAACACAATTTTGATCCAAGTTGTACATTAAAGCTGTTCTACAATAGAATATAGGAGATCACTGAGGCAGATGTTTGTGCAACGTTAGCACTGCATACAGGTCTATTAGAACTTCATGTGCCTCAACATGCAAACCAATAAATGAATAAACCAAATTGCTCAAACAATGGAGGATAAGGTGAAACCTAAGAAGAATAGAGACAGCAAAAGTTGGGAAAATTATTGAAAACAATCCTCGAAGAAGGAGACCATGGAAAACAAATCTAAACAAACTTTCCGCTGCACTTATTTTCGACATACATTATCAAGGGTGTGAGTGACGACTGTTTCTTTGCAATGTCGAAGTTGTTGATGAATGTTAACCAAGTACATGACTATAATTGGCGTGCATACCTCCCATAATGTTTGCATACCACAGCAAAACAGCGAACAATAACAAATAAGGAAAAACAAGACTAGGAGTACCCTGGGGAGCATGAAATAGGTAAAACAATTGATATGGTAGGCTATCCGAAGATTAATCATGAAAGTGAAATTGAATTGTGATCGAAATCGATACGTATGGCCCATGAAAACCAAGTTCATACCAAACCTTGCCATCAACTCGTAGCACTATGCAAGCCCTTCGCCAACCATGTCTGGGATATCGTAGTGAAAGAGAACCTCTAGGAGAAAGACTCAATGATCCAATTAATGTAAAATAGACTTTGTGTGCACTTGATCTCGACACGCATTATCAGCAGCACGAATGGCGAGTGTTTCTTTACAATATTGAAGATGATGATGGATGTAACCAAATACCTAACTATAATTGGCGTGCATATCTTCCAGAGTGTGTGAATGGCAAAGTAATAGATCGGAGAATAGAAAATGAGGAAAAAAAGATGAAAAGGTGTACCCAAGAGAGCATGAAATAGGTAGCACAATTGATAGGGTAGACCATCATAACATTATTCACGAAAGTGAAATTGAATGGCAAACGAAATCGAAGCGCATGGCTCAAGAAACGCAAGCACATACCGAGCCTTTTACATCAACCCATGGCTCTCTGCCAGCCCCTGAGCAACCATCTCTAGAATGGGGTGGTGAAAGAGCACCTCCGATAAAAAGTTGCAACGATCCAATTGACGTAAAAGAAAACACATCTACTTTGTGTTACATGTAATTATGCAATCCTTTAATTGATAGTAATGTTTTCCTCTTGATCACTTGTACATCGTCAACTATTCATTTTTCCTATTATATATATTAATGGCACTTATCTTTGTGAATATAGATACAGGTACGTGGCCAATAGCAGCCTCATGGGGAAGATTCTCTGCGCAACAAGTGTCATCATAAATCAAACATGG
>JACYFF010019584.1:38112244-38155586 GCA_017589665.1 Selenicereus undatus
TACATGTATTTAGGCAATCCTATTATTGGTAGTAATGTTTAGCTCTTGTTCACTTCTATATCATCAACTATTCATCACTCTTGTTATGTATAATAATAATATTTGTCAATCCAAATTTAAATACAGCCACATGCTGAACGGATAGGCAAGTGCCTATTAAATTCGACTGCAGCAATAGCAGCCTCCTGGGGAAGATTCTCTGCGCAACAGGTGACCTCATAAATCAAACATGGAAGCACCAATCTTCCGAAATGTACTAATGGCGTTGAGGTTCATGCCTACACTTTGGAAGAGAATATTTTTGAGGACAGTGAAAATAAAAGCTGTGGCATTGAAATGTTCGCAAGGTGGACAGTGAACACAATTTTTATCCAACAAGTTATACACTAAAGCTGTCTAACAATAGAATATAGGAGAAGACTCAGGCAGATGTTTGTGCAACGTAAGCACTCCATACACGTCCGTTAGAAGTTCATGTGCCTCAACATGCTAACCAATAAATGAATAAACCAAATTGCTCAAACAATCGAGGATAAGGTGAAACCTCAGAAGAATAGGGACAACAAAAGTTGTGAAGATTGTTGAAAGCAATCCTCGAAGGTGGAGACAATGGGAAAGAAATCTAAACAAACTTTGCGTTGCACTTAATTTCGACATGCGTTATCAAGGGTATGAGTAGCGACTGTTTCTTTGCAATGTCGAAGTTGTTGATGGATGTAAACCAAACACATGACTATATTTGGCATGGACATCTCTGATAATGTTTTCTTGACACAGTAAAACAACGGACAGCAACGAATAAGGAAAAAAAAGATTAGAAGAAGTACCCCGGGGAGCATGAAACAGGTAACACAATGGATAGGGTAAAAATCTCACGTAACAAATAGGGGAAAAGAATTTACACATAGCACGTTCATACACTTCATATCACAACTCGGCAGAATATGGCCAATGAGCCACACATGGCCTCGTCATCCACACGATTGCGGTAATTCACAACCTAGGCTCCCTCCTCACACAACACCGCCCACAAGATCCTCAAAATACTCAATAGTTTCACCTCAAGCCATCCAACTACCAAGCTCAGTTTAATATTGGCATATACAAACCAACAGTACATAAAACGATCATATATAAGCATTACATTCACGCTTAATAAACAATATAATGTTTAAGTGAACCAACTTATGCAATTAAAACTTTAAAACGACACTTTGCCCCTTTTTGTTCGCTAATCAATATCCATAAGCATAATACTTCATTGAGATAAATATGAATAGACTCTTAACATGCCTAAACTGATGTAATCATAATCTTTAGACATAATTCAGTTCATACCACAATTACTTCGCTTGGAGTTGCTAGGAGGCACGACTGGGCTGCATCATAGGCCCAAACGGAGGGAGAGAAGAAGTGTGGGAATGAGGAGAAGAAAGCTGGTGCTGGGCTTCTGTAGTCGGGCCGAACTAGGACCTTTGTTTCTTCTTTCTTTCTTTTCTTTTTTTTTTCTTTTCTTTTGGGCTTGCTTTGCACTTGTGGCAAATCTGAGTAGAATTGATCATCTTCATCCAAATTCTTCTACTTTATTTTTTAACCTGAAAATCACATAATAATACATTAGTTACTCATAAAATATATTTCAAAGACTTAAAAGTTGGTAAAATGAAGGAGAAAATTATATATAAAATATGAATTATCAACTCCCCCATACCAGACCTTTGCTAGTCCTCGAGCAAAGAATGACTACAATGCATATGTTCAGTCAAACCATCAAGAAGGATAAGATTAAGATCAGGTAAGAAAATCAAGTGATCCAACTATGAATGCCCACTCCAAATCACATATATCAATTCACTACCACCTCACAACTCATTGTCAAAAATTTCCAATTCCAACTAAGTCACTAGGCCATGATTCAAGCAAATCAAATACACAATGAAACCATGTAGTAAATCGAAAGCATAAAATTTCACCCCATATAACAAAAATCACAAAAGCATATTTTAAAATCGAGTCCCCAATGTCAAATCAATTTTTTTTCCTCTCTTTTTGAGACTTTCAGCTTTTTATTTACAGAAGTTACTTGATTTCATGTGCTTTCTTGAGTGGATAAAGATATGAAAAAAGATAACACTTAGATAAGCTCTTAGTAGATATTCAGGCAATTAAAGATATGGACATAGATAGGACCTCAACATTGGTACCGAAATCAAAACTCAATTAATTTCATTTATTTGGTTTTTTTTTTCTTTTTTTTGTATAAAAAGTCAAAGGGAAACTCAATGCTTATCGAATACTCATCACGACATTGTAAATGGGGTTACATCTCATACTCAAAATCAACTACATAGTGACATTAGCACAGCAAAAATTATGGCCCTCGACTAGTCAAAACTAGAAATAATCTCTAGTGAGCATGAGTCACATGAATCGAATCCACATAATAGCAGTAAGACATGCACAATTAGGACACTCAATCTCTTCCCAAAATCAACTTCACCCACAATTTTCAAGTTTAATCCTTCTCAATATTCTCATTGTCATTTAGCCTTCCCCCCACACCTAAACCTTACATTGTCCTCAATGTCAGAAAAAAAAAAGATATAGGAAAATGGAGAAAAGAGCAACACAACCTGATAACATGAGGAAGATGTTTCCATGTAAGCTCAATAATCAAACTCCCAAAGTACCTTCACAACCATCACCAACCTCAAAAGCCAAAAACCAAGTGAAGAATCACACCTAAAAAACACAAGCACACCTTGATCAAAAAGAAAAATAGAGAAAAAAAAATTATACAAGACTCAAAAATCACCTAAAAGGATTGGGTTGCCTCCTAATAAGCGCTATGTTTAATGTCTTCAGCCAGACAATGTCCTACCCACTAATCATAGCCGACAGGGTCAACCAAGTTGATGGATTCAATCAAACCAGGGTCAAGATCATGAGTCACAACAGGTTTTAAACGCTAACCATTAACCTTATGAACTCGACCATCTTGGGGATCCAAAATTTGGACTGCCCCAGAGGGAAACACTTGGTGGACAACAAAAGGACCATCCCATCTAGATCTCAATTTGCCGGGAAACAGCTTAAGCTTAGAGTTAAAAAGCCAAACCTTCTAATTAGGTTCAAAAGATTCACGAGAAATCGTTTTATCATGAAAAGCTTTGGTTTTGGCTTTATAAATCTTAGCATTCTCATAGGCTTCATTACGCAACTCTTCCAACTCATTTAATTGAAGCCTATGGTTAGAACCTGCTTGTTTCATATCAAAATTAAAAGCTTTAATAGCCGAAAAAGCACGGTGTTCTAACTCAACTGGCAAATGACAAGCCTTACCAAAAAGGAGTCGGTAAGGAGACATCCCAATGGGAGTTTTATACGTAGTACGGTAGGCCCAAAGAGCATCATGCAATCTCAAAGACCAGTCTTTCCTATCAGGTCGAACCGTTTTTTCAAGTATAGACTTCATCTCACGATTAGACACTTCAACTTGACCACTAGTCTGAGGGTGATAAGGAGTAGCTACTTTATGAGTCATAGAATACTTTTTAAGCAAAGCCTCAAAACATCGATGACAAAAGTGACTCCCTCCATCACTAATAAGGGTTTTAGAGGTACCATATCGACAGAAAATACACTCTTTTACAAATTTAACCAAAACTTTGTGGTCATTGGTCCTAGTAGCCTGAGCTTCCACCCACTTTGACACATAATCAACAACAACCAATATGTATACAAAGCCAAAAGATGGGGGAAAGGGACCCATGAAATCAATGCCCCACACATCAAATATCTCAACAATCAGAATAGGGGAAAGGGGCATCATAGCACGACGGGACAGGGTACTCGTACGTTGACAACGCTCATAAGCAACACAAAATCGATGAGCATCTCTAAACAGAGTGGGCCAAAAGAACCCACTTTGTAGGACTTTAGCAGCTATCCTACGACCTCCAAAGTGACCACCACAAGCATAAGAGTGACAAAATGTGAGAATACTATGAAATTCACTCTCGGGGACACATCTACGTACCACTTGGTCAGGGCAATGTTTGAAAAGATAAGGATCTTCCCAATAGTAATGTCTTACTTGTGAGAAAAACCTATCTTTCTCTTGTTTGGACCAGTGAGGAGGAATCTTCCTAGTGACGAGATAGTTCAAAATGTGAGCAAACCAAGGGAGAGGGGCATGTGACACAGCAAATAGTTGCTCATCAGGAAAGTGGTCAGAAAATCCACCTGAGTCATCAGTTTACTCAGTAAAGATTCTAGACAAGTGGTCTGCAACAAAATTTTCAGAACCTTTCCTATCAATATCAAACTCTTGAAGCAACAAAATCCATCGAATGAGTCTGGGCTTAGTGTCATTCTTAGCCAACAAGTGTTTTAATACAGCATGATCAGTAAACACAATCACTTTAGAACACAAAAGGTATGGACGGAATTTATCAAGTGCAAATACCACAGCTAGCAACTCTTTCTCAGTAGTAGAATAATTCTTTTGAGTTTTAGTTAAAGTTCTACTAGCATAGTATTTGACATGAGGCATTCTATTTACCCTTTGACCCAAAACAGCCCCAATAGCAAAATCAGATGCATCACACATGATCTCAAATGGCAAAGAAAAATCAGGGGGCTGCCCAATAGGAGCTGACACCAACAAAGATCGAAGCTTTTCAAAAGCTTGCACACAAGACTCACCAATCACAAAAGGAGCATATTTGGTAAGAAGATTAGTAAGTGGGCGAGCCACTTTGCTAAAATCCTTAATAAATCTCCTATAGAAACCAGCATGACCAAGGAAAGATCTGACTTGCTTTACAGAAGAAGGCACAAGCAAATTAGAAATCAGATCAACCTTGGCTTTATCAACCTCAATTCCCATTTTCGACATTTTATGTCCCAAAACAATTCCTTCTCGGACCATGAAATGACTCTTTTTCCAACTCAAAACAAGATTCACTTCTTTGCAGCTTGTAAGCACGATGGATAAATTAGCAAGGCACACATCAAAGGAAGAACCGAAAACAGAGAAATCATCCATAAACACTTCCATGAAATTGTCAATATAATCAGAAAATATAGCCATCATACATCTCTGGAATGTGGAAGGTGCATTACACAACCCAAAAGGCATCCTCCGATAAGTAAAGGTACTCGACGGGCATGTAAATCTGGTTTTCTCTTGGTCCTCAGGATAGACAGGTATTTGGTTGTAGCCAGAATACCCATCTAAAAAGCAATAAAAACTTTGTCCAGCTAACTTTTCCAAAATTTGATCAATGAATGGGACGGGAAAATGGTCCTTTCTAGTGACAGAATTCAGCTTTCTGTAATCAATGCACACCCTCCACCCCGTGGTCTGTCTAGTGGGAATTAGTTCACCTTCAGTATTCTTTACCACAGTTATGCCAGATTTCTTAGGGACTACCAGAACTGGACTTACCCATTGAGTATCAGAAATAGGGTAGATAATGCCTGCATCTAAAAGCCTTACTACCTCTTTCTGGACAACTTCTTTCATGTGAGGGTTCAATCGACGTTGCATTTGCCCAACAGGTTTAACATCGTCCCCTAAATGAATTCTGTGCATACAAATTGTGGGACTAATCCCTTTCAAATCAGCAACCGACCATCCAATAGCACCCTTATGATCAGACAAAACACGAATCAACTCTTCTTCTTGATCACAAGATAGAAGAGAAGATATAATAACAGGTAGGGTCTCTTTGGGGCCTAAAAACACATACTTGAGTTAGACAGGGAGAGGTTTCAACCCAAGTTTAGGTGGAGATACAATAGAAGGTGGCATATGAGAACTAGCCAAAGGGGGAAGAGATTCATATGTGGACACCCAAGAGGAATACTCAAAATAAAGAGTGGAGTCAAGAGTAGAATTCATCTCACCTATTGTACTTTCCAATTCAAATAACCTCAAATCCCCATGGGAAAGACAGGTTCCCAAGCGATCACTATTCAGAATAGCAGGCAAGGCTTCTTTAATCACACCATCAATCATATCAACAAAGAAGCATTCAGATTCATCTTCAAACACAGGTTGGCAGAGGCTTTGAAAATGTTAAGCCTAACCCTCATGTTCATGACCGAGACATCCATCACTCCTGACCTACAGTTAATGGTAGCATTAGCTGTGGCTAGGAAAGGACATCCTAAAATAAGAGGGATTTGCTTAAGGGCATGAGTAGGGTCCATGTCCAACACAACAAAGTCAACAGGAAAGAATCCTTTATCAATTTGCACTAAGATATCATCAATTCATCCCCTAGGAGTCCTAACCGACCTATCAGCAAGTTGAAGGGTACAGTTGGAAGGTTGTAGTTCACCTAATCCCAACTCTAAGTAAATAGAATATGGTATCAAATTGACACTGGACCCCAAATCCAAAAGCACCCTTTCAATTTTGTGACTCCCAATAAAACATGAAATGGTAGGGACACCAGGATCTTTGAACTTAGAAGGAGTCTCACACTTCAGAATTGAACTCACTTGTTCACTTAGAATAACCTTTTTAGACTTGTCATCTTTGGATTTTCTTTTAAAAGTACGCATGTTTTTAAGGAACTTAGCATAAGCAGGAATCTGTCTAATCGCTTCCAAGAGGGGAAGCTTGACCTTAACTTGCTTGAAGGTCTCAAGGATGTCATCTCTTTGCTTGTTTTTCTTGGAAGGGAACGGTGCATCTAAAGCTTGAGGGTAAAGAACCCTTGGCTCACATGTCACAATGGGGTCAGACATAGCAGGAGAAGAGGATGGGTCATTCTCTTTTTCAATCTTAATATCACTCTCCATGGTCTCAAGTCTTTCATCTTTATCATATTTCTTCTCACTCACCTTGTTGTCTACTTCTTTACCACTCCTAAGAACCATTACAGCTTTCAATTGTTCAAATTGTTGGCCCTTAGGGTTCTGGACGGGGTGACTAGGAAGTTTTCCTTCTTTTCTTTTACCTATAGCTATCGCCAGTTGCCCAAGTTGGGTTTCTAACTTAGCTATAGATTATGAATGGGAGTCAACAATATGAAACTTAGACTCAATTCCCTGGACCTTAGAATCAACATTTTGCACAACAGAGGTCAAGGTTCCAAGGGTAGAAATTACCTTGTCAATTTCAGAGCTCCCAGATGGAGCTTGAGGGGCTTGATGGGAAGAGGGATGAGCAGTTCTCTGGTTTTGGAAACCAGGAGGGGTAGGTCTGTAAGACTGCGCTTGAGGATTCTCAACATTTTGAGACCCCCATGAAGAATTAGGATGATTCCTCCAACCATGATTATAGGAATTCAAACAAGGGTTGTTGGATGAAGGAAATCCTTGGGCAGCATTTACTTGTTCAATCATACAGTCAAACTTACCAATACAAGGACATTCAGCAGAAGCATGCATAGGACTAGCACAAATCGAACACACATCTTGCATATTAGGGGCATTAGACACTTTATTCATGCACAACAATCGATCAAATTTCTTAGCTAAAGCATCAACTTTAATAGAAAGGTCAATTGAATGTGAAACCTCATAAATCCCCCCTTTACTTCCTAATTGCCTAGGCAAATCAGAATGTGAGGAAGTAGCATGCAAGTGTGAATTCTCACTCAAATGTTCAAACAATTCCCAAGCTTCTTCAGGAGTTTTGTACAAAAAACTACCACCACATGACGCATTGACCATCTGCCTATTGTGCTCATCTAAACCAGAGTAAAAACTTTGCATGAGTTGCCACATAGGTACCTCATGATGAGGACAACATCGCAACAACTCTTTAAACCTTTCCCAACTTTCATGCAATTGTTCATTTTTATTATGTGAAAAGGTAGTTATAGTACGTCTTAAGGCAGTTAGTTTACCAATGGAGAAAAACTGTTTTAAGAATTCCTTTTGCAATTGATCCCAGGTGGTGATATTTGTCTTAGTGTCCAACCAAGCTTTAGCTTTATCTTTTAAAGAAAAAGGAAAAAGCCGCAAGCGAAGAGCATCATTATAGATATAATGCAAAAACACAGTAGAGCAAATCTCTAAGAATGCATCAACATGCTTGAAAGGATTTTCAGACTCTAGCCCATAAAAGGACGGGAGCATTTGGATAAGAGAATGTTTGATCTCAAATGGCACCGTAACAGTGGGCATACGGGTTCTAGTTGGTGAGTCATAGGTGGCGGGGGTAAAATACTCTTTAAGTTGCTTAGGTGGTGCGGTTGGTTGTTCTTCAGCCATCTTGTTCTTAGATTTCTTTTTCTTAGCTCTTATCTTGCGAAGAGAGCGTTCAATTTCAGGATTGTATGGTTCAGGATCGAAGCACAAAGAACGTCTACCAGGCATATACCAACAAGGAACAAAGAGAAAATAATGAAATCACCACAATAGTCACCAAACAAAAATAAAAAGCAAAGAGAAGAGAGAGATAAGAAAATAAAAATAAATGAAAAGGAAGGGGGATGTAAAAAAATAAACAAAATGAAATAAAATAAAAAGAGCAGAAGAAATAAAAGGGAAGGGGATTGTTAGATTAGGTACAATAAATAAAATAACAAAAATAAAATTTTAAAAAAAAGTTAGATTAGATTATAGTAGATTAGAAGGGAGAGGGAAAATAGTTAGATTAGATGGGACAAGGAAGAACAAAAAAAATAAAATGGTTAGATTAGGAGGGATTAGGGAATGAGAGAATAAAGATAAAAGGGAAAGGGGTGGAGAAATAAATAAAATTGTTAGATTAGCGGGGAAGGGGAAAACAAAACTTAAAAAATAAAATAAAAGGAAAAGAAAATTCAAAAATCACTATTTGTTTCCCAGCAACGGCGCCAAAAACTTGATGTGGATTTTATATGTAGTTTTAAAACCCTTTTTACTTGCAAGTACACAAGGTTAATTGTAGACTAGCGCGTATAGGGTGTCGATCCCACGAGGACCAATAACGATTTTTAAAATTTACCTTTCCGATTATAAAGAATAATTTAATATCAGAGTTGGATTATGAATATAAATTGACCAACAAAATGAAGAGCAAATAAGTAGTAAAGTAGAGAGAAATCAAATAGGAGAAAGTTCTAGGACTTTAGATTTCACCTTTGATGTCAATATTGATTTACTAATTCGAATGGGGATTCAATTTATCTCTTGTTCAACCTAAGCTACAAGCATTAGGCTATGAATTAAAAAGATGATTATAATTATCAAGTGACATAATTTATCTAGTGGTTTAGCATGAATTATTCTTTTTAGACATATCTCATCTAATTTCTAGCATAAATTATTCAATTTAAACAATTATAATTTTAAGCCCAAATTGCATAACAATCATATTAGCCCACAAGGTCTAATATTCATTTGAGATACCAAATTAAACTAATGTCATCAACATGATTAAACATTAGTGTTAAGATGCATAGGTAGATGATGATCAAATATAAACTCAAGATTATGCAAAAGAGACAAAAATAACCCCATAAGAAATTAACAAAAGAATATTATTACCAGGGATCCATCATAGTCCTACAAATGAGTAGTTTAGCCGGCCATAGTTAGGGAAAACACCATTGAAATTGGTATATTTCACAACCTATGTCCAAACTTTGTACTCAATTGCACAAAATTATGAAAACTTAGTGTAAACTCTCAACTTGACTCACAAATGAGATGAGATGAGAAGAGAAGAGAAAATAGCTAACAAAGCTTATTTTCTTCCTAACCCCTCAACCCAAATGATCTTGTCTTACAAAGACACTCTCTAAAAAAATGAAAGATGAAAGGACAAGAAGATGCTTGAGTGAGTGGATGGAAGAATAAGAGTTTATATGAGTGTGTGTGTACCTATGGCCCCTTTTATAGTGGAAATTCCACCCTTTAGGATATCCCCAAAATTAATGAAAATTAACTCCAATTAATTTGGGAGGTTACATGCGTGGTTATAGCTAGTCATAAGTATAATATTAATTTGCTTAATTGCTTTGACTAGGTAAACAATTGATCATGTGGAGAATAGAGATGAAGAGTAGATGGGTTGATGTTAGCTTGGAGTTGCTAGGAGGCACGACTGGGCTGCAGCATAGGCCCAAACGGAGGGAGAGAAGAAGTGTGGGAATGAGGAGAAGAAAGTTGGTGCTAGGCTTATGTAGTCGGACAGAACTAGGACCTTTGTTTCTTGTTTCTTTCTTTTCTTTTTTTTTTCTTTTCTTTTGCACTTGTGGCAAATCTGAGTAGAATTGATCATCTTCATCCAAATTCTTCTACTTTATTTTTTAACCAGAAAAACACATAAATTATACATTATTTACTCATAAAATATATTTCAAAGACTTAAAAGTTGGTAAAATGAAGGAGAAAATTATATATAAAATATGAATTATCAGGTCTGTGGTTGGTTTTCTGGTGCCATGTGTGCCAATTTCATTCGCAATTCAATGTCTCTTCTAGGAATAACCTTCTAATATTGTTCCATATTCTTCTATGTCAATTGTCCTATCCTTTCCATGCTCTCCGGGAAATCCTTGTCATCTTTGTTTCTTTGTTTAACTACATCAGTTATCCAATGTATTGTTGTTGGAAACCATCAATCTACGCATCTCTTTCCTATAAACTCGACTCTATCCAAATAGAAGACTTCAAATCATAGCAAGAATAAATGTTAATTCGCACATCATACATTGAATCACATTTCTAACATTAAAGAACAAGAAAAATTGAGGTAATGAACAAATACGTCACAGTCAATGAAAAATATTATTGAGATAAGGTAATAAAAAAAATGAAGAACATTTCTAGATCACATTGAGAAAGTAATTACTATGGATTTCACTAGTAATGCGAAGCTGGGCTGGTCCTCTAAAATATCTGCAAGCATTTTGTTTCCATTTCAATGTCGCGCCATTAAGACATTACAGGAGATATGCATGCAAGTTATAGTCAGGTATTTGGTTAACATCCAACAACTTCAACACTCTGAAGAAACAGCCGACATACATACGTCCAATAATGCATGACAAAACTATGTGCAGCATAAAGCCTTTTCGCTATCAATTGTCTTACCCCTTCCATGCTCTCTGCGAAACTCCTTTTCATCTTTATTTCTTCTTTTCACTACATCAGATGTCCAATGTATTGTTGGAAACCATCGGTCTTTGCATCTCTCCTCTCTAAACACAACTCCACCAAAAACATAGGCCTTGTAATTCATAGTAAGAATTAATGTTAGTTTGTACATCGTATAACAAATCAATTTCAAACATTAGCGCATAAGAAAATGTGAGTTAATGAACAAGTACATCTCTCAGAATGAAAAATATTATTTGAATAAGCGAATGAAGAAAAATGAACAATGTCTCTAGATCACATTAAGAAAGTAATTAGCAAGGATTTCACTAATCTTGCGAAAAGTGGTCCCCTAAAATATCTATTTCGGTTTTGTTTCCATTCCATTGCTAAGTCATTCACACGTTACAGGAGATATGCACGCCAACTATAGTCAGGTACTTGGCTAACATCCATTAACAACTTCATTGTTCTAAAGAAACAGTCAACATCCATACTCCTTATAATGCTCATCGAAATTATGTGTAGCACAAAGTCTCTTTGGAATTCTTCTCCATGGCCTCTTTTTTCTAGGATTTTTTCAACTGTCTTCCCTACTTTTGTTGCCTTTGTTCTTCAAAGAGATCACCTTATCCTCGTTGTTTGACGGGTTTGTTGTGTTCAGTCGTTGGTTTACATGTTGAGGCTGCTTAAACTCCTAACGGACTCATAGGTAGTGCGAACATTGCATAAACATCTTGTTTAGTCATCTCCAATATTCTACTGTCAGACACCTTCACTGTATTACTTGCTGGATAAAAATTTTATTGGCGTTCGACTCTAGAAATGTTTCAATGCTATGTCCTCCAATTTCAAGCATTCATCAAATGAATTAGGGTCCTCAAAAAGATTCTCATGCTAAGCCCAGGCATGAACTTTAACTTCATTCAGAGATTTCTAAATATTTGTGCACCCGTGTCCTATATATGATTTCACTTGTTGTGCAGAAAATCATTGCCCTTAGGTTCCTATTGCTGCAGTCGATTTTGATAGGCACTTGCCTATCTATTCAGCATGTTCCTGTATTTCAATTCACATCAATAAACACAATTAATGTATATAGCAGGGAAAATAAACAGTCAACGATGTAAAAGAGAGCAAGAATAAAATATTACTATCAATAATTAGATTGCATAAATATATCTAACTCAAAGTAGATGCATTTTATTTTACCTCAGTTGGATCATTAGGTCCTGCTATTGGATGTTCTCTTTCACTGCCACATGCTACAGATGGTTCCTTAGGGGTTGGCAGAGAGCCATGGGTTGATGCCAAAGGTTCAGGACACCCTTGGTTTTTGGGTGCCATGGGTGTTGATTTCATTTGCAATTCAATTTCTCTTCCAAGCATAATCTTCTAATACTCTTACCTATTAATTGTCCTACCCTTTTCATGCTCTTCGGGAAACTCCTTTTCATCTTTGTTTAACCACATCAGTGGTCCAATGTATAACTATTGGAAACCATCAGTCTTTGCATCTCTTTCCTCCAAACTTAACTCTATGCAAATATAAGACTTCAATTCATAGCTTGAATAAACATTAGTTTGCACATCATATATTGAATCACATTTCAAACATTAAGGAACAACAAAAGTTTTTGTAATGAACAAATACATCACAGTCAATGAAAAATATTATGGAGATAAGGTAATAAAAAAATGAACAACACCTATAGATGACATTGAGAAAGTAATTAGTAAAGATTTCACTAGTAATGCGAAATAGGGGTGGTCCTCTAAAATATCTGTTGAGATTTTGTTTCCATTTCACTGTTGCGCCATTCTCACATTGCAGGAAATATGCATGCCAGTTATAGTCAAGTATTTGGTTAACATCCAACAATTTCAACATTCTAGAGAAACAATCGCCATGCATGCGCTCAATAATGCATGTCGAAACTATGTGTAGCACAAGGTCTCATCACTGTCAATTGTCTTACCCCTTCCATGCTCTCTACAAAACTCCTTTTCATCTTCATTTCTTTGTTTTTACATCAGTTGTACAATGTATTGTTGTTGGAAATCATCGGTCTTTGCATCTCTCTTCTCTGAAGTCAACGCCCCCAAAAATATAGGCCTTGTAATTAATAGCAGGAATAAATTTTAGATTGTATATCACATAATGAATAAATTTTAGACATTAGTGAATAAGAAAATGCGAGGTAATCAACGAGTACATCTCCGTTAACGAAAAATATTACTTGGATAAGCGAATGAAGAAAAATGAACAATGTCCCAAGATCATATTGAGCAAGTAATTAGTAAGGATTTCACTAATCTTGCGACTAGTGGTCCCCTAAAATATTTACTGGAGTTTTTTTTCCACTGCACTGCTAAGTCATTCACACAGTACAGGATATATGCTCACCAATTACAGTCAGGTATTTGGTTAACATTCATCAACAACTTCAATGTTCTAAAGAAAGACTCGCCATCCATACTCCTGGTTATGCTCGTCGAAATTATGTGCAACACAGAGTCTCTTTGGAATTCTTCCCCATGGTTTCCTCTTTCTAGGATTTTTTCAGCCATCTTCCCAACTTTTGTTGTCGTTGTTCTTGAAAAATTTCACATTGTCTTCCATTGTTTGACGGGTTTGGTGTGTTCAGTTGTTGGTTCACATGTTAAGGCTGCTTGAACTTCTAACGACACCGTCGGTCGTTGGAACGTTGCATAAACATCTTTCTTCAGCCATCTCCAATATTCTATTGTTAGAAACCTTCAATGCATTACTTGTTGGACAAAAATTTTGTTGGCGTTCGACTCTAGGAATGTTTCAATGCTACGTCCTCCACTTTCAAGCATTTATCAAATGAAATTGTTGCTAAGCCTAGGCATGAAGTTTAACTTAGTCTGAAGATTTCTTAAGATTTGTGCTTCCTTGTCTGATGTATGATGTCACTTGTTGTGTAGAAAATCATTGCCCATAGGTTGCTATTGCTGGAGTCGATTTTGATAGGCACTTGCCTATCTATTCGGCATGTTCCTAGATTTCAATTCACATGTGTAAACACAATTAATGTATATAGCAGCAAAAATGAGCAGTTAACGATGTAGAAGTGAACAAGAATAAAACATTACTATCAACAATAGGATTGCTTAAGTGTATGTAACTAAAACTAGATGCGTTTTATTTTACCTCAATTGGATCATTAGGTGCTAGCATTGGAGGTTCTCTTTCACTTCCCCATGCTGCAGATGGTTCCTTAGGGCCTGGCGGAGAGCCATGGGTTGATACCGAAGGTTTGATGCGCACTTGGTTTTCCGGTGCCATTTGTGCTGATTTCGTTCATAATTCAAATTCTCTTTCACGAATAATCTTATGATATTCTTTTGTATTAATTATCCTACCCTTACCATGCTCTTCGGAAAACTCCTTTTCATCTTTATTTCTTTGTTTAACTACATAAGTTGTCCAATGTACTGCTGATGGAAACCATCGGTCTTTGAATCTCTTTCCTTTAAACTCAACTCTAACAAAATATAAGAGTTCGATTCATTCCAAGAATAAAGGTTAGTTTGCACATCATATACTGACTCACATATCAGACAATAATGAACAAGAAAATGTGAGGTAATGAACAAATACATCACAGTCAATGAAAAATATTATGGTGATAAGATAATACAAAAATGAACCACATCTCTAGATCACATTGAGAGAGTAATTAGTAAGGATTTCACTAATAATGCGAAATAGGGGTGGTCCTCTAACAGATCTGCTAGCATTTTCTTTCCATTTCCTTGTTGTGTCATTCAAACATTGCAGGAGATATGAATGCCAATTATAGTCAAGTATTTGGTTAACATCTAATAGCAAATTAACTATTCTAAAGAAACAGTCGCCATTCTTTCCCCTAATAATGCACGTCGAAACTATATACAGCACAAAGTCTCTTCCCTGTTAATTGTCTTACACCTTCCATGCTCTCTGCGAAACTTCTTTTCATCTTTATTTCTCTATTTAACTACATTAGTTGTCCATTGTATTGTTGTTGGAAACCATCGGTCCTTGCATTTCTTTTCTCTAAACTTAGCTCCATCAAAAATATAAGGATTGTAGTTCATAGCAAGAATAAATGTTAGTTTGTACATCGTCTAATGAATCAATTTCAAAAATTAGTGACAAGAAAATGTGAGGTAATTAACAAGCACATCTCCCTCATTGAAAAAAATTATTTGGATAAGCGAATGAGGAAGAATGAACAATGTCCCTAGATCACATTGAGAAAGTAATTAGTAAGGATTTTACAAATCTTGCTGCAAGTGGTCCCCTAAAATCCTTATTGGAGTATTGTTTCCATTCCATTCCTAAATCATTCACACATTACAGAATATATGCATGCCAATTATAGTCAATTATTTGGTTAACATCCATCAACAACTTCAATGTTCTAAAGAAATAGTCGCCATCCATATCACTAATAATGCTCGTCGAAATTATGTACAACAAAAAGTCTCTTTGGAAATTTTCTCCATGGTCACCTCCAACTAGGATTTTTTCAACCATCTTCCCAACTTTTGCTGCCCATGTTCTTCAAAGATTTCACCTTTCCCATCGTTTTGGCGTGTTTAGTTGTTATTCCACATGTCGAGGCTGCTTGAACTTCTAACGGGCGCGTGGGTAGTACAAACGTTGCACAATCATCTTCCTTCAGTCATCTCCTTTACTCTACTATTAGAAACCTTAAATGTATTACTTGCTCGATAAAAATTTTACTGGCGTTCGACTGTGGTAATGTTTCAATGCTACGTCCCCCACTTTCAAGCATTCATCAAATGAATAGGGTCCTCAAAAAGGTTCTGATGCTAAGCCCAGGCATGAACTTTAACTTCGTCTGTGGACTTCTGAAGATTTGTGCTTCCGTGTCCGACGTATGATGTCACTTGTTGTGCATAATATCATTGCCCAGAGGTTGCTATTGCTGTAGTGGATTTCGATAGGCACTTGCCTATCTGTTTCGGCATGTATCTGTATTTCAATTCACATTGGTTAGGACAATTAATATATATACTAGGAAAAATGAATAGTCAATGATGTGGAAGTGAACAAGAATAAAATATTAGTATCAATAAGAGGATTGCATAAATATATGTAACTCAAAGTAGATGCATTTTATCTTACCTCAATTGGGCCATCAAGTCCTACTATTAGAGGTTCTCTTTCACTGCCACATGCTACAGATGGTTCCTTAGGGGCTGGCGGAGAGCCATAGGTTGATGCCAAAGATTCGGTATGTGCTTCGTTTTCTGGTGCCATGTGTACTGATTTCGTTTGCATATCTATTTCTCCTTCATGAATAATCTTTTGATACTCTTCCCTGTTAATTGTCCTACGCTTTCCATGCCTTTTGGGAAACTTCATTTCATCTTTATTTCTTATTTTAACTACATCAGTTGTAGAATTTCTTGTTGTTTGAAACCATCGGTCTTTGCATCTATTTCCTGTATACTCAACTCTATCCAAATATAACACTTCAATTCATAGCAAGAATAAATGTTAGTTTGCGCATCATATATTGAATCACATATCAAACATTAATGAACAAGAAAATGTGAGGTAATGAACAAATAAATCACAGTCAATGAAAAATATTATTGAGATATGATAATAAAAAAATGAACAACTTCTCTAGATCACATTGGGAAAGTAATTAGTAAGGATTTCACTAGTACTGTGAAACGTGGGTGGTCCTCTAAAATATCTACTGGCATTTTGTTCCCATTCCACTTTTGTGTCATTTAGACATTGCAAGAGATTTGCATGCTAATTATAGTCAACTACTTGGTTAACATCCAACAACAACCTCAATATTGCAAAGAAACAGTCGTCATTCATGCCCCCAACGATGCATGTCGAAACTATATGCAGCACAGAGTCTCTTCCCTATCAATTGTCTTACCCCTTCCATGCACTCTGGGAAACTGCATCTCATCTTTATTTCTTTGTTTGATTGCACCAGTTATCCAATGTATGCAGTCATTGAATTTGTTGTTGTTTGAAACCACCGGTCTTTGCATCTCTTTACTCTAAACTCAACTCCACCAAATATATAAGGCTTATAATTTGTAGCAAGAATAAATGTTAGTTTGTACATTGTATAATGAACAAATTTCAAACATTAGTGAATAAGAAAATGTGAGGTGATGAACAAGTACATCCCACTGAATGAAAAATAATATTTAGAGAAGCGAATGAAGAAAAATGAGCAACGTCTCTCTATCACATTGAGAAGGTAATTAGTAAGGATTTCACTAATCTTGCGAAAAGTGATCCCCTAAAATATCTATTGGAGTTTTATTTCCATTCCACTTCTAAGTCATTCACACATTTGTGGAGACATGCAAGCCAATTATAGTAAGGTATTAGGCTAACATCCATCAAAAACTTAAATATTCTAAAGAAACAATCACCATCTGTACCCCTAATAATGCTCGTTGAAATTATGTGCCGCACAAAGTCTTTTTAGAATTCTTCTCCATGGTCTCCTCTTTCTAAGATTTTTTCAACCATCTTCCCAACGTTTGTTGTCCCTGTACTTCAAAGCACCTTGTCCTCTGTTGCTTGAGGGGTTTAGTGTGTTCAATTGTTGGTTCACATGTTGAGGTTACTTGCACTTCTGACAGACCCACAGGTAGTGTGAACTTTGCATAAACATCTTCCTTCAGCCATGTCTAGTATTCTATTGTTAGAAACCTTCAATGTGCTTCGGTGTCTTGAGATTTCTGAAGATTTGTGCTTCGGTGTCTGATATATGATGTCACTTGTTGTGCACAAAATCATTGCCTAGAAGTTGTTGTTGCTGTAGTCAATCTTGATAGGCACTTGCTTATGTGTTTAGCATGTTCCTGTATTTCAACTCACATTGATAAACATAGTTAATGTATATAGCAGGAGAAATGAATGGTCAATGATGTAGAAGGGGACAAGAATAAAACATTAATATCAACAATAGGATTGCATAAATATATCTAACTCAAAGTAGATGCATTTTATTTTACCTCAATTGGATCTTTAGGTCCTACTATTGGGGGTTCTCTTCCACTACCACATGTTACTAACAGTTCCCTAGGGGTTAGCAGAGAGCCATGGGTTGATGCCAAAGGCTCAGTATACGTATGGTTTTATGGTGCGAAGTGTGTCAATTTCATTCACAATTCAAGTTCCCTTTCGTGAATAATATTCTTATACTCTTCCTCGGTAAATGTCCTACCCTTCCATGGTCACCGGGAAACTCCTTTTCATCTTTGTTTCTTTGTTTAACTATATCAGTTGTCTAACGTATTGCCATTGGAAACCATCGGTCTCTCTAACTCTTTCTTATAAACTAAAACTCTATCCAAATATAAGACTTCAATTCACAGCAAGAATAAATGTTAGTTTGCACAACATATACTGAATCACATTCCAAACATTAATGAACAAGAAATGTGAGGTAACGAACAAATACATCGCAATTAATGAAAAATATTACTGAGATAAGATAATAAAAAAAATGAACAACATCTCTACATCGCATTGAGAAAGTAATTAGCAAGGATTTCACTAGTAATGCGAAACAGGGGTGGTCTTCTAAAATATGTACTGACATTTTGTTTTCATTTCACTGTTGCGCCATTTAAACATTGCAGGAGATATGCATGCAAATTATAGTCAAGTATTTGGTTAACATCCAAGGATTTCAACATTCTAAAGAAACAGTGGCGATACATGCCCTAAATAATGCATGTTAAAACTATGTGGAACACAAATCCTCCTCCCTATCACTTGTCCTACCCCTTTCATGCTCTCTGCGAAACTCCTTTTCAATTTTATTTCTTTATTTCGGTACATCAGTTGTCCAATGTATTGTTTTTGGAAACCATTGGTCTTTCTATCTCTGTTCTCTAAACTCAACTCCGCCAAAAATATAGGCCTTGTAATTCGTAGCAAGAATAACTCTTAGTTTCTACATCGTATAATGAACCAATTTGAAACATTCGTCAACAAGAAAATGTGAGGCAATGAACAATTACATCTCACTCAACGATAAATATTATTTAGATAAGCGAATGAAGAAAAACGAACAACATCTCTAGATCACATTGACAAGGTAATTAGTAAGGATTTCACTAATCTTGTGCAAAGTGGTCCCCTAAAATACCTATTGGAGTTTTGTTTCCATTCCATTGCTAAGTCATTCACATGTCACAGGAGATATGCATGCCAATTATAGTCAGGTATTTTCTTAACATCCATTAACAACTTCAATGTTCTAAAAAAATTGTCGTTATCCATACTCTAACAATGCTCGTCGAAATTATGTGCAAAACAAAGTCTCTTTGAAATTCTTCTCCTTGGTCTCCTCTTTCTAGGATTTTTTAAGCTGTCTTCCCAACATTTGTTGTCCCTGTTCTTCAACGATTTCACCTTTTCCTCCGTTGTTTGAGGGGTTTGGTGTCTTTAGTTGTTGGTTCACTTCTAACGGACTCGTAGGTAGTATGAACGTTGCATAAACATCTTCGTTCAGTCATCTCCAATATTCCATTGTCAAAAACCTTTAATGTATTACTTGCTGGATAAAAATTTTGTTCGCATTCGACTCTGGAAATGTTTCAATGCTACGTCCACCACTTTCAAGCATTCATCAAATGAATTAGGGTCCTAAAAAAGATTCTCATGCTAAGCCCAGGCATGAACTTTAGCTTCGTCAGGGGATTTCTGAATATTTGTGCCTCCATGTCCGATGTATGATGTCACTTATGGTGTAGAAAATCATTGCCCAAAGGTTGCTCTTGTTGCAGTCGATTTCGGTAGACACTTGCGTATATGTTTGGCATGTACCTGTATTTCAATTCACATTGGTAAACACAATTAATGTATATAGCAGGAAAAATGAACAGTTAACGATGTAGAAGTGAACCAAAATAAGACATTACTATCAACAATAGGATTGCATAAATATATGTAACTCACTATAGATGCATTTTATTTTACCTCAATTGGATCATTAGGCCCTACCATTGGAGGTTCTCTTTTACTACCACATGCTACTGATGGTTCCTTAGGGGTTGCAGAGAGCTATGGGTTGACGCCGAAGGTTCGGTATGCGCTTTGTTTTCTAGTCGCATGTGTGCTGATTTTTCTTACAATTCAATTTGTATTTCATGAATTATCTTCTGATATTCTTCCCCATTAATTGCCCTACCCTTTCCATGCTCTCTGGGAAACCCCTTTTCCTCTTTATTTCTTTGTTTAACGACATTAGTTATCCAACATATTGCTATTGGAAACCATCGATCTTTGCATTTCTTTCCTGTAAACTTAACTCTATCGAAATATAAAACTTCAATTGATAGCAAGAATAAACATTAGTTTTCACATCACATATTTAATCACATTTCAAACATTAATAAACAAGAAAATGAGAGGTAATGATCAAATAAATCACAATCAGTGAAAAATATTATTAAGATAAGTTAATAAAAAATTGAACAACATTGCTAGATCGCATTAAGAAAGTAATTAGTAAGGAATTCACTACTAATGCAAAATAGGGGTGGTCCTCTGAAACAGCTGCTGGCATTTTGTTTCCATTTTGCTGCTGCATCATTCAGACATTGTAGGAGATATGCATGCCAATTGTAGTCATGTATTTGGTTAACGTCCAATAGCAAATTCAATATTCTAAAGAAACAGTCGCCATTCTTGTGCCTAATAATGCAAGTCCAAACTATGTGCTGCACAAAATCTCTAGCCTATGAATTGTCTTATCCTTTCGATGCCCTTTGCAAAACTTC
This sequence comes from Selenicereus undatus, assembly GCA_017589665.1. Classification (NCBI taxonomy): domain Eukaryota; kingdom Viridiplantae; phylum Streptophyta; class Magnoliopsida; order Caryophyllales; family Cactaceae; genus Selenicereus; species Selenicereus undatus. The sequence goes on from JACYFF010019584.1 coordinate 38,133,113, forward strand.
TTTTCAACTTTATTTCTTTGTTTAACTACATCAGTTGTCTAATGTATTGTTGCTGCAAACCATCGGTCTTTGCATCTCTTTTCTCCAAACTCAACTCCACCAAAAATATAAAGCTTGTAATTCATAACAAGAATAAATGTTAGTTTGTACATCGTATAGCAAATCAATTTCAAATATTAGAGAACAAGAAAATGTGAGGTAACGAACAAGTACATCTCCCTCAATGAAAAATATTATTTGGATAAGCGAGCGAAGAAAAATGAATAGTGTCTCTAGATCACATTGAGAAAGTAATTAGTAAGGATTTCACTAAACTTGCGAAAAGTGGTCCCATAAAATCTATTTGAGTTTTGTTTCAATTCCATTGCTAAGTCACAAATTGCAAGAGATATGCAAGCAAATTATAGTCAGGTATTTGGTTGACATCCATCAACAACTTCAATGTTCTAAAGAAACAGTCGACATCCATACTCCTGAAAATGGTCGTCGAAATTATGTGCAGCAGAAAGTCTCTTTGGAATTCTTCTCCATGGTCTCCTCTTTCTAGGATTTTTTCAACCATCTTCCCAACTTTTGTTGTCCCTATTATTCAAAGATTTCACCATGTCCTTCATTGTTTGACGGGTTTATTCTGTTCATTTGTTTGTTCACATGTTGAGGCTGCTTGAACATCTAACGGTCCCGTAGGCAGTGTGAACGTTGCATAAACATCTTCCTTCAGTCATCTCCAATATTATATTGCCCGAAACCTTCAATGTATTACTTGCTCGATTAAAATTTTATTGGCATTAGACTTTGGTAATGTTTCAATGCTACATCCTCCACTTTCAGCCGTTCACATAATGAATTAGGGCCTTCAAAAAGATTCTCATGCTAAGCCCAGGCAAGAACTTTAGCTTTGTCCAGAGATTTTTGAAGATTTTTGCCTCCATGTTCGATGTAAGATGTCACTTATTATGCAAAAAATCATTGCCCAGAGGTTGCTATTGCTGGTGTCAATTTTGATAGGCACTTGCCTATCTGTTCAACATGTTCTTGTATTTCAATTCACATTAATAAACACAATTAATGTATGTAGCAGGAAAAATGAATAGTCAACGATGTAGAAGTGAACAAGAATAAAACATTACTATCAGCAATAGGATTGGATAGATATATGTAACTCAAAGTAGACACATTTTATTTTACCTCAATTGGATCAATAGGTCCTACTATTGTAGGTTCTCTTTCACTGCCACATGCTATAGATGGTTCCTTAACGACTGGGGGAGAGTCGTGGGTTGATGCCAAAGGTTTGGTATGCGCTTGGTTTTCTAGTGCCATGTGTGCCGATTTTGTTTCGTATTCAATTTCTCTTTCATGAATAATCTTCTGATATTCTTCCCTATTAATTGTCCTACATTTTCCATGCTCTCTGGGAAACTCCTTTTCATCTTTGTTTCTTTGTTTAACTACATCAGTTGTCTTTTATATTGCTATTTGAAACCATCAGTCTTTTAATCTCTTTCCTGTAAACTCAACTCTATGCAAATTTAAGACTTCAATTCATAGCAGGATTAAATGTTAGTTTGCACATCATATATTGAATCACATTTCAAACATTAATGAAGAAGAAAATTTGAGGTAATAAACAAATACATCACAGTCAATGAAAAATATTACTGAGATAAGATAACAAAAAAATGAACAACATCTCTAGATCACATTGAGAAAGTGATTAGTAAGGATTTCACTAGTAATGCGAAACAGGGGTGGTCCTCTAAAATATCTACTGGCATTACATTCCTATTTCACTGCTGCATCATTTAGACAGTGCAGGAGCTATGCATGCCAGTTATAGTTAAGTATTTGGTTAGCATCCAACAACTTCAAGATTCTAAAGAAACAGTCGCCATCCATGCTCCCAATAATGCATGTCGAAACTATGTGCAGCACAAGGTCTCTTCCCTATCAATTGTCTTACCCTTTCCCTGCTCTTTGCGAAACTGCTATTCATCTTTATTTCTTTGTCGCACTACATCGGTTGTCCAATGTATTGCTGTTGGAAACCATCGATCTTTGCATCTCTCTTCTCTAAACTCAACTCCACCAAAAATTTAGTGCTTGTAATTCATAGCAAGAATAAGTGTTTGTTATACACAGTATAATGAATCAATTTCAAACATTAGTGAAAAAGAAAATGTGAGGTAATGAACAACTACATCTCACTTATTGAAAAATATTATTTAGATAAGCGAATGAAGAAAAACAAACAACGTCTCTAGAACACATTGATAAAGTAATTAGTAAGGATTTCACTAATCTTGTGAAAAAGGGTCCCCTAAAACATCTATTGGAGTTTTGTTTCCTTTCCATTGCTAAGTCATTCACACATTATAGGAGATATGCACACCAATTATAGCCATGTATTTGTCTAACATCCATCAACAACTTCAATGTTCTAAAGAAACAGTCGCCATCCATACTATAACAATGCGCATCGAAATTATGTGCAACACAAAGTCTCTTTGGAATTCTTCTCCATGGTTTGCTCTTTCTAGGATTTTTTCAACCAAATTCCCAACTTTTGTTCTCCCTGTTCTTCAAAGATTTCACCCTGTCCCTAGTTGTTTGATGGGTTTGGTGTGTTCAGTTGTTGGTTCACATGTTAAGCCTACTTGAACTTATAACGGGCCCATAGGTAGTGCGAACGATTCATAAACATCTTCCTTCAGTCATCTCCAATATTCTATTGTGGGAACCCTTAAATTTATTACTTGCTCGATAAAAATTTTATCGGCATTCAACTCTGGTAATGTTTGAATGCTACGACCTCCGCTTTCAAGCATTCATCAAATGAATTAGGGTCCTTAAAAAGATTCTCACGCTAAGTCTAGGCATGAACTTTAACTTCGTCCGGAGATTTCTGAAGATTTGTGCTTTCTTGTCTGATGTATGATGTCACTTAATGTGCCGAAAACCATTGCCCTGAGGTTGCTATTGCTGCAGTTGATTTTGATAGGCACTTCTTTATCTATTCCTTATGTACCTGTATTTCAATTAACATTGATAAACACAATTAATGTATATAGTAGGAAAAATGAGCAGTTAACGATGTAGAATTGAACAAGAATAAAACATTACTATCAACAATAGGATCGCATAAATATATGTAACACAAAGTAGATGCATTTTATTTTAGCCCAATTCGACAATTAGCTGCCACCATTAGAGGTTCTCTTTCACTGCCACATGGTACAGGTTGTTCCTTAGGGCCTGGAGGAGAGCCATGGGTTTATGCTGAAGGTTCGGCATGTGCTTGGTTTTCTGGTGCCATTTGTGCCGATTTCATTTAGAATTCAATTTCTCTTTCATGAGTAATCTTCTTATACTCTTCCTTATTAATTGTCCTACCCTTGCCATGCTGTCCGGGAAACTCCTTTTCATCTTTATTTGTTTGTTTGGCTACATTAGTTGTCCAATGTATTGCTGTTGGAAACCATCGGTCTTTGCATCTCTTTCTTGTAAATTCAGCTTTATCCAAATATAAGACTTCAATTTATAGCAAGAGTAAACGTTAGATCGCACATCATATATTCAATGACATATCAGACGTTAATGAACAAGAAAATGTGAGGTAATGAACAAATACATCACCGTCAATGAAAAATATTAGTGATATGAGATGATAAAAAAAATGAACAACGTCTCTAGATCACATTGAGAAAGTAATTAGTAAGGATTTCACTAGTTATACGAAGCAGGGGTCGTCCTTTAAAATATCTGCTGGTATTTTGTTTCCATTTCACTAGTACGTCATTCAGACATTACAGGAGAGATGCATGCCAATTATAGTCAAGTATTTGGTTAGCATCCAACAGTAAATTAAATATTCTAAAGAAACAGTCACCATTCCTAGCCCTAATAATGCATGTCAAAACTATACGCAGCACAAAGTCTCTTCCCTGTCAATTGTCTTACCCCTTCCATGCTCTTTGCGAAACTCTTTTTCATCTTCATTTCTTTTTTTTACTACATCAGTTGTCCAATGTATTATTGTCGGAAACCATCAGTCTTTGCATCTCTTTTCTCTAAACTCAACTTCACGAAAAACATAAGGCTTGAAACTCATAGCAAGAATAAATGTTGGTTTGTAAATCATATGATGAATCAATTTTAAACATTATTGAATAAGAAAATGTGAGGTAATGAACAAGTACATCTCCCTCAATGAAAAATATTACTTGGATAAGTGAATGAAGAAAAATGAACAATGTCCCTAGATCACATTGAGAAAGTGGCCCCCTAAAATGTTTATTGGAGTTTTGTTTCCATTGCACTGCTAAGTCATTCATACATTACAGGATATATGCACGCCAATCATAGTTAGGTATTTGGTTAACATCCATCAATAACCCCAAGCTTCTAAAGAAACAATCGCCATCCATACTCCTAATAATGCTCGTCGAAATTATGTGTAGCACAAAGTCTCTTTGGAATTATTCTCCATGGTCTCCCCTTTCTTGGATTTTTTCTGCCATCTTCCCAACTTTTATTGTCCCTGTTCTTCAAAGATTTCATCTTGTCCTCCGTTGTTTGACGGGTTTGGTGTGTTAAGTTGTTGGTTGACTTGTTCAGGCTGCTTGAACTTCTAACGGTTTCATAGGCGGTGCAAACGTAGCATAAACATCTTCATTCAGTCATCTCCTATATTCTATTATCAGAAACCTTAAATGTTTTACTTGCTGGATAAAATTTTTATTGGCGTTCGACTCTGGTAATGTTTCAGTGCTATGTCCTCCACTTTCAAACAACAACAACAACAACAAACTCCCAGTCTGGGTCCTGCTTTCGTGGGGTCTGGGGAGATCTAGCTGTAGGCAACCTTACCTTTACCGGTATTTCTACCCACAGAGAGGTTGATATGTCCTCCACTTTCAAGCATTCATCAAATGAACTAGGGTCCTCGAAAAGATTCTGATGCTAAGCCAAGGCATGAACTTTAACTTCATCCGGCGATTTCTAAAGATTTATGCTTCGATGTCCCATGTATTATGTCACTTATTGTGTAAAAAATCACTGCCCAGAGGTTGCTATTGTTGCAGTCGATTTTGATAGGCACTTGCCTATCTGTTTGGCATGTAACTGTATTTCAATTCACATTGATACACACAATTAATGTATATAGAAGAAAAAATCAACAGTCAACGATGTATAAGTGAAGAAGAATAAAACATTACTATCAACAATAGGATTGCATAAATATATGTAACTCAAAGTATATGCATTTTATTTTAGCTGAATTGGATCATTAGGTCCTACCATTAGGGGTTCTCTTTAACTGCCACATGCTATAGATCCTTCCTTAGGGGCTGGCAGAGAGCAATGGGTTGATGCCAAAGGTTCGGTATGCGCTTGGTTTTCTATTGTCATGTGTACCAATTTCGTTTGCATATCTATTTCTCCTTCACAAATAATATTATGATATTCTATCCAAATATAAGACTTCAATTCATAGCAAGAATAAACGTTAGTTTCAACATCATATATTCAATCAAATATCAAACATTAATGAATAAGAAAATGTGAGGTGATGAACAAATACATCACAATCAATAGAAAATATTATTGAGATAAGATCATAAAAAAAAGAACAACATCTCTAGATCACATTCAAAAAGTAATCAGTAAGGATTTCACTAGTAATGTGAAACAGGGGTGGTCGTCTAAAATATTAGTTGGCATTTTGTTTCCATTTGATTCATGTGTTATTCAGACATTGCAGGTGATATGCATGCCAATTATAGTCAAGTATTTGGTAAACATCCAACAGCAAATGAAATATTCTAAAGAAACAGTCACCATTCTTGCCCCTAATAATGCATGTTGAAACTACATGCAGCACAAAGTCTCTTCCCTATCAGTTCTCTTACCCCTTCCACGCTCTCTCCGAAACTCCTTGTCATCTTTACTTCTTTATTTAACTATATTAGTTGTCCAATGTATTGTTGTTAGAAACCATCGGTCCTCGCATCTCTTTTCTCTAAACTCAACAACACTAAAAATATAAGGCTTATAATTCGCAGCAAGAATAAAAGTTAGTTTGTACATCGTATAATGAATCAATTTCAAACATTAGTCAACAACAAAATGTGAGGTAATGAACAAGCACATCTCCCTCAATGAAAAATATTATTTGGATAAGCGAATGAAGAAAAATGAACAATGTCCCTAGATCACATTGAGAAAGTAATTAGTAAGGATTTCACTAACCTTGCGAAAAATAGTACCCTAAAATATTTGTTGGAGTTTTATTTCCATTGCATTGCTAAGTCCTTCGCACGTTACAGGAGATATGCACGCGAATTATAGTCAGGTATTTAGTTAACATCAATTAACAACTTCAATGTTCTAAAGAACCAGTCGGCATCCATAATCCGAATGAAGCTCGTCAAAATTATGTGCAGCACAAAGTCTCTTTGGAATTCTTCTCCACGATCCCATCTTTCTAGGATTTTTTCAACCATCTTCCCAACTTTTGTTGCCCCTGTTCCTCGAAGATTTCAACTTGTCCTCTGTTGTTTGATGGGTTTGGTGTCTTCAGTTGTTGGTTCACACATTGAAGCTGCTTGAGCTTCTAATGAGCTCGTAGTAGTGTAAACGTTGCATAAACATCTTCCTTATGTCATCTCCTATATTCTATTATCAAAAACCTTAAATGTATTACTTGCTTAAAAAAAATTTATTTGTGTTCGACTTTGGCAATGTTTTAATGCAACGTCCTCCACATTAAGGCATTCATCAAATGAATTAGGGTCCTCAAAAATATTCTCATGCTAAGCCCAGGCATGAACTCTAACTTTTTCTGGCGATTTCTAAAGATTTGTGCTTCCGTGTCCGAAGCATGATGTCACTTGTTGTGCAGAAAATCGTTGCCCCGAGGTTACTATTGTTGCAGTCGATTTTGATAGGCACTTGCCTATTTGTACGACATGTACTGGAATTTCAATTCACTTTGATAAACACAATTAATACATGTAGCAAGAAAAATGAACCGTCGACGCAGAAGTGAACAAGAATAAAACATTACTATCAACAATAGGATTGCATAAATATATGTAACTCAAAGTAGATGCATGTTATTTTACCTCAATTGGATCATTGGGTCCTACAATAGGAGGTGCTCTTTCAGTTCCACATGCTACAGATGGTTTCTTAGGGGCTGGCGGAGAGCCATGGGTTGATGCAAAAGGTTCGATATGTGCTTGGTTTTCTGTTGCCCTATGTGCCAATTTCGTTTGCAATTCAATTTCTGCTTTGTGAATAATCTTATGAAATTCTTCGTCGTTAATTATCCTACCCTTTCTATGCTCTCCGGGAAACTCATTTTCGTCTTTTTTTCTTTGTTTAACTACATCAGTTATCAAATTTATTGTTGTTTGAAACCATCGATCGTTGCGTCTATTTCCTGTAAACTCAACTCTATCCAAATATAAGACTTCAACTCATAGCAATAATAAACATTAGTTTGCACATCATATATTGAATCACATTTCAAACATTAATGAACAAGAAAATGTTAGGTTATGAACAAATACGTCAGAGTCAGTGAAAAATACTATTAAGATAAGATAGTGAAAAAATGAACAACATCTCTAGATCATATTGAGATACTAATTGGTATTGATTTCACTAGTAATGAGAAACAACAGTGGTCCTCCAAAACATCTACTGGCAGTTCGTTTCCATTTCACTGTTGCATCATTTAGACATTGCAGGAGATATGCATGCCAATTACAATCATGTATTTGGTTAACATCCAACAACAACTTCAATATTCTAAAGAAACAGTCGCCATTCATGCACCCAATAATGCATGTTGAAACTATGTGCAGCTGAAAGTCTCTTCCCTATCAATTGTCTTACCCCTTCCATGCTTTCTGCGAAATTGCTTTTCATCTTTATTTCTTTGTTAACTGCATCAGTTATCCGATGTATTGTTCTTGGAAACCATCAGTCCTTGCATTTCTTTTCTCTAAACTGAGTTCCACCACAAATATAAGGCTTGTAATTTGTAGCAAGAATAAATGTTAGTTTGGACATCATATAATGAATCAATTTCAAACATTAGTGAACAAGAAAATGTGAGGTAATGAACAAGTACATCTCGCTTAACGAAAAATGTTATTTAGACAACTGAATGAAGAAAAATGAGCAACGTCTCTCTATCACATTGAGAAAGTAACTTGTAAGGATTTTACTAATCTTGCGAAAAGCGGTCCCCTAAAATATCTACTGGAGTTTTGTTTCCATTCCACTTCTAATTCATTCACACATTACAAGAGACATGCACGTCAATTGTAGTTAGGTATTTGGTTAACATCCACTAACAACTTAAATGTTCTAAAGAAATAGTTTCCATCCATACTCCTAATAATGCTCGTTGAAATTATGTGCCGCACAAAGTCTCTTTAGAATTCTTCTTCATGGTCTCCTCTTTCGGGGATTTTTTCAACCATTTTCCCAACTTTTGTTGTCCCTATTCTTCAAAGATTTCACCTTGTCCTCCGTTGTTTGAGGGGTTTGTTCGTTCGCATGTTGAGGAAGTGTGAAATTCTAACAGACTCGCAGGTAGTGCGAACATTGCATAAACATCTTCCTTTAGCCATCTCGAATATTCTATTGTCAGAAACCTTTAGTGTATTACTTGTTGGATAAAAGTTTTATCGTCGTTGGACTTTGGTAATGTTTCAATGCAATGACATCCACTTCCAAGTATTCATCATATGAATTAAGGTCCTTAAAAAGATTCTCATGCTAAGCCCAGGCATGAACTTCAACTTTGTCAGGAGAGTTCTAAAGATTTGTGCTTCTATGTTCAATGTATGATGTGACTTATTGGGCAGAAAATCATTGCCCAGAGGTTGCTATTGTTGCAGTCGATTTTCATGGGCACTTGCCTATCTGTGTTGGCATGTACTTGTATTTCAATCCACATTGATGAACACAACTCATGTATATAGCTGGTAAAATGAACAGTTAATGATGTAAAAGTGAACAAGAATAAAACATCACTATCAACAATAGGATCGCATAAATAAATGTAACTCAAAGTAGATGCTTTTTATTTTACCTCAATTTCTTCATTAGGTCCTACTATTGGAGGTTCTCATTCACTGCCACATGCTAGAGATGGTTCCCTAGGGGCTGGCAAAGACCAATGTGTTGATGTCGAAGGTTCAGTATGCGCTTCATTTTCTAGTGCCATGTGTGCTGATTTCGTTTGCCATTCTTTTTCTCTTTCATGAATAATCTTATGATAATCTTCCCTGTTAATTGTCCTACCGTTTCCATGCTCTCCTAGAAACTCCTTTTCATCCTTTTTTCTTTGTTTAACTACATCAGTTGTCCAATGTATTGTTGTTGGAAACAATCAGTCTTTGCTTCTCTTTCCTGTAAACTCCCATCCAAATATAAGACTTCAATTCATAGCTATAATAACCGTTATTTTGCACATCATATATTAAATCACATTTGAAACATTAATGAACAAGAAAATCTGAGGTAATGAACAAATACATAACAGTCAATGAAAAATATTATTGAGATAAGATAATAAAAAAGGAACAACATCTCTCGATCACATGGAGAAAGTAATTAGTGAGGATTTCACTAGCAATGCAAAATAGGTGCCGTCCTCTAAAATATCTGCTGGCATTTTGTTTCTATTTCACTGTTGCGTCAGTCAGACATTGTAGGAGATATGCATGCCAATTATAGTGAAGTATTTGTTTAACATCCAACAACAACTTCAATATTGTAAAGAAACAGTCACCTTTCATGCCCACAATAATGCATGTAGAAACTATGTGGAGCACAAAGTGTCTTTGGAATTCTTCTCTGTGGTCACCTCTTTCTAGGATTTTGTCAACCATCTTCCCAACTGTTCCTGTCTTTGTTCTTCCAAGATTTCACCTTGTCCTTCATCTTTTAGGAGTTTGCTATATTCATTTGTTGGTTCGCATGTTAAGGCAACTTGAACTTCTGATGGAATCATAGGTAGTGCTAATGTTCCATAAACATCTTCTTTAATTATCTCCAATATTCTGTTGTTAGAAAGGTTTAATACATTACTATCCGGATCAAAATACTATTTGCATTTGACCTTGGCAATGTTTCAATGCTACAGACTCGCTTTAAAATATTTATAAAGAAAATTAGGATGCTTAAAAAATTTCTCATCCTTGTTCAAGGCATGAACGTCACCTTCATTAGAAAATTTCTTAGGATTTGCGCTTCTACATCCAATGTATGACGTCACTTGTTGCGTAGAAATATTTGCCCAAAGGCTGCTATTGCTGCAATTAATTTTGATTGGGACTTGTCTATTCGTTCGGCATGTAGCTGTATTTAAATTCAAATTGATAAATACAATTAATGCATATAGCAATAAAAAAGAATAGTTAATGACATAGAAGTGGACAAGAACAAAACATTACTATCAATAATAGGATTACATAAATATATGTAACTCAAAGGAGATGCATTTTATTTTGCCTCAATTAGATCACTAGGTCCCATTATTGGAGATTGTCATTCACTACCACATGCTAAAGATGGTTCCGCAAGGGTTGGTGGAGAGCCACGGGTTGATGCCAAAGGGTCGGTGTGCGCTTGGTCTTCTTGGTGTCATGTGCACCGATTTTGTTTGCAATTCATTTTCACTTTCATGAATAATCTTCTGATATTCTTCCCTGTCAATTGTCTTACCCCTCCCATACTCTCGAGGAAACTCCTTTTCATCTTTGTTTCATTGTTCAATGACATTAGTTGTCCAATGTGTTGTTATTGGAAACCATCGGTCTTTCCATCTCTTTCCTCTAATCTCAACTCCACCAAAAATATAAGGCTTGTAATTCATAGCAGGAATAAATGTTGGTCTGTACATCTTATAGTGAATCACATTTACAACATTAGTGAACAAGAAAATCAGAGGTGATGAAGAAGTATAACTCACTCTATGAAACATATTATTCATATAAGCAAATAAAAAAATGAACAACATCTCTATGTCGTATTGAGAAACTAATTAGCAAGGATTTCACTAATCTTGCGAAACGGGGGTGGTCCCCTAAAATATCTGCTGGGGTTTTGTTCCCATTCCATGGTTGTATCGTTCAGACTTTGCAGAGATATGCATACCAATTATAGTTAGGTATTTGGTTAACATCCATCAACAACTTCAATATTCTAAAGAAACAGGCGCCATTCATACTCCTAATAATGCATGTGAAATTATGTGTAGCATAAAGTGTCTATGGAATTCTTCTCCATGGTCTTCGCTTTCTAGGATTTTTTCAACCATCTTCCCAACTTTTGCTGTCCTTGTTCGTTCAAGATTTCACCTTGTCCTTCACTGTTCGAGGAGTTTGGTGTATTCGTTTGTTGGTTCGCATGTTGAGGTCACTTGAACTACCAACGAACGCGTAGGCATTGCTAACATTGCATAAACATCTCCTCAGGCATCTCCAACGTTCTATTGTCAAAAAGATTAAATGTATTACTTGTTGGCTCAAAATTTTATTGGTGTTCGACATTGGCAATGTTTCAATGTTACAACCTCCATTTTCAACTATTCATCAACAAAACTAGGGTCCCCAAAAAGATTCTCATCTTAGGCGCAGGCATGAACTTCAACTTCATTAGGAGATTTTCGAAGATTTGTGTTTCTATGTTCAATGTATTATGTCGCTTGTTGCACAGAAAATCATTGCCTAGAGGGTGCTATTGTTGCAACCGATTTTGAGAGGCACTTGCCTATCCATTCGGCATGTACTTGTATTTGAATTCACATTCATAAATAAAATTAGTATATTTAGTAGGAAAATTGGACAGTTAATGATGTAAACATGAACAAGAACAAAACATTACTATCAGTAATGGGATTGCATAAATATATGCAAATCAAAGTAGATGCATTTTATTGTACCTTAATTGGATCATTAGGAACTATTATTGGAGGTTCTCTTTCACTGCCACATGCTGGAGATGGTTCCTCAGGGGCCAACGGAGAGCAATGGGTTGATGTCGAAGGTTCAGTATGCGCGTTTTCTGGTGCCGTGCGTGCCTATTTCGTTTGCAATTTAATTTCACTTTCATGAATAATCTTCGGATGTTCTTCAGTCACAATTGTCTTACCCCTTCCATGCTCTTGGGGAAACTCCTTTTCATCTTTATTTCTTTGTTTAACTACATCAGCTCTCTAATGTATTGCTGTTGGAAACCATCGATCTATTGGAAACCATCAAATATTCGCATTTTCCTCCATTGTTTGAGGAGTTTGGTGTATTCATTTGTTGGTTCGCATGCCGAAGGTTTGGTATGGGCTTGGTTTTCTTGTGCCATGTGCGCCAATTTAATTGGCAATTCAATTTCGCTTTCATGAATAATCTTTTCATATTCCAACCTGTCAATTGTCTTACCCCTTCCATGCTCTCTAAGGAACTCCTTTTTATCTTTATTTCTTTGCTTAATTGTGTCAGTTGTCCTATGCATTTCTGTTAGAAACCATCGGTCTTTTCCTCTCCTTCTCTAAACTCAACTCTATCAAAATATAAGACTTGTAAGTGATAGTGCGAACAAAGGTGAGTTTGTACATCTTGTAATGAATCACATTTCAAACATTAGTGAATAAGAAAATGAGATGTAATAAACAAATAAATCTCACTCAATGAAAAATATTATTCAGATAAGCGAACAAAAAAATGAACATCTTTGGATCACATTGAGAAAGTAATTAGTAAGGATTGCACTAATCAAGTAGAACAGGGGTGGTCCTCTAAAATATCTCTTAGGGTTTTGTTTCCATTCCACTGTTGTGTCATTCAGACATTGAAAGCGATATGCACGCCAATTATAGTTCGGTATTTTGTTAACATCCATCAACAACTTGAATACTCTAAAGAAACAGTCGCCATTCAGACTCTTTGGAATTATTCTCCATGGTTTCCTCTTTCTCTGATTTTTTCAACCGTCTTCCCAACATTTGATGTCCCTGTTCTTCCATGATTTCACATTTTCCTCCATTGTTTGAGGAGTTTGGTATATTCATTTGTTGGTTCGCATGCATAGGCTACTTGAACCTGTAACGGACATATAGGCAGTGATGACAATCTATAAACATCTTCCCGAGTCTTCTCCTATATTCTATAGTTAGAAAGCTTTAATGTATTACTTGCTGGAACAAAATTTTATTCGCTTTCAACCTTGGTGATGTTTCAATGCCACAACATCCATTTTTAAATATTCGTTAAGAAAATTATGGTCCTAAAAAAGATTCCACCATAATAAATTTGAATTTCTGTAGCCATTGTTTTTGTGGCAAATTCAAACTTGCTACAATAGTTATAAATTATTATATAAGTTGTGGCCATATGAAAAATGCCACAAAATATGAATATGTGGCAATTATCTCGTATTGCCACCGAATGGTTATGGAATAATATTTCATTTAAAATAAAAATACATTCTAAAGGACTCTGCTTAAAATATTGAGCTAATTGCCTCCTTAATTGTGGTGATTACTTATTACGGTTTTACATTTCACTGAGTTGTTCAGAAGTTAGTATTTCATTTCCTGATCATGTTGGTACGTCTTCAGTGGCGGAGCCACTAAGGGGCAAGGGGGGTCAATTGACCCCCCAGCTTTTTCGGAAAAAAAAAAAATTAAATGTGAAATATTCTGATGCAAACAAACAATAGATATATCTTAATTAGTTATTAAATATTTCATAAAGGAGTGCATAGCAAATTGGTTGACTGTTTATTACTCCATTTGAAAGGTCATGGGTTCAACTCTTTGTGATGCCTTTTGTGTAATTTTTTTTGAATATTTTTAAAAGTCTATCGAATGACGATATCATGCTTTATTTTCAAAACATGAGATCTCATCGAAAACAACTTTCTTAATTGTATTAGCGTACTTCATTTTTAGAACTATTAAAGCTTATGTTATGTGTATTATTAATCTCGCCCCCCCTTGCTTTGAATCCTGGCTCCGCCCTTGTACGTCTTCCATTTCAAATTAGTTTCACATCATTTCTTTCCTTGAAGCAACTAGTCCATTCATCTACTGAACTACCACAGCTGAATCGTGTCGTTGGCCCCGCTAGCTAGGTACAATCCCTCAGGGCGTCTTGAGGTTGGTGTCACTGAACTCTTCCTCTCAATCCCTCTCCATCAAACCCGTTTTTGTTGAAAGGGTTAGGGTTTTAACTGTTTTTTGTTTCGATTTCAATGGATTATAATGCCACTATCAAGCTTCACAATCATAGCCTTTTCCTAATTTTTTATTTTTGGGTTTGATTCTAATGACTCCATGTCAAAGAGGTGATGTAGATGGAGATTTTTTAAGATCCATGGGTTCAGTTAGGTGAGCATTTCAAACACTTTTGTCTGAGTTGTTCAATTTGGAAGTCCATTCTTCTATAATTCTTGATCATTTTGCAATCAAGAAACATTTTCTCATATGTTCCACCTAGTATCACTATGGTTTTGGGCCTTCTGGTTTTGTTTGGCTAGTGAAATTTATATGTTAAGATAGTTTCAAGTTGAGAGATTACTCTAGTGCAGTTGTCCTTCTCTATGAACATGGTACCCTAGGTACCCATAGTGAACGGATCATCTATGGATTGTGGGAAATATTTCAGTTAAGATTTTGAGTTAAAACTCAGGCACTGCCCTTGTTAAACTTAACCATGAAAGAGATTAATTATAAGGTATGTAGTCAACACCCTATATATCTACTTGTTGTAGAGGCTTGATTTCTTGATTCTTTTGTTGTGTATATGCTGATGCTCATGTTGTAGGCAGTCATGTAACTGCATATTAATATGGATGCACTACAACTTGTTTGTCTTTTCTAAGCATGAGTATGGAAAAACAAAAATTAGATCATCAATGAATTTAATCCGAAGATGCTTGTCACTTCAACTACCGCTTCTAACCATGTAACCCCCCTACCAAACCAAAAAAAAAATCATATTTTCATAGATCCTTTGGTTGCTTGTAGGGGTTAGTTTTTCTACAACTAGATATCCAATACCTTACTTTGGTGAAATGCATACGGGATGACTTTGTTGAGCCATATCTAAACTATCCTTTTATAGGATAATGTGTTTTTGCAAAATCCAAGATAATATTCATGCCTATGTCCTTGATGCTGAGCATCAAAATTTATTATATGATCTTCTTACCTTCTCCTCATAGGGTTTACTCATGTCGTCATCTAGTTATGTAAATAGTTGCATGCCCTTGGCCCCCCCCCCCCCAAAAAAAACCATAAAAGAAAAAAATTGAAAAAAAGAAAGGAAATTATCTTTCTACCACTTTTTTTTACACAACACATCTTCGCATTACTCGGTCTTCTCCTTGTCCGTCTTGACTTTTTGCGATTTCTAAGTTATTTGTGCTCTTATTACAAGGATGGGCTTGGATGCTGTTTGGACAGAAAAGATGAGTTTGCCAAAGCCATTTTTGGAGGAGCTTAGAATGTAATTAATATACAAATGCCTCTTACAGTATTGTCTGCATTCAGTTTTCTCATTGTCTGTTTGGGGCATCAGGTTTATACTATGCAATGGTGGGCTACAATTTTTTCTTTCCTTTTTTTTTTGGATATGTGACTTTGTAGCTTGCTACCTGCATATGTAAGTCACATCAACCTAAATGAACCAACGTCTAAGAGAGAAATGGGTGGCTATATGAGGGGCATCTTGGGGAAAGGGAAAGAGTTGGGGCTTAAGCGAGGGCATGGGATGATTGAGGAGATTCTGGGGGGTCGTGAAGGTAGCGTGGTTGGTCTGGTGCGCCTTGTTTTATGTTGCTGTTTGATATTGCGTATTGGATATATTCACAAGTAATTCCAACTATTATTTATGAAACCTTGAATAGGTCAGTGGAGAATGTGGATATAGCCTACAGCGTATTCTGACGGTGGATATTATACTTGATCTAGCAGTGTGCAAAGCAATGAACACGATAAATGCAGCTCATTCCATCTTTATATTGTTGCAACACTTAACTCCTTTTGAGTTTGGATATTTATTATGTTAACCATTTCTTAGAACAGGAATAAATTAAGGGATCCTTACTATTAGTAGTGGGATTAGATTTCAGGAAGGTCCGCCTTATCACAAACCGCACCAAATCAAACCTTTTTTTTTCTAAACTCCTGATTCAAGTGTTGTTGTGAGGTTGTCAAATGCATGCTGCCTTATCTATACCATTGAATTGGATGGACAATATTCCTATTAGATTCTAGATTTAAAAGGCAGTGATTTTCGAGCTTCTCTGGGCAAAATAAATAGACTTCAAGATCTTTTCTTGATCAAAGCAAAGGAAGCAAAAGAAATAGACGGCTTATTAGTTAGTCCACCAAATCTGAAAATTTTCTAGTATTGATTATGCTAACTACCTATAATAGTTGGATAGAAATTCCATTCACATTGATTGGATGTATCTCAATGATGTTTGTCTTACAGTGTAAATGCCTCAATTAGCAAATTTTCCTGATGTGAATTAGCCTTCGTTTGCCTGAGGCACCATTTCTGAAGTGTTTGAAGTGAGGCCTTCGTGCTAAGCGTAGCCTACAACTTGCTAGCCCCTTCAAAGCCGCCTGTATGTCTTGCATAACCACACCGCTATTTCACAGCGCAGGCAGTGGAGCTACAGCTAGGGGTGAATGCTACACATTTCTCATGATTCACAGCGTGCTTGGTTTGAAGTTTGTGAAAAAAAAGTGCAGTGTAATTGTTTTTGTATATTTATGACAGCCATTTTTGCTTTACTAAAACCTTATTTTCTTTGTTGTAGATATTCATTTCATCCTATGATATTGGGCATGCATGAAGAAGCGGAGAAGAAAAGATCTACATCATGAAGGCTTCATCACCCCCTCGTTACTTACGTCAACTTAATTCTTTTTCTCTTATTTGAATGCTTAACCGAGTTACTTAAAATTTTTTGATTATTTAGGTTTTATGGATAGAGGACAACTATTATGCAACTTATGTGAATGAACACATATATAAAATACAATTTCTCTTTGAAGTGTACCTTCGTTTCTATTTATTTGTTTTTATTTATATTATTAAGTACATTGATGCAAAATTTTTAAGTCAAGTAGCAATTGCAAATATTGATTACATTTCAATATATATCTAGAATAATAAATTAAAATAAAATTCAATTACCATATTATCATAAAATTAAAATGTTAAATTTAATTACGTACCACAAAAAGTCATATATCTTATGGCAAATGCCAATTGCTATAAATGGACTTAAAGTTGCCCCTAAATTGTAGTTTCGTAGCAAATTACATTTCTACAACTGTAAAAATTTTGTAGCAAATGTGCTTCTGTGGCAGGGTGTTAGGCCTGGTACAAATCATGGGCCCTTATAGGAAATTAATTTGCAGCAAATTAAATTTTGCTTAAAACGTCATACATTTTGTGGCAAATTGAATTTGCCACAAATACCTTTTGTATCGAGGTATCTATGGCATCTTTGTGGCAATTTGACAAATTGCCACAGAAGATTGTTGTAGACAAATTTTAGCATATTGTGGCAAAATAGGGTGCCACAATAACTTCATTTTCTTGTAGTTTTCTCATCATAAGTCCATGCTTGAACTTCAGCTTTATTAGGAGATTTATGAAGATTTGTGCTTTAATGTCCGATGTATGATGTGACTTCTTGCGCAGAAAATCTTTGCTAACAGACTGCTATTGCTGCAGTTAATTTTGATAGGCACTTGTCCTCCGTCCAGCATGCACCTGTATTGAAGCTCACATTGGGAAATACTATTAATATATATAACAGGAAAAATGAATTGCTACTGATGTAGAAGTGAACAAGAACAAAACTTCTTTATCAATAATAAGATTGCATAAGTAGATGTAACCCAAAGTAGATGTATTTTATTTTACCTCAATTGGATCATTTGGCCCTACTGTTGAAGGTTCTCTTTCTCTATCACATTCTGAACATGGTTGCTTTAAGGCTGGCAGAGAGCCGTGGGTCGATGCTGAAGGTTTGGTATGTGATTGGTTTTCTTGTGCCATGTGTGCCAATTTAATTTGGAACTCGATTTTGCTTTCATGAATAATTTTTTGATAGTCTACCCTATCAATTGTCTTATCTCTTCCATGATCTCTAGGAAACTCCTTTTCAACTTTATTTCTTTGCTCAACTGCATCAGTTGTCCTATGTATAGCTGTTGGAAACCATCAGCCTTTGCCTCTCCTTCCTCTAAACTCTACTGTAACCAAATATGAGACTTGTAAGTGATAGTGAGAATAAATGTTAGTTTGTACATCTTATAATGAATCACATTTCAAACTTTAGTGAGCAGGAAAATGAGAGATAATAAAAACTACATCTCACTCAATGAAAAATATTGTTGAGATAAGCGAACGAACAAAAATGAACATCTTTGAATCACATTGAGAAAGTAACTAGTAAGGATTGCACTAATCAAGCAAAAAACGGTGGTCCTCTAAAATATCTCCCAGGGTTTTGTTTCCATTTCACTGCTGTCTCATTCAGACATTGCAGGAGATTTGCATGCCAATTGTAGTACAATACTTGGTTATAACACTATAGGAAATTATGGTTTTTGTAGCAACAAGTTTTGTCACAATATGTTCATATTTTGCTACAAAAAGCCTTTTGTGGCAACTAAAAAAATTGCAACAAGGTTGCCACAGATAGTCCGTCACAAAAAAAACTTTTGTGGCAAATTTTGTTTTGCTACGAATTATATTGCTTTTGTGGCAAATTTTAACTTGCCACAAATTAGAATATGTTGCAATAGCATATATTTTGTAGCAATCTCCATTGGCCACTAAATCTGTATTTGCTACAAGAAGGTTGTATTTGTAGCAAAATACAGTTGCCACGAACTATGTGTTGGCGGCTATTTGGATAAATTTTGTGGCAGTTCACCTTTGCTAGTAAACATACCTTAGAAATTGGTAAATTTGATTACATTTGTTTTTTTATTATTATATGTTGCAATATTGTTTATCGTTGGCAAATAATAATTGTGTAACGACATTCTTATGAATACATACACGAAATAAATCGAAACGAAATGCAATCGTATATACTCGAACTGAAATTGCGTTAAATATATATTCATATGATACTCAAAATGAAATTGCATTAAGTATATAATCATATGATGTTTGCCGCCACATAGTAGCTACTATAATTTTAACAACCGTATATGCTTAGTTCATAATTCTAAAATAAAAAAAAATCAAACTTGTAACGCCCCCAAATTAAACATGGTTCACTGTTTATATTCTCCTTAATAAATCACTCAATTGTAATATGATGAATCCAATGATTGGGACATTACCACTGTCGAAAAGGACAAGACTTGCAACATGAGTGTTATAAATAACACAGTTAAGCATAACCTACACTGTACACATTCACATATGATCATCCATTCACAATCAAGTGTTAACCAATGTAAGGTTTATAAACCATAGTAAGATAATTCACCATGTAATCTACATCTTCATCCACAGAAGAATTCAAAATACAACTTTAAGGTATGCATATAAAGCATTACTTCTGATTCATCTAGATTTCCTTACTTCACTTATTCTCTTCAACTGATTTGCTAGCATGAGGGCAATACCCTGAACATTTGCCAAAAACAAAACATGAAAAACGTTTCGAACTGTGAGCTGAAGCTCAGTACATGCGTTCCTGAATTGTTAAATGATCATTGAACATTGGTTGGGCTCGCTTTGCAATTCATTTTAAGCTAAAAATAGTGAATGAGATAAATGTAAAACTGCATTACTAGTTATTATCTGATAGTGAACTCCTTGATACTGTTACGATCTATGGATAGGTGTACACCTACCAAGCCGATCGGGGACCTGGCCTGAAGCCGCGCGGGTAACTGAAAGGCGAATGCCCTATAGATGATAACTGACGAGGTCAATAATCAACTGATAAATCACTGTGTAAACTGATTCATTGATGTACTCACCAAAACATGATAACGTTGATAAATACGCTCTAATTTCTAAAGATACAGGCAATGGACGTACTTGAAGTCTTTAAAATGATATTTCACTTGATAATACTTATGAACAATGAAAACGATAAACTAGGCATCGATTCTGCTAAAGAAATGTAATTATAGGTAAATGTAGTTTGTAAATCATATTCACTGAGTAAACCATGTTCATTGACATAAATGATTTATTTAAAAAAAGACTCACACAATTCCAATAAATCGATATAAGACAAGTTAAACCAAAATAATTTGAATAATAATTCAGTTAGGGACTTGAAATATAATAAATTGAAGCAAAATAGACCAAATGAAAATGATTGAGGTAATAATCAAAAGATTTTAATTGATATAAACGAAATATGGGTTTCTGATATTTCTGAACTAGATAATGGAAAGTGTGATGCGTCTGAAATAGATAATAGAATGGCTAATGCCTCTGAAATGGGTGACAAATGGTTTAATGCCACAAGGGGTGCTGTGAGGTTCATAAAAGCTCATATAACACCCTAATTTGGTCCAAATGCACTGATTTTGAGTTAATACTCTGCTCACTTGCCAAATTTCATTTTCTACTTACTTAACTCGGTTTTCAAACCTAAGTAAGCTACTATAGGCTAACAAACTTGTTGAACTCACTACACTTTGTAATTTCCTTGCATTACCTATAATTATATAGAAACTTCTAAAAATATTTCCAAATGTCTCGATTTTTACATTCACTCATGTTACCGTTCGATGGTCTGCATTGGAAAATCCATATCTTTCACTACTGAACTCCAATTGAGATATACAACCCCAATATGAAAAGCTCATAATGTCCACTAAAGCTTTCATTCAGGACACAAATCACGTTTCATATAGTAAGGTCCCTAAAATTAGGGTAAGAACACAGACATGACAAATTCAGTCCAATCTGCACAGTCGTAGCAAAATAACCATAACTTTTTCAACAGAAATCGGATTAAGGCAATTCAAAAGGCATTTGAAAGATAACTCATTGATATATCCCCACACCAAAAAAATCACAATTTTTCAGTGATCCAATCAACACCAGTTTTTCCGTAACGTTACTGTTTCAGTTCAGTTCCCAGTTTCAATGTATTCTGCATAGTCTTGAGTAAATTGGTCATAACTTTGTCCACACAACTCAAAATTGAGTAATTCCAAAGCCTATTGAAAGCTAACTCATCAAGCTATCACTACACCAAAAATCATGAATTTTGGATGTGCCAAACAGTACCAGTTAATTCCCAAAGTAGCCCCTGTTTCCTAGCTTTAACTCACATATTTTCAATCTTTTCCTCACATAAACACCCACTAAAATCACTCTTTAACTTACATAAATCAGCATAAACATCTTGATATTCATTATCAATGCCAAAGATCACAAAATCTCATTTAAAACAATCAAAATTCAACACTTGAACATGAAGCTTGCATGATAAGAAAAAACCCAAACTCTAACTTCAACTCCACCACCGAGATGATTCTTAAATCAGTGAAAACAACATAATCCACCCTTAAAGCAACCAAAACAAGAAGCAAAAATCAAAAATCCAAAGAACAAAATTGAAGCCACTTACTTTGAGCTTGAAATAAGTGAAGATGGAGATGATATTGGGTGATTTTGAGGATGGAAAATGGTAGCCAATGGAGGGAGGTTGTTTGGGGATTGAAATCCTTGCTGGAGAGTTGCCGGAAAGTGGCCGGAAAACACCATGAAAGCTGGTGGGGGGCTGGCTGTGTAGAGAGAAGGAAGAGAGAGAAGAGAGAGAAATTACTTTGAAAATTACTTGGTGCAAAATGAACCTTAGGCAAATAAATTACTTGGCTGAAAATTATGCACAAAAAATTAGCTTTTGCTAATGATGATTAAGGCTTAATGATGATAATTAGATAAGCAAATGGGTTAGGAACTTGTTGGGCCAAAATTGGGCTTAATTTGGGTCCGAAAGAAATTAAACCGTACGCAATTAAATTCTCCATAGCTCGAAATTAAACTTTTGAAATGTCATCAAAAATAATTGTAATCTTTTAACCCATAATTATCGAGGCCTAATATCAATTGCTCCGAACAATTGTTTTCGGTAAATGAAACTTGAATTGCAAAGTGGGGCCCGAAATGAGTTTTTTTTTTCAACTGGGATGATTCAATGAGATAAATAAATGTTATTCAGTTTTGATGATAACAAACCTAAAGTAATGTTGCTCCAAACAAAGTTCTCCAAACAGGCATACACTGTTGTTTTCAATATGTGCCTTAACTTGTTTGCTGAATGTTGAGAACAAGTCTTGAGAACAGATCTCATACCTTGATGGCTCACGCTCAAGTCAAGAACACCACCAAGTCTTGAGAACAGGTCTCATACCTTGATGGCTCACGCTCAAGTC
>JACYFF010019584.1:38226695-38263611 GCA_017589665.1 Selenicereus undatus
TTTTCTCGTAGGGTTTGAGTTGTCGAGAGGCATAAGCCACTACTTTGTCCTCTTGCATCAGTACACACCCTAGGCCGTTTTTCGATGCATCACTGTAAACAGTATACTCCTTTCCTTCTATTTGTAAGGTTAAAATCGGGGCGGTCGTCAGTCGCTGCCTGCGCTCTTGGAAGGCTTTCTCACACTTCTCAGTCCACTCGAACTTATTCACCTTCTTGAGGAGATTGGTAAGTGATGAAGCTATTTTTGAAAAGTCCTTAACGAACCTTCGGTAGTAGCCGGCTAAACCCAAAAAGCTTCTAATCTCAGTGACATTGGTAGGTCTTGGCCATTCGGTGATTGCTTTCACCTTCTGGTGGTCAACCTTAATTCCTTCTTTTGTGACCACATGCCCCAAAAATACCACTTCCTCCAGCCAAAATTCACATTTCTTTAATTTGCCATAGAGTTGATGCTCCCTCAGGGTTTGCAATACTGTTCGCAAATGGTCAGCATACCCTTCCTTATCCTTAGAATAGATAAGGATGTCGTCTATGAACACCACTACAAACTTGTCCAAATAAGGTCTGAAAACCCTGTTCATAAGGTCCATGAAGGCTACAGGAGCGTTAGTGAGACCAAAAGGCATCACTGTGAACTCATAATGACCATACCGGGTTCTAAATGCTGTCTTAGGAATGTCATCAGGTTTAATCCTAAGTTGATGGTACCCTGACCTCAAATCAATCTTAGAGAACACTCCTGCCCCTTGTAATTGATCAAACAAATCATCTATCCGTGGCAGAGGGTACTTGTTCTTGATGGTAATATTATTCAATTCCCTATAATCAACACATAGCCTCAAAGTTCCGTCCTTCTTCTTGACAAACAACACCGGAGCACCCCATGGTGACACACTTGGCCTAATAAAGCCCTTTTGTAACAATTCATCTAGTTGAAGCTTTAATTCCTTAAGCTCAGTTGGAGCCATACGATATGGGGCCTTAGAGATGGGTTGGGTTCCAGGAATCAACTCGATTCCAAAATCAATTTCCCTCTGCGGGGGTAGTTCTGGTAATTCTTCTTGGAAAACATCTTCAAATTCACAAACCACAGGTATATTTTCTACTCCTTCTTTTGTTGGGGTGCTAACAGCATAACACCAATATCCAATGCATCCTTGAGATAACAGCTTACTCACTTTCATAGCAGAAATCAAAGGACAAGGGTTTGCCTCTCTCTGCCCATAAAAACACACTTTTCTCCCTTTTTCATCTTTCAGGATGACCTTAAGACTTTCACAATCGATTTGAGCTCCATAAGAATGCAACCAATTCATCCCCAAAATGATATCAAAATCAGACAAATCAAATTGAATCAAATCCACAGGGAAGGTGGTTTCACCAATGGTGATAGGAACAAGTTGGTAAGAGAGAGGGCACTCAATCACAGAATTATTGGGTAGCTTGATTCTATAGCTGGTTGCCATCCTTCTGTTCTCAAGACCCAATTGTTTAGCAGATCGAGTAGATATAAACGAATGTGTGGCACCCGAATCAAATAATACGCAAAATGGCTTTGAATTTAAAAAGAGAGTTCCAGTGACTACTGTACCAGAGGTAGCAGCTTCCTTTTTATTCATCACAAATGCCCTCCCTGCAACTGCAGGCCTTGAAGGTGGAGGTCCTTGGCGGGGCGGGGCCAACGGTTTCGCGGCGCCCTTATCTACGGCCTTTAATCGTCGGGGGCATGCAATGAGAAGATGTTCAGGACTACCACACCACATGCATTTGTTAGTGCCAACGCGGCATTCAAGAGTGGTATGATTTGTTATTCCACATTTCGCACAAGGTGCTGTCGAGCCTGTAGGACGGCTCTTGGAGGGAACAGGAGTAGGTTTCTTTTGGTTATGTTGGTTCTGGTTCACACTCTCACTTGGAGTCCCCCGCTCAAACCCTTTTCTCTTGTGGTTGATTGGATTCAATGCTCTCAACTCCGTCTTCACTCTTTCCACTTCGGCTGCTCGCTCATATAGATCTTGATAAGTTAGCATTGGTTGTCGAGCTAACTGATTTCGAATATAGAACGCCAAACCTTCCTCAAACCTTCTCATCTTTAACCTCTCAGATGACACAAATTCAGGGACAAACCTAGATAGTTCGGTGAACTTACTAGCATACTGCATCACCGACATGCTACCGCTCATCCTTAACTCCATAAATTCTTTTTCCTTCTGCCTTTGCACCACAGCTGGGTAAAACTTTGCTCTCAACTCCACTAAGAATTTATTCCAGGTGAAATCAGGTCCTATGAGCTTATCCTTCACTGTATTCCACTAAATGTCAGCTTCACCTGATAAGTAATACGTCCCAATGTTCATTTTCTTTTCCTCGGGTACCTCCACTACGGTGAAAATTTTCTCCATTCCCCTTATCCACTCCTCCAATACCACGGGATCATAAGACCCGTTGTAAACTTTAGGGTTGCGCCGTGCTACCCTATCTGCCAATTTATCCTCCTTGGGAGGGGTTTCAGTAGACACCTGGGGAATCCGCTTCATTAATTTGGCAACTAGAGTTGGCCAGTAGCCCGGGTTGCCTAAATTGTCGGCTAACTCGGAGAGTGACGGCGGCACGTCACCATGTGGTGGTCCCTGACATGAGGCTTGATCCCCGGAACCCTGGCCTTGCTCCGTATTATCCTCCACATGCACCTCAATTTCGTTTTGAGACATTCTGATCAAACATTAAATAAAACAATTCAGACACGGGAACCCCAAACGTATAAGATAAACATGCCCAATAAATATATAAGAAATGGCTCATAGATTATTTCATAACTCAAGGCAACCTCATTTCATTTCATAACTGCTTGCTTGCATACATAGTTGCTGATATATATACAAACAACAAAGGCATACAACACCTAACTGAGTAGGCAAGCCTAAAACTGGCTCCTAAACACTAAACACTAAATAGCCCCTAGACACTAGATCCGTCACGTGACCAAAAAGGGTTGCGGATCTTGTTGTCATGGTCAAAAAGGATTGGACTAACTATATACAATGTCGGATGCTCCAAAAAAATCACCCTCCAATCCCACCATACCATACCTACATACAGAGGGCTCAAAAATGGAAACCACTACCCGACCCTTAGAACCACCTAACGGTCCCTAGACGGATCATAATCTGGGTCAGACTCATCGTCAGGTTCTTCACCCGAATCAAAACTGCTCGAGGATGCTACCGACTCGGCGTCACCAACCTCGGGTTGAACTTGGGGTTCCTGCTCGTCCTCTACCATCAGATCCTCCTCCTCTTGCTCCTGCTCCCCCGGCGGCTCTATTACCATCTCCTTAGTGCCCTGATCCTCTTGATCCTCCTCGGGATCATCCTCCTCAGGATCCTCCTCAGGGTCATCCTCCTCATCCTGGTGGTCCTCAGTAGAACTGATCACCACTAGGTCCGGGGTGTCAGGGATGTGGATTACCTCGTAGGCCTCCCTAGGGCTTTCAGGCATCAGTGGGGTGCCTGGTACAGGTGGGATGGGTGGGTCTTGTGCTGGCGGT
Source organism: Selenicereus undatus (assembly GCA_017589665.1). NCBI lineage: Eukaryota > Viridiplantae > Streptophyta > Magnoliopsida > Caryophyllales > Cactaceae > Selenicereus > Selenicereus undatus. The sequence continues at coordinate 38,230,245 of JACYFF010019584.1, forward strand.
GGGACTACTGGTGGAGGATGGGCCTGATGAAGAGGAAAAACATGTTGAAGAGTTTCCATGGTAAGTCCCCTCTGATCAAACTCTTCTCTCAACAACAACTCTGCACTGAGAGTCATCCAAGCCCCCCCGTGAGCCTGAAACCTAGGTCCGTCTATACCTGGGTTCCCTGACACCATAAGGTCATGATAACGGTGCCTAAACTCCACCCACGGGCCAACCGGGGGTAAGGACTACAACAATCTCTGCGCACGGAACACAACACTGTGGAACTCAGAATAAGGGTCCTGCGCGTGTGTCTCCATACTCATATGGAGCAACGCAATATAAGCGATCATCGATCCACCCGGCAATAGGTTAACACCATAGGATCCATCTAGCAAAGAAAACACATACGTGAGAGGCAGACATAACCATAGCCACCCATAAATAAGAAACATGCAGATAAAAGCATCTTGCAATCTCCTAATGTCACTTTAGTAACAACATGCGTTAGCCCCTCCTAACAACCACTCTCACCCGATAGTTTCAGCACTACTTTCCTCAAGAAGTCTCAACCTGGCTCTGATACCAAATCTGTAACGCCCCAATAATAGATAAATCATAGCTGAACATCTAGAACTCCATGGATGGGCGTTACCGCCGTCCGCAAGGACAAGGCATCTCTAAAATATGAAAGTTGAACCATAGAATCAAAGTACAACCTGAGATGTCATTCACGAGCATTAGAAACTTTTAATAACAACACGGGATCGATTCTAAAATCTCAGGGTTACATCAAACATAGCACAACTTAATCTTACAAATATACATATTGCAGTTCAGATGTACAGCTGGGGCTCCAAAAAAAACACCACAAAAAGTCATGAAAACGTCTTAGCGCTTCCATCCGCCAATCAAAGAGACGGTCCTGATTTAACTTCCGCCTCCCTGCCCGCCTGTGAGCGGTTTACTGAGTATCTTCCTAAAACAAAACGTAAAAGCATTTCGAACTGTGAGCCAAAGCTCAATACGTGCATCCCTGTACTGATAAAGATTCAATGGGGACAAAAAATATGAGGGCCCGCTTTGTAATTCATTTTGATCTTAAAACAGGGAATGAGATGTATATAAAACTAACTTGTCAATTATTATCTGTTAGTGCACCCCTTAGTAACTATTACGATCTATGTATAGGTGTACACCTGCCAAGCCGACCGAAAGACCTGACCTGAAGCCGCGCGGGTAACTGAAGGGCAAAGCCCTGTAACTGATAACTGATGGGGTCACTAATTATGTGATAAATCACTGGTTCAATTGATTCATTGATGTACTTACCAAAACATTACAATTTCGATAAATACGTGCTGATTTCTAAAGATACAGTCAATGAACGTACCTGGGGTCTTTAAAAGTTAGTACACAGATTAAATAGATGACTAAAATAGAGAGGATGAGAGCTTAGGCCTAGATGCTGTTAAAAATCATTATAGGCATAAAATTAGTACAATGAATACTCTTAAATGGAAAAAGACTTATAAAGAATTTGTGTGAATCAGTTAAAAGAAAAGGCTTATGAAACTGGTAAAGTTAAATAAAGTATGAAAATGCTAAGGTAAGGCACGGCGGCGAGTTTAAAGGGTAGGGTTTATGACAAGGTACAGAATGAATAATCCACAACTTATACTCCCGACCTCCAACCGAGATGTAAGACCCCAATATAAATAGCTTAGGAAGTCCTCTAAAACGTTCATAAATGGCACATAACCAGATTCCTATGACAGGTTTCATAAAATAGGGTCAGAACAGCAACATGTCAGGTTTTGGTAAAAAAACAACCATTCTGTCCACCCTACACAGGTTCCAGTAAAATAGCCATAACTTCCTCCACAGACCTCGGATTAAGGCGATTCAAGAGTCATTTTAAAGCTAACATCTAGAACTATCTACCCCCAAAAATTCAGAATTTGTGGCCTGGCCGATCATTACCAGTGTTGTTTCAAAGCTCGTCCTGTTTCACTGAAAATTCCAGCAGCACTTCTTTTAGTTGTTACTTCCCTTTTTAACACCAAACCTCAACTCAAACTCTTTCTCAAGAGTGTATAACACACTTTGGTATGTCCCAACCACATACAACATCACCACACTCAACTTCAATTCATATATATATATCCAACAAAGCTTACTTTCCAAGCACATAAACACATATCTCTAGGTTAACACAACTTTTGGTCCAAACCATGCATTTATGGACAAAACCCTAACTTTGGGTCAACTTGAATCCCATCACAACATTCCAACACATCATAAAAGCCATATTAAACTTCAATACATTAAGAGATAGGCAAAAACATGGAGAAATCAAGCCATAATTATCACTTGAACAAGAAACTTGCATACCTCAACATGAAACCCTAACCCTAACTTCATCCAAAATCAACCCCACCATAAACCCTCAACAAGATGATTCTTAAAACCACAAAAATAGCTTAATCCATCATTAATACAACCAAAATAAAGAACAAAACCCAACAAGATCAAAGATCAAAAACAAAATCAGCATAGAAGTGCAAGAACACTCACTTTGTGCTACCCAAAAGAGGTTAAGATGATCCTTGATGCTAGAGGGAGTAAGGGGGGTGGTTGGGGGTGGTGTATGGTGGCTGCTTGGTGGCTGAAAAGGGTGGTGCTGCTGCTGATGTTGGTGCTGTCGTGAGGTAGAGAGAAGGAGGAGAGAAATAGGAGAGAGAAAGTGACTTGAGTTTACTTGGTGAAAAATGAGTTAAAATGAAAATTTGGCTTTTTCTATCCCATTTACTTGGCTGAGAATTTAAGGAGAAAAGTCAAATAAAAGCATGCTTGATTTAGGCTTAATTAAGAGGATTAGTTAGTCAAATAAAGGTCAAGTCTTGTTGCATCGAAATCGGCTTTAAACGGGCTCGGGTTTAGCGAAAAATGGAAACCGAGCGCGTTTCTGAAAAAAAAAAATTATTTTTTATTTTTAAACAAATTTGAAATAAATGGTTGTGACGCTATGAAAAAGGATTTTCAACATTAAATTCTTAAATATCAAGGCCTAACTCAATTTTCAAAATTTGACGAGAAGAAATCTCCGAATTGCAAAGTAAGGGCCCCGTTAGAAATGTCCAAATGAGAATAATAAAGAGATGGAAATATGAAAAGAAATGATGTGAATGAGATGAAATTAATAACCAGAATCTAGGGTCGAACTATTACAACCACATTTTGAAGATGGTTGCTTAGGGGCTGGCAGACAGCCATGGATTGATGCCGAAGATTTGGTATGTACTTGATTTTCTTGTGCCATGTGTGTTGATTTAATATGCAATTCAATTTCGCTTTCATGAATAATCTTTTGATAGTCTACCCGATCAATTGTCTCACCTCTTCTATGCTCTCTAGGAAACTCCTTTTCATCTTTATTTCTTCATTCAACTGCATTTGTTGTTCTTTCTATTACTGTTGGAAACCATTGGTCTTTGGCGCTCATTCCTCTAACCTCAACTCTATCCAAATATGAGACTTGTAAGTGATGGCGATAATAAATGTTAATTCGTACACCTTACAATGAATCACATTTTAAACATTAGTGAACAAGAAAATGAGAGCTAATAAACAAATAAACCTCAGTTAAGAAAAAATATTATTCAGATAAGCGAACAAAAAAAACGAACATATTCAGATCACATTGAGAAAGTAATTAGTAAGGATTACACTAATCAAGTAAAATAGGGGTGCTCCTCTAAAATATCTCTTGGGGTTTTATTTTCATTCCACTGCTATGTGATTCAGGCATTGTAGGAGATATTCACTCCAATTATAGTAAGGTATTTGGTTAACATCCATCAACAATTTCAATATTCTAAAGAAACAATCGCCATATATACTCTTGATAAAGCATGTCGAAATTATGTGCAGCACAAAATCTCTGTGGAATTATTCGCCATGCTCTCCTTTTTCTAGGATTTTTCAACCATGTTCCCAACTTTTGATGTCTCTATTCTTCCATGATTTCACTTTTTCCTGCATTGTTTAATGAGTTTGGTGTATTCATTTGTTGGTTTGCTTGTCAAGGCCACTTGAACATCTAACGGACTTATAGACAGCACTAACGTTCTATAAGCATCTTCGTCAGTCATCTCCAATATTCTATTGTCAGAAAGCTTTAACGTATTACTTGTCGGAACAAAATTTTATTGGTGTTTGACCTTGCTAATGTTTTAATGCTACAACCTCCATTTTCAAGTATTCATCAAGAAAATTATGGCCCTAGAAAAGATTCTCATCCTAAGTCAAGGCATGAACTTTAGCTTTAATACGAGAATTCGAAAGATTTGTGCCTCCATGTCCAATGTATGATGTGACTTGTTTTAGTGCCCGGAATTTTTGTTACTTATTTTGAATTATGTGCAATATATAAATTATGTGTGTATTGTACGCATTTTATTTTTGGCACATGTGTGTGTTCTATGTTATTATTATTATTATTATATTTTTTGGAGTGGTTAGAAAATATTACTCATTTAGTAATTGTACAAGAAAAAAAAAAGAAATTGAAGGAAGAGTAAAAAAAGGGGGCTTGACCCAAAAAAAAGAAGAATTGGAAAGAGGGGTCAAAATAGGTGGCTTGACCGAAAACAGAAAAAAAGAAAAAGAAAAGGCACTACAAAAAATAATACATCCTTCCACACTTACACTACAATGCTTAAAGGAAGTGTGGGCACTTAGAAAATATATATAATACAAATTAATTTAATTTTATGATAATTTAATTAATTAAGCGGTAAGCCGATTAAGTATCGCGGCAATTGAAAAAGAAACAAATATTGAAAACCTATGCGTAAATACTCCAAATTTTTCTTCACGGAGTGCGAACATAAAGAAGATACTCGAAGAGAGGGGAGGAGTTAGGAGTAGTAGCGTCCAGCTGCAATCATACCGATCGTCGGTTCACGCCTAAGCCCCCCTTACTCGCACACAACAAAGGTGGTAAGAGAAAGGAAGATTTTTGGGCTTGGATAAACCCTAACCCATGTGTATCACTGCCTTTCTCAAATTGAATTCATCAACAAATCAGACATAGACAAAGAATTTATTGACCCTTTCACTCGCACGAACTCTAGCAGTGCAAAAGTTTACCGGACGACATGCATTTGAAAATCAATCTCAGGTAGACATGTATCTCGTATTATTGGTTATAATCTACCAACAATTTAAGGAAATTTAAAGCAGGTACCTCTTTTTCCTATTTTGATAATTGAATTAGCATTATAATCTACTAATAATCTTGAATGAAAGCTGCTCTTGAAAGCAAGCAATTTGGTCACCAGGACACCGTGTGCTAGCTTACTATATGTGGTTATACGCTTTACCAATTTGTTATTGAATGTTTGATTTAAGGATGTTGGATGTTCGAGGGTTTGGTAACATCCTTTCATTACATCTTGTTTTCAGGCATTGTAGGCATGCCTAGAGAATGCAGTGAAGTTTGATGTCCAACGTAACCTATAGGTAATGTTTGTGTTGCTAAACTTGTTAATGGAGGACTACAAAACTATTTCATAGTTACGAGGTAGTGGTTTTAATGAGTGATGTAAATGAAGCATAACATGAATAGAGAAGGCCAAGGCAAGTGGTTCAGTATGTAGCTTCTTTCTTTTGTTTGGTTCCTCTTATGATGGCGTGGAATTTATTTTGTACGTGATAATTTATTGGTCATGAGTTGATCTATGTTAGCAATATATTTCCCATTGTGGTTTTTATTAGTATATGAGCAATTATAAGCCCTTAATATGTGGTTAAGGTTTCCCTTAACCTAAAGTATGCCAACCTTGTAACAACAGAGTTAGAAGTACATAGTGACCTATTCAAAACCTACTTGGCCTAATTAACCCTTTTGAGTTCTATTTTGGAATTTTCTTTCTTGTTTTGTGCTTGCAACATAAGCTTGTTCAATGTTTTTTTTTTTTGGTAAATAGAACACATTAGACAACATCAGAAAGATGTATTTTGTTGACTGACTATTGTAGTTTAATGTCCATGTTCGAATGCCTCTTTTACTTTGCTTTATTCCTTTGTGGCTTACATAGAAAATTCAAAGCAGAATAGCATATATCTCCCCATGAAGTAGGAGAGCTTGTTTCTAGTTCTAGACCCAAGTTAATCTCTATCATCCAACTACACTAGCTCCCTCGTGCACTGCTAGCTCTCCAAAATGTGTATTAGTTATCTTTCTTGCTCAATGATGTGGTCCTTATTAATTGGTGATAAAGATAGGTAGTATCCCTATGAGAGAAGGTTGCAATTGCTTACTCTCAGGTGCTACTTAGGCTTTTTTCCTTACCCACACACCTTGGTGCTATGAACACTTGAACTCTTGGAACTAATTAGACCTAAAAGTCAGTCTTCAAGGGTGGTTATTTATTGTCTTCAAAGTTATTACCGTAGGATACTTGGTCCATCTAATTGTTTATTTCATGCGAAACTTAGATAAAGCAAAGGCCATCAAACAAATTAATTGACTTAGTCTTTTTCATGTTACATTAAATTCTTAATAAATTTGGTGGGTAAGTGTAGGCATATTTAAAGAATGGTCTGGTCGTCATTAGAATTGGGATTCAGATATAACTGTTGACAACTTATGTTCGGTATTGGACTCTTGAAATTGCAATATCTAACACGAGCTACATCGCTCTAACTGATTCACAAGAATCAACGCAAGCACTCAGCAAGCTTCCCTGTCTGTTAGACTTGTGGCTCCAACTATGTTCTCTCAGTACTTATCTCATGCTTTCTTCAGTTTAATTTGGCTCTTTACCCTTGAGTGCCCCGATCGTTCTCTTAACATTTTTGAAGGCCCACTCCAATGGAAGAACCATAACTTAATGGAGAGGATTTCTTAACCTTTTCTATAACCATAACTTATCTTGTAACTATTTCAATGGTTCAATTTTTCTTTGATTTAGAAATATGAGTCACTTCAGTGGAAGAACAGTCGTCAATATCTTCTTAAACCGAATAGAATTCTTTTATTAGATATGTTGTATTTTCATTTATACACTACAAGATGCCTATATTTGCTTTTATCATTCCATTTCATGTTTCTTATAGCTATTGTTCTGTTTGTGAGCCCTTAGGGTCCGAAACAGAGATTATACGAAGCAGATAATTGCTAAAAAGTGCGATAGGGAGAGGATACTACATGGAGTTGTTGATTTAGAGCAAATAAATTTGGTAATGAGGATTTCTTATTACTTGTTTTTTTTTGGGGGGCAGGGGAGGGGGGAGGGGCAAGCCTTTTCCCTCTTGTCACATTGTATTATTGACTATAGTGCCATTGTTTGAATACTGCAGCTGAGGATAATTAGTAGTGCGTAAATGTCTACATGTCTACCTATTTAAACAAGCATGGCTACTTTAATTCATGTGAAGAAGATTAAGGGATGTGGGCACCTGTCATAGATATCAAGGTGAAAGGAACAAACTGTTGATAACAGGCGTTGATTTTAATTTGCTTTACTATTGCGTTTATCGGTAGTTGTTTTACTTGCTTGTAATTTTGTCTAGGTCTCTTAGCTTTGTTAGGATCTTTCGACTGATGGGCTTTTAATCAGCTGCTTAGTTGAAACACATGGATGTCTTATAATTTAGTTACTTTTTCTTCATTTTGAAGTTGAAGTTGATGGTTTTGAAAAGTTCAGTGCCATCACAATTTTAAAACATAGGTCCTAATATAGATCAAGGCAAAGTTGAATCATTTTAGACCTTTAAGACTCTTGTCAAGGTTTTGAAACTTAGCATATGTGATTCTAGAAAACATTTCATCTCTGGTGTAATTTGTATGTGTTGTACAACACTACATGGTGCTACTCTTACGGCACAGTGGTGTTGGTAGTAGCAGTGACATTACAGTGTTGCCTTGATAATAGGTGTTGGGTAACTCTACCAGCGTTTCAACATTGTCTTGGTTGTTGTTGCAGTTACTTACTTGTAGGTGGCGCATGTGGCTTTGGGTCTAAATAAAAAAATTCCTAACAATGCTTGGAACTTGTGTTTGGTGCTGGGTAACTCTGCCAGAGTTTACTGATGAAGGTAAACCTAACAACCCCCCCTAAAAAAACAGAAAATAAAAAAGCTCCCTCAAATGACATACTGCTAATCAATTGGAACTTGTGTTTGGTGTTATGATCACTATGCTAATATCTTACACTTGGCTCTCTCACATCTTGGTAGAGGGTGCTAAGAATGCTTTAAACCTGTCGTGCTCAATGCTTAGATATTACCCTGTCAGAGTGCTTCCTTTCAAGACTGTTATTGCTCCTGTTAATCCTACTTTCCTACCAGAGGTGGGTTTGTTATTACATGAACTCAGTTCTTTATTTGATTGCTACAATTGAAATTTAGAAAGCCTTAGTATTAGCGTATCCAGACGAAATTGTTCTTTGAATCATTTTGTGGAGAGGTGTGGGCTATGACCTAATCTCAATCATACCTTCGGAAAGTTTAAACGTATGTTGAATAGAACGTTGCTTTCAGGTTCGTCGTCGGAGATTGCTTGGGGACTATCGCCATTGTAGTCAGATTGCTTGTGGAGTTTGTTATGGTAATCACCGTATCTGTTGTAATAACGATTTTATTATTGATTGAACTCAATTGTGGTTCTATTCTTGGCTCAACTCTGTTGTGGTTCTATAGCTGGTTAAGCTTTGTTGTGCACTTTTAAACTTGATTTTGCCGAGTCTGTGTCCCAGTTAATCTCTTTGGTTATCTTTTTTAATAATTCATTTTTTTGTGTGTTTCAGTTGTATAATAGGTTGCATTTTTGGAGCTAACATCTCTTAGTGAAGAACATGAAGATGGGGATTTTTTTTATAGTCTTGGATGTTGGGCATGTTTTCAAAGTAGAGTTTTAGGTAGCATATAAAGCAATAAAATGTTCAATTAGCTACCTACAACAAAAAAATTAGCAGGATGCATTCAAAAAAATTCAAGAATATTTAGTTTTGATTACCTTAGTCTCTGTTGTTACATGTACAACTATTTTTTTTTCAGGCACCAATGTAATTTATTAATTGATGTTTGATCTATTTTACTTTGTTGGTTTGTTAATTTCATTCAGTTATGTAGGGTGATGCGTGTTGGTAATTAGTATAAAACTTGTTAATTAAAAAAAGAACAATTGGATATAATTGTTCTATTTTTAACTTAATAAGTTTTATATTAATTACCAGTATTATTTTTTAAAAAAACTAAAACGACACTATTAACACTTTTAAGTGTGGGAAAAAATTATGACTTCTTGCATATTCCAGAGTGGGCATAGCGTAAAATGGCCACACATAAATTGTGCGTAATTAGTACTTACTCCGCATTTATAACTGTGGGAAATGTAGCTCTACATGCATTTTCATTAAGTGTGGAGAGCACTTCCATACACTTAACTTCCCCACATTTAGCGTAAGTGTGGGCAACTACCCTTTCCGCACCTATAAGTGTGGCTATTAGCAAAAATAAATGTGGAGGAAAGCAACCTTTTTTGTAGTGAGGGGAAAGGGCGTTTAATTTCATGTGATATCTATCAAAAGGTGGGTCTATTTTCTCTCACCCAAACACACGCTCAACCAGAGTGGGAAAGAGAGGCAAAGAGGAGAGACAAAGAAGAAAAAGTGGAAGAAGAAGAAGAAGAAGAAGAAGAAGAAGAAGAAGAAGAAGAAGAAGAAGAAGAAGAGGAGGAGGAGGAGGAGGAGGAGAAGAAAAGAAGTTTGGGGTTTTGATTTTGATTTCAAGTTAAGGTGAGTAATCTTTATTCTTCTTTAAACCTAAAATTGATTAGGGAAAGATTAATTTGTTGATTTATGTTTGAATTTGAGGAATCAATTTAGAATTGAAGCTTTGAATTGCATTTTAGGGTTTAGTAGTTTAGAACACTAATTTCACTATTTAGAAACCCACCCTAAAAGTTTCATGGTTAGTTGTGAGTTTTGGATGAATTGGATGTTGTCGGTTTATGATGATGCTATTAATTTGTTCATTTGTATGCTAGAATATGGATTTTTGGGTTGATTGCTTGTATTGAATGAACAAGATGATAGAAAGTAAGTTGAATTTTTGGATTTTTTCAGAGACCATGCTACTATGCGAATTTCTGCGAATTATTGGAGCATTCAAAACTTCTTAAATTTTTACTGTAGGTTCCCTATGTTGTTAGGCAATTTCTTGTAAATTTGCATGAATTTTAGATGCTTGTTTTATGAGTTACGAATTTTTGATTGAATATTCCCTGTAAATTGGTGCTGAAATTCGGTTAATGTTTTGATTATTGTGCGCTATTGGGTTGGAAAATAATTATAAAATTTTTAATGTAGAATATTCATCTTATTTTTCAGCTTTGTGTGAAGTTTCATAAAGTTTATATATGTACTTTGGGAGTTATGAATTTTTGATGGAACTGCTCTATTTTAGAGCCTAAGTTTGGTTGCTTTATGAATTTTCTGGTAATTATTGGCTTGGCATAAAATTGTGAAAATGTTGTGATGAATGCCTCAAACTGCGTTGTATTTTTCTACAAGTTTTCGTGAATTTTGGATGTATATTCTTTGAGTTATGAATTTTTGAGTGGAATGCTATGTTTGGTGTAATTATGGTTATTCGTATGCAAAAATTAAATTTTTATTATGTTTGTGATGATTTCACTCATTAAAACAGTAAGTTATTGTCATGGATTATTGGAAGCTTGTAAAAATTGTTTTGGGTGGAATTAAGCCTTATTTTGATTATGTTTTTGTTAATATTGTGAAATTGAGCTTCTTTAAAAATAAAAATGTGATTATATGGATTATACGATTTCAATAAATTACGTTTTTGGGGAAAATGTTCATGTCTTGACTAAGGCTATTATAGAGCGTTCTAGAGCTATGACCATAGAGTGGTTGTCTTTGTGTTTGGAGCTGTCTGAGTCGTTGGTTGGTACATTAAATGGGCACTGCCTGGTCCGCCAATTGACTCTTCAGTTTGTGTTATGTGGGATCTATATGGGTCCCTGGTATTCCAGGATGTGAATGTGACTCATCAGTTTGTGATTTGAGGACCTCTACGTACTTTAGAGCATTAGGTGGCTGGTTAGTACCATATGAATGAGTTGCGGCTGGTCCACCGTTGGTTGGTACCATATGGATGAGCCGTAACTAGCCTATCAGGACGTGTTTGTCACCCCTATGTTGTGATGGTTCTTTGTGTGAGTCATGACTTGATTTCCCCTAAACTAAAAAGGCTTGGATTCAGTCAAGAATATGTGATATGTTATAAAATTGGTTTTGGCATTGGATTTGGACATTGGATTTGTTATGAAATTGGATTTGGCTTGGATTTGGACTTTGGATATAATATGAAATTGGTTTTGGTTTGGATTTAGACTTGGTTTTCGATTTGAATAATCATTCAGTATATTTATGAAATTATGATCGATTTGAGCCATATGTGTGATTGATAAATACATTTAACAAAATATATTATGTGTTTAAAGCACGTATGTGGACTTTTGAATGGAATATGCTTTATGTATGCATTAAGTACGGTTACGGGCAAGCCATTAGCATGATGTAGTAGGTTTTGCTTTCTTTTGGATTTCAATGAGGATTAGGAGCCCAAAGGACATGGTTGGTATGGGACAACCATGGTTAATTTAGTGAATAGACTAACAGCAGAGTTTGTTTAGAGACTTAAGTGAAAACGAGAGTCCTTGAAATGTACCTGGTATGGGACAGGTATGACTAAGTTAGTATAATTGCCTACCTCATAACAAATATATGTGTGTGTTTGTAAGGATGGGGAACGTGTTAGATATGAAAGATATGAGTTTATTTTGATTCCTGGAGCACAAGCATGTTCTCCTATGGCCTTCTATATGCTATATGATATGTTTTGTTTATATGTCATAAGATACGTGTATTGTGTGATTATGTGTTAACCGGTTAATGTGCAAAGTGTAACAATAAGGAAGGTAAGAGTTATTCACTGGGCTCGGGGAGCTCATGACCTTACTATTTTTCAGGTTTTGGAAGCAAAACGGGACCACAGGAGCATTAAGAGAGCTAGCTAGATGTGAAATCATGTTGAAGAACATAGCTGGAAAGGCAGACCCTATTATTTGTTTATGTTTATGAGTTATGTTTATTAAATGTAAGCAGGGATGTATTTTTGGCATTACATATGTGTAAGAATATTATGGATACGGTTTAAGTATGTATATAATGCATGTCTTAAAATCACCTTCCCGAACTTTAGTTAGATTTTGATAAGAGCTTCCACTACTATCTCCTATTAAAAGGTTAATTATGGTTAAGAAGTTTAGAGAGCCTTGTGGGTGTTCTTAGTGAAACATCCACGACAATAACGCACCGTCCCCCTTCGGGCGGGGCGTTAAACTTGTTGCGTAGAAAATCTTTGCCCAGAGGCTGCTATTGCTATAGTCGATTTTGATAGGCACTTACCTTCCGTGCGGCATGCACTATTTAAGTTCACATTGATAATACATAACCGGAAAATGAACAGTTCCTGATGTAGAAGTGAGCAAGAACAAAACATTGTTATCAATAATAAGGTTGCACAAATATTTGTAACCCAAAGTATATGTATTTTATTTTGCCTCAGTTGGATTATTTGGTCCTGCTGTTGGAGGTTCTCTTCCACTGCCACATTCTGAACACGATTGCTCATGGGCTGGCGGAGAGCCATGGGTCGATGCCAAGGGTTTGGTTTGCACTTTGGTTTTTTTTTTGTGCTATATGTGCCGATTTTGTTTGCAATTTAATTTCGATTCATGAAAGGTCTACTAATAGTCTACCCTATCAATTTTCTTACCCCTTCCATGCTCTCTAGGGAACTCTTTTCATCTTTATTTCTTTGTTTAACTGCATCGGTTATGCAATGTATTGTCATTGGAAACCAATCAGTATTTACAGCTATTTCCTCTAAACTCGACTCTATCCAAATATGAGACTTGTAATTCATATCAAGGATAAATGTTAGTGGGTACATCTTATAATGAATCACATTTCAAACATTAGTGAACAAGAAAATGTCAGGTAATGCGTAAATACATCTCACTCAATGAGAAAATATTAGTCAGGATTTCACTAGTCATGTGAAACAAGGGTAGTCCTCTAAAATATCAGAAGGGCTTTTACTTCCATTGCACTACTGTGTCATTTAGACATCGTAGGACATATGCTTCCCACTTATAGAGGTATTTGGTTAGCATACATCAACAACAATCCAAAGAAATAGTCGCCATTCATACTCCTGATAATGCATGCCGAAATCATGTGCAGCACAAAGTATCTTTGGAATTCTTCTCCAAGGCCTGCTTTTTCTAGGATTTTTCTAGTCAACTTCCCAACTTTATTGTGTCCGTTCTTCTAAGATTTCACCCTGTTCTCCATTGTTTGAGAAGTTTGTTTTATTCATTTGCTGGTTCGCATGTCCAGGCTACTTGAACTTCTAACAAACCCGTAGGCAATGTTAGCATTGCATAAACATCTTCCTTAGTCATCTTCAACACTTTATTCTCAGAAAGCTTTAATGTATTACTTGCTAGTTCAAAATTTTATTGTCATTTGACATTGGTAATGTCTCAATGCTACAGCATCTATTTTCGAATATTAAAAAAAAAAAACTATGGTCCTCAAAAAGATTCTCATCTTAAGTCAAGGCATGAACTTTAGCTTCATTAGGAGATTTCTAAAAACTAGTGCTTCCATGTCCAATGTATGATGTCACTTGTTGTGCAGAAAATCTTGCCTAGAGGCTACTATTGTTGTAGTAGATTTTGCAAGACACTTCCCCTCTATACGAGATGTACCTATACTTAAAGTCACTTTGATAAATACTATTAATACATATAACAGGAAAAATGAACAATTACTGATTTAGAAGTGAACAAGAACAAAACCTTACCATCAATAATACGATTGCATTGATATATATAACTCAAAGTAGATGCATTTCCTTTTACCTCAATTAGATCATTTCCTGCTATTGGCGGTTCCTTTCATTACCACATTATGGACATGGTTGCTTAGGGGCTGGCGGAGAGCCATGGTTTGATGCTGAAGGTTTTGTATGCACTTGGTTTTCTTGTGCCATGTGTGTCGGTTTTGTTTGCAATTCAATTTCTTTTCCATGAATAATCTTCTGATAGTCTACCTTGTCAATTGTATTATCCCTTCCATGCTCCCTAGGAAACCCCCTTTCATCTTTATTTCTTTGTTGAACTGCATCAATTGTCCAGCATATTACTGTTGGAAACGATTGGTCTTTGCATCTTTTTCCTCTAAACTCAACCCTATCCAAATATAGGAGTTATAATTCATAGCAAGAATAAATGTTAGTTTGTACATCTTATAATGAATCACATTTCAAACATTAGTGAAAAAGAAAATGCGAGGTAATAAACAAACACATCTTACTCAATGAAAGTATTATTTAGATAAGCGAATAAAAAAAATGTACAACATCTTTAGATCACATTGAGAATGTAATTAGTCAGGATTTCAATAATCATGTGAAACAGGGTGGTCCCATAAAATATCTGCTAGGGTTTTGTTTACATTACATATCAGTGTCATTAAGACATTATAGGAGATATGCATGCCACTTATAGTCACGTATTTGGTTAACATCCATCAACAATTTCAATGTTCCAAAGAAACATTTGTCGTTCACACTCTTGAAAATGCTTGTCGAAATAATGCACAGGACAAAGTATTTTTGGAATTCTTCTCCACGGTCTCCTTTTTCTAGGATTTTTTCAACCACCTTCCTAACTTTTGTTGTCCCCGTTTTTCTAAGATTTACCCTGCTCACTATTGTTTGAGAAGTTTGTTGCATTCATTTGTTAGTTCCCATGTGCAGTCTACTTGAACTTCTAACGGGCCCATAAGCAATGCTGTCATTGCATAAACATCGTCCTTAGTCATCTCCAATATTCTATTGTCAAAAAGCTTTAGTGTATTACTTGCTGGATCAAAATTTTATTGGTGTTCGACCTCCGTAATGTTTCAATGGTTCGGCCTCCATTTTTAAATATTCATCAAAAAAATTATGGTCCTCAAAAAGATTCTCATCCTAACTCCAGGCATGAACTTCTGCTTCATTAGGAGATTTCTAAAGATTTGTGATTGCATGTCTGATGTATGATGCTACTTGTTGCACAGAAAATCGTTACCCGGAGCCTGCCATTACTGTTGTCACTTTTGATAGGCATTTGTATATTCATTCGGTATGTACCTGTATTTAAATTCACATTGATAAAGGCAACTAATATCTATTAGAGCAAAAATGAGCAGTTAATGATGTACAAGTGAAGTAGAAGAAAACATTGTTATCGATAATAGGATTGCATAGATATATCTAACTCAAAGCAAAAGCATTTTATTTTAACTCAATTTGGCCATTGGTCTTGCTATTAAAAGTTCTCATTGACTACCACATTCTGGACAAGGTTGCTCAGGAGCTAGCCGACCGCCATGGTTTGATGCCGAAGGTTTAGTATGTGCTTGGTTTTCTTGTGCTATGTGCGCTGATTTTGTTTGCAATTCAATTTCTTTTTCATGAATAATCTTCTGATAGTCTACCCTGTCAAGTGTCTTAATCTTTCCATGCTCTCTAGGAAACTCCTTTTCGTCTTTGTTTCTTCGTTCAACTGCATCAGTTGTCTGACATAATGTTGTTCGAAATCACCGATCTTTGCACCTCTTTCCTATAAACAAAACTTTATCTGAAGATAAGACTTGTAATTCCTAGTAAGAATAAATGTTAGTTTGTGTATCTTATAATGAATCACATTTTAAACATTAGTGAAGAAGAAAATGAGAGGTAATAAACAAATACATCTCACTCAATTAAAAATATTACTGGAATAAGCGAATAAAAAATGAACTTCTTCAGATAACATTGAGAAAGTAATTAGTAAGGATTTAACTTATCATGCGAAGCAAGGGTGGTCCTCTAAAACATCTGTCTGTTTATTGTTCTCATTCCACTACTGTGTCACTCAAACATTGCAGGAGATATGCACGCCAATTAAAGTCAAGCATTTGGTTAACATTAATAACCAACTTCAATATTCTAGAGAAACATACGTCGTTCATGCTCCTGATAATGCATGTCGAAATTATGTGCAGGACAAAGTCTCTTTGGAAAACTTTTACCGTCCCGATTTCTCCTAGATTTCGGCTTATCCTCCATTGTTTGGCGAGTTTGGTGCACTCATTTGTTGGTTCACATATCGAGGCTCCCTAAACTTCTAACATATCTGTAGGCAATGGGGACGTTTTGTAAACATCATCCTTAGTCATCTCGAATATTCTATTATCAGAAAGCTTTAATGTATTGTATGCTAGATCAAAATTTTATTAGCCTTCAACCTTGGTAATGTTTTAATGCTATGACATCCATTTTCAAATATTCCTAAAAAAATTAGGGTGCTTAAGAAGATTCTCATCCTAAGTCAAGGCTTGAACTTGAGCTTCATTAGGAGAGTTTTGAAAATTTGTGCTTCCATGTCGGATTGATGCCACTCGTTGCGCGAAAAATATTTGCCCAGAGGCTGCTATTGCTGCAATTGATTTTGATAGGCACTTGCCTATCTGTTCGTTATGTACATGTATTTAAGTTCAAACTCATACATACTATTAATATGTAGAAGTGAACAAGAACAAAACATTACGATCAATAATAGGATTGCATAAATAAATGTAACTCAAAGTACATGTATTTTATTTTACCTCAAGTGGATCATTGGGTTGTGCTATTGGAGGTTCTCTTTAACTTCCACATTTTGGACAAGGTTGTTGAGGTGCCGGCAGAGAGCCATAGTTTGATGCCGAAGTTTAGGTATGTGCCATGTGTGCTGATTTCAATTGTAATTTAGTTTCACTTTCATGACTAATCTTGTAATAATCCACGCTGTCAATTTTCTTTGTTCAACTACATCTATTATGCAATGTGTTGTTGTTGGAAACCATTGGTCTTTTTAGCTCTTTCGTGTAAACTTAACACTATCCAAATATAAGACTTGTAATTCATAGTAAGAATAAATTCTAGTTTGTACATCTTATAATGAATCACATTCCAAACATCAGTGATCAACAATGTGAAATACGGGTGGCCCTCTCAAATACTGTTCAAAAAGAAATTAATAAGGATTTCATTAATAATACGAAACATGGATGGTCCTCTAAAACATTTGTCGGGTTTTGTTTCCATTCCTCTACTGTGTCATTCTAACATTACAGGAGATATGCACGCCAAGTACAGTCAGGTATTTGGTTAACATTAGTTAATGACTTCACCATTTTTAAGAGAAAACTACCGTTCAAACTCCTGATACTGCTTGCAAAATTATGTGATGCGTGAAATCTCTTTAGAATTCCTCCATGGTCTCCCTTTTCTAGGCTTTTTTCAATGTTCTTCCCAACTTTGGGTGTCCTTATTCTTCTAAGTTTTCACCTTGCCCTCCATTGATTAAGGAGCTTAGGGTATTCACTTGTTGGCTCGCATGTCGAGGCTAATTGAACTTCTAACAAACTCGTAGTCACTAACATTCCATAAACATCTTCCTTAGTTGTCTCCAATACTTTATTGTCAAAAAGCTTTAATGTATTACTTGCTTGACAAAATTTTATTATCATTCGACCTTGGTAAAGTTTCAATGCTACAACCTTTATTTTTAAATATTCATCTGGAAAATTATGGCCCTCAAAAAGATTCTCATACTATGTCAAGGCCTGAACTTTAGCTTCATTAGGAGATTTTTGAAGATTTGTGCTTCCATGTCCTATGTATGGGGTCACCTGTTGCGTAGAAAATCTTTGCCTAGAGGCTGCTATTGTTGCAGTCGATTTGGATATGCACTTGCCTTCCGTTGGGCATGCACCTGTATTCAATTTCACCTTGATAAGTACTATTAGTATATATAGCAAGAAAAATGAACAGTTACTGATGTAGAGGTGAACAATAACAAAACATTACTGTGAATAATAGGATTGTATAAATATACGTAACTCAAACTAGATGTGTTTTATTTAATTTAATTGGATCGTTTGGTTTGATGATTGTAGGACTTCTTTCAGTGCCATATTCTGGACATTGTTTCTTAGGGTCTGGTGGAGAGCCACGGGGTGACGCCGAAAGTTTAGGACGCACTTGTTTTTCTTGTGCCATGTGTCCCGATTTCGTTTACAATTCAGTTTCACTTTCATGAATAATCTTCTTATAGTCTGCCCTATCAATTGTCTTGCACCTTCATTGCTCTCTAGGGAACTCTTTTTTATCTTTATTTCTTTGTTTAACTGCTTTCGTTGTCTAATTTATTGTTGTTGGAAACCATTGGTTTTTTCATCTCTTTTCTCTAAGCTCAACTCTATCCAAATATAAGACTTGTCATTCATAGCAAAAATAAATGTTCATTTGTGCATTTTATAATGAATCACATTTCAAAAATTAGTGAACAAGAAACTGTGAGGTAATAAACAAATACATCTCACTTTATGAAAAATAGTATTCAGACAAGCGAATAAAAAAAGTGGACAACATCTCTAGATCACATTTAGAAAGTAATCAATAAGGATTTTAGTAATCATATGAAACAGTGGTAGTCCTCTAAAATATGTTCTTGGATTTTGCTTCCATTCCTTTACTATGTCACTCAGACATTGCAGGAGATATGCACGCAAAATTATAGTTAGGTATTTGGTTAGCATCTAGTAATGACTTCACTATTTTTTAGAAACAGCTACCATTCATACTCCTGATGCTACTTGTCGAAATTATATGCAAGAAAAAATCTACTTATAGTTCTTCTCCATAGTGTCCTTCTTATGGGATTTTTTCAACCATTTTTCCTACTTTTGGTGTCCCTATTGTTCCAGGATTTCACCATGTCCTCCATTGCTTGAGGAGATTGGGGCAATCATTTGTTGGTTCACATGTCGAGGCTACTTGAACTTCTAACGGACCATAGGAAGTGCTAGCGCTCTATAAACTCTTCCTCAGTTGCCTCCAATATTCCATTGCAAGAAACCTTTAATGTATTCATTGCTTGATCAAAATTTTATTGTCGTTCGACCTTGGTAATGTTTCAATGCTACAACCTCCCTTTTCAAATATTCATCAGGAAAATTATGGTCCTTAAAAATATTCTCGTCCTAAGTCAAGTCCTAAACTTCAGGTTCATTAGGAGATTTCTAAGGATTTAGGCTTCCATGTCAGATGTATAATGCCACTTTGGTGCGAAAAATCTTTGCACAGAGGCTCCTATTATTACAGTCCATTTTGATAGGCACTTGCCTTTCGTTGGACATGCACCTGCGTTTAAATTCACATTGATAAATACTATTAGTATATATAGCAAGAAAAATTATCAGTTACTGATGTCTAAGTGAACAATAACAAAACATTACCATCAATAATATGATTACATAAATATATGTAACTCAAAGTAGACGTGTTTTATTTTAACTCAAAATCATTTGGTCCTCCTATTAGAGGTCTTCTTTCACTTGCACATTCAGGACACTGTTGCCCAGGGTGTAGCGGAGAGCCATGAGTTGACAACGAAGATTCAGTATGCACTTTGTTTTCTTGTGCTATCTGTTCCAATTTCATTTGCAATTCAGTTTGACTTTCACGAATAACCTTCTTATGGTCTATCTGTGAATTGTCTTGCACCTTCCATGCTCTATAGGGAACTCTTTTTCATCTTTTTTTCTTTGTTCAACTACATCAATTGTCTGATGTATTGTTGTTGAAAACCATCAGTCTTTGGATCTCTTTTCTTTGAACTCAACTCTATCCAAATATAAGACTTGTAATTCATAGCAAGAATAAATGTGAGTTTGTACATCTTATCATGAATCACATTTCACATATTAGCGAACAAGAAAATGTGAGATACTAAACAAATATATCTCACTGAACCAAAAATATTATTCAGATAAGAGAATAAAGAAAGTGAACAATATCTCCGGATCACATTTAGAAAGTAATTAGCAAGAATTTCAGTAATCATGTGAAACAGGGATCATTAAAGTATATGTTAGGGTTTTGTTTCCATTCCTCTACTGTGCCATTCAAACATTACAGGAGATACGCATGCCAATCATAGTCAGGTATTTGGTTAATGTCCATCAAGGACTTCACTATTCTTAAGAAACAACCTCCATTCATACTCGTTATGCTGCTCGTCGAAATTATGTGCAAGACAAAATCTTTACACTTCCATGGCTATTGTTGCAGTCGATTTTGGTATGCACTTGCCTTCTGTTGGGCATGCACCTATATTTAAATTCGTATTGATAAATACTATTAATACATATATGAAGGAAAATTATCAGTTACTGATTTAGAAGTGAACAATGACGAAACATTACAGTTAAGAATAAGATTGCGTAAATATATGTAGCTTGAAGTAGATGTATTTTATTTTAACTCAATTGGAACATTTGGTCCTGCTATTAGAGGTCTTCTTTCACTGCCGCATTTTGGACATTGTTGCCCAGGGGCTGGCGGAGAGCCACGGGTTGATGCCGAAGGTTCAGTATACGCTTGGTTTTCCTGTGCCATGGGTGCCGATTTTGGTGGTAATTTAGTTTCACTTTCATGAATAATCTCCTTATAGTCTACTTTGTCAACTGTCTTACAACTTCTATGCCCTCTAGGGAACCCGTCTTCACCTTTAGTTCTTTGTTCAATTCCATTAATTGTCTAATATATTGTTGTTGGAAACTATCGTTCGTTGCATCTCTTTTCTCTAAACGCAACTCTATCCAAATATTTGACTTGTAAATCATAGCAAGAATAAATGTTAGTTTGTATATCTTATAATGAATCACACTTCAAATATTAGTGAACAAGAAAATGTGAGATAATAAACAAATATATCACACTCAATGAAAAATGTTATTCAGATAAGCGAATAAAAAAAGTGAATAACTTCTCCAGATCTCATTTGGAAACTGATTAGTAAGGATTTTAGTAATCATGCGAAACAGGGGTGGTCCTCTAAAATATATGCTGGGGTTTGTTTCCATTACTCTACTATGTCATGCACGAATTGAAAGAGATATGCACGCCAATTTTTGTCACGTATTCGATTAACATCCATGAATCACTTCACTATTTTAAAGAAACAGTCACCATTCGTACTCCTCATACTGCATGTCAAAATTATGTGTAGGATAAAATCTCTTTGGAATTCTCCTCCATGGTCTCCTTTTTCTAGGATTTTTTCAACCATTTCCCTACTTTGGGTGTCCCTATTCTTCCGTGATTTTGCCTCGTCCTTCATTGTTTGGGGAGTTTGGGGTAATCATTCGTTGCTTGGCATTTCGAGGCTACTTGAACTTCTAACAGCCCTTAGGCAGTGATAACATTCTATAAACATCTTCCTCACCTGTGTCTAATATTCTGTTTTGAGAAATCTTTAATGTATTACTTGCTTCATCAAAATTTTATTGTCGTTCAACCTTGGTAATGTTTCAATGCTACAACCTCCATTTTCAAATATTCATCCAGAAACTTATGGTACTCAAAAAGATTCTCATGCTAGGTCAAGGCCTGAACTTCCGCATCATTAGGAGATTTCTAAAGATTTGTGCTTCCATGTCCGATGTATGATGTCACTTGTTGTGTAGAACATCTTTGCCCAAGGGTTGCCATTGCTACAACCGATTTTGATAGGCACTTGCCTTCTATTGGGCATGTACCTGTATTTAAATTCACATTGATAAATACTGTTACTATATATAGTAAGAAAAATGAACAGTTACTGATGTAGAAGGGAACAATAACAAAACATTACTATCAATAATAGGATTGCATGGATATATATAAGTTAAAGTAGATGTATTTTGTTTTACCTCAATTGGATCATTTGGTCTTGTTGTTTGTGGCTCTCTTTCAATGACACATTTTGGACATGGTTTCTTAGCGTTGGCGGAGAGCCATGGTTTGATATAAAAGGTTTGGTATGCCCTTGGTTTTCATATGCCATGTGTACGTTTTTGTTTGCAATTCAATTTCACTTTCATGAATAATCTTCTGATAGTCTACCCTGTCGATTGTCTTACTCCTTCCATGATCTCTAGGAATCTCCTTTTTATCTTTATTACTTTCTTCAAGTGCATCAATTGTCCAACATATTGTTGTTGGAAGCCATTGGTCTTTGCATCTCTTTCCTCTAAACTCAACCCTATTCAAATATAAGACTTGTAATTCATCACAAGAACAAATGTTAGTTTGTAGATCTTATAATAAATCCAATTTAAATATTAGTGAAGAAAAAAATGTGAGGTAATAAACAAATACATCTCACTCAAATAAAAATATTATTTAGATAAGCGAATAAAAAAATTGAACAACATCTCCAGATCGCATTTAGAAACTAATTAGTAAGGATTTCAGTAACCATACGAAATAGGGGTGCTCCGCTAAAATACATGCTGAGGTTTTGTTTCAATTCCTCTATTGTGTCATTCAGACGTTACAGGAGATATGTACACAAATTATAGTCACGTATTTTGTTAACATCTATCAATGACTTCAGCATTTTTAAGAAATAGCCGCCATTCATACTCCTTATAGTGCTTGTCGAAATTATGTGCAGGGTCAAATCTCTTTGGAATTCTTCTCTGTGGTCTCCTTTGTCTACGATTTTTGCAAACATTTTTCTCAACTTTTGGTGTGCCTATTATTCTAACATTTCACCTTGTCGCCATTGTTTGAGGTGGTTGGGGTATTCATTTGTCGGTTTGCAAGTTGAGGGTACTTGAACTTCTAACAAACCCATAGGCAGTGCCAATGTTCCATAAACATCTTCCTCAGTTGTCTCCAATATTCTATTATAGGTGGGCTTTAATGTATTAGTTGCTTGATAAAAATTTTATTGTCATTCGACCTTGCCAATGTTTCAATGCTACAGCCTCCATTTTTAAATATTCATCAGGAAAACTATGGTCCTTAAAAAGATTCTCGTCATGAGTCAAGGCCCGAACTTCGACTTCATTAGAAGATTTATGAAGATTTTTGCTTCCATGCCTGGTGTACAACGTCACTTGTTGTGCAGAAAATCTTTGCCCCATATGGTATTATTGATGCACTCGATTTTGATAGGCTCTTGCCTTCCATTGGGCATGCACCTATACTGAAAGTCACATATATAAATACTATCAGTATATATTCTAAGAAAAATGAATAGCTACTGATGTAGAAGTGAACAATGACAAAACATTGCCATCAACAATAGGATTGCATAAATATATGTAACTCAAAGTAGATTTGTGTTATTTTAACTATATTAGATTATTTCATCCTACTATTGGAGGTCTTCTTTCACTAGCACATTTTGGACATTATTGCTGAGGGGTTGGTGAAGAGCCACAATTTGATGCCGAAGGTTCAGTATGCACTTGGTTTTGTTGTCCCATAGCTGTCGATTCCACTCGCAATTCAGTTTCACTTTCATAAATAATCTTCTTATAGTCTACCCTGTGAATTATCTTACAACTTCCATGCTTTCTAGGGAACTCTTTTTCATCTTTATTTCTTTGTTCAACTGCATCAGTTCTCTAATGTATTGTTGTTGGAAACCAACAGTCTTTGCATCTCTTTTCTCTAAACTCAAGTCTATCCAAATATAAGACCTATCATTTATAGCGAGAATAAATGTTAGTTTGTACACCTTATAATGAATCACATTTCAAATATTAGTGAACAACAAAATGAGAGGTAATAAACGAATATATTCACTCAATGAAAAATATTATTCGGACAAGTGAATAAAAAAAGTGAACAACATCTACAGGTCACATTTAGAAAGTAACTAGTAAGGATTTCAATAATCAAGCGAAACGCAGGTGCTCCTTCGAAACATATGCTGGGGTTTTGTTTCTATTCCTCTACTACGTCAATCAGGCATTACAAGACACATGCACAGCAATTATAGTCAGGAATTCGGTTAAAATCCACCAATGACTTTACTATTTTGAAAAAGCAACCGCCATTTATACTCCTTATAGTACTGGTCGAAATTATGTCTCGGACAAATCCCTTTTCAAATTATTCTCCATGGTCTCCTTCTTCTTATATTTTTTCAACAATTTTCCCAACTTTTGGTGTCCCTATTCTTCCAAGATTTGACCATGTGCTCCATTGTTTAAGAAGTTTGGGGCATTCATTTGTTTGTTCACATGTCCAGGCTACTTGAACTCCTAATAGACCCATAGGCAGTGCTAAAGTTCCATAAACATCTTCCTCAATTGTCTCCAATATTCTATTGCTACAAAACTTTAATTAATTACTTGCTTGATCAAAATTTTGTTGTCGTTTAACCTTCATAACGCTTCATTGTTGCAACCTCCATTTTCAAATATTCATAAGGAAAATTATGGTCCACAAATAGGTGACGACTTGAACCTAAGCTTCATTAGGAGATTTCTAAAGGTTGGAACTTCAATGTCCAATGTATGATGTTACTTGTTGTGCAAAAATCTTTGCCCAGAGGCTGCTATTGCTGCAGTCGATTTTGATAGGCACTTGTCTTCTGTTGGGCATATACCTATATTTAAATTCACATTGATAAATACTATTAGTACATATAGCAAGAAAAATAAACAGTTACTGATGTAGAATTGAACAATAATAAAGCATTAATATAAATATTAGGATTACATAGATATATGTAACTCAAAGTAGATGTATTTTATTTTACCTCAATTTGATCATTTGGTCCTGCTATTGGCGGTTCTCTTTCACTGCCACATTTTGGACATGGTTGCTCAGGGCTGGCACAGAGCCATGGTTTGATGCTGAAGGTTTGGTATGCGCTTAGTTTTCTTATGCCATGTGTGCCAAATTTGTTTGCAATTTAATTTCTTTTTCATGAATAAACTTCTGGTATTCTACTTTGCTCCCTTCCCTGCTCTCTTAAAAACTCCTTTTCATCCTTATTTCTTTGTTCAATTACATCAATTGTACAACATGTTATTGTTCGAAACTGTTGGTCTATGCATCTCTTCTATCTAAACTCAGCCCTATCCAAAATATGTAATGCCACCAAATTGCTAATTACCTTATTCATAAATCCGCAACAGAAGACTTAATGATGGAAGGCGCTACTACCGTACAAGGCTCACTGAAACCATTCAATCTTGCAGTTCATGCTCACAATCACTATATCTATTAAAGTTAAACACTCCAAGTACAAAGTCCGTAATAATTAAACTTCAGTACAATCGACTTAATCGCACCATTTGCTAACTAGCACTCCACTGTATACAAGTATATTGAATATAGACACAACTCCTCCTTGAAGTTGATCCCAACATTCATGCTATGTTGAATCCACTGTGAGCATCTAATGAATTTGAAAAGGGCTTGCTAAATGGAGAAACATGTGATACTTCATCATCTAAAATGGAAAACATGAAAGCAATTCGAAAATGTGAGCTAAACTCAGTACATGCATTCTTGTATTGTAAAATGAGGGTGGAAACACTGTTGATGGGTACCCACCTTTGCAATTCATTTCGTTCGCAATAGCAATGGAAATGTAGGTAACATAAAATTGAATTGCTCATTGTTATTTGTAAGTGAACCCCTTGATAGATATGATGATCCATTAATCGGTGGACACCAGTCGGGTCGATCGGGGACCCTGGCAAAACAATGCAACATATCACTGGTTGAAGGGTCGTCGCCCTACCACTAATGGGGTCAC
Organism: Selenicereus undatus; assembly: GCA_017589665.1. NCBI lineage: Eukaryota > Viridiplantae > Streptophyta > Magnoliopsida > Caryophyllales > Cactaceae > Selenicereus > Selenicereus undatus. The sequence goes on from JACYFF010019584.1 coordinate 38,256,016, forward strand.
TAATTATTTGGTAAATCTCTTATTGAAATGATTCATTGGCATACTTACCAAATGATATTAGAACTTGATAAAATGGTGCTAAATCTTAAAGATACAGGTAATGAGCCTACCTCGACTCTTTACAAAGGATTTAAACTTGATAAATATGTTCCGACTTGACAAAACATATGCATAATCGGGAACGATAAATTAGGCCTTGACTTTATTTCACAAATAATTGTAGATATGCATAGTCAGTAAATGATACTCACATAACTTGTAACTTTGATAGAAATTCAGTAAGTAACTCACATAACTTGAAAGATAGGTTATGCTAAGATAACCCAAAAACGGGATAATTGAAAGTATAAATCTAATATACAGTTAAGTGAAAGTAAAATAAACCACAATAAGATAGATGAGATTAAAAAGGAAAAGGCCTGGATGGTTATAAATGGAATAACAATAAGAGTAAATGATTCTTGGCAATAGACCTTCATCATCATTATAATGAAAGATTGATTTTATTTTTTTTTTACACCTCTGAAACGAACTGATAATACGAATTTAATGCCAAGAGATATATATCATGGTTCAAAATGGCATATATAATAATAACTTAATCCGATAAACACTGTTTTCTGAATCATTACTCTCCCCACTCTTCATATTTCATTCATAAGCCCAATAAACGTAGTTTTCCATCCCAAATGAGTCATTGAAAACCGTATAATGTATTGAACTCATTAAACTTGGTATTTTCCTTTGTAAAGTCTATAACTTATTAATATACTCCTACAATGGATACTTGTCTTCCTTTCTCTCCACAACTGAGCTAAATTTCCTATTAAACCTAATAAACATTTGTTTGCCCCCTCAAATGACCTTACTTGGCCCAAAATACGTAAAATGACTGCATGATCAACCTCACTCAATCTTTGTTAGTGTTATTTACACAATTACTCAAAATGCTTTTAAAAATCACCAAAATCAAAATACTCAACCAAAATTCATGAAATATTATAGGCAATTCGAAAATAATATGGAAAATCTACAGTAAAATTTCAAAAATTTTCTCTAGGTATACGGTACATAAAAATTCCAATACTAGCCCAATTTGCACCAAAGTAGGTCAGTTTATTTCAAAAATTCATAACTTTTACTCTTGACCTCAAATGAAGACCTAAAACCCCAATATGGAAATATTACGAAGTTTCAAAAAATTGTCATTTGTAACACAAAACATGATTACCACAATAGGGTTCCCAAAATGGGGGTAGAACACAAGTGTATCAATTTTGGTCCAACCTGTGCAGTTCTAGTAAAATAGCCCTAACGTTTTCCATAGAACTCGAATTAAGGCGATTCAAAAGGTATTTGAAAGCTAACACACTGATGTATCTACCCACCAAAAATCATAATTTTTAGACGGGTCGATCATTACTAGTTTATTGGCAAACTGTCTCCTATTTTCAATCAGTTCACAGCCACACTGTCGCTGCTTTCTCCTTTCTTTTCACATACATCCTCATCGAAAATTAGTCCTTAAAATCATGTAACACATTTTGGTCCTTCCGATCACCATACTAAGCCATAATACTCAATTTCACTTCACAATCATATACATCAAAGATTCATTTCTCAATCAAATATACACAAATAGCATGCTTGCCATTAAAGGAGAGCTAAACCTCGCAATATCATTAGAACCCTAGTTTACGGCCAACTTGAACTCACCTTCAACTCATTTTAAATCACCAAAAAACCATCATAATCATCAATAAGAATAAAGATTACAAAATGATATACAAAACAATCCAAATCCATTACTTGACTTAAGCTAACATGATCCTGGGAAAACCCTAAACCCTAGCATGCTTGAAGCTCAATCCACAATTAAAAACATCACAATAACTCTTGCTTCCTTCCAAAGAACATGATGAAAACCCAAATCACAAAAACAAAAATCAAAATGAAAAGAATCCAAGTTGAGATCACTTGGAGCTAAAGCAGAGAGAGAAAGAGGAGAGAAGATGAGTGTGTGTGGGTTTTACTTGGTTAGAAATGAATCAACATAACTTGGCTAGTATTTAACCTCCCATAAAGGAGCTTTTTGCCGAACTGTGGTTAAGTTTAAGGTTAGATTTAAATCATGATTAACTACGCAAGCTTCTTGCGCTATGATTGGCTTATACAGTTTGGGCCCGGGAAGGGAAGTAAGTCGTATGCAATAGAATTTCGTAGCTCGAAATTAATTTTTATGAGGTTATAAAAGTGATGATGATGATGATGACGATGATGATGATGATGATGATGATGATAATAATAATAATAATAATAATAATAATAATAATAATAATAGTAATAATAATAATAATAATAATAATAATAATAATAATAATAATAATAATTTCTTAAACCATTATTATCGAGGTCTACTATTGATTCACCCGATTTTAATCAATCAACAAAACTTGAATTAATAATCAATGAAACCTGAATTGCAAACTGGGACCCAAATGAAATAGGTCCCAACCGGGATGGTTAAATACGATAAATGAAAGAGTAAATTTTAAATTACATAAGGTAATTCGGTAAATATATAAATTCAGTGTAATTGAATTAACAAACATGATTTGGTTAAACAAATAACCATGAGTGATTAAATCAATAAACATGATTAATTAAATAAAATAAACATGATTAATTAAATAAATCAATATAATTTAAATAAATAAATAAATATGGGTTTGGGTTGGGTTATTGCAGTCTTCCCCCCTTAAGGAGTTTTGTCCTATAAACTTATGATTTTGATCATGTATGCAATGCCACCTCAAGTATGGATAGTTGGTTTTCACTGCTTCCCTCCAAAAAGGTATGATTAGCCTAAAGTGCATAGCTGCTTAATCCTACGGTCGAGTTTCTAGATCCCAAGTGACTTCACTAGTTGGATTACTTTGGTTCAAAATTGATACTCTCTTCAAAAGAAAAACTTGTTACTGCAAAGGTGGTACTCTACTCTAATGATTCTCTCTCTTGACCAGTAATAAGTATGAAAACCATTGCATTTCCTAATAAGTACTCTAATACTAACTCATAAAGCCTAATGTAATAAGGACTTAATTATCTCTGATATCTAGTTTCTTGACACACTTGGCAAGAGAAGCCCTTTGAAATGCATTATATTTCATCTTAACTTTAATTGTCTTGTTCTTTGGTGAAATGACCATATGAGTCTTATGTAGCCCTTGTGTCACCTTAGCATTTACTTGAACTGTCTCATTATTGTCGATGCTTCTTCTAGCTTACTCAAATATCGCTAGACATTGTCCGGGATTATGCCCTTATCAAAATGTCATCATCTGATGTTCTTAATGCACCACATAATCTTCCCTCATCAAACTAGTATAAGATATGCTCTAAGCCGGAATTAGACACTAGAATAAACACAGTCAAAGATGAAGATGATGGAATTGGTAGTCAAGTGAGTCATTAGGAACAAAAGAAATAAACAATGAGACTAGAAAAGATTTATAAAGGAGATATTAACATGGGGTGGTTAGAATAAAGATAACCATAGGTGTATCATGAATTCTGAAATATAATGCCGTAAGAATTCTGATTTATAAATATGGATCATAAAGGGTCCAATAAATAGTCAACCAAGGAGAAAGATGGCCCGGTTATACTCGGGTTTAACTGATGAATTGGAAACAAGCTGACAAGCGACTGAGCTTCATCAAGGTGACTTTATAGCCTTAAGAAACAAATAAGTGCAATAGATAGATGGGACAACCAATGTACAATAAATAGATAGATATATTGGATAAGCTAGATAGGCAAGTAGATTGGACAAGCAAAGTGTAATGGATAGAAAAATGGATTGGACGAGCAAAGTGTCAATGCATGGATAAATAGATTGAGCAAGTTATAATAGGAGCATGCCCTTGCTCATATGAAGCTAATTCGAGTACAACAACAAAATTAAATAGAGAATACAAAACTTTATTTATCAGAATATAAGATATATGTGTGGGAGTTGAAGTTCAAAATAATTATGACAGTCGCAATCACCCACACCAATGAAAGTTGAATTACGTTATGAATTCAGAACAAGTTATTCGAGCTTATCATTATAAAAAACGAGATGCAAGGTAGATGTGTGAATCGGCTCTCAACCGAATGAACTACAACTCATGATCATGAAATAAAGATGGTGAAGGTCGAGAGCACTGGAATGTTGACTACCATATAACGTCCAACACAAATGTATTGCACATTTAACAATTGGTTTGGAAAGACATGGAAGATTACGCTAATAGGAAATATCGGGTTAAATGCAAGGGAGATTAAACAATATTGGATAGTATCAAGTTTTGAAGATAAGCCAAGCAAACTATTTCAAGAATTACCATAAAAGGGCATTCTTTCAAAAGATAAACTATGGTTGCATGGTTTAGGTGTGATATTCGGACCTCAAATCATTCCTGGAAAAGCATTCTGCTGTTAACAGTTAATCCCATAAATCATTTATTCAAGGCATAGGGCACTTGTTTCTTATAGTGATCTTGTTCAACTCTTTGTACGCAGTACACAACCATAAGGTTCTGCCTTCCTTTTCCACACATATAAAACTAGGGTTTCCCACGATGACACACATGGCCAAATAACTCCCTTCTGTAATAGCTCATCGTACTAAATCCTTAGTTCTTTGAACTCCGCTGGGGTCATATGATAGGGGTTCTAAAAATGGATACCTAGAACTAGGTTGAATTGAAAATCAATGTGTCTTAGGGGAAAACAGTCATGAAAGTCCTCGAATGAGCATCTCTAAATTCACAAATTGTAATTATGGATATGTATATACCAATTGTGGTTGGCATATCACTAATATTCAATGCATTATTGACACGATAACTCACTTGCTTGCACAGTGTAATTAGGGTTGAAATAGGTTTTTCTTGCCTCGGTCCATAGAAACATATGTCTAGTGTTTTCTCATTTCTCAAACTAACCTTAAGATCTTTACAAGTCATCTTCTATAAGTACACAATCAGTTCGTCCTTGTAATGATAACAAGGTCTACCACTCAAACTGGATTGAATGCCCAATAAATATGGTTCCAACAACACTAATAGAAAGATATTTATAAAAGATAACGCATACAACTGCCTGCCAATCTCATTAAATTTACAAGACAGGGGGACGATCTAAAGTGTAAGATATGTAACCACACCATAAACTCTTGCAAAGATATTTCTTTATTGGTTATAAAAGACCGACATGTAAGCTGAATGAATGAAAGGATGAAGGTTCGTATCGTAATGAAAGAGGTAAGGCGTATAAATGACCTGCATATACAAGACATGTTGTTTATTCTTGATGGTCATGATAGTAAAGTAAATGAATGATATTATGAAGTTGAGAGCGAGTATTAAGTACTGAAAATAGATTACCAAAGAGGCATTTGAAAAGTCATACGGTACCCGCATGTGAGTAAATTGATGAAGATGAGGGTCAACACCATGAGAAGGGAAATTTTATTCATCTGGTGCTTGAAAGGCCAATACGTCAAGATGAAGGGGTCAGTCTTATGGCTAAACATGATGACATCCATCAATAACACATTCTGCTGTAAATGGAACTCTTGGGTAGGCATGTAAACTCCGAAACTACATGCTGATGAAAATAGCATAAATCATTGTTTATCATTAATAAGATGGGTTGTTCTTGTAACGAAAGGATTTCCAAAATAACTAAATTAATCACATGCAGTCATGGCCATAGAGTAGTATGCCAACATGACGTTACGATGCTATAGAAACACGAACAATATGGATACATTTAATTACTGAAAGGGTGCTCAATTCGTATTTCTAAAGCAACCAAAGGCTTTGCAAACCATAAATGAATGTGTCCAAATAGAAGCAAGGAGTTAAAGTAGGTGATAGTAAAAATATGAACATAATAATGACTGAACTGTAAGTAGAATGGGTCAAATATGCTTAGGAAGAACTGCAAATCACACAGTAACACATACCGGCGATCATTACAGGCTCCATTATGAAAACAAATAATTAAACGATATGATTGTCAGGTTTTGAATTGCCTGGAAGAAAGGCTGCTTATATGTGTTCAAAGGACTACCCACATATATACCACATCTGAGATTTTTCGTAAACACTCCATCACAAATCAAGAGAGTGTTAGTGGCAAAGAAATGTTGCCTCCGAACAATTCAAGGTAGTTAGGGAAAAAATAAGTCAATGACAGGAAGTAATGGGAGCATTGCTGATGTAATGTCTTAATGTCAAGACTAGATAATTTCTATACATAGCAGTTTAATCTTACTTGTACCGCCCATACAATACCAAGTAGCACACCATAAGCTACTAACTGCTATCACCATAAATAAGAAATCATTGTAATGTTCATCTCATACTAGTTCACCTCAAAGATATTGCCCCCAGAAGGCATTTCCTCATCTAGAGGTTTACATCTAACTTGACACTGTATTAATCCCCTCATAATTTGTAAATTGCATCCCCACATTGGGCTTCAACCATCACTGTACCCAAGATCGGTTATATTAACACACCTCAATAAAACTCTTAAAGCTTGACGCCAAATGGACAGAGTTATGCCTAAAAACTGACTAAAATTCGGCTTAAAGCTTTACAATAGATACTTGAAATGGAGAGAAACACTTCAATAGCTCAACGCCCACACGTCGGAGTTCATAACTCAACGGGTCACCTACCCGGAGTGCACAATTGCAAAAATTTAAACAAATGAGAGAAATGAAACACACAATACAACTCCCAGGTAAACGAGAGCAAGCTGCACTAACGGATGACCCAAATGGTTCCACACTCCACTTTGCTAATGCTCAAATCTCAGGATATTACCGAATGAAGCGGTCACCAAAATGGAAATGGCTCCTCCATATACGCCCATACATATGAACTTACAGTTAATATCTCATTTAACTGGTCAACCATAACTCATACACACCTTGATAGCTAACTCATAAATACTCGATAGCTCACAGAGGCCCTTAAAACCTTAGCTCTTATACCAAATCTGTAACGCCACCAAATTGCTAATTACTTGATTCATAGATAACTGCAACAGAAGACTTAATGGTGGAAGGTGCTACCGTCGTCCTAATAAGGACAAGGCTCACCGAAACCGTTCAATCTTACAACTCATGTTCACAATCACAATATCTATTAAACTAAAACACTCCAAGCTCAAAGTCCATAATAATTCAACTTCAGTACAATCGACATAATCGTACCATATGCTAACTAGCACTACACACTACATAAATATATTGAATATAGACCCAACTTAACCTTCAAGTGGATCCCAACATTCAAGCTATCATGAATCCACTATGAGCATCTAATGACATCCAAAAGGGCTTGCTAAATGGAGAAACATGTGATACTTCATCACGTAAAACGAAAAACATAAAAACTGTTCGAAAATGTTAGCTAAAACTCAGTACATGCATGCCTATATTGTAAAATGAGCATAGAAACACTGTTGATGGGTACCCGCCTTCGCAATTCATTTTATTCGCAATAGCATTGGAAATGTAGGTAACATAAA
>JACYFF010019584.1:38265966-38282557 GCA_017589665.1 Selenicereus undatus
ATTATTATTATTATTATTATTATTATTATTATTATTATTATTATTATCATTATTATTATTACTATTATAATTATTATTACTATTATAATTATAATAATTATAATAATAACAATAATAATAATAATAATTTCTTAAACCATAATTATAGAGGCCTACTACCAATTCACCCGGTATTTAATCAGTGAACGAAACATGAATTAACAATCAATGAAACTTGAATTGCAAAATGGGATCCAAATGAAATATCCCTAAACCGAGATGATTAAATACGATAAATGAAAGCGAAAAATTTAAATGACATGAGGTAATTCGGTAAATATATAAATTGAGTGTAATTGAATCAATAAACATGCTTTCGTTAAACAAATAAGCATGAGTGATTATATCAATAAATATCATTAATTAAATGAATAAACATGACTAGTTAAATAAATAAATATGATTTAAATAAATAAAGATGCGTTAGGGTTGGGTTATTAGAGTCTTCCCCCTTTAGAGAGTTTCGTCCTCGAAACTTATGATTTTGATCAAGTATGCAATGCCACCTCAAGTATGAATAGCTGATTTTCACTGCTTCCCTCCAAAAAGGTATGATTAGCCTAAAGTGCATAGAAGCTTAATCCTGCAGTCGAGTATCTACACCTTAAGTGACTTCACTGGCTCGATTACTTTGGTTCAAAATTGATATTCTCTTCACAAGAAAAACTTGTTGCTGCAAAGGAGGTACTCTACTCTACTGGTTCTTTGTCTTCACCACTAATAACTATGGAAACCATTGCATTTCCTAATAAGTATTCTGATACTAACTCATAAAGCCCAATGTGACAAGGACTAAATTATCCCTGATATCTAGTCTCTTAACACCCTTGACTAGATAAGCCCTTTGGAATACTTCATATCTCATCTGAACTTTGATTGTCCCCTTCTTAGGTCAAAATGACCATATGACTCTTGTGTAGTCCTTGTGTCACCTTAGCATGTACTTCGACTGTCTTATTATTCTTGGTGCTTCTTCTAGCTTACTCTAATACCACTAGACGTTGTTGGAGATTACGTCGTTATCAAAATGTCCTCATCTCATGTTCTTAATGCACCATATGATTTTCCCTCATCAAACTAGCCTAAGGTCTGCTCTAAGTCTGAATTAGACGCTAGAATAAACATGGTCTGAGAAGAAAATGATGGAGTTGGTGGTCAAGTGAGTTATCAGGAACAAAAGAAATAAACAATGAGACTAGAAAAGTTTTATAAAGGAGGGATTAACATGGGGTGGTTAGAATAAAGATAACCATAGGTGTATCGTGAATTCTAAAATATAATGCCACAAGAATTGTAATTTATAAATATGGATCGTAAAAGGTCCAATGAATAATCAATCAAGGAGAAAGATGACCCGATTATAATCGGGTTTGACTGATGAATTGGAAACAAGCTCACAAGAGACTGAGATTCATCGAGGTGACTTTATAGCTAAAAGCAACAACATAAGTGCAATAGATAGATGGTTCAAGCAATGTGCAATAAATAGATAGATACATTGGATATGCTACATTGACAAATAGATTGGACAAGCAAAGTCTAATGGATAGATAAATGGATTGGACGAGCAAAGTTCCAATGGATAGATAAATGGATTAAGGAAGTTATAATAGGAGCATGCCTTTCCTAATATGAAGCCAACTCGAGTACAATAATAAGATTAAATAGATAATGCGAAAGTTTATTTATCAGAATGTAAGATATATATGTAGGAGTTAAAGTTCAAAATAAAGAAAGTAAGGGGATTATGATAATCGCAATCACCTACACCAATGAGAGTTGAATTACGTTATGAATTCAGAACAAGTTGTACGAGCATATTATTATGAATAAATGAGATGTAAGGCAGATGCATGAATCGGTTCTCAATGGAATGAACTCCAACTCATGATCATGAAATAAAGATGGTCAAGGTCGAGAGCACTGGAATGCTGACGACCATATAAAGTCGAACAAAAATGTATCGCACCTTTAACAATGGATTTGGAAAGACATGGAAGATCACGCTAATAGGAAATATTGGGTTGAAATGCAAGGGAGATTAAACAATATTGGATAGTATCAAGTTTTGAAGATGAGACCAGCAAACAATATCAAGAATTACAATAAAAGGGCATTCTTGCAAAAGATAAACTTGGTTGCATGGTTTAGGTATGACATCTGAACCTCAAATCAATCCTAGAAAATACTTTTATTTTTTGCAGTTAATCCCATAAATCATTTATTAAAGGTATAGGGCACTTCCTTTTTTATAGTGATCTTGTTCAACTCTCTGTACGCAACACATAACCATAATGCTTTGCCTTCCTTTTTCAAATAGATAAAACTAGGGTTTCCCACAGTCACACACTTAGTGAAATAACTCCCTTCTGTAACAACTCTTCTTACTAAATCTTTAGTTTTTTGAACTCTGTTGGGGGTGATATGATAGGGGCTCTGAAAATGGATTGAGCACCTAGAAGTAGGTTGAACTGAAACCAATGTTTCTTAGGGGAAAACAATCCTGAATGTCCTCAGATGAAACATCTCTGAATTTAAATACTGTAATTATGGATATGTATATACCGAGTGTGGTTGGCATGTCACTAATATTCAAGCATTACTGACACAATAACTCACTTGCTTGCACAGTGTAATTAGCATTGAAAAGGGGTTTTTCTTCCCTTGGTCCATAGAAACACGCGTCTAGTCTTTCCTCATTTCTCAAACTAGCCTTAATATCTTTACAAGTCATCCTTTATAAGTACACAATCAGTTCTTCCATGTAATGATAACAAGGTCCTCCAATCAAAGTGGATTGAATGCTCAGTGAATATGGTTCTGGCAATACTAATAGAGACATATTTATAAAAGATAACACATTCAACTGCCTACTGGCCTCAGTAAATTTAAAACACAGGTGGACGATATAAAGTGTAAGGAGATGCAACCACAACATGAACTCTTGCAAAGATGTTTCTTTATTGGTTATGAAGGACCGGCATGTAAGCTGAATGAATGAAAGGACAAAGATTCGTAATGAAAGAGCTAAGGCATATAAATGACCTGCATATACAAGACGTGCTATTTTTTCATGATGGTCATGATAGTAAAGTAAATAAATGATGTTATGAAGTTGAGAGGGAGTATTAAGTACTGAAGGTGAAAAAATATAATAGATTAGCAAAGAGGCATCTGAAAAGTCATACGATCCCCGTATGTGAGTAAATTAATGACGACGAGGGTCAACACCACCAGAAGGGAAATTTTATTCATCTGATGTTTGAAAGGTCAATAATTCAAGATGAAGGAGTCAGTCTTATTACTGAAGATGATGGCATCCATCAATAACACATTTTGCAGTAAATGAAAGCCTTAGGTAGGTATGTAAACTCTGAAAGTGCTGGTAGATGGAAATAGCACAAATCGTTGTTTTTCATTAATAAGATAGGTCGTACTAGTAAAGAAAGGATACCCAAAATAACTTGAGCAACAACATGCAGTCAAAGCCATAGAGTAGTATGCCAACATGACGTTATGGTGCGATAGAGACACGAACAATATGGATACATTTAGTTGCTGAAAGGGCACTCAATGACTGGGTCTAAAGCAACCAAAGCCTTTGCAAGCAATAAATAAATAGTGCCTAAATAGAAGCAAAAAGTTAAAGTAGGTGACAGTAAATATATGAACATAGTAATGACTAAACTGTAAGTAGAATGGGACAAATATGCTTAGGAAGAACTGAAAATCACACAGTAACGCATACCGAGGCTCCTTATAGGCTCCATTATAGAATAGATAATTAAACGATTATGATTGTTAGGGTTTGAATTACCTATAAGAAGGGTTGCTCATATGTGTTTAAAGAACTCCCCACATGCCACATATGAGATTTTTCATAAGCACTCCATCACAAATCAAGAAAGCGTTACTGGCAAAGAAATGACGCCTCTGAACAATTCAAGCTAACTAAGGTAGAAATAATGACAGGAAGTAATGGGAGCATTGCTGATGTAAGGTCTTAATGTTAAGATTAGATAATTCTTATACATGGCAGCTTAATCTTACTTGTACCACCCATATAATGCCAAGTAGCACACTATAAGCTACTAATTATTATCACCATATACAAGCACTCATTCTAATGTTCACCTCAAATTGGTTCATCTCAAACATATTGCCCCACAAGGCATTTCCTCATCTAGAGGTTTACATCTAACTTGAAGCTATATTAATCCCCTAAGAAGTTGTAAATGGCATCCTCACATCGGGTTTCAACCATCACTGTACTCAAAATCAGGTATATTAACACACCTCAATAAAACTCTCAAATCCTTAGGCAAAAAGGACATGGTTCTGCCTAAAAAGTGACTAAAACCCGGCTTAAAGCCTTAAAAAAGATACCTGAAATAGAGAGAAACACTTCAATAGCATAACGACCACACGTCGGGGTTCATAACTCAGTAGGTCACACACTCGAACTGCATGATTGCAAAAATTTAAATAAATGAGAGAAACGAAACATACAATATAACTCCTAGATAAATAAGAGCATGCCTCACTCACAAGTGACCTAACTGGTTCCACACTCCACTTTCCTAATGCTTGAATCTCAAGATATTACCAAATGAATGAATCACCTAAATGGAAATGGTTCCTCCATATATGCCCATACATGTGAACTCATAGTCAATAACCCATTTAACTAGTCCAACATAACTCATACACACCTTGATAGCTAACTCATAAACACTTGATAGCTCACACCAGCCCTTAAAACCTTAGCTCTGATACCAAATCTGTAAGACGTAGGTTCAAAGGTTGATGGCAGCAGACATGAGGATGATTAGGAGGATGTGTGGTTATACGAGGATAGACAAAATTAGCAATGGAGTTATCAGGGACTTAGTTAAAGTGGCTCCCATCGAAGATAAGATGAAAGAAAGAAGACTACCATGATTTGGCCATGTGAAAAGAAGGAGTGTCGTCACCCCAGTGAAGAGATGTGAGATTATCAACATCCACGAAGGCAAAAAAGGGAAGGGATGACCAAAGAAGAGCTTGGACGAGGTGATTAGAGAGGACTTGAAAGTTGTAGATTTGACGAAGGACCTGGCCCAGGATAGGAAGCTTGGGCAAGATATGGTTAGGATCCTAGATCACAGAGAGTTGACCTCATAGCTCTCTTTCGGATGCAGTGGCCTGGGGCCAGTAGGGGTTTTTCGTTTTGTCGTGTTTTGTATGTAGGTAGTACTTTCATATGGGAAGAGACATCGTCTGCTTACCTCTTGTTGTTAAGGTATTTGGCATTCCTTTGACTTATTCTTCTTTTGTTACATAGCTATTGCAACCAATCTGATTAATATTTCTTAGCCATTCCTTGTTGTGTGTCCTTAATTTTATCTTTTGATATTTCCCCAAAATCTTTCTTCTATAAAATATTTTCACAAAATCCTTATTTTATGGGTCTCTTGGAATCAACCTCTGTACGGGTAGGAATACCGGTAGAGGTAAGGTTGCCTACAGCTGGTTCTCCCCAAACCCCACGAAAGCGGGACCCATACCGGGAGATGTTGTTATTGTTGTTGCTGATTCATAGATAACCACAACAAAAGAATTAATGATAGAAGGCGCTACCGCCGTCCTAATAAGAACAATGCTCACTGAAACCATTCAATCTTACAACTCATGTTCACAATCACAATATCTATTAAAGTGAAACACTTTAAGTCCAAAGTCCATGATAACTCAACTTCAGTACAATTGACTTAATCGTACCATGTGCTAACTAGCACTCTACACTACATAAGTATATTGAATATAGACCCAACTTGACCTTGAGGTTGATCCCAAGATTCATGCTATGCTGAATCCACTGTGAGCATCTGATGACTTCTAAAAGGGCTTGCAAAATGAAGAAACATGTGATACTTCACCACCTAAAATGGAAATCATGAAAACAATTCGAAAATGTGAGCTGAAACTCAATACATGCATTCCTATATTGTAAGATGACTGTAGAAACACTGTTGATGGGTACCCGCCTTTGCAATTCATTTAGGTCCCAATAGCTATGGAAATATAGGTAACATAAAACTGAATTGCTCATTATTATCTGTTAGTAAACCCCTTGATAGATATGACGATCCATTAATAGGTGCCGACCTGCCAGGTCAATCAGGAAACCTGGCCTGACATCGTGACATATCACTGATTGATGTGTCATTGCCCTACCACTGACGGGGTCATTAATTATGTTGTAAATCTCCTATTAAACTGATTCGCTGGTATACTTACCAAATGATATTATAACCTGATAAAATGGTGCTGAATCTTAAAGATACAGGCAATGAACGTATCTTGAGTCTTTAAAAAGGGTTCAGACTTTACAATTATGTTCCGAATTGATAAAACTTATGCGTAACGGGGAACAATAAATTAGGCCTCGATTAAGTTTCACCAATGTAATTGTAGATATGTTTAGTCACTAAATGATACTCACATAACTTGTAATTTTGATAGAAATTCAGTAAGTAACTCACATAACTTGTAAGATAGGTTATGCTAAGATAACCCCAAAACTGGATAATTGAAAGTAATTAGTCCAATATAAAGTAAAATGAAAGTAAAATGAACCACAACAAGATAGATGAGATTAAAAGGGAAAAGGCCTTGATGGTTGTAAATGGATTGACAATAAAAGTAAATGATTCTTGGCAATAGGCGTTCATGGTCGTTACAATGAAAGATTGAAATTTTTTTTTGGATACTTCTTAAACGAGCTGATAATACAGATTTAAGGCCAAGAGAGATATATCTTGGTTCAAAATGGCATATATAACAATAACTTGACCTAATCAACACTATTTTTTGAATCATTACTCTCCTCACTTCTCATATTTCATTCATAAGCCCAATAAACGTAGTTTTCCACCCCAAATGAATCATCGAAAACCATAGAAGCTACTAAAGTCATTAAACTTGGTATTTTCCTTTGTAAAGTCTATAACTTATAAATATACTCCCACAATACATACTTGTCTTCCTTTTTTCTCCATAATTGAGCTAAATGCCCTATTAAACCCCATAAACATCTGTTTCCCCCCTTCAATGACCTTACTTGGCCCAAAATACACAAAATGAGTTCATGATCAATCTCACTCAATCTTTATTACTGCTCTTCACATAATTACTCAAAATGCTTTCGAAAATCACCAAACTCAAAATACTCAACCGAAATTCATGAAATCTTATATGAAATTCGAAAATAATATGGGAAATCTACAGTAAAATTTTCAAAATTTTCCTCTAAGTATACACTATATAGAAATTGCAAAAACAACCGAATTTGCACCAAAGCAGGTCAGTTCACTTCAAAAATTCATAACTTTCACCCTTGGCCTCAATTGAAGACTTAAAACCCCAATATGGAAATATTAAGAAGTTCAAAAAAATTTTCATTTGCAACACAAAGCATGATGCCCACAATAGGATTCCCAAAATAGGGCTAGAACACACGTGTGTGAGTTTTGGTCAAACCTACGCTGTTCTAGCAAAACAGCCATAACGTTTTCCACATAACTCGGATTAAGGAGATTTAAAATAAATTTGAAAGCTAAATCACTAATCTATCTACCCACCAAAAACCATAATTTTTAGCTCAACCGATCATTACCAGTTTATTGGCAAAGTGTCCCCATTTTCTATCAGTTCACAGCCACACTGTCACTGCTTTCTCCTTTCCTTTCGCATAAATCCTCATCTAAAACCACTCCTTAAAATCATTTACCAAAACTTTGGTCCTTCCCATCCCCATACTAAGTCATAATACTCAATTTCACTTCATAATCGTGTACATCAAAGATTCATTTCTCAATCAAATATACACAAATAACGTGCTTGCCATTAAAGAAGAGCTAAACCTTGCAATGTCATTAGAACCCTAGTTTGTGGACAACTTGAACTCACCTTCAACTCATTCCAAATCCCCAAAAACACCATCATAATCATCAATACGACTAAATATTACAAAATCATATACAAAACAATCCAAATCCATCACTTGACTTAAGCTAACATGATCATGGCAAACCCCTAAACCGTAGCATGCTTCAAGGTCAATGCACAATTAAAAACATCAAAATAACTCTTGTTTCTTCGAAAGAACATGATCAAAACCCAAATCACAAAAACAAAAATGAAAATGAAAAGAATCCAAGTTGAGATCAGCTACTTAGAGCTTAAAAAGAGAGAGAAAGAGGAGAGCAGATGAGTGTGTGTTTGCTTTACTTGGTTAGAAATGAATCAACATAACTTGGATAGTATTTAACCTCCCATAAAGGAGCTTTTTAGCTAATCATGGTTAAGTGTAAGGTTAGATTTAAATTATGGTTAACAATGCAAGCTTCTTGGGCTATGATTGGCTTATACGGTTTGGGCCCAAGTAGGGAAGTAAATCGTATCCAATAGAATTTTCGTAGCTCAAAATTAATTTTTGCAAGCTTATAAAAATCATAATAATAATAATAATAATAATAATAATAATAATAATAATAATAATTTCTTAAACCATAATTATCGAGGCCTACTATCGATTCACACGATATTTAATCAATCAACAAAACTTGAATGAACAATCAGTGAAACTTGAATTGCAAAACGGGACACAAATGAAAAATCCCGCAACCGGGTTGGTTAAATACGATAAATGAAAGCGAAAAATTTTAATGACATGAGGTAATTCGCTCAATATATAAATTGAGTGTAATTGAATTAGTAAACAAGATTTGGCTAAACAAATAACCATGAGTGATTAAATCAATAAACATGATTAATTAAATGAATAAACATGATTAATTAAATAAATAAATATGATTTAAATACATAAATATGGGTTGGGGTTGGGTTATTACGGAATACAAGACTTGTAATTTGTAGCAAGAAGAAATGTTGGTTTGTACATCGTATAATGAATCACATTTCAATATTAGTGAATAAGAAAATGTGACATAAAAGCAAATACATCTCACTTGAGAAAAATATTATTCAAATAAGTGAATAAAAAAAGTGAACAACATCTCCAGATCGCATTTAGAAAGTAATTAGTAAGGATTTCAGTAACCATGCGAAACAGGGGTGGTCCTCTAAAATATATGCAGGGGTTTTGTTTCGGTTCCTCTACTATGCCATTCAGACATTACAGCAGATATGCAGGTATTTGCTTAATATCCATCAACGACTTCACTATTCTTAAGAAACAATCGCCATTCATACTCCTGATACTACTTGTCGAAATTATGTGCAAGACAAAATCTCTTTGGAATTCTTCTCCATGGTCTCCTTTTTCAAGGATTTTTTCAACCATTTTGCGAACTTTTGGCGCCCCTATTCTTCCAAGAATTCACCTTGTCTTGTAACATTTAGCCATACGCATCTCAGTAGAGTAGCTAGGGGCAGTCTCTAACCTCGATATTCCCCTCTTTAGGGGAAATAACTCACGTCTTATCCTACGTCTAGTCCCCACCCTCAAAGTTTTATCATGTGTGACATATCGTCGAACGTTACCCTCATTACGATCTTCTGGAGTTCTCACTTCTGGGTCTAGTCCCTAGGTATGGCCACTTAATAAGCACTATGTTAGCCATTTTTATTCAAACCAAATCATTTTAGTTATTAAAGCTCTTCTCACGAGCAAGTAAAGAATTTTTCTACCTTCAAGTAAGTCACAAATCTTTACTCTTTAATGATTCGTTGACAAAACCATAAATATGCTTATTAGCTAAAATAATCGTTGTAATTGCAATACCAGTTTATAACTCTTTGCCTTTAAATGATAAGGTCGCTTAAGATTGTTTCGGGTTTGCTAAACCAAGATTTTGAAATAATTCTATGCCTTTAAAAGGGAAATTCGTTTAAGATTACTTCGAGTTCACTAACCCAAGACTTCACTTTCTAAGAGTTTGCACATATATACATATTGTAACACTTGGAGTGTGGCATAAAAGGATAGAAGTGACTACTTATACCACCAAAGGTGCGGCTTTCTTTTCGGGAAGCCCACACTTATGAACTCCACAGTTAAGTATGCTTGTTGTTGAGCAATCATAGAATGGTTGACCTCCTGGGAAGTTTCTCGGGCAACGTGTGAGCAAGGACAAAACACGCCTGAAAGGATTGTGGTGATTTGTGGGGCCAGTCGACGATCCTTAAAGCGATTCCTAATAACTGTTTGCGGGCTGTGAGGGGTATGGGTGTTATAGATAGTATCAGAGCCGACCTGCGACCATGAGCTACGACAGTGGAGGGAGAGCTCATGGGTAATTACCTAGTGGGGCAAAGATACTGGATATGGACCGGTCAAGAGGACGCGTAAGTGGGTCCGTTACTGAGCACAACGATGACGTTGTGCACTTCAAGTGGGGGTGATCGTAACACATGGAGTGTGACATAAAAGGATCAAAGTGACTACTCATATCACCAAAAGTGCACCTTTCTTTTCGGGAAGCCCACTCTTAAGAACTTCACAGTTAAGCATGCTTGCTGTGGAGAATTCTTAGGATGAGTGACCTCCTCTGAAGTTTCTCGGGTAGCATGCGTGCAAGGACAAAGCACACCAGAAAGGCTTGCGGTGATTTGTGAGGCCAATCGATGATCCTTAAAGCGATTCCTGGTAACTGTTTGTGGCCCATGAGTGATCTGGATATTAGAGGTGGTATCAGAGCCGACCCGTGACCGTGAGCTGCGGGAGTGGATGGAGAACCCATGGGCACTCACCTAGCAGGGCAAAGATACTGGGTATGGGCCACCAGTCAAGAGGACGCGTAACTCGGTCAGTTACTAAGGCACAACGAGGACGTTGTGTGCTTCAAGTGGGGGTGATTGTAAAACCTGGAGTGTGATATAAAATTATCGAAGTAGATGCTTATATCACCAAAGGCGCACCTTTCTTTTCGGGAAGCCCACTCTTAAGAACTCAATAGTTATGTGTGCTTGCTTTGGAGCAATCTTAGGATTGGTGAGTTCCTTGGATGTTTTTCGGGTAGTGTGTGAGCGAGGGCGAAGCACGCCGAAAAGGCTTGTGGTGATTTGTGGCGCAGGTCGATGGCCGTTAAAGCGATTCCAAGTAACCATTTGTGGCTCGTGAGGGGTCTGGGTGTTACACACACACACAAAGATATATATATGTATATGTATATATATATATATATATATATATATATATATACATGTGCGATGTATATATATGTATGTGTGTGTGTGTGTATCGTAATTAAATATAGAGTTGAAACCTTTTAACTGTTTTCAAAATTCATTGTAACCTTCGGTAAGTAACTAGGGAAATCTAAAAGCAAGTTCATACTCTTTAAGCATTACGTTGTGCAACTCAAATAATCATTTCAAGTGATTTAATACGTTAACCCATTCTGCTGAAAAATTAAGCTAAATCGTACCGTAGTTTAAAAAGCGTCTTCAAACAACATAACGAATTTCAGTTTCAGTAATTCAACAGACTACTTTCAAAGCTAAATTTCAATTTCAGTAGTTCAGTAAACTCATTTTCAAACTAAATTCAATTTCAGAAATTCAGCAGAATCACTTTACAACACACATATAAGCTCATTTCAACAACTAGAGAATAATTCAATAACCTGAGCTAACTCCTCACAGCACCGCCCACAATAATCCTCAAAATCCACTCGATATTTCAACCCAAACATTAGTCGCATGGTTAAGCTTTAATTCAATATCTCTATTACTCAATTCGATAATTTTGACAATTTGGGAATTTCAAAATTAACATGCAATAATATTAACAATGACATATACTTAAAAGTCAGCATGATAACAACGCCACAATGCAGTTCAATCAACATCAGCATCGTTCAATTCGTAAATCAGTAAATTTGGGAGTCACCAATTAACATGAAATGGTTGTCAAATGCAAGATTAGTCTTCAGATTATAACCATAGCCTCATTTGGCCCCAAATTCAACATGCTAACAATTAAAATTCACAATCAAATACATACAATTAAGGTGGTAAATGGTTCATCTAAAAGTGTTGAACAACTTTATGAAATTATTAGTAATTTAGAGAATCGAGAGCCACCCACCTCGAATCGAAGCTAAAGGACCCAACTCTTGGGCTAATTTGGCAATTTCAGCCTGTGCTCGAGTTCATGTGCATTGATCACAGTGGTGGTGGCTGAGGGTTAGAAATCCTAGCTGAATTCGAAACCCCTGTTACTTTGTCCACAATTGTCTTGACACTAGAGCTCGGTCCCGGCGAGTTAAGCCACCGCAACATAGGTGGCTACCGCCCGGTCTCACCACACACCGCCCTCCCTCCCTCCCTCTCTCTCTCTCTCTCTCTCTGATACTGGGTCGAGGTCATGGGCTATGGTTGGCAGAACCCCTCCCCCCATGCTCTTTGTTTCATGAAGAAGGAAGGGGGGCTCGACCCCCTGTTGTCTCTTTTTCCTTTTTTTGTTTGGTTGTTTTGGTTGTTTAATAATACTAGCCTACTAAACCGAGTTTGGTCCCGCATCATCTGATCTAACTTAATCTCGACCCCAAATGTCCTTAGATGACTTGATAATTTCATATAATTACACATCGGCTTAATTTTAATGAATTCGCTAGTTTTCACGTAATTACATATCAAATCAAGAAAATTAATAAAACTACTCCGTATAAATATTACACCTAATCAGCACGTAAAGAAAAAGTCTAACATGGCCAATTAAGTGGAGCATAATTAATGAAAATATCAACCCAAACTGTTGTCCCCGAATTAAAAATCCCGGCTGCTTCATTTTGCCCCCCAAAAAGAATTTTGTCCTCGAAATTCTAGGGTGTACAGTTCAATCATTCACAACATGCGCATACACAAGGAAAGATCTACACAATTCCTAATAGAATCCAAAATCCTAATTTACAATTAATTATATCTCCTAATTAGAAAAGAGGCTTATGGTATCCAGTCTTCTCCTCGCCAATTCTCTTCAAGGGTGCACTCACTTTATCTAGGCACCAAGGGCAATCGCATAGAAGAGTGGGAAATGAGTTAGCGTGGAAAACCATATTAAGTTTATTTAGAAACGAGCACAAACTCTCAATTATGTAAACACTATTCGTATAGTGAACAACAACTCTATGTGTATGCATAATTATGATTCGACATCAAAAGGTATGATAACTAAGTCATAACAAATCAAGGTCATATACAAGCAGTCAATTGGCTTAAATTCATTCCGAAGCATGACGTCAAATCACTTTAAGAAGTCAATTAACTTGGAAGGTCCTATAGCATACAGAGTAATAAGGGCATCGCATGGCATCAAGCAAGATTACCTTAGTACAATGATATCACATAGAATCAATAACTCAGCATTGTCAAGCCCAAGAATCATAGGCAACATGAATCCATCTAACACTTATACAGCAAGCAACTTACAGGAGGAAAACATACGTAACTACTAATTGTCATACAGGGGCAAAACTTGGAAAAGCTATAAGGCAAGGGTGTGGCTGATACGTAGTAAAAGTGTAGCATACGTCTAAACAACAGCTACTTACGAGAGGCAAGAAGATTTATTTCTTGGTTGGAATAGGTTTGGCACATAATCCACCTACTTGACATCGTGTTAACATAGGTAAACTACCATTTCATGAGAGTCTAGCTACCAAGGTGAGGTGGTTTCGCATGGGTATTATCACCAAGAGGCTTGTAGTTTTCATAGGGAAATAGAGAAGTGTTCCCTTAGTGAAGATAGGTTTGATACCAACGTCATACACCAAATAGTATAATTATAAGTTGATTATAATGTTTGCCTTAGGGTCTTTGTTTAAAACTGATTATTTCCAAATCATAGAAATAAGCAAATGGAGTGATATGCTCAAAGGCTTAAATCTAGGTACCTTTTTATCCCAAGTAGGTTATCTAAAGAACATACTCTAGCATAAACAGACAACATCATGTCATACACATCAACTAATCATATTAGCAATCATATTCCACAAACCAATCATTCGTATGGCATCATCATGACCATGAGTATACCTAGTGCTTCTGTATTTTACTCGAAATGCTTATAAGCAAACACACATATATGTAAATGTTAGTCCTTGGGTTAAAAATAGTCGTGGTAATATGCAAAATGATAACACGACATCCCAATCACAAGGTATCCAGAACTGTGGTGAAGTCATGTACAATAACCATGATATGGTAAAATGGTGATGACAACAAGCATAATGACTAACATTCACCCATTCTAGAATTTCCTATGGAAAACTACCATGGGGCACACTACACTTACAGCTCAGAACGTGGCACAAGATAACTTTGTTATATCATGCCAAAGCATTTAGCTGAGTCATAGTGAAGGCTATTTCACGCGCATTCATTCACAAGCCTCTGAGTCAAGAGTTCAATTATGGGCATGCACACACTAGTATGCCATCCGATCAAGCATAGAATACAAGGGCAAGAATATATGAATGCAAATGCAAGCTCTTATTGTCATCACATCACGCTTTAAATATGTGTATGCAACTATTCAAGCTATGGTATGAGATCAAATCATTCATGGAGTGCAATTAACGACTCAGAGATGATTCAATGCAACGAATTACATGAGTTAAATCATTAAGCTAATTCAGACACATGCTTAACCGAACTCAAGTCAAACAAACAGTAAGAGGTACAAATACTATACAATTCACTGACGAAACATATAAATGACCCTACATCCTAATCTAGGTAATTACATAAGCTTCCAAGGTCTTTAGATTATGCAAGTACGGAAGGGAAGGTTCTACCTTCTATTATGAAGCATTCCGGCTTCTACACTTGGTGTTAATGCTTAATAAGATGTTGGAAGGGTATAGATCATTGCTCCAGGAGGTAATAAGGTGATGCATATGGTGTGACAATTCCAAAGTTTGTCAGATTCTTTGTTTTATCTCCGATCTAGATGTGTTGGGCTTGATATAGCTAGCCAGGACGCTAACAATCCTATAATAAGAATAGTATTCCATGCCACGATTAGCATAATGCCTAGCTGACTCATGAGTAACAGTAGGCACATGTTGGGAAGCAAGGAAGTCTCCCTATGTAAATAACAATCCAAATTAAGGCCACATCTAAGTATCAATGGCACATATACGGAAGGCTCAGAATAACACTTTGGCAACAATCAACAAGACCCCATCATGACTACCCATAATGACATGTGCATATAGGAAGTTCTTACTTAGTTCCCTTAGCAATTGAGAATTCATGTAAAAGGGGTTAACATCTAAAAGAACTTTCAGTTAGAAAAAGCAATCTTTTAATCACTTACTAATAACTCATCATTAACGATCAAGCAATGTATACATTTGGCATGTAGGTGTTCGAAACATCCAGTTACATATAACTTATGCTCATAGAACGAGGCTCGAACATCATTGTAAAGCAAATGCAAGTCTTGAGATGCAACAGTAAGGCCTAACTATATAATTAGAAAGGTCCTTCAACATAAAAGAAAAACCTTAACTCATTATTTAGGAAGGACGTTAAGTTTCAAAGTCTCTAGTTTTCAAAAGGAGAATAGTTTAATTGCTTCTAGCTCTTTCTCTACCAACCATTGGGTGTGTCACCTCACTCCCTTATGGGGCCCGAGGAGCAAATCGCACTTTAGGGGCAAGAATGAGCTTAGAGTTAAGACTTTTCCAATCACGTGAGTTCAAATCATGCGTACTTTAAATTTTCGATTTAAATCACTAACGTGCACAAACAAAACAATCCTTGATTGAGCTAACACTTAGCTCATTCCCTACAATACAAGTCCTTCAGCCTATACTCTAGCGAATGGTCCATTCATTCAATCAATCAGCTCACTCAAGCTGCACATAGCTAAGTGAACACACCACCATTCATACCAGAACAAATTTTCTCACAAACGCATGACATATATCACATCATCAGAAATGTGTTCGTAGATAATTATATAAAATGCAAGGCTCAGATCATAGGACATTGCTTTGATACCATCTGTAACACCCCTAACACTAAGGCTAGTGATGTTAACTTTTTCTTAAATTTTGGGGCGAAGCAGATAGAGTCTATATAAAAATTGACCATTTCCCAGGTTTAAAGCCTTACATTAGGTCCCTGCAATGAATAGAATCACAAAGAAACACCAAAATAAGCTCAACAGCTACACGTCGGAGTCCACAACTTGATAGGCCCCAAGCCCAGATTATACCAAATAATAAAATTCAATAATACAGATGGAAACAAAAGATACAACTCAATGAATCACACATCTGGACCACTGCCGTTTACATGCCTAAAACAAACAACTCCAACAAAGTTGACAGAGAAATCAGATAGTACGCTCATAAGGCCATACTGAGCGACTTCTAGCAGTATACATTATATGAACCCAAGTACTTTATTTACGTACATTCAAAAATCTAAGGACACATCATACAACATCATGAAACCCGCAATTGTGTGTGTATATATCCATATATGCATATATATATATATATATATATATATATATATATATATGTATATA
>JACYFF010019584.1:38324491-38337421 GCA_017589665.1 Selenicereus undatus
ACACTTGGATTTGTTATCATCAAAACTTGAATATAATAACTCAACAATAAAGAATAACCTTACTAGGTTAGGTGCAGAGTACACCTAAGCAATGCGACCTCGTAATTACCGGGGCACATAGAGCATCAGCCACTCCATCACGATGTCAAGACTCGGCCCTTTTAAAACAGACATCGTCAAGGCATGCAAAAGCTTGTCATAGTCTGCAGGATAGAGTTTCCAAGCATGGCAATAAGAGAGCATAAAAATAATCACAGCAAAGAAAGTTAGTGCTCTCTTTAATAAAGCTAAAGCCATAGAAAAACCAAAAGAGAAAGCAAAAAAAGTGTTTTATATGATTTTTCTAGGCTTGTCCACTAGGAATATGCAATACAGATTAAGGGAGGCATCGTACCCACCAAAGTATCCTAGGAAAAGAATATTATCAACATTTTCACCAAGCATATTAAACATTTTAACTTCATGGCCCAAATCAACATTAGGATTACAATTCTTAGGATTATTAATGGGCGCATCTAAAGAATATTCGGGGAAATAGGGGGTTGTGAACGCGCAGGGGAAACATGGGTGTGATCAAGGGGATTGGGGAAAGCTTAATTAAAACAAAGGTTATAAGACTCCTCATGCATACACTCATAATGACACCCCACTAAAGGAGTGTTAACTAGATTAAGCTGCACATCAAGAGTATCTTCCGACGCACAATATGAATCACCCACATAAAACTTAGCAATCAACCCAAAACGCTCACCCACCTCGAGCCCTATGCACTGAGCTAAAGTAATGGATGAATCATGTAAGGTTAAGACAACCTCAGTATTACCCTAGGGTGATAAAAAGTCAGGTTCTAAGGACATGACTTCATATCATGGTCAGAAGAGCTACACAAATCACACCAAAAAGGGGCATAATAAGATCTAGCATAAAACACACTAGGTTCAAGAAATGAATATTTTGAAACACAACTAGCCTTATCAAATTCAAATGAATCCCAAGCAATCCACACAAGCAAATAACATACATCATCGACACTTTTACCATGAACCCTAATACTCTAAAAGAATATGGGTTTCACTATTCACACCCTTATCAACGATGTATAAAATTTTTCACTTACAATATAATAACCACATTGAGCAACAAAAATAATCAAAAGCTTAAAATACCTCCAAAATAATTCATGCTCAAATTGGGCGAAATGGAAAATTGCCATTGTTTTTTTTTTCAATTTATTTTGGTTCAATTTCAAAAAAAAAAATCGGTTTTTTTTCAAAGAAAAACAAAATGCTTAGTCAAACCTGTTGAGAAACACCCAATATTCAACACTAGACCCTGGCAACAGCACGATAAACTTGATACGACTGCAAGCACATAGTGATGTTCTAGCAAATCAAGGTAGATCCCATAGACACTAGGTTGATCTATTGGGTTATATTCCCTCAAGATATGCTAAGTGAATCCAAACTTTAGATTGATAAAAATACTAAGATAACAAAACAACTAGCACTAATTCAGGGGGTTTCAATTTAACAACTTCTTATTCACTAATTTTAAATCAATTAAGGAGAAAACGCCTAGGAATTCATGTAATTATAAAAGAGTATTGGATCAAAACAACAAACATGTGCTTTTCTCTAATCGGTTAATCTCGAGGAATTGCAATCTACCCAGAAATTTGATATATTCTTTTGAAATCAATCAAATGTGCCTAACCTAAGCAAAAGCCATTCTTTCAAACTAATTTGCCTTAATTCAAGTTTAATATATTCAATTACTCTTTAGTCCTCCTAACATGCAAATCTCTCTTTCGAGACGACTCCACGTTAGGCATAATCAAACAATCTAACAACCAAATGTCACATTTCAGTTTTTCACTTGTTTGTTTCTAGTGCACAAGCAAATTTTTGCCAAAAATCCACCCACAACAATGTAGTTACTTGATAAACAAAATCAAACCAATCATGAAAATAAGCACAATTCTATAGATTAGAACATAATCCAACAACCCTTTCATAAACTACTAAATCCCTAGACAAAAATTAAACTACTCACACATGATTAAATTAAACATCTAACTACTCTAAAATGATGAATCTAAATAGAAAAGATAAGTGAAGAGAGAGGAGTTTGCTCAGCTAAAATCGCGCTTGAACTATCTTTGCAAACCCAGGGTGGAATCCTTGCAAATCTTCACTTCAACTCATTCTCTCTCCTTAGAATCTAAGTCCTAATCTAACTAGAATGGAATGGAAGAGAGGAAAATGGAATGAGGGGATGTGTGGAAATGAGGATGAGAGGCACCCTTTTTATGGTAAAATTCCTGGAAGCCAAAAAGCCACGTATAATAATGGAATTAAAACAGTTAGAAAGTCAAAAAGTTGCTCTTAAGCAAAAAGCCTCGCGAGAAATGAAGACACCACGGACCGTGGCCAACACCATGGATAGACTGTGTTGTCCACTACCTCAGCATTCTTCTGTTCTTCTCTTTCTTCCACAGGCACGTTGACTGGGTGCATCTGTGGGGAGTCAAAATACAGTCAACTAGGGTTAAAGCAAGGACAAAAAGGTCCAGAATCCTGCAAAACACGAAAAAGAACCATACCCGAGCGTAAAATGGAAAAAGTAGCATAAATAATAATGGAAAGCACATAATTTTTCCTAAAAATGTACCAAAAATGACTGTAAAATGATATACACTTTAAGCACTTATCACTAGGCAAATGACCTGTGTGGTGGCTAGTGTTAAGTATGTCCATCTATTTCCTGATTGGGCCCAACAGTTTGAAAAGTTAAAGCGGACCCTTACTTGTGCTGCATTGATATATTGGATGTACTCTTTCTAGCGTCAGCTCTTCCATTTTCATTGTCGAAATCTAATTTAGAGTTGTTCTTGCCTATTTGATAAACTACTACATGTTCTAATGGGTTTTAATTTGAGTAGCAATTTCAAGTGTGGCATGGAGTGACTGATGCTCCATGAGCATATATTTCAACACATTTCAAGAGGCTATAGCTTAGGCGTAATTCAACACCGGTCCTAGGATACTCGTTCCTCTTTTTCTTTTCTTTTTATTTTGTTTTTTGTTGTATATATATGTTGCTTCATTTTTCTTTTTCTTTTTTTGAATTTAGAGTTATGTCCTTTTTTGTTTTTGAGTCTTGTTTTTCTTTTTTTGTATTTGTTTTCCTTTTTCATTTTACTATTTTATGTTTCCTTTCACTTCCAATGAGGACATTGTGAGATTAAGGTGTGGGGGTGAGGAACCATACAAAAAAAGGAAAAAAAGTTCAAAAACTGAGGAAATCTTAAAAATATGAAAATCCAAAAAGATTTTTGTTTTGTTTTTGGGGAAGCTTTGTGCTATTCTGATCAGCTTAAATCCCTTGTGCTTTGACTTTTAGCTTGTATGTAAGTATGATGTGCATGACAGGTCTCCGTCCTCAGTGTGTCATTCTAAACCCTAATTCTAACCCCAATTGTTCATTATTGATGTGTAATCCAATCCTTATTTATCCCTTCATCATTATCTTAAGGTCTTAGTCTTCTATGATTGACTCTCCCACTTGTCTTTGGCACGATTGCTTTGGTTTTTGTTTGCATTCCAAAAAAAATTAACAAAAGAAAAAAAATAGAAAATGAAAAAAAGAAAGGAAGAAAAGGGAATGAAATAAAATTTGGAATGGCAAGTACCCCTTTAAGGCATGCGCTACTGGGTGTTACCCTTTGAGGCAAGTGCTGCTGGGTGTTACCTTTGAGGCAACACCGCTACTGGAAACGCTTGCTTTCGATGTCGATAAGTCAATAATGTAGTTTGTGTCAGCCAAGTGGGATTGAATTTGATTCTAGTAGACCTAAGCCCTCCAATGATGATGTACGTCTACACAAGCACTGGGATGGATTCAAAGTCTTAATGTATAGTGGGATGAAAAGTTAGTGCTTCGATGTCTTCCATGGGGTAGGTAGCCTTGATGAGCACATTCTGCTTATATACAGGCTAATATCTTCGCTACATGGGTGATTTGGTTAGTGAGAATGTGCACGATCTTCTCCCATGTATATTTATGTTTGTAAATCCAAATTGTTTTTTTGTTTCTGTTTCTCTTTTCCTTTTTTATTTTCTTTTGTAGATTTTGTCGGTATATCTTTTACAAACCCTCATGAGACCTTCCTCGTCCACTAGGATTAACTTAGGGGTTTAAAGGGCTTGTTGCACATGCTAAGTGCAATCGTGATTCCTACAAAAGTGAGTTAGGGTTTTATTTTCTTTTTTTCTAGGATTTTTAGTTTTGTTTCACTCGAGGATGATCAAAACTCAAGTGTGGGGCTATTTATTAAACCATAAATCATGATATTTTTACCATCTTATTATCTAATAATTGCTCAAAATAAATTATTTTTAGGCATTTAGTATGGTTTTTGTTTGTTTTGTAGGAATTTGAAGAATAAATAAATCAATTGGAAAAAAAGAGGCAAAATCACAACAAGTATTGGGTTAAGATAAAGAGAAGAAACACTCAAGAACGCAAGCCCATGAGTGCAGCATAGCCCAGTAGAACCCTTCCTCGATCCTTTTTCCTTTTCCTCTTCTTTGGCTCACTAGACCGGCCGGCCTCCCTCGTGCCCTAGCCCAATTCGCCCTTCCACGCCCTTTCCTTCATTTCCTTTTCGCTCGAGGCCCAGTCCCGTTCCCCCTCTCTATTTCACTTATGACGCATACGAGCCTCCCTTGACCAGGCCCCACATCCTTTTCCTTCGTCTTCCTCGTGCCCAAAAAAATTGGAGCCGAGAAACCGATGAACAGGGCCCCTCGACTCCTTTCTTCCCATCCGTTAACCCTTGCCTAATCAATCATCGTCAATAAACTGCTATTTCTTTGCTCTCTCGGGTTGGGTACGGAAGTGGGTCTCAAGGCGCCTGTTCATCTCATGACGGTTTGAAGGTTTTGAATATGCCATTAATGGAGTAATGAAGAGAGGAGGGTCATTTCTTTAGGATATAATTAGAACTCGAAAGGCAGAGCGGAGGTGGGAAAGCAATAGTCTAGTTTACAAATTTCAGCTTTCATTTTTTTTTTTTCCTTTTCATTCTTCTTTTCGATTTCAAATCTCATTTTTAGACTATCATGTTTTGTGTAATTGACTTCCATTCAGTTAAACCTCAAGTAATTCTCAGTTTACTCCTCTTGTTTTGCTTTTGCTTGCTCGCTACGGGGTCGAATTCTCGATTTGGTTTTTTGGGGTGTTTGTTGGTGTTCACTTAATACCATTGTTGGAGCTCAGAATTAAGAACCGAGAAGTTGATACTTGTTTGGTTGATCAGGAGTTTATGTTTGGTCTGATAAATTCTCTTGCTTACCAATCTATTGTTTAACAATTTGTATCTATTTTATGTGTATTTCTCATAAGGGTTTAGTGAAGGTTTCAAATGGCTTAGTCTTTGTTGAATTGCAGTTTACTATACTTTGTAAACTAATTTCCAAATACATCCCTGAGGACGGCTTCCGTAATTCCTACAAAGGACAATTGTATACTTGCGAAAATTACTAACATAAGATCCATCAATGACTTTAATATTATGAGCAAATAGTCACCATTCACACTCCCAATAATACATCTTGAAATTATGTGCAGCTCAAAGTCTCTTTTAAATTCTTCTGCATTGTCTCCTCTTTTTAGGTTTTTTTTCAACCATCTTCCAAACTTTTGGTGTCTCCATTCTTCCAAGATTCCACCTTGTCCTTCATTTTTTGAGAAGTTTAATGCATTTATTTGTTGGTTCGCATGTCCAGGCTACTGGAACTTTTAATGCACCCATAGGCGGTGCTAATGTTGCATAAACATCTGCCTCAGTTATCTCTAGTATGATATTGTCAAAAAGCTTTACTATATTATTGGCTGGATCAAAATTTTATTGGTGTTAAAGTTTGGTAATAATTCAATGCTACAGCTGCCATTTTCAAATATGCATAAAAAAATTCAGAATTCCAAAAACGATTCTCATCCTAAGTCAAGGCATGAACTACAACTTCATGCGGAAATTTTTGAAGACTGGTGCTTCTATGTCCGATGTATAGTGTCACTTGTTGCATAGAAAATCTTTGCCCGGAGGATGCTATTGCTACAATAAATTTTAATAGGCAATCTCTTAACTCTTCGATATGTACTTGTATTTAAATTCACATAAATAAATACTATTAATATATATATATATATATATATATATATTGATGTATTCTAGCTTAACTAAGGCAAGGGTTTGCAAAAGTGAATCAAGAATACATGTGGGCAGCAAAGAGAGAGATGGAAGCAAAGCGGACAAGCACAAGGATAGAAAGCAAATGAATTAGCAAGGGTGATTTGAATACCAACCATTGTTCATGCAGTTAGGCAACCTTCTTTCTTCAACTAAGAACTTAATCACCATCTTAGTTGAATGAAGAAGACCTAGAGACCCACTTGAGGTTGCCACACTCAAGATACAACACTAGGACTTTGAGAGAGAATAGAGAGAGTTTTCACGACTCAAGCTTTGCATTCATTCAAGTGTGTTCTCTTACAACCTAAGGCCGCCTTTATATAATGAGAGCCTTTAACAAGCTGAAAGAAAGGGAGAAAAAGAGGCCATACACGTCCATAAAGAAAGAGGTAACCAAAAAAGCAATGTAAAAAGCTAAAAAGTGCTTTATGCCTTTTGTTAGTAACTTTTCAATTTACAATTGTCAACTTCAAACAGCTATATCTCCTAGGTTTCTCACTCAAATTGGGTGAAACAAACCTTGCTTAAAAGCTTAGGAAGTCAGATTTCACGTGGCTCAAGTTGGAAGCAATTTGGAGCCACCGTTGAGGAGAAATAGGCCAAAAGGTCCAACATGTGCAGGCTGGGATAGTTTCTGCAGCATCTGGAAAATGGCTCCAAGCTATTACCTATTGACGTAACCTAGAACTCTTTATATGTCCTTAAAGCTAACATATTAATGGTTCCAAAAAGTATATTTTCAGCCACTTAAGTCCACATTAGACTTGGGTAATCAAGCTTGCAAAGTTGGGCCAAACTAGACAAGATGTGCACGGGTTGGTTGGCAATTTCCTTGACCAAAGCATGAACTTCCTTGACCTCCTTGGTGCATGTGGAGCCCCCTAGGCTTGTTGGTTGTTCTGAAAATGGTTCCAAGGGATAGTCCCCATCATACTCCCCGGATTGGTTGGAGTTTGACGTCAAACTCGGAAATTGTTCATCTTCATCATAGTAGGGACTAAGGTCAGCCACATTAAAGGTGGCCGAGAATCCATAATCTCTTGGGAGGTCGACCTTGTAAGCATTAGGACCAATCTTCTCAATGACCTCAAATGGACTATCTGACCATGGCATAAGCTTGGATTTGCGCTTGCTAGGGAATCTCTGCTTCCTCAAATGGATCCAAACCAAGTCTTCTGGCTGAAATTGTGCATCTTTCCTATGCTTGTTGGCTCGTTGCTTTGCTTGCTCATTTGATTTCTCAATCCTTTCCCTCACCTTGGTGTGTAACTCTTGAATTTCTTTTGCTCTCTTCTCGACCTCCCAACTGAATTTGGTGGGACTAGGGATTGGAACAAGGTCCAATGGATTCTGAGGGTTGTATCCATACACCACCTGGAAAGAAGAAAGAAAGGTAGCTTTCATAGGAGCTCGGTTGAAGGCAAATTTCGCATGAGAAAGAAACTCATCCCACCCTTTGATGCTCTTCTTGACTAGAGCTCTCAGCAAAGTGCCCAAAGTCCTATTAGTCACTTCAGTTTGACCATCGATTTGGGGGTGGCATGTAGTGCTAAACTTGAGGTGAGTGCTAAACTTTCTCCTCAAGGTAAACCAAAAGTGACTTAGGAACTTGGTGTCCCTATTCGACACCATG
This sequence comes from Selenicereus undatus, assembly GCA_017589665.1. Lineage (NCBI taxonomy): Eukaryota > Viridiplantae > Streptophyta > Magnoliopsida > Caryophyllales > Cactaceae > Selenicereus > Selenicereus undatus. Next base: position 38,332,381 of record JACYFF010019584.1, read on the forward strand.
CTTCTTGGAATTCTGTGGAGACGAACTATCTCCTTGAAGTAGAGGTTTGCAATAAAGGAAACATCATTGGTGGTATGGCATGCTATGAAGTGTGCCACTTTAGAGAATCGGTCCACCACCACCATGATTGAATCCATGTGCCTTTAGGTCCTTGGCAAATCGTGATGAAGTCCAAGCTCACATCCTCCCAAGGGCCTTGAGGAACGGGGAAAGAGTGTAAAGGCCTTGGGACCGTGAGTGGCTTTTGGCTTCTTGGCAAGTAAAGCACCTTCTCACATAATGCTCCACATCCTTGGACATGCTTGGCCAATAATAGTGTTCCTTGAGCATGGAACAAGTCTTCTCAATGCCAAAATGCCCGGCCAAAGCCCCACCATGGAGCTCTTGAATGAGGAGTTTTCGAAAGCCACTCTTAGGAACGCATAACCATGTGCCCTTGAATAAGAAACCATCTTCAAGGTAGAAGAGACCATGGGCATGTTGTGAGCACTTTTCAAGCATCTCCTTGAAATCTTCATCTTGGGCATACATTCCTTTGATACATTCAAAACCAAGTACCTTGGTCTCCAAAGTAGAGAGGACAAAGTACCTCCTTGACAAAGCATCTGCACCCTTGTTCAATGGCCCGATTTGTTATGGATCACAAAATGGAAAGCTTGTAAGTACTATACCCACTTGGCATGCCTTGGGTTGAGCTTGTGTTGCCTTTGTATTAACTTGAGAGCTTCATGATCTGAATGGAGAATGAACTCTGCTCCCACCAAGTAGTGCCTCTAATGCTCCAAAGCTCTCACAATTGCATACAAGTCCTTGTCATAAGTGGAGTACTTCCTCTTTGCATCATTGAGCTTTTTACTAAAGAAAGCTACAGGCCTCTTCTCTTGAGATAGGATAGCCCATATCCTCACACTGGAAGCATCACATTCCACTTCAAACACTTTGGAGAAGCTTGGAAGGGCAAGAACGGGTGCACTAGTGAGCTTGAGCTTGATTTCTGCAAAGGCCCTTTGAGCTTGTTTGGTCCATACAAACCGTTTGGCATTGAGAACTTCGATCATGGGTGCAACAACAGAGCTAAAATCTCTCACAAACCTCCTATAAAAAGAGGCTAGACCATGAAAGCTTCGAACTTGCTGGATTGATGTAGGCACGGGCCACTTACGAATGGCTTTGATCTTGCTTTCATCAACATGAATCCCTTGGGCCGAAACAACATAACCCAAAAATATGACTTGAGAAGCGAAAAAGTGACACGTCCCCAAGTTCCCATAGAGCTTTTGTTGAGCTAGGATACTCAAGGCTTGATGTAGATGGTTGTCATGCTCTTCTTCACTCTTGCTATACACCAAGATGTCATCAAAGTAGACAACAACGAACTTGCCAAGAAGGGGCTTTAGAACTTGGTTCATAAGCATCATGAAAGTGCTTGGTGTATTTGTCAAACCGAATGGTATTACAAGCCATTCATAGAGGCCTCCTTTGGTATTGAAAGCTGTCTTCCACTCATCTCCTTCAAAAATTCGGATTTGATAATAGCCATTTCTAGGATCAATCCTAGAAGAGATGGTGGCTCCATGGAGCTCATTTAGAAGATCCTCCAAATGTGGGATACGAAAGCGATATTTAATGGTGATTTTGTTAATCGCTCTACTATCCACACACATCCTCATGCTACCATGATTCTTAGGAATAAGCAATGCTAGCCCAACACATGGAATTAGGCTTTCGCGAAACAAGCCCTTTGCTAGTAGGTCATCTGCTTGCCTTTGCACCTCTTATGTTTCTTGAGGGTTCATACGGTAGGCCGGCATGTTTGGAAGGGTGGCTCCAGGAATGAGGTCAATTTTGTGTTTGATAGACCTTTTGGGATGGAGGCCATGGGGTACCTCACTTGGGAAGAGGTGTTCAAAGGCTTATATGAGAGGGGTAAGCAAAGTATAGGAAGAATCCTTGGCTTCGGCCGGTTCATGGCCATGTAGAATCCATTCTTTGAAATCATCAAATTCATGGAGTTGGGAATGGAGGAGGGTAGTGAGAAAGACATCCATGCTAGGAGTGTCTAGGGGCTTTCTTTGAGAGGTTGGTTTGAGAGGGGTGAGGGTGATTTTCTTGTGGTCTTTGGTGAAGCTATAGGTGTTCAAACGACCATCATGCATCACATGTCTATCAAATAATCGTGGTCGTCCAAAGAGGACATGACAAGCATCCATGGGCACAATATCACACCAAAATTCATCTTTATAACTCTTACCAATAGATAAGCTAAGTAAACACCGAGAAGAGATTTGCAAACCTTTACCTTGTTTGAGCCATTGGATGGTGTAAGGGCTTGGATGAGGTGAAACCGATCGCTTGAGCTTTTCCACAAGAGTTTTAGAAGCAACTTTGGCATAACTTCCTCCATCTATGATAAGAGAGCAAACCTTCCCCTTCACGGTACACCGGATGTGGAAGATGTTCTCCCTTTATTCCATGTCAATTTGGGAAGCAAGACCCCTCAAAGCTCTTCTTATCACAAGCATTTCTCCTTCATCGGGCTCCTCTTCAACTTCTTCAAGGGGTTCGGTCATAAAAAGCTCCTTTTCTCCTTCATCTTCTTCCTGCTCTAGCTCCTCACAAGAAGCTAAATACTCGGCCAAAGTGACCACTCTTTTGTTGGGACATTCAGAGGTAAAGTGACCAAGACCTTGGCAACGAAAACACCTCTTCCTATCCATGGGTTTTGGAGGTTGTTTTGACAGTGTTTGTGGGGGATTGGTTGGAGAGGGTCTCAGGTTTGTGTTTGGGGCTGATTTGGGACGGTTGTGGGAGGCTTTTGGAAGGGGTATGGACGTGGGTTAGGCTTGGAAACTATGCCCTTGCCCTTAACTCTCTTTTGAAACTCCACTTTGTAAGCTCGGACACTAAGCTCATCCAAAGAAGTGTAAGGGTGGAGTTCAACCACATAAGCAATCTCTTCAGTCAAGCCACTCAAATATCTAATCAAAGTTTGAAACTCATCCTCCTTCAAATCACACTTCAAAAGTAATTGTTCAAACTCTCTGGTGTACTCTTCTACACTCTTAAAATCTTGTTTGAGGTAGTGGAGTTTAAGGAAGTTGTCTTGCAAGTAATGGACTGGCAAAAACTTGGAGTTAAGTTTGGATCTCATTTTCTCCCAAGTTCTTATCTTCCGTTTTCCCTTCCTAACTCTCTTAGTCACAACATTAGACTATCAAATGGAAGCATACTTTCTAAGATTTAAAGCAACAAGTTTTACTTTCCTTTCATCGAGGATATCTTTGAACTTAAAGACTCTTTCAACCATTTGCAACCAATCTAAGAACAAGTCCGGATCAAGTTGACCTTCAAACTCGGGGATGTCCACTTTGAAATCATTGTAGCTTCGGTCATAAGGCCTACGATGCCTCCTTGATCTTCTTGCATAAACATCCGCACCGGAGTCTTCAAATGAGTTGTTTTCCTCTTCTTTGGAGTCATCAGAGTCCTGATTGCTTGCACTTCGAGAACTTATCAAGTTCCTTCTCTTTTCTTGCATCATTTGACCAAGTTGAGATTGTAGGTACTTAACCTGGACTTCAAACTCAGCTTTCACTATAAGGGCTCACTCGGCCACTTTCTCGGGAGTAAGGCTAGAAGACATGATGGATTTTTAAGTGAGGAGTTGCTGTTTTGGGATAGGGAGGGGGTGGCACGGTTAGGGCGTGCTCAGCTATTGAAGGTGAAATGGGTGTACTGGAACGGGGCACAGTCATGCTTACGGGCACGAGATGGTCTTGCTCAGCTGATGCAATAGGGATGGATGTGCTGGGAGGTGGCACAGGGTGGCCGTGCTGACTCTCTGGTTAGACATTGCTAGAATTTGCAAAAAGGTTTGTTTGTGGGTTGTTTTGTGGTTTTGTGTTTGGGAAGGTGTTTGGGGATGGAAGCTTGGCCAAGAGTGTAGCCTAAGCTCTGATACCACTTGATGAATTCTAGCTTACTAAGGCAAGGGTTTGCAAAAGTGAATCAAGAATACATATAGGTAGCAAAGAGAGAGATGGAAGCAAAGAGAACAAGAACAGGGATAGAATGCAAGTGAATTAGCAAGGGTGATTTGAATACCCAACTTGGTTCACGCACTTGGGCAATCTTCTTTCTTCAACTAAGAACTTAATCACCTTCTTAGTTGAATGAAGAAGACCTAGAGACCCACTTGAGGTTTCCACACTCAAGGTATAACACTAGGATTTTGAGAGAGAATAGAGAGAGTTTTCACAACTCAAGTTTTGCATTCATTCAAGTGTGTTCTCTTACAACCTAAGACCTCCCTTATATGACGAGAGCCTTTAGCAAGCCGAACAAAAGGAGGAAAAAGGGTCCATACATGTCCATAAAGCAAGAGGGGATCAAAAAGCAATGTAAAAAGCTGAAAAGTGCTTTATGCTTTTTGTCATCAACTTTTTAGTTTACAATTTTCAACTTCAAATAGCTATATCTCCTGGGCTTCTCACTCAAATTGGGTGAACCAAATCGTGCTAGAAAGCTTAGGAAGTCAGCTTTCACGTGGTTCAAGTTAGCAAAAATTGGGAGCTACCGTTTGGGAGATATAGGCCAAAAGGTGCAGCTTGTGCAGGCTGTGACAATTTCTACAACATCTGCAAAATGGCTCCGATTGACTTATTAACTAGTGCCCTAACCTAGAAATATTTATATGTCCTTAAAGCTGACATATTAAGGGTTCTAAAAAGTAGATTTTTAGCCTCTTAAGTCCACATTAAGCTTGGGTAATCAAGCTTGCAAAACCGGGCCATATACTGGCCAAACTAAATAGGATGTGCATGGGTTGGTTGGCAATTTCCTCGACCAAAGCATGAACTTCCTTGACGTCATTGGTGCTTGTGGAGTCCCCTAGGATTGTTGGTTGTTCTTCAAAATTGTTCCAAGGGATGGTCCCCATCATATATATGTATATATATGTATATACATATATATATATATAGATATATATATATATATATATACATATATATATATATATACATATATATATATATATATA
>JACYFF010019584.1:38337821-38433375 GCA_017589665.1 Selenicereus undatus
GTATATATGTATATGTGTGTGTGTGTGTGTGTGTGTGTATAACAAGAAAAAAATGAACAGTTAACGATGTAGTTGTGAATAAGAACAACACAATACTATCAACAATAGGATAACATAAATATATGTAACTCAAAGTAGATGTTTTTTATTTTTCCTCAATTGAGTCATTAGGTTCTGCTATTATAGTTTCTCTTTCGCTGCCACACTCAGGACATGGTTGCTCAGGGGCTAGGAGACGGCCATTCATGGATACAAAAGGTTTGGCATGCTCTTGGTTTTCAGGTGCCATGTATGTCGATTTTTCTTGCAAGTCAATTTCACTTTCAAGACTAATCGTCTAATAGTCTACCCTGTTAATTGCCTTACCCCTTCCATGCTCACCATGGAACTCCTTTTCGTCTTTATTTCTTTTGTCAACTGCATCAATTGTCAAATGTATTATGGTTGGATAACATCGACCTTTGCATCTCTTTCCTCTAAACTCAACTCTATCTAAATAAAAGAGTTGTAATTCATAGCATGAATAAACATTAGTTTGCACATCTTATAATGAATGACATTTCAAACATTAGTTAAGAAGCAAATATGAGTTAATGAACAAACACATCTAACACCATCAAAAATATTATTCAGAAGGGCGAAAAAAAAAATTAACAACATCTCTAAATCACGTTGAAAAATTAATTACCAAGTATTTCACTAACCATGCAAAACAAGTCTCTTCCCCAGAAATATCTACTTCGGTTTTGTTTACATTCCACTATTATGCCATTCAAACATTGTAGCAGGTATGCACAACAATTACAGTTAGGCATTTGGTTAACATCCATTAATGACTTCAATATTCTGAATAAACAGTAGCCATTCATACTCCAGACAATGCATGTCGAAATTATGCGCTACACAAAGTCTCTTCGGAATTCTTCTTCATGGTCTCCTCTTTCTAAAATTTTTTTTAACCATCTTCCCAACTTTTTGTGTCCCTGTTCTTCCAAGATTCCACCTTATCCTCCATTGTTTGAGGTGTTTGGTGTATTCCTTTGTTGGTTAGCATGCTAAGGCTACTTGAACTTCTAATAAACCCATAAGTAGTGCTAGCGTTGCATAAACATCTTGCTTAATTGTCTTCAATATTCTACTGCTAGAAAGTTTTAATGTATTACTTATTGGTTCAAAATTTTATTAGTGTTCGACCTTGGTAATGCTTCAATGTTATAGCCTCCATTTTCAACTAGTCCTTAAAAAATCAGGATCCTAAAAAAGATTCTCATCCTGAACCAAGTCACGAACTTCAACATCATTAGGAGATTTCAGGATATTTCTGCTTCTATGACTGACGTATGATGTCACTTGTCATACAGAAAATCTTTGCCCAGAGGTAGCTATTGCTATAATCAATTTTGATAGGCACTTGCCTATCCATTTGGCAAGTACTTGTATTTAAAATCTCACGTACAAATACTATTAATAAATACTATAAGAAAAATCAACAGTTGGTGTAGAAGCGAGCAAGCATCATACATTGCTATTAGCAATAGGATTACATAAATATATGTAACTCAAAGTAGATGTATTTTACTTTACGTCAATTGAATCATTAGGCCTTTATATCGGAGATTCTCTTCCACTACCACATTTTGCACAAGGTTGCCTTGGACCTGGTGGAGGGCTATGGATTGATTTCGAAGGTTTGGTATGCTCTTAGTTTTCTTATGCCATGTCTGTCGATTCTGCTTGCAAGTCAATTTCACTTTTGCAAATAATTGTCTAATAGTCTACCTTGTCACTCGTCTTACCCCGTTCATAATCTCTATGGAACTCCTTTTCATCTCTGTTTCTTTATTCAACTGCATCTATTGTCCAATGTATTTCTATTGGAAACCATCGGTCTTTGCATCTCTTTCCTCTAAACTCAACTCTATCTAGCTAAAAGAGTTGTAATTCATTGTAAGAATAAATGTGAGTTTGTACATCTTGCAATGATTGACATTTCAAGTGTCATTGAACGAGAACATGTGAGGTAATGAACAAATGCGTCTAACTAAATGACAACTATTATTTAGATAAGCGAATAAAGAAATGAGCAACATCTCTAAATCACATTAAGAAATTAATTGGTAAGGATTTCACTAACCATGAGAAAAAGGAGTGGTCTTCTGAAATATCTAGTGCGATTTTGCTTCCATTCTATTATAGTGTCATTTAGACATTGCAAGACATATGGACCTTAATTGCAGTTAGGTATTTGGTTGACATCCATCAATGACTTCAATATTATGAAGAAACAACTACCATTTATACTCCTGGTAATGCATATAGAAATTATATCAGCATATACTCTCTTTGGAATTCTTTTTTATGGTCTCCCATCCCTAGGATTTAGTCAACCATCATCCCAACTTTTGTTGCACGTGTTCTGTCAAGATTCCACCTTGCCCTCCACTATTAGAGGAGCTTGGTGTATTCATTTGTTGGTTCGCATGTCGAGCCTTCTTGAACTTCTAACAGACCCATAGGTAGTCCTAATCTTGCATGAACATCCTGCTTAGTTATCTCTAATATACATTTGTCGTAAAGCTTGAATGTATTACTTGATGAATTAAAATTTTATTGTTGTTCGACCATGATAATGTTTCAATTCTACAAAGTCCATTTTTAGATATGGATAAAAAAATTATGATCCTAAAAAAGATCTTCATCCTAAGTCAAGGCATGAACTTCAACTTTATTAGCAAATTTTGAAGATTTATGATTCCATGTCCAATGTATGATATCACTTCTTATACTGAAAATCTTTACCCGAAGGTTGCTATTACTGCAATCAATTTTGATAGCTACCTGTCTATCTGTTTAACATGTACATGTATTTATGTTCAATTTGATAAATACGATTAATATATATAGTAGGAAAAAAATGAACACTAAATGATGTAGAAGTGAACAAGAACAATACATTAATAATAACAATAGGGTTACATGAATATATGTAGCTCAAAGTAGATGTACTTTATTCCGCCTCAATTAAACCATTCAGTCCTGCTATTGGAGATTGTCTTTCAATGCAACATTACGGACATGGTTGTTGCGGGCTGGTGAAAGGCAATGGGTTGATACAGAAGGTTCGGTCTGCTCTTGCTTTTCTTATGCCATGTTTCTTGATTTCACTGGCAAGTTAATTTCACTTTCATGAATAATCTTCTGATATTCTACCCTGTCAACTGTCTTTCATCTTCCATACTCTTAAGGGAACTCCTTTTCATTTTTATTTCTTCGCTCAACTGCATCAGTTGTCCAATGTATTGTTGTTGGAATCCATTGGTCTTTGCATCTCTTTCCTTTAAACTCAACTCTATCAAAATCAAAGAATCGCAGTTCATAGCAAGAATAAATGTTGGTTTGTATATCCTATAATGAATGACATTTCAAACATTTTGAACAAGAAAGTGTGAGGTAATGAACAAATACATCTAAATTGGTGAATAATATCATTTAAATAAGCGCGTGAAAAAATGAACGTCATATCTGTCTCGCATTGAGAAATTAATTAGTAAGGATCTCACTAACCATGAGGAACAGGAATGATCCTCAAAAATATCTGGTGCAGTTTTGTTTCCAGTCCACTACTGTGTCATTAAGACATGGCAGGGGATTCGCACACCAATTATAGTAAGGTATTTGGCTAACATCCATCAAGAACTTGACTATTGTGAAGAAACAGTCGGCATTTATACTGTCGATAATGCATGTCGGTATTATGTACAACCCAATGTCTCTTTAGAATTCTTCTCCATGGTCTCCTCTTTCTAGGATTCGTTCAACTATCTTCCCAACTTTTGGTGTACATGTTCTACCAAGATTCAACCTTTCCATCTGTTGTTTGCGGAGTTTGGTGTATTCATTTGTTGGTTTGTACATCTAGCCTACTAGAACTTCTAACGAACCCATGTTTAGTGCTAATGTTGCATGAACATCTTTCTTAGTTATCTCCAATATTCTATTGTCATAAAGCTTTAGTTGATTACTTGCTGGCTCAAAATTTTACTGTTTTCAACCCTCATAATGTTCAATGTTAAAGCCTCTATTGTTAATTATGCATCCAAAAAATCAGGATATTCAAAAAGATTCTCATCTTGAGTCAAGGCATGAACTTTAACTTCATGAGGACATTTTTGAAGATTTGTGCCTCCACGTCCGATGTGTGATATCACCTATTGCACATAAAATACGAATGATATAAATGGTAGGAAAAAATGAACACTTAACGATGGAGAATTGAACAATAATAATACATTACTATCAACAACAAAATTACATAAATATATGTTACTCAAAGTAGATGTATTTCATTTTACCTCAATTGGATCATTGGGTCTTGCTATTGGAGATTCTCTTCGACTGCCGCATTCTAGATGCGGTTGCTTAAGGGCTGGTGGAGGGCCATTGGTTGATGGAGAAGGTTCGGTATGCTCTTGATTTTCTTAGGCCCTGTGTGCCAATTTCACTTGCAAGTCGATTTCACCCTAATGAATAATTGTCTGATACTCTATCATGTCAATTGTTTTACCCTTCCACACTCTCCAAGGAACACCTATTCATCTTTATTCTTTTACTCAACTGCATCAGTTGTCTAATGTTTCACTGCTGGAAACCATTTGTCTTTGCATCTCTTTCCTCCGAATTTAACTCAATCCAAAATAAACATTTGTAACTCATAGGTAGAATAAATGCTAGATTACATCTTATAATGAATGACATTTCAAACATTACTAAACAAGCAAATGTGAGTTAATGAACAAATAAATCTAACCCAATGAAAAATACTATTTAGATAAGTGAATTAAGAAAAATGAACAACATCTCTAAATCACTTTAAGAAATTAGACAGGAAGAATTTCACTAACCAAGAGAAACATGAGTGATCTTCTGAAATATCTGATGCGATTTTGCTTCCATTCCAGCACAGTATCATTCGGACATTTTAGAAGATATGCACCCCAATTATAGTTATGTATTTAGTTAACGTCCATCAATGACTTTAATATTCTGAAGAAACAGTCGCTATTCATACTGCCAATAAGGCATATCAAAATCATGTACATCACAAAGTCTCTTTGGAGTTCTTCTCTATGGTATCCTCTTTCAAGGATTTTGTTTTTCAACCATATTTGCAACTTTTGGTGTCCATATTCTTCCAAGATTCCAGCTTGTCCTCCATTGTTTGAGGAGTTTTGTGTATTCATTTGTTGGTTCACATGTCGAGCCTTCTTAAAATTCTAATGGACCCATAGACAATGCTAATGTTCCATAAACCTCTTCCTGAGTTATCTCCAATACTCTATTGTCATAAAGCTTTAATGAATTACTTACTAAATAAAAATTTTATTGGTGTTCGACCTTCGCAATGTTTCAATGCTACAACCTTTATGTTCAAATATGCATAAAAAAGATCATGATCCTAAAAAAGATTCTAATCCTGAGTCAACGCATGAACTTGATCTTCATTAGGAAATTTATGAAGATTTATGCCCCACCATTTGAAGTATGATGTCACTTGTTGCATAGAAAATCTTACCCGATAGGTTGCTATTGTTGCAGTCAATTTTGATATGTACTGGCCTATCAATTCAGTATGTGCCTGTATCTAAGTTTATATTGATAAATACGATTAATATATATAACAAGAAAAACATGAACGCTTAATGATGTAGAAGTAAACAAGAACAATACATTACAATCATCAATACGATTACATAAATATATGTAACTCAAAGAGGATGTATGTCACTTTACCTCAATTGGATCATTAGGTCTTGCTACTGGAGATTCTCTTTGACTACCACATTTTAGACATGGTTGCACAGGGGCTGGCAAAGGGTCATGGGTTGATGCAAAAGGTTCGGTATGCTCTTAATTTTCTTATGCCATGTGTGCCAAACTTGCTTGCAAGTCAATTTCACCATCGTGAATAATTATCTGATAGTCTATTATGTCAATTGTCTTGCCCTTTCTATACTCTCTTGGGGACTTATTTCCATCTTTATTCTTAAGCTGCATCAGTTGCCCAATGTATTACTGTTGGGAACCATCAGCCATTACATCTCTTTCCTCTGAACTCAATTCTATCCAAATAAAAGAGTTGTAATTCATAGCAAGAATAAATATGAGATTGTACATCTTATAATGAATGACATTTCAAACATTACAAGCAAATGTGAGGTAATGACAAACACATCTAACTCAGTGAACAGTATTATTTAGATAAGCGAATTTAAAAGAATGAATATGTCTAAATCACATTGAGAAATTAATTAGTAGGAATTTCACTATCCAAGAGAAATAGAATTGGTCTTATAAAATATCTAATGTGATTTTTCGTCCATTCAACTATGGTATCATTTAGACATTGTTGAAGATATGCACCCCAATTGTAGTTAGGTATTCAGTTAACATCCATCGAGAACTTGACTATTATGAAGAAATAGGTGCCATTTATACTCTCGATAATGCATGTTGAAAATATGTAGAACCCAAAGTCTCTTTGGATGGTCTTCTCTTTCGAGGACTTGTTCAACTATCTTCCTAACTTTTAGTGTACCTGTTCTACCAAGATTCCACCTCGCCCTCCATTGCTTGAGGAGTTTGGTGTATTCATTTGTTGTTTCGTACATCTATCTTACTAGATCTTATAACGGACCTAGGGGCAGTACTAATTTTGCATGATTCCTCAATTATCTCCAATATTCTATTGTCATAAAACTTTAACTAATTACTTACTGGATCAAAATTTTATTGGCGTTCGACCTTCGTAATGTCCAATGTTAAAGCCTCCGTTGTGAAATATGCATCAAAAAAATTAGCATATTCAAAAAGATTCTGATCCGGAATCAAGGCGTGAACTTCAACACCATTAGCACATTTCTGAAGATTCGTGCTTCCACGTCCGATGTGTGACGTCACCTATTGCACATAATATACAATTAATATAAATAATAGGCAAAAATGAACACTTAACGATGTACAAGTGAACATGAACAATACATTACTAACAACAATAAGATTACATAAATATATGTTACTCAAAATAGATTTATTTCATTTTACCTAAATTGTATCATTAGGTCCTACTATTTGAGATTCTCTTTGTAACGCCCCTCCCCCTTCGGGGTCGCAGACAGTTACCATGAACGGTAACAAGGATCATTGACTGGTCTCACAGGTCATCATAAGTCTTTCCGGCGTGCTTCGTCCTCACTCACTCATTGCGGGAGAAACTTCCGAGTAGGTCACCCATCCCAAGATTGCTCCCCACCAAGCACGCGTAACTGTGGAGTTCTTAAGAGTGGGCTTCTCGAAAAGAAAGATGCATCTCTGGTGATATAAGTAATCACTTTGATCCTTTTTAAACCACACTGAGGGTGTCACAGATGCAAAGAGTGATGGCTTGTAACAACAATAGATTAGACAACTGATGCATTAGAACTAATAAATAAAGCTGAAAAGGAGTTCCCTAGAGAGCATGGAAGGGGTAAGGCGATTGACATGGTAGACTATTAGAAGATTATACATGAAAGTGAAATTGAATAAAAAAAATTAACATACATGGCACAAGAAAACCAAGCGCACATCGACCCTTCGGCATTAACCCATGGCTCACCGCCAGCCCCTAAGCAACCATGTCTAGAATGTGGCAATGAAAGAGAACCTCCAATAGCAAGACCCAATGATCCAATTGAGGTAAAATAAAATACATCTACTTTGAGCAACATATATTTATGCAATCCTATTGTTGATAGTAACGCTTTGTTCTTGTTCACTTCTACATTGTTAACTGTTCACTATTCATGTTATCTATATTAATAGTATTTATTAATGTGGACTTAAGTACAAGTACATGTCGAATGGATAGGGAAGTGCCTATCAAAGTGGACTGCAACAATACTGGCCTCCGGCAACAATTTTTTGCACAATAAGTGGCGTCATACATCGAACATGGAACCACAAATCTTCAGAAATCTCCTAATAAAGCTGAAGTTCATGCTTAGACTTAGCATGAGAATCTTTTTGAGGACCCTATATTTTTTAATGAATATTTGCAAATAGAGATGGTAGCATTCAAACAATAGCAAGGTCGAACAACAATAAAAGTTTGATCTAACAAGTAATACATTAAAGCTTTCTGACGATAAAATATTAGAGATGACTGAGGAAGATGTTTGTGCAATGTTAGCACTGCCTACGGGTCTGTTAGGGGTTCAAGTAGCCTCGACATGCGACCTAACAAATTAATACACCAAACTCCTCAGACAATGGAGGAATAGGTGAATTCTTAGAAGAATAGGGACAACAAAAGTTGGGAAGATGATTGAAAAAAATCCTAGAAAAGGGGGTCTATAGAGAAGAATTCGAAAGAGACGTTGTGCTCCACATAATTTTGACATGCATTATCTGAAGTATGAATGCCGACCATTTCTTTTACAATATTGAAGTTGTTGTTGGATGCTAACCAAATACCTGCCTACAATTGGCGTGCATATCTCCTACAATGTCTAATTGACATAGTAATGGAATGGACACAAAACCCTAGCAGATATTTTAGAGGACCACCCCTATTTCGCATGATTATTGAAATTCTTACTAAATACTTTCTCAATGTGGTCTAGAGATGTTCGTTATTTTCTTTTGTTCGTTTGCTTGTATAATATTTTTCATTAAGTGAGATGTATTTGTTCGTTGCCTCACATTTTCGTGTATTGTAATGTTTGAAATGCGACTCATTGTAAGATGTACAAACTAATATTTATTTTTCCTATGAATTACAAGCCTTATATTTAGATAGAGTTGAGAGTAGAGGAAAGACATGCAAAGATTGATGGTTTCCAACAACAATGCATTGGACAACTGGTGCAGTTGAACAAAGAAATAATGATGAAAAGGATTTCCCTGGAGAGAAAGGAAGGGCTAAGATAATTGATAGGGTAGACTATCAGAAAATTATTCATGAATGTGAAATTGAATTGCAAACGAAATTGGCACACATGGCATAAGAAAACCAAGCGCATACCGAACATTTGTCATAAACCCATGGCCCTCCGCCAACCCTTGAGCAACCGTGTCCAGAATGTGACGGTCAAAGAGAACCTCCAATAGCGAGATCGAGTGATCCAATTGAAGTAAAATAAAATATGCCTACATTGAGTTACATATATCTATGCAATCCTCTTGTGGATAGTAATGGTTTGTTCTTGTTCACCTCTATGTCAATAGCTATTCATTTTTCCTGTTTTATATATTAATAGTATTTATCAATGAGAATTTTAATGAAGGTACATACCAAATGGAACGCAAGTGGCTATCAAACTCAAAGCAATAGCAAGGATTATCTATGCAAGGATCATCTATGCAACAAGTGACATCATAAATTGGACATGGAAGCACAAATATTGAGAAATCTCCTGATAAAGATGAAGTTCATGCCTTGATTCTGATTCTCTTAAGGTTCCTTTTTTTTTTATGAATATTCAAAAATTGAGGATGTAGCACTGAAACATTACCAAGGTCAAACACCAATAAAATTTTGATCTAGCAAGTAACACATTAAAGCTTTATGACATTAAAATATTAGAGAAAACTAAGGAAGATGTTTGTAGAACGTTAGCACTGCCTATGCGTCCGTTAGACACTCGAGTAGCCTGAACATGCAAATCAAAAAACAAATACAACAAACTCCTCAAACAATGGAGGACAAGGTGAAATCTTTGAAGAACAGTCACAGCAAAAGTTAGGAAGATGGTTGAAAAAATCCCTGAAAGAGGAGAACATGGAGAAGAGTTCCAAAGAGACTTTGTGCTACACATAATTTCAACATCCGTTATCAGTAGTATGAATAACCACTATTGCTTTATAATATTGAAGTTGTTGATGAATGTTAGCTAAATAGCTGACTATAATTAGCGTGCACATCTTTTGCAATGTCTGAAGGACACAACAGTGGAACAGAAACAAAAGCCCGACAAATATTTTAGAGGACCACCCCTATTTTGCATGATTAGTGAAATCCTTACTAACTACTTTCTCAATATGATCTAGAAGTGTTCACTTTTCCTGTTATATTTACCAATAGTATTAATCAATGTGACTTTAAATACAGGTACATGCCAAATGGATAGGCAAGTGGCAATAGTGGCCTCCGGGCAATGATTTTCTACGCAATAACTAGCATCATACATCAGACATAGAATCACAAATCTTCCGAAATATCCTAACGAAGCTGAAGTTCATGCCTGGGCTGTAGCATTGAAACAGTACCAAGGTCGAACGACAATAAAATTTTCATCCAACACGTAATACATTAAAGCTTTCTGACAATATAGTATTAGAGATGATAGAGGAAGATGTTTATGCTACATTAGCACTGCCTATGGGTCTATTTGAAGATCAAGTAGCCTCAACACGCAATCTAACAAATAAATACACCAAACTCCCTAGATAATGGAGGACAAGCTGAATTCTTTGAGGAACAGGGACATCAAAAGTTGGGAAGATGGTTGAAAAAATTATAGAAAAAGGAGACTATGGAGAGGAATTCCAAAGAGACTTTGTGCTACACAAATTTCGAGATGCATTATTAAGAGTATGAATGGAGACTATTTCTTTATAATATTGCAGTTGTTGATGGATGTCAACCAAACACCTACCTATAATCGGCGTGTACATCTTCTGCAATGTTTGAATGACACAGTAGTAGAATGGACACAAAACCCCCACGGATAATTTAGACGACCACCCCCGTTTCACAAGATTAATGAAATATGATCTAAAGATGCTGTTCATTTTTTTTACTTGCTTTATCTGAATAATATTTTTGATTAAGTGAGATGCCTTTGTTCATCACCTAAAATTTTCTTGCTATTTAACGTTTGAAATGTGTTTCAATGTAAGATGTACAAACTAACATTTATTCTTACTATGAATTGCAAGTCTTATATTTGGATAGAATTGAGTTTAGAGGAAAGAGATGCAAAGACCGATGGCTTGCAACAACAATATATTGCATAACTGATGCATTTGAACTAAGAAATAAAGTTGAAAAGGAGTCCCCTGAAGACCATGGAAAGGGTAAGATAATTGACACGGCAGAATATCATAAGATTATTCATGAAAGTGAAATTAAATTACAAACAAAATCGACATACATGGCATAAGAAAACCAAGCGCACACTGAACCTTCGGCATCAACCCATGGCTCTCCGCCAGCCCTTGAGGAACTATGTCCAGAATGTGGTAGTGAAAGAGCGCCTCTAATAGCAGGACCTAATGATCCAATTTACATGTATTTATGCAACCCTATTGTTGATAGTAATGTTTTCTTCTTGTTCACTTCTACACTGTTAACTGTTCACTTTTTATGTTATATATATTAATAACATTTATCAATGTGAACTTAACTACATTTACATGTCGAATGGATAGGGAAGTGCCTATCAAAATGAATTGCAGCAATAGTGTCCTCTAGGCATTGATTTTTGGCGCAATAACTGGCTTCACCCATCTGACATGGAAGCATAAATCTTCAGAAATCTCCTAATAAATCCGAAGTTCATGCTTAGAATTAGCATGAGAATCGTTTTGAGGACCCTACATTTTTTTATTAATATTTGAATATAGAAGTTGTAGCGTTGAAACAGTAGCAAGGTCGAATGATAATAAAATTTTGATCCAACAAGTAATACATTAAAGCTCTCTAACAATAAAATATTAGAGATGCCTGAGGAAGATGTTTGCGCAACGCTAGCACTGCCTAAGGGTATGTTAGGAGTTCAAGTAGCCTCGACATGCGAACCAACAAATGAATGCACCAAACTCCTCAGACAATAGAGGAATAGGTGAATTACTTGAAGAGCAGGGACAACAGAAGTTGGGAAGATGGTTGAAAAAATTCTAGAAAAGGAGACCGTAGAGAAGAATTGCAAAGAGACTTTGTGCCCCACATAATTTTGACATGCATTATCAGTAGCATGAATGGCGACTATTTCTTTACAATATTGAAGTTGTTAATTGACGTTAACCAAATACCTGTCTATGATTGTCGTGCATATCTCCTGTAATGTCTAATTGACATAGTAGTGGAATGGACACAAAGCCCCAGCACATATTTTAGAGGACCACCCCTGTTTTGCACGATTATTGAAATTCTTACAAATTACATTCTCAATGTGGTATAGAGATCTTTGGTTATTTCTTTATTCATTTATCAGAATAATATTTTTCATTGATTGGATGTGTTTGTTCGTTGCCTCACATTTTCCTGTTCAATATTGTTTGAAATGTGATTCATTGTAAGATGCACAAACATTCATTCTTGCTATGAATTACAAGCCTTTTATTTAGATAGAGTTGAGATTAGAGGAAAGAGATGCAAAGGCAGATGGTTTCCAATGGCAATACATTAGACAACTAGTGTAGTTGAATAATGAAATAAAGATGAAAAGCAGTTCCCTAGAGAGCAGGGAAGGGGTAAGACAATTAACAAGGTAGACTATCAGAAAATTATTCATGAAAGTGAAAATGAGTTGTAAACGAAATCAACACACATGGCATAAGAAAACCAAGCGCATACCAAACCTTCGTCATAAACCCATGGTGTGTACAAAAAAAAAGACAAGAACATCCTCAGGTGTCGAAGGAATTGACTCGAGAGAAATCACGGATATCGTATAATAGCGGTAAATAACTCTCCACCTGCCCTTGAGCAACCATGTCCAAAATTTAACGGTCAAAGAGAACCTCCAATAGCAGGACCGAGTGATCCAATTGACGTAAAATAAAATTCATCTACTTTGAGTTGCATATATTTATGCAATTCTCTTGTTGATAGTAATGTTTTGTTCTTTGTCATCTCTATATCAGTAACTATTCATTTTTCCTTTTATATATTTTAATAGTATTTATCAACGCGAATTTTAATACAGGTACATGCCAAATGGAAGGCAAGTGCCTATCAAACTCAAGTACAGCAATGGCAGCCTCTAGGCAAAGATTTTCTATGCAACAAGTGACATCATAAATTGGACATGAAAGCACAAATCTTCAAAAATCTAATATTAAAGATGAAGTTCATGCCTTGACTCAGGTTGAGAATCTTTTTAAGGATCCTAATTTTTTTGTGAATATTCAAAAATGGACGTTGTAGCATTGAAACATTACCTAGGTCGAACGCCAACAAAATTTTGATCCAGCAAGTAATACATTAAAGCTTTACGACAATAAAATATTAGAGAGAACTAAAGAAGATGTTTATGGAATGCTAACACTGCCTACACGTCCGTTAGAAGTTCAAGTAGCCTGAACATGCAAATCAACAAACGAATACACCAAACTCCTCAAACAATGGAGGACAAGGTGAAATCTTAGAAGAATAGTCACACTAAAAGTTGGGAAGATGGTTGAAAAAATCCTAGACAGAGGAGAACATGGAGAAGAGTTCCAAAGAGACTTTGTGTTGCACATAATTTCAACATGCGTTATCAGAAGTATGAATGATGATTGTTTCTTTAGAATATTGAAGCTGCCATTGAATGTTAGCTAAATAACTGGCTATAATTGGCGTGCACATCTCCTGCAATGTCGGAATGACACAGCACTGAATGGAAACAAAAGCTAGCAAATATTTTAGAGGACCGCCCCTATTTCGCCTTATTAGTAAAATCCTTACTAATTACTTTCTCAATGTGATCTTGAGACATTGTTCATTTTTTTATTTACTCATCTAAATAATATTTTTCGTTGAGTGAGATGTATTTGTTCATTACCTTACATTTTCTTATTCGCTGATGTTTGAAATGTTATTCATTATATGATGTACAAACTAAAATTTAGGGTCTGTTCTTTTCGTGGTTAAGTTTCAAAATACCAACCTCAACCCACTTCAACCTACTTCAACCCACTTCAACCTATTTCAACCCACTTCCACTATTTTAACCAAGTTCAATTTATCACATCAAAAAAATTCAACCCACTTCAACCTAGCTCAACCAAATTCAACCTACTTTAACTCACCTCAACCTACTTCAACCCATTTCACACTTTTATCCACCCCAATTTGCACATAAAAAGAGCAGCCCTTTATTCTTGCCATGAATTACAAGTCTTATATATGGATAGAGTTGAGTTTAGAGCAAAAAGATCCAAAGACCAATGGTTTTCAATTGCAACACATTGGACAACTGATGTAGTTCAACAAAAAAAATAATGATGAAAAGAGCTCCCTAGAGAGCAAGGAAGGGGTAACACAACTGACAGGGTAAACCATCGGAAGATTAATCATGAAAGTGAAATTGAATTGCAAACGAAATTGGCACACATGGCACAAGAAAACCAAGCGCATACTGAATGTTCGGCATCAACCCATAGCTCTCTGCTAGCCCCTGAACAACCATGTCTAGAATGTCGCCGTGAAAGAGAACTACTAGTAGCAGGACCAAATGATGCAAGTGAGGTAAAATAAAACACATCTACTTTGAGTTACAAATATTTACACAATCCTATTATTAGCAGTAATATTTTTTTCTTGTTCACCTCCACATCGTTAAATGTTCATTTTTCCTGCTACATAAATTAATCCTATTTACCAATGTGAATTTAAATATAGGTGCATGCCGAATGGATAGGCAAGTGCCTATGAAAGTCGACTGCAACAATAGCATCCTCTGGGCTATAAAGCCCCCAAAATGCTAATGATATGATTTACGAAAAACTGCAGTTGAAAACTTAGTGATAGAAGGTGCTACTGCCGTCCTGATAAGGACAAGGCTCCCTGAAACCATTTTATCTTGCAACTTATGTTCACAATCACAATATCTATTAAACTAAAACACTCCAAAACTAAGGTCCATAATAGTTCAACTTTAATACAATCGACTTAATCATAGCATGTGCTAACTCGCACTCCACACTACACAAGTATATTGAATATATGACCAAGTTGACCCTAATGTTGATCCCAACATTTATGCTATGTTGAATCCACTGTGAGCATCTAATCACTTCCAAAAGGGCTTCCTAAATGGAGAAACATGTGATACTTCATCACCAAAAATGGAAAACATAAAAACAATTCGAAAATGTGATCAAAAGCTCAGAACATGCATTCCTATATGGTAAAATGAGCGTAGAAACATTGTTGATGGGTACCCGCCTTTGCAATTAAATTAGTTCACAATAACAATGAAATTGAAAGCAATATGAAACTAAATTCCTCATTATTATCTTGATATGAACCCCTTGCAATGATATGACCTACACATAGGTGTACACCTGCCAATCTTATCAAGAGTTGGCCTGAATCCACGCGGGTAAAAGATGGGCTAACGCCCTATAGATTATAACTGATGGGGTCACAAGTTAAATGAAAAATCATTGTATAAACTAATTCATTGATAAACTCATTAAGAGTTGTAACTTGATAAACATGTTTTGCTTTCTGAAGATATAGGCAATGAACATACCTTGAGTCTTTAAAAAATGTCATCTAACTTGATAAATGTCATCTGTTTTATAAATTTCATCTGACTTGATAAATATGCTCTGACTTAATAACACTCATGCATAACGGGGAACGATAACCAGGCCTCGAATCTATTTCATAAATGTCATTGTAGGTATGTGTAGTCAGTAAATGATCCCTATTCCCATAACTGAGTAGGTAAAAGTATATATAATAGAAATTGAGTAATTAAATGGTGTGCATAACTTGGGTGTTTTAATATAACTTCAAAACTGTATTAACAAAAGTAATTAAATTCGATATAAAGTAAATGAAAGTAAAATAGACCACAATGAGATAAATGAGATTACAAAGGAAAAGACCTTGATGGTGACAAATGGGAGAGTGGTTTTGGCCTTTTCTAAAATAGATTGCTAATACAGGTTTAACACTTGCAGACTTACAGCTTGGTCCAGGATAACAGTGAGTATGCTATATTGGCTTAATAAATACATTTCATAAATTCTGAATTGTGTAAATAATAAAGGTTTGAGGCCAAGAGAGATATATCTTGGTTCAAAATAACATAAACTGCGATAACTTGGTCTGATAAATATGATTTTTGAGTCAAAAATTCTCCCAACTTTCCATATTTCATTCACAAGTCCATTAAATACGAGTTTTCACTCCATATAGATTATTGATCCCAATGGAGGCTATTAAACTCCCCAAACTTGGCACACTCTTTGTAATATCCATAAGTGATTTAAAACTCATAATTAAGCTCCCAAATTGTATACTTGTCTTCTTCTTTCCCATTAATCAAGATAAAACTCCATTAAAGTCCATGAATATTCATTTTCCCCCTTAAATAACCTTACTTGGCCCAAAACACACAAAATGTGGGCATGATCAGTCTCACTCAATATTTATTATTGCTCTTTACATAATTACTTAAAATGCTTTCAAAAATCACCAATCTCAAAATACTCAACCAAAATTGAAGAAATTTTATAGGAAATTTAAAAATAATATGGACAATATACAATAAAAGTTTCAGAATTTTCCTCCAAGATACGCTGCATAGAAACTGCAATAACAACCCAATTTGCACCAAAACAAGTTAGTTCAATTCAAAAATTCATAACTTTCACCATTGACCTCAAATCGAGAGCAAAAGCCTGAATATGGAAAGATTAAGAAGTTCCAAAAAACTTTCATTAGCAGCACAAAACATGATTCCCACAATAGGGTTCCCAAAATGGGGCTAGAACACAGGTGTGTTGGTTTTGCTTGAACCTGCATAGCTCTAGCAAAACAACCATAATATTTTCCACAGAACTCGGTTTAAGGCGATTCAAAAGGAATTTGAAGGATAACACACTGATTTATCAACCCACAAAAAATCATAACTGTTCAATGGGCCTATCATTACTAGTTTAATCTCAAAGTCACCCCTATTTTCTGTCATTTCCTACCCTCACTATTTTTGCTTTCTTATCTTTCTTCCCAAACATCCTCACTTAAAATCATTCCTTAACTCCTCCAAAACCATCGAAAACTACAACAAATCCATCATAATCACTAATAATGCTAAAGATCACCAAATCAAATATAAATCAATCCATAAACATGACTTTAACTTAAGCTTTCATGAACATGATCAACTTAAACCTTTGCTGACTTTCCAACTGATCCCACAATTAAAACATCCAAAGTAACATCTAAAATAGCTCTTATTCTTATCAAAACATTATGATCAATAATCAAAACAACAAAACAAGAATCAAAATAAAGATAAAAATCAAAACCAACAGGATCAAGATTAGGGTTACTCACTTTGATGCATGGAAGCAAGAGGTGTATGTGGTGTGAGGTGTGGGAGATGGTTGGTGGTAGTTATGGTGGTCCGAGGCAACCTTTGGGTGGCCAGAATAGTAGCAAATAGCAGCAACCAACAGAGTGGGCTGGCAATGGGGTTGAGAGAGAAAAGAGGGACATGGGTGTGCGTATGTGTGTTTACTTGCTTAGAAATGAATGAAAAATTTGCTTGGCTGATTTTATTCACCCATAAAGTGTCTGTTTGATAACCATGATTTTATTCACCCATAATAATAGTAATAATAATAATGAATTCTTAAATTATAATTGTCAAGACCTACTATCGATTCACCTGAAATTTTACGATAATTGAAACCCGAAGTGCAAAGTGGGACCCAAAATTGTAACTTCCTAAACAAATAAATTGGGTGTATTTGAATTAATAAATATGATTTGGTTAAATAAATAACCATAAAAATAAACATGATTTAAATAAATATGGGTCAGGGTCGGGATATTATAGCCTTCCTCTCTTAAAGAGTTTCGTCCTTAAAACTTATTGTTAACTGTTCATTTTTTCGGGTATATATATATTAAAATCGACCACCGCAATAGCAGCCTCAGGGCAATGGTTTTCTACCCAACAAGTGGCCTCATACACCGGACATGGTGGCGCGAATCTTCAGAAATCTTCTATTAAAGCTGAAGTTCATGCCTGGACTCAGGATGAAAATCTTTTTGAGGGCCCTATTTTTTCTATGAATATATCAAAATGGAGGCAGTAGCATTAAAACATCACCAAGGTCTAACGATAATAAAATTTTGATCCAGCAAGAAACACAATAAAGCTTTCTGAAAATAAAACATTAGAGGTGACTGAGGAAGATGTTTATGCAACGCTAACACTGCCTACTGGTCCGTTAGAAGTTCAAGTAGCCTCAACATGTGACCCAACAAATGAATACACCAAACTACTCAAACAATGAAGGGCAAGGTGGAATCTTGGAACAACAACGAAAGAAAGGTTTAGAAGATGGTCGAAAAAAATTCTAGAAAGAGGAGACCATGGAGAACAATTCCAAAGATGCTTTATACTGCACATAATTTCAACATACATTCTCGAACGTATGAATACTAGTTGTTTCATTAGAATATTGAAGTCATTGATAGTTGTTAACCAAATAACTGACTATAATCGGCGTGGATATCTCCTGCAATGTCTGAATGATGCTAGTGGAATTGAAATAAAACCCCAGCAGATATTTCAGAGGACCACCCTCGTTTCACATGATTAATGAAATCCTTACTAATTATATTCTCAATGTGATCTAAAGATGTTGTTCATTTTTTTATTTGCTTATCTGAATAATATTTTTCATTGAGCGAGATGTATTTGCTCATTCCCTCAAATTTTTTGGTTCATTAATGTTTGAAGTGTGATTCATTATAAGATGTAATCCTTTCTATGAATTACAAGTCTTATTATTAGATAGAGTTGAGTTTGGAGGAAAAAGATGAAAAGACTGATGGTTTTCCAACAGCAATACATTAGATAACTGATGCAATTGAACAAGGAAATAAAGAAGAAAAGGAGTTCCCTAGAGAGCGTGGAAGGCGTGACACAATTGCAAATGAAATTAGCACACATGGCACAAGAAAACTAAGCACATGCCCAACATTCGGCATCAACCCATGCTCTCTACCAGCCTGAGAGCAACCATGTTTAGAATATGGCAGTGAAGGAGAACCTCTAATAGAAAGACTCAATGATCTAATGGAGGTAAAATAAAATACATCTACTTTGAGTTACATATATTTATGGAATCTTATTATTGATAGTAATGTTTTGTTCATGTTCACTTGTACATCATCAACTATTCCTTTTTCTTGTTATATATATTAATCGTATTTATCAATGTGAATTTAAATACAAGTGCATGTTGAACGGATAGGCAAGTGCCTATCAAGATCATCTGTAGCAACAGTAGCCTCTAGTAAAGATTTTCTTCGCAACAAGTGACGTCATAAATCGGACATCGAAGCACAAATATTCAGAAATCTCCTAATAAGGCAATAGGTCGAATGTCAATAAAATTTTAATCCAGCAAGTAATACATTAATGCTTTCTGACAATAGAATATTAGACATAATAGAAAAAGATGATTATGGAATGTTAACAATCCCTACAGGCCCATTAGAAGTTCAAGTACCCTCCACATGGGAACTAACAAATGAATACACCAAACTCCTCAAACAATGAAGGACAAGGTGAAATCTTGGAAGAATAGGGACACCAAAAGCTGGGAAGACGGTTGAAAAAATCCTAGAAGGAGGAGACCATGTAGAAGAATTCCAAAGAGATGGGTGTTGCACATAATTTCGACAAGCATTATTAGGAGTATAAATGTGACTGTTTCCTTAGAATATAGAAGTTGTTGAAGGATGTTAACCAAATAGCTAACTATAATTAGCGTGCATATCTCCTACATTATCTGAATGAAGCAACAGTGGAATGGAGTTGTACAAAGAAATAAAGATGAAAGGAGTTCCCTGGAGATCATGGAAGGGGCAAGACAATTTGCAGGGTAGACTATCGAAAGATTATTCATGGAAGTGAAATTGAATTGTAAATGAAATCGGCACACATTGCACTAGAAAACTAAGCTCATACCAAACTAACATTTATTCTTGCTATAAGAATCTTTTTGAGGACCCTAATTCCTTTTATGAATATTTGAAAATGGATGTCATAACATTGAGAGATTACAAGGCTCGAATGGCAATTTAATTTTGATCCAGCAAGTAATACATTAAAGCTTTATAACAATAGAATATTACAGATCACTGATGAAGACGATTATGCAACGTCAGAACTACCTACGGGTCCGTTCGAAGTTCAAGTAGCCTTAATAAGCGAACCAACAAATGACTACACCAAACTCCTCAAACAATAGAGCACAAGGTGAAATATTAAAAGAACAGGAATGGTAAAAGGGGGGAAGATGGTTGGAAAAATCCTAGAAAAGGGAGATCATGGAGAAGAATTCCAAAGAGACTTTGTGTTGCACATAATTTGGACATGCATTATCAGGAGTATGAATGGCTACTATTTCTTTAGAATATGGAAGTTGTTGATGGATGTTAACCAAATACCTGACTGTAATTGGCATGCATTTCTCCTGCAATGCCTGAATGACACAGTAGTTCAATGGAAACAAAACCCCAACAGATATTTTAGACTACCACCCTTGTTTCACATGACTAGTGAAATCCTTACTAATTACTTTCTCAATGTGACCTAGAGATGTTGTTCATTTTTTTTATTTGCCTATCTGAGTAATATTTTCATTGAGATGTGTTTCTTTATTACCTCACATTTTCTTGTTCACTAATGTTTGAAATGTGATTCATTGTAAGATGTGCAACCTAACATTTATTCGTGCTATGAATTACATGTGTTATATTTGAATAGCGTTGAGTTTAGAGGAAAGAGACGCAATGTCCAATGGTTTCCAATAGCAATACATTAGACAACTCATGTAGTTAAACCAAGAGATAAAGATAAAAAGTAGCTCCCTAGAGAGCATAGAAGGGGTAAGACAACTGACACGTTAGAATATCAGAAAATTATGTATGGAAGTGAAATTGAATTGCAATTGAAATCGACACACTTAGCACCAGAAAACCAAGTGCATACCAAACCTTCGGCATCAACCCATTGCTCTCCGCTAACCCCTCAGCAACCATGTCCAGAATGTAGCAGCGAAAGAGAAACTCAAATAGTAGGAGCCACTGATCCAATTTATGTAAAATGAAATATATCTACTTTGAGTTACATACATTTTTGCAATTCTATTATTGATAGTAATGTTTTGTTCTTGTTCACTACTACATTTTTAACTATTCATTTTTCCTATTATAAATATTAATAGTATTTATCAATGTGAATCTAAATACAAGTACATGCCGAACAGATAGGCAAGTGCCTATCAAAATCGATTGTAGCAGTAGTAGCCTCTGGGCAATGATTTTCTGCGCAACAAGTGAGATCATACATCAGATATGGAAGCACAAATGTTCAAAAATCTCCTACTAAAGCGAAAGTTCTTGCCCGGACTTAGGATGAGAATCTGTTTAAGGACCCTAATTTATTTTTTTCTGAATACTTGAAAATGGATGTTGTAGGATTGAAACATAACCAATGTCAAACCCAAATAAAATTTTAATCCAGTGTGTAATACATTAAAGCTTTCTAACAATAGAATATTAGAGATTACTGTGGAAGATTTGTATGCAATGTTAGCATTGCCTAAGGGTCTATTAGAAGTTCATGTAGCCTGTACATGCGAAGCTATAAATGAATACACCAAAATCCCCAAACCATGAGGAACAAGGTGAAATCTTAGAAGAAGAGAGACAGCAAAAGTTGGGAAGATAGTTGAAAAAATCCTAGAAAAAGGAGACCGTGGAGAAGAATTCGAAAAAGACCATGTGCTACACATAGTTTCAACATGCATTATCAGAAGTATGAATGGCTACTGTTTCTTTAGAATATTGAAGTTGTTTATGGATGTTAACAAAATACCTAACTATAATTGGCGCACTTATCTCCTGCAATGTGTGAATGACACAGTAGTTGAATGAAAACTAAACCCCAGCATATACTTTAGAGGACCACCCCTGTTTCACATGATTAGTAAAATCCTTACAAATTACTTTCTCAATGTGAGCAAAAGATGTTCATTTTTTTATTCATTTATCTTAATAATATTTTTCATTGAATGAGATGTATTTGTTTATTACCTCACATTTTCCAGTTCACTAATGTTTGAAATGTGATTCATTGTAAGATGTATAAAGTAACATTTATTCTTGATATGAATTACAAGTCTTCTATTTGACAGAGTTAAGTTTAGAGGTAAGAGATGCAACGACTGATGGTTTCCAACACGAATACGTTGGATAACTACTGCAACTGAACAAAGAAATAAAGATGAAATTGAGTTCCCTGGAGAGCATAGAAGGGGTAAGGCAATTGACAGGGTAGACTATCACAAGATTATTCATGAAAGTGAAATTGAATTGCAAAGGAAAT
Organism: Selenicereus undatus; assembly: GCA_017589665.1. Taxonomy (NCBI): domain Eukaryota; kingdom Viridiplantae; phylum Streptophyta; class Magnoliopsida; order Caryophyllales; family Cactaceae; genus Selenicereus; species Selenicereus undatus. Next base: position 38,360,219 of record JACYFF010019584.1, read on the forward strand.
CGACACACATGGTGCAAGAAAACCATGTGCATACCGAACCTTCAGCATCAACCCATGGCTCTCCACCAGCCCCTAAGGAACCATGTCAACAATGTGGTAGTAAAAGAGAACCTCCAATAGGAGGACCCAATGATCCAATTGAGGTAAAATAGCATACATCTACTTTGAGTTGCATATATTTTTGCAATCCTATTATTGATAGTAATGCTTTGTTCTTGTTCACTTCGACATAGTTAACTGTTCATTTTTCCTGTTATAATTATTAATAGTATTTATCAATGTGAATTTAAATACAGTACATGCCGAACGGATGGGGAAATGCCCATCAAAGTCGATTTTAAGAGTAGTAGCCTCTGGGCAATGATTTTATACCCAGCAAGTGACATCATACATAAGACATGTAAGCACAAATCTTCCAAAACCTCCTGATAGAGTTGAACTTCATGCCTGGACATAAGATGAGAATCTTTTTTAGAGTCGTAATTTTTTTATGAGTATATGAAAATGGAGGATGTAGCATTGAAACATTACCAATGTCAAATGCCAATAAAATTTTGAGTCATCAAGTAACACATTAAAGCTTTTTAACAATAGAATATTAGAGATGACTGAGGAAGATGTTTATGTGACGTTTGCACTACCTATGGGTCCATTAGAAGTTCAAGTAGCCTCAACATGTGAACCAACAAATGAATACACTAAACTCCTCACACAATGGAGGACAAGCTAAAATCTTAGAAGATAGGGACAGCAACAATAGGGAAGGTGGTTGAAAAAATCCTAGAAAAAGAAGACCAAGGAGAAGAATTCCAAAGAGGCTTTGTGTTGCACATAATTCTGATATGCATGAGCATGAGAATGAATCATGACTGTTTTTTTAGAGTACTGAAGTTGTTCATGGATGTTAACCAAACAACTGACTATAATTAGCGTGCATATCTCCTGCAATGTCTGAATGACACACTAGTGGAACGGAAACAAAACCCTAGCAGATATTGTAGATGACCACCCCTGTTTCACATGATTATTGAAATCCTTACTAAGTACTTTCTCAATGTGGCCTAAAGATGTTGTTTATTTTTTTTATTCACTTATCTGAATAACATTTTTCATTGAGTGAGACAATTGACCGAGTAGAATATATACTGCATAATGTCCATGTTATTCCCTCTCGACTCAAACTCCTCCCTTAATAATAGCTCGGTGATAATGTTAGCCCAAGCCTCGCAAAACTAAAATTTAGGTTCATCCCATCCCAAGGTTGGAGTCATCATAAAGTCATGACATCGTGTCCTAAACTCGAACCAAGGGCCAACAGTAGATAAGGTCCATAATAGCCTACGTGTATGGACCATAACACTATGAAACTCAGAAATGGGGTATGCATGTGGGCTACTATACTAGCATATAGTAAAGAGATGTGAATGGCCATAGAAGTACCTGACATCATATTCACTACATATGGATCCATCTAACAAGGAGGCACATAAGTGAAGAACATGGGAGAGATAAACAAGCATCTCTACTGCCATAAATCTCTAATGATATATTAACAACCTTTACTAACCAACCTTTTGCCCTCCAATCTCTACTCTACATACTCCATACCCCATTAAAGAAAATCAACCTGCCTCTGATACCAAACTTGTAACGCCTCCTAATTAAGTATGTTTTACTGTTTGTGATCACTATTCTGATTCCCTCAACTACAATTAATACACCCAATGGTCGGGGCATTACCACCGTCCAAAAAGAAAAGGCTTGAAGCATGTGCACTAAAAATAACATAGTTAGACATAGCTTCAACTGTACACATTCATACATGATCAAACCATATACAGTCAACTGTTTACCAACATATAGGTTTATACGCCACAGTAAACACAATTCACCACAAAATCTACACCCCCATCCACTGAAGATTTCAAAATACAGCTTCAAAATATGCATGTATTATGTCACTGCTGATCCGTTCAAATTCCCGCGCTCAACTTATTTTCCTCAGCTTATTTGCTAGCATGAGAGTGATTTACAAAACGTTTCCCTAAAACAAAACAATAAAAACATTTCAAACTATGAGCAGAAGCTTAGTACATGCATTCTTGCATTGTTAAAAGATCTCTGCATAAATTGGTTGGGCGCCCACGTTGCAATTTATTTTATCTTGAAACAATGAGTGAAATGAATGTAAAATTGCATTGCTAGTTGTTATCTGATAGTGAACCCCTTGATAGTGCTATGATCTATGGATAGGTGTACACCTGCCAAGCCGATCGAGGGACCTGGCCTGAAATCGCATGGGTAACTGAAAGGCAATGCCCTGTAACTAACAGCTAATGGGGTCACCAATTATGTGACAAATTACTAATTAAACTGATCCATTGATGCACTTGTCAAAATATTATAATATCGAAAAACATGTGTTGTTTTCTGAAGATGCATGCAATGAACATACCTGAAGTCTTTAAAATGGAATCTCACTTGATAATACTTATGCACAATGGGAAACGATAGACTATGCCCTGTTTCTGCTTAACAAATGTAATTGTAGGTAAGTACAGTTAGTAAACAACATTCACTCTCATAATTTATAACTTTAGCGAAAATTGATTAATTAAAAGGGCATCCATAATTCAAACAATTCAATATAAGATAAGTTACACTAAAATGACTTGAAAACCAAATAAGTTAGGGTCATTGAACTCAAAGTAAAACAAGTTAGAGCACGATAGAACAAAATGAACTAATTGACATGACAATGAAAAGACTTTAATGGATATAAATGGAATGTGAGTTTTTGATATTTATTAATTTAATGCCAAGAATATTGTTATGAGATTTAGGAAAGCTCATATAACCATAGCTTGGCTCGATAGACACCGATCTTTAGTCATTACTCTCCCCACTTCTCCAATTTCATTCCCACACCCGTTTAACTCGATTTTCCAACCCGAGTAAGCTTCTAGACACAATCAAAGTTGTGAACTCACTAAACTTAGCAATTTCTTTGCAATATCCATAATTGCTTAGAAACTCCTGATAATATCTCCAAATCTCACGATTTCTTTCTTGCCTCATATTACCGTTTGAAGGTCTACCTTAGAAAATCCATATCTTTCACGCCAGGCCTCCAATTGAGCTATAAAACCCCAATATAAAAGGTGTAAGAAGTCCCGCAATACTTTCATTCACAGTGCGAAACATAATTCCCATAAGAGGATTCCTAAAATTGGGCTAGAACCAACTGGGCACGGCTTCGGTCTATCCTGCGCAGTCTTAGGAAAATGGCCATAACATTTTCCACACAATTTGGAATAAAGTTATTAAAAAGGAATTTGCACGATGACTCAAGATCTATCTACCCACCAAAAATCACAATTTTTCAATAAGCCAAACAGCACCAGTTTAATCGTAAATTGACCCGTGTTTCTGGTCTGTTTATAGCCATACTGTTCTTGTTTTCCACCTTTTCCTCACATAATTCCCTTCTAAAATCACTTCTTAAAATCATTTAACAAAGCCTTGATCCTTATCATAACCTTGCAAAGGCAAATTACTCAAATTTACTCCATAATCATCGACATCAAATTTTCAATTCTTCTCTTTTTCAAAATCACTCAAAACACTTCCATAAGCTTAGTTATTTGCAAAAATAAGAAAAATGACCTTTTATAATCAATTCGGGAAATTTTCATAATCCACCCCTTTATACAAAATCAATTCAAGTGATTTCCCCAGTTAAACAATACATAAAAGATTCATTTCTTTATCTAATTATACATAAATAATATACTTGATACTAGAAATAAATCAACCCATGCTTGATCACTAAAACCCTAACTTATGAACAACTTATTCTTACATTTAAACTCATCATAACTCAACATATAAACATCATGATATCCATTACTAATGCCAAAGATCATAAAAATCCACTACCAAAATCCAAATCCATCATTTCAAACTCAAGCTTATTGCATGCTCAAGCATAAGCTCAACCCTAGCATGCTTTTAAGCATAACCAACAAATTAAAACATCAAAATAATTCTTATTCTTATCAAAATAACGTGATCAACAATTAAATCTCAAAAAAAGAAGAATCAAAACCAAAATCAACTAGATAGGTGACAGAGTTGCTCACTTTGCACTAGAAAAAGGAGGGGAGAGAAAGAGAGAGAAGCTTGATATTTTGATGGTTTACTTGGTGGAAAATGACTTAGATAATACTTGGCTAAGTTTTTGACTCAAAAAGCAACTTTTTCCTGATGATAATTAGCCATAATTGAGGATAATTAGCCATAATTGAGGATTATTAGCTAAAAAAATAGGTAGTAACGTGTTAGGCCAAAATTGGGCATAAATGAATTTGGGCCTAAAAGAAAATACACTTTATGAAATTGAATTTTCCATCAATCGAAACTAAATTTTTGGGTCATTATGGAAAACAATTTAATCTTTTGAAGCACATTTATCAGGGCCGGTTATCGACTCCTGTAAAAGTTTACGTTAATAAAAACCCGAATTGCAAAGTGAGGACCCAAATGATTTTTTTCCAATCGAGATGTTTAAATACGATAAACAAATGCAAAGAAATTAATAACATGACTTATTAAATAAATAATCATGATTTAGGGTCGGGCTATTACAAACTTCCCCCCTTGAACAGTTTTGTCCTTGAAACTTATGAGCTTTAACAAAACGTGCAAGTTCATCTCAAATAGATGTAGGTACTTGGCCTGCATCTCATCCCCGGTTTCCCCAAGTGGCTTCTAAGGAGGTAAGATTTTCCCAATGTACTTTGATTAAAGGTATCTATTTGATGTGCAACTGCTTAGTTCTACGATCGAGTATATGGACTGGGTGTTCTTCAAACATTAGACCCTCATTAACCGTAATGGGTTTGGTTAAGGGAGAGTGGTCAGGATCTGAAATGTACTAGTTGTGGCAAGGAGCACATTATGCACGTTTTTTAGTTACATAGGCAGATCTAGTCGATGAGCTATGGGATTCAGTCTTTCAATAAACTTGTATGCCATAATAGATCTTGGCCTTAATTTAGCTTACAGTTCAACCTCCTTATACCCTTAGTTGGTGAAACTTTTTGAAAAACTTGAATGGTTCAACCTTATCATCTACCTGAAACTCTAGGGATCTCCTTCCTTTATCAGCATAGCTTTTCTGTTGGTTCTAATAGTTTGTTTTCAAATGTCTTCTTATATATGTCACCTCGTTGAATATTAAGGAAGATCTTCATGAACCAAAAGATGACTTTATCATCAATGTCTGTCGTCATTTTGCCATGATGTTTCATGTAAATTTTTCTGCTAGTACCTTTATAACATTGACTACTAGGACTTTTATGCTTTCTTCAAATGAAAATGTTGGTCCTAGGTCGCGAAGTACTATAAGCTCCAACTTAAAAGAGTTTGGTCCATTGATATTTTTCGAGGCCTGCCCATGTGACACTAATTGAACACCCAAGTTCTCAAGCCCTCTCAAGAGATTCAACTAAGTAATGAGTACAGTGTTAAGGGTATGTGTTCCTTCCTTATTAGGGCGTCTGCCACAACATTTGCCTTTCCTAGGTCATATTGGATCTACAAGTCATAATCTTTAAGTAATTCTAGTCAACGCCTTTCTCTCAAATTGGGCTTCATCTGAGTGAAAACGTACTTCAAGCTTTGATAATCGGTATACATCTCATAAGCTACTCCATACAAGTAATGTTTTCAAATTTTTAGTGCAAAAACCACAATCGCTAGTCTTGGGTCATCGGTAGGGTGATTTCTCTCATAAGGCTTGAATGGTAGGGAGGTGTAAGCTACCACTTTATCTTCTTGCTAACTTTGTAGCTTCCTTTAATAAATTGATCAGGGAAGATGATCTTTGACAAATCCTTTCTGAAAATCGATAATACCCTGCTAAACCCAAAATGTTTTTGATCTCAATAACATTGGTGAGACTTGGACAATCTGTAATTGCTTTCACCTTCTTCAAATCAACCTTAATCCCTTCCTTTGAAACCACAAGTCCTAAAAATACCACTTCTCCTAACCAAAACTCACATTTCTTATATGTGCTAGGTAAGTGATGTTCCCTCAAGTTCTACAATACCGTTCTCTAATGAGTAATGTGTTCATCTATCTTTGGAGCAAATCAAGATATTATTTATGAATACCACCTCAAACTTGCCCAAATAGGATCTGAAAAATCTATTCATAAGATCCACAAAGGCCATGGGGGCATTTGTTAGGTCAAAAGGCATCACAGTGAATTCATAGTGACCAAATTGGTCCTAAGTATGGTTTTGGAAATGTCTTCAGGTATAATCCTAATTTAATGGTATCCTGATCTTAGATAAATCTTGGAAAAGACACCTTGTGCTTGTAGTCAATCAAATAGATCATCTATTCGGGGTGATAGGTATTTGTTTTTAATGGTAATCTTGTTCAGCTCCTTGTAACCGATACGCATCCTCAAGGCTCTATCTTTCTTCTTCACAAATAGAACTAGGGAAACCCATGGTGACACACTTGGTCTGATAAATCCCTTCTGTAATGGCTCATCTAACTGAATCTTCAGTTTTCCAAGCTTTATTGGGGTCATACGATATAGGGCTTTAGAGATACGTTGGGCATCAGGGATTAACTCAATCTTAAAATCAATTTCTCTTTGCGGGATAGTCGTAGTAACTCTTTAGGAAAACATCTATAAATTCACAAACTATAGGGATATCTTTTGCTCTTCTTCCTGTGGTTCAGTGTCAATAGCATAACACTAATACCCAATATGTCCTTGACATAAGAGCTCACTTGCTTTCATAAAAGAATTTAAAGGACAAGGTATTTCCTCTCTTTGCGCATAAAACATATTTCTTTCCCTCGTTCATCCCTTGAAATAGCCTTAAGGTCCTCACAATCTATCTTCTCCTGATAAGTACACAACCAGCTCATTTCCAGAATGATATCAAAGTCTGACAAGTCAAATTGAATTAAAACTCCGGGGAATACTATGCCACCAATGGCAATTGGAAGAAATTTATAAGAGGTAGGACATTAAACTCTAGAGTCATTGGGTAACTTGATTCTATAATTGGTTTCTGTATCCTTATTTTTAAGGTTCAGTTCCATGGTATATAGAGTGGATGTAAATAAATGAATGGCAACTGAATTAATTAATACACAAAATGGCTTTGTAATTAAAAAGAGAGTTCTAGGAACTACCGTACTAGAGGTGGCAGCTTCCTTCTTGCTCCATACATAAGCCCTTCCTATAGCTGCTAGCCTTCAAGGTGGGAGCCCTTGTCTACAGCGTTCAGTCTTCGGGGACAGGTAGCAATGAGGTGCTCTAGGCTATCGCACCACAGGCTTTTGTTGGTTCCCACTCGATACTCACGAGTGATGCGGTTAGTTCTTCCACATTTCCCATAGGGCTCTACTAAGCCAGCGGGACGACTCTTGGGAGGAGCGAGAGCAAATTTCTTTTAGTTTACACTCTCGCTCGGAACTCCTTGTTCGGTCCACTTCCTCTTCTGATTAATCAGGTTCAAGGCCCTCAACTCAGTCTTCACTCGTTCCACTTCAACTGCTCGGTCATATAACACTTGATAGGTAAGAATTGGTTGACCAGCTAGCTGGTTGCAAATATAGAAAGCTAATCCCTCTTTAAATCTCCTCATCTTCAGTCTTTCAGGTGACACAAACTCTGAAACAAACCTGGATAGTTTTGTAAATTTGCTAGCATACTGCATCACAGTCAGGCCCTAAGAGCCTATCCTTAATAATGTTCCCCAAAAGTCTACTACCTTAGTTAGGTAAAATGTTCCAATGCCTTTTTGTCCTCTGGAACCTCCACTGTTGTGAAAATCTTTTCTATCCCTCTAATCCAAGCGTCTAACTCTACTAGGTCATAATTTCCATCATATACTTTAAGGTTGCATCGCCCACCCTATCGGCTAATTTATTGACTTTATGAGGGATTTCGAAAGGTGCTGGGGCTATTTGTTTCAAAGGCTTAGACATCAAGGTCTATTAATAGTTAGAGTTCGCATATTGCTAACCAACTCATGGGGAATTGGGGGCATTCGACTAAGGATTATTGGCACATTACACAAAACTTGGTCACCTGACCCCTGACCATGATCTGAATTTTCTTCTATGTGGGTTTATGCATTGTTTTATACATATTCTGATATTCTAACTATCCATTTAGCTAAGTAATTTAGTCAATCGACTACAATCAACACATATGATACACATACATGACAGATAAACCCAGCATAACCCAAGTATTATTAAAACATACACAAAGCTTCATTACATCATTGCCATAATTGCTCGTGCACATACATATACATGGCCTCACAAAGAATATCACATCCAATTGACCACTTAAGGTCAACCTTTACACCTACTGCCTAACTAAAACACTACTTAGCCCTAATAGACTAAGTTCGACATATGCCCAGAACTAGGCGGGACTAGTCAACACAATCAGAAAGACCTGTCTAACTATATGCAATGTTATAACCTGCACAAAATTCATCTATCCAACTGGATATACTATCTACATGTGTACTCAAAAAGTAATCTATCTGAGATGCCAACACATAATATAAATATATGTAATGATCCCTAGATGGATCATAGCCTAGGTCGGACTCATCCCCAGCCTCCCTGCTTGAGTTAAAACTGTTGCCTGAAGTACCAATCTCTACATTTGAATCATTGTGATCAAGCTTATGCTCCTCTAATTTTGGGTCCTTCTATGAGTCTTTCATGAGGTTACCACCACAGCTAAACTATGGTGCATCAGGGAGATCTATAACAATGTGCATCCCATTTAATCCATCAGATACAAGGATCCCCTCTCTAAGTCCTGATGGCTTTGGGTTATCAGGTGGCTGAGGAGTGCTCAGTGCAGGTGATGATGGTGGTGGGGATACAAAGTGTAATGAAAATATATACTGCAGAATGTCCACGCTATTCCCTCTCGGCTCAAACTCCTCCCTTAATGACAGGATGGTGATAGCGTTAGCCTAAGCCTCGCAAAATTGAAATTTAGGTTTGTCCTAACACCAGGCTCGGGTCATCATAAAGTCATAATATCAGGTCCTAATCTCGATCCAAAGGCCAGCTGTAGATAAAGTCCACAATAGCTTACGTGTATGGACCATAACACTATGAAGCTCATAAATAGGGCCTGTATGTAGGCTACCATACTAGCATATAGTAAAGAGATGTGAATGGCCATAGAAGTATCTGACATCATATTCACTGCATATGGATCTATCTAACAAGGAGGCACGCAAGTGAATAACATGGGAGAGATAAACATGCATTTCTACTGTCATAAATCTCTAATGATATATTAACAACCTTCACTAACCAACCTTCTGACCTCGAATCTCTACTCTTCAGAATCCATATCCCATTAAGCAAAATCAACCTGGCTCTGATACTAAAATTGTAATGCCCCCTAATTAAGTATGTTTCACTATTAGCAATCACTATTCTGATTACCTCAATTATAATTGATAAACCCAATGGTCGGGGTGTTACCACCGTCTAAAAGCACAAGGCTTGAAGCATGCATGTTAGAAATAACATAGCTAGGCATAGCTTCAACCATGCATACATGATCAAACCATATACAACCAACTATTTACCAACATAAGGTTTACACACCATAGTAAACACAATTCACCATATAATCTACACCTCCATCCACTAAAGATTTCAAAATATAGCTTCAAAAAATGCAAATACTATGTCACTGCTGATCCATCCAAATTCCCTTACTCGACCTATTTTCTTCAGCTGGTTTGCTAGCTTAAGAGCAATTCACTGACCATTTTTCCAACAGAAAATAAAAAAAAATATTTCGAACTATGAGTCGAAGCACAGTAAGTGCATTCCTATTTTTTTAAAAGATCTCTGCATAAATTGGTTGGGCGCTCCTTTTGCAATTCATTTTAAGTTAAAACAGTGAATGAAATGAATATAAAACTGCATTGATAGTTATTATCTAATAGTGAACGCCTTGATACTGTTATGATATATGGATAGGTGTACACCTGCGAACCCGATTGAGGGACCAAGCCAGAAGCTTCGTAGGTAACTGAAGGGTAATGCCCTGTAACAGATAGCTGATGGGGTCACTAATTATGTGATAAATTACTAATTAAACTGATTCATTGATGTACTTACCAAAACATTATAATTTTGGTAAATACACGCTGATTTCTGAAGATAGAAGTAATGAACATACCTGAAGTGTTTAAAATGCAATCTTAGTTGATGATACTTATGCACAATGAGAAACGATACACTAAGCCTCGTTTCTGCTTAACAAACGTAGTTGTAGGAAAATATAATTAGTAAACAAATTTCACTCCCATAATTTGTAACTTTAATGGAAATTGATTAACTAAAAGGGCATCCACGATTCAAACAATTCAGTATAAGATAAGTTACACTAAAATGATGTGAAACCCAAATAAGTTGGGGTCGTTGAACTCGACATGAAACAAATTAGAGCAAGATAGAACAAAATGAACTTATTGAGGTGACAATGAAAAGACTTTAATGGATATAAATGGAATATGGCTTTTTGACATTTATGAATTTAATGTCAAGAGGGGTTTTGTGAGGTTTAGGAAAGCTCATATGACCTTAGCTTGTCCCGATACAAGCCGGTCTTGAGTCATTAGTCTTCCCACTTCTCCAATTTCATTCTCATGCCCATTTCACGCGGTTTTCCAACCCAAGTAAGCTTCTATACCGAATCAAAGTTGTGAACTCACTAAACTTGGTAATTTCTTTGCAATATCCATAATTGCTTAGAAACTCCTGACATCTGCAAATCTCACGATTTCTTTCCTCCCTCATATTACCGTTTAAAGGTCTACTTTAGAAAATCCATATCTTTCACCCCTAACCTCCAATTGAGCTTTAAAACCCCAATATGAAAAGCGCAATAAGTCCCACAACGGTTTCGTTCACAGTGCAAAACATAATTCCGACAAGAGGATTCCTAAAATTGGGTTAGAACCCAACTAGGCACGACTTTGGTCTATCCTACGCAGTCTTAGTAAAATAGCCACAACGTTTTCCGCACAATTTGGAATGAACTGATTCAAAAGGTATTTGAAAGATGACTCAAGGATCTATCTACCCAGCAAAAATTATAATTTTTCAATGGGCCAAATATTACCAGTATAATTGTAAATTGACCCCTGTTTGTGGTCTGTTCACAACCCTATTGTTCTTGTTTCACCCCTTTCTTCACATAATTCCCCTCTAAAACCACTTCTTAAAATCTTTTAACAAATCCTTGTTCCATATTATCACCTTACGAAGTCATATTACTCAAATTTTCAGTTCTTCTCTTTTTCAAAATCACTCAAAACACATCCATAAGCTTACTTATTTGCATAAATGAGCAAAAGGACCTTTTATTATCAATTGGGAAAATTTTCATAATCCACCCCTTCATACAAAATCTCCTCAAGTGTTTTCCCAAGTTAAACACATCCAAGATTCATTTCTTTACCCAATTAAACATAAATAATATACTTGATGCTAGCAATAAATCAACCCATGCCTGATCACTAAAACCCTAACTTATGACCAACTTATTCTTGTATTTAAACTCATCATAACTCCACATATAAACATCATGATATCCATTCCTAATGCCAAAGATTATAAAAATCAACTACCAAAATCCAAATCCATCATTTCAAACTCAAGTTTATTGCATGCTCATGCATAAGGTCAACCCTAGCATGCCTTTAAGCATAACCAACAAAGTAAAACTTGAAAATAGTTCTTATTCTTATCAAAATAACATGATCAACAATTAAAACCAACAAAAACAAGAATCAAAACCAAAATCAACTAGATAGGTGACAGAGGTGCTCACTTTGAGCTAGAAAAAGGAGGGGGGAGAGAGAGAGAGAAAAGCTTGATATTTTGATGGTTTACTTGGTGGAAAATGACTTAGATAATACTTGGCTGACTTTTTAACTCCCAAAGTAACTTTTTGCTAATGATAATTAGGCATAATTGAGGATAATTAGCTAAGTAAATGGGTAGTAACTTGCTGGGCCAAAATTGCTCCTAAATGAATTTGGGCCTGAAAGAAAATGTACTTTATGCAATCGAATCTTCCACGGCTCGAATCTAAATTTTTGGGTTGTTACGAAAAATAATTTAATCTTTTAAAGCATATTTATCAAGGCCCGTTATCGACTCCCATGAAATTTTATGTTAATAAAAACACGAATTGCAAAGAGAGGGCCCAAGTGAATTTTTCCCAATCGGGATGATTAAATGTTATAAACAAATGCAAGAAAATTAATAACATGACTTAATTAAATAAATAATCATGATTTAGGATCGGGCTATTACATGAGCAACCACGTCTAGAATGTGGCAGTGAAAGAGAATCTCTAATAGAGGGACTCAATGATCCAATTGAGGTAAAATAAAATACATCTACTTTGAGTTACATATACTTTTGCAATCCTATTATTTACAGTAATGTTTTGCTCTTGTTCACTTCTACATCATTAACTGTTCATTTTTCATAGCATATATATTAATAGTATTTATCAATGTGAATTTGAATACAGTACATGCCAAATGTATAGGGAAGTGCCTATTAAAATTGACTACAGGAATAGCAGCCTCTGAACAATTATTTTATACGCAACAAGTGACATCATACATCGGACATGTAAGCACAAATCTTTAGAAATCTCCTAATGAAGTTGAAATTCATGCCTGGACTTAGGATGAGAATATTTTTGAGAAATTTAATTTTTTTTATGAATATTTGAAAATGGAGGTTGTAGCATTAAAATATTGCCAATGTGAAATGCCAATAAAATTTTGAACCTGCAAGTAATACATTAAAGCTTTCTAACAATAGAATATTGGTGATGAGTGAGGAAGATGTTTATGCAAGGTTAGCACTGCCTACGAGTCCATTGGAAGTTCAAGCAGCCTCAACATACGAACCAACAAATGAACACACCAAACTCCTCAAACAAAGAAGAACAAGGTGAACCCTTAGAAGAACAGGGACAACAAAAGTTCGAAAGTTGGTTGAAAAAATCCTAGAAAAAGGAGACCATGGGGAAGAATTCCAAAGAGACTTTGTACTGCACATAATTTCGACATGCATTATCAGCAGTATGAATGGCAACTATTTCTTTAGAACAATGAAGTTGTCGATGGATGTTAACCAAATGCCTGACTATAATTCGTGGCCATATCTCCCGTAATGTCTGAATGACACAGTAGTGGAATGGTGTTAAGTTTCTCGTAGAGTTACAAATTTAACCACTACTTTGACTTAAAAATAATATCTATAGCATAGGGAAGTAGGGATCGATCCACGAGGACAGATTATGTCAAAAATCTAGTTTAATTCTAAATAATTTTACTAATCTAATTTATTGTTTCTTCTCATTGTATTTCTAAAATAAATCAAATTTAATAACTAAAAATCTGGAAAAATACTTAATATTACTCCTAAGTATTCTAAATTTAATTCTGGAAATAAAACATTAAGTAGCTATCCTAAATAATCTAGAAAAATTTAAAAAAAAAACAGAATAATAACACGATATTCAACTAAAAATGAAAACAGAAAATAACAAACAGAAAATTAATATTAAAAATCACAAACAGTAACCTAAACTAATATTCTTCAAGTTTATAAGCTTATAACTCCATAATTGTAACTAATTAATTTCAGAAAAATTAAAACAGAAAATTAACTCCAGAAAAATGAAACAGAAAATTAAATATGAAATTAGAAAAAAAAATAAACTGCACTAATATAAATACGAAATTAATTAACAGAATTACCCAAATTTAAGGATATAATTTTCTGAACTTAATAACACCTAAAAAACATGAAATAAAAATTAAAAACGTAATTTTCAGATTTATTGAAATAAAAACCTGCACTTATCCAATTCACGAAATAATTCTGAAAAATTATCAAATAATTTCCAAAAATTTTTAAATTAAATATAGGCAGATTAGGACACTATATAAACCCTAGTATGGATTAAAACTTGAGAAAAAAACAAAAGGGACTATTTTTAGCCTAACTTCTAACAAACCGGTAATTAAATGATAAGACAGAATATAAATCAAATCTAAAAATTATAACCACTCTAAAAATCAAAATATAACTAATCTAAAATTATCAAGACACTCCTAAAAGACTATTCTTTTTGGGGGGTAAACGAAATTTATATCAAAGCTAATAATTGAAGAATAAAAATTGACAAACTAAACAAATTACTAAAAGCAACAAATAATTATCAAAAGATATCAAATTTATGAAAAATGCTTAGCATAATCTATATCCGCCAAGCAAATTAATATTTATCATTAACACACAAGTTGATTTTATCCATGAGTTAAACTGTAGAAGACACCCACCAGCGGATCTTACCCACTTTTCCTTGGTCCAGCCCTAATATAAACCTTGCTAGTTTTGATAACCCTTACACCAGCGCAAGAATTTAATCAAACTAGAGCACTGCGTATTAGAAAAACATCATCTAACGCTTTGTACCCAATTTACCAGCAAATCGATTTAACAAAGATCTATAACGATTGCCTAATTAAAAGAGATGGGTTTGAGCCATCTATAATTAATTAGGGTGATACTAATGCTTAAAAGACGATAACTTTTAGGTATTAAAGCCTTTTAAGCTATCATATGAATTCGTATTAAACTAACCAGCATGTATTCTAATTAATATAGCACGAATATCATGAACAATAAACACTAATCGCTATAGAATCATGAATTCAAATCAACTAGACAATAAAGTATCAAACTTGTTTCAAAATAATTAATTTAGCATGGTTTCAAATAGATTATACTAAGCACAAAAAAATTACTCAGTCATGTTAAAAATAAAATCACAATTAACCAAAGGTTTCATGTTTAATAACATAAAGGGTTTAACCTAATTAAACAAAATAAAAATAACAAATAAAACAAAAAAACTTAATAATATAGCAACATGAAGGTGTGGCGGTGTGATGATGATTATGTTTGGAGAAGAAGGTCGTGGCTTTGAGGAAGGGTTGAGGCGTGATGGGTGAGTGATGGGAGGATGATGATGGTGATCACGGTGATTTGGTGATGATGGAGACGGTGGGATTGCCGTGGCTTCCTGTGTTGGGCATGGAGAAGGAAGGTGGGTTATGGGGTTTAGCCGTGGGTTTTGTTGATGATAATAGCATGCGTTGGTGAAGCATGATGGAAGAAGCCGTGAGGTTTAGGGGATGATGGGGAAGGAGCTTGGCTGTCGTGGTTGATTGGTGATGGCATGAGGAAGGACGGTGATTGAAGATGATGGGTGGAGGGATGAAGATTGATGATGATGGTGGCGATGTAGGATGGATGGCATGATCCCCGGAATTAAGGAGCTATCGTGGGTTTTTTATGGGGCTAAAGGTGAGGGTACTTAGCGTGATATCGGAGGATGATGGAGATGATGATATATCATGAGGAAGGAGGCGTGGGTGTTGGGCTTAGGCTTAGTGACTAGGGTTTTTTTCTTTTTCCTTAGACTCCTTCTCCCCTAAGACTTCTAGCCTCTCTTCAACTCTTGTAACCCAGCCCAAAAAAATAATTATGGAAATAATATTTTCCATAAATTATTATTCTTGGACCGTCTTGATTGCCAAACGTGTAAAACCTGAACTTCGACGTCCTCTCTTCTCCTCTTTATTTTATTAATGCTAAACCTGAAAAATATATAAAATAAAGTAAATTAAACGAAATAATATATATAATATAATTGAAATAATTATTAAAACAATGCATGATTTTTGGCTTAACAAATGGAAACAAAACCATACCATATATTTTAGAGGACCACCCCTGTTTCACATGATTAGTGAAATCCTTACTAATTACTTTCTCAATCTGATCTAAAGGTCTTGTTCCTTTTTTTAATCGCTCATCTTAATAATATTTTTCATTGAGTGAGATGTATTTTTGTTTATTACCTCACGTTTTCATGTTGACCAATGTTTGAAATGTGATTCATTGTAAGAAGTACAAACTAATATTTATTCTTGCTATGAATTACAACTCTTATATTTGGATGGAATTCAGTTTAAGAGGAATGAGATGTAAAGAATGATAGTTTCGAATAGCACTACATTGGACAACTAATGGAGTTGAACAAAGAAATAAATATGAAAAAAGGTTCCCTTGAGAGCATGGATAAGGTAAGACAACTGATAGGGTAGACTATCGGAAGATTATTTGAGAAAGTGAAATTTAATTGCTAACGAAATCGGCACACATTGCAGAAGAAAACCAAGCGCGTACCGAACCTTCGGCATCAACCCACGGCTCTCCGCCAACCGATGACCAACCACGTCTAGAACATGGCAGTGAAAGAGCAACTCCAATAGTAGGACCCAATGATACAATTGAGGTAAAATAAAATACATCTACATTGAGTTGCATATATTTTTGTAATCCTATTATTGATAGTAATTTGTTGTTCTTCTTCACTGCTACATCGTTAACTGTTCATTTTTCCTATTATATATATCAATAGTATTTATCAACGTGAATTTAAATACAGGTACATATCGAGTGGATAGGCAATTGCCTATCAAAATCGACTACAACAATGGGAGCCTCTGGGCAATGATTTTTTTGCGCAACAAGTGACATCATACATCGAATATGGAGGCATAAATCTTCAGAAATCTCTGATTGAAGCTGAAGTTCATGCCTAGACTTAGGGTGAGAATCTTTTTGGAGACCCTAATTCTTTTGATGAATATTTTGAAAATGGAGTTTGTAGCATTGAAACATTGCCAAGGTCAAATGCCAATAAAATTTTGATCCAGCAAGTAATACATTAAAGCTTTCTGACAATGGAACATTACAGATGACTGAGAATGATGTTTATGCAATGTGAACATCGCCTATGGGTCCATTAGAAGTTCATGTAGCCTCAACATACGAACCAACAAATGAATACACCAAACTCCTCAAACAATAAAGGATAAGGTGAAATCTTAGAAGAACAATGACAATAAAAGTTGGGAAGATGGCTAAAAAAAATCCTAGAAAAAGGACACCATGGAGAAGAATTCCAAAGAGACTTTGTGCTGCACATAATTTCGACATGCGTTATCTGGGGTATGAATGGCGACTTTTTCTTTAGAATATTGACATTGTTGATGGGTGTTAGCTAAATACCTGACTATAATTATCGTGCATATCTCTTGCAATGTCCGAATGACACAATAGTGGAATGAAAACAAAACCCTAGCAGATATTTTTGAGGACCATCCCTATTTCACTTGATCAGTGAAATCCTCACTAATTACTTTCTCAATGTGACCTAAAGATGTTGTTTGTTTTTTTTATTCAGTTATTTGAATAATATTTTTCATTCAGTGAGATGTATTTGTTTATTACCTCATATTTTCTAGTTCTCTAATGTTTGAAATGTGATTCATTGTAAGATGTACAAACTAACATTTATTCTTACCATGAATTACAAGTCCTATATTTTAATAGAGTTGAGTTTATAGGAATACGAAGCAAAGACAAATAGTTTCTAACAATGCATTAGACAACTGATGTAGTTGAACAAATAAATAAAGATGAAGAAGAGTTCCCTGGAGAGCATGGAAGGGGTAAGATAATTGACAGTGTAGACTATTGGGAGATTATTCATGGAAGTGAAATTAAATTGCAAACAAATCAGCACACATTGCAAAAGAAAACCAAGCGCATCAACCCATCGTTGTCTGCTAGTCGCTAAGCAACCATGTCCAGAATGTGGTAGTGAAAGGTAACCTGTAATTGTAGGGCCCAATGATCCAATTGAGTCAAAATAAAATACATCTACTTCGAGGTTACATATATTTTTGCAATCCTATTATTTATAGTCATGATTTGTTCTTGTTCACTTCTACATCTTAACTGTTCATTTTTCCTATTATATATACTAATAGTATTTATCAACACGAATTTAAATACATGGACATGCCGAACGGACGAGCAATTGCTTATCAAAATTGACTGCAGCAATAGTTGTGTCTGGATAATGATTTTCTGCACAACAAGTGATATCATGCATCAGACACTAAAGCACAAATCTTTAGAAATCTCCTAACGAAGCTGAAGTTCATGCCTGGACTTAGGATAAGAATATTTTTGAGAACCCTAATTCTTTTGATGAATATTTGAAAACGGAGGCTGTAGCATTAAAACATTGCCAAGGTTGAACACCAATAAAATTTGATCCAACAAGTAATACATTATAGCCTTCTAACAATGGAATATTAGAGATGATTGGGGAAGATGTTTATGCAATGCAAGCACTGCCTACAGGTCCGTTAGAAGTTCAAGTAGCCTCGACATGCGAACAAACAAATGAATGCACATACTCCTCAAACAATGGAGCTAAGTTGAAATCTTGGAAGAATAAGGACATCAAAGGTTGGGATGATAGTTGAACAAATGCTACAAAGAGGAGACCATGGAGAAGAATTCCAAAGAGACGGGTGTTGCACATAATTTAGACATGCATTATCAGGAGTATGAATGGCGACTGTTTGTTTTGAACATTGAAGTTCTTGATGGATGTTAACCAAATATCTTAGCGTGCGTATGTCCTACAATGTCTGAATGACATAGCAGTGGAGTGAAAACAAAACCTCGGCAAACATTTTCTTGCTCACTAATGTTTGAAATGTGATTCATTATAAGATGTACAAACTAACATTTATTCTTACTACGAATTACAAGTCTTGTATTTGGACAGAGTTGAGTTTGGAGGAAACAGATGAAAAGACGGATGGTTTCCAACAACAATACATTGGACAACTGATGCAATTGAACAAAGAAATAAAGATGAAAAGGACTTCCCTGGAAGGCATGGAATGGGTAACGCAATTGCAAACAAAATCAACACACATGGCACAAGAAAACCAAGAGCATACCAAACATTCAGCATTAACCCATGGCTCTTTACCATCATCTAAGCAACCATGTCCAAAACGTGGCAGTGAAAGAGAACCTCCAATAGCAGGACCAAATGATCCAATTAGGGTAAAACAAAATACATCTTCTTTGAGTTACATATATTTATGCAGTCCTCTTATTGATAGCAATGCTTTGTTCTTGTTCACTTCTACATCAGTAATTGTTCATTTTTCCTATTATACATATTAATAGTATGTATCAATGTAAATTTAAACATGGGTACATATCGAACGGAAGGTAAGTCCCTATCAAAATCGACTACAGCAATAGCATCCTCTGGGTAAAGATTTTTTGTGCAATAAGTGGAATCCTAAATCGGATGTGGAAGCATAAATCTTCATAGATCTCCTGATGAAGTTGAAGTTCATGCGTGGACTCGGGATTAGAACCTTTTTTAGGATCCTAGTTTTCTTGATGAACATTTGAAAATCGAGGTTGTAGCATTGAAACATTACCAAGGTCAAACGCCAATAAAATTTTGATCCAACAAGAAATACATTAAAGCTCTCCGACAATAGAATATCGGACATAATAGAGGAAGATGTTTATGAAACGTCGGCACTGTGTACAGGTCCATTAGAAGTTCAAGTAGCCTTGATATGCAAACTAGCAAATGAATAAACCGAACCCCTCAAACAATGGAGAACAAGGTGAAATCTTGGAAGAATAGGTACATCAAAAGTTGGGAAGATATAGTCAGTGCTAATGTTCTTCCAATTTTTTGTGTACCTGTTCTTTTCCATGGTCTCTTTGGAATTCATCTCCATGTTTTCCTCTTTCTAGGAGTTATTCAACTATCTTCCCAATTTTTTGTGTACCTGTTCTTCCAAGACTCCACCCTGCCCTCGATTGTTTGAGGAGTTTGGGGTATTCATTTATTACTTCATATGTCTAGTCTACTAGAACGTCCAACTAACATACAGGCAGTGCTAATGTTGCATGCACATCTTCCTCAATTATCTCCAATATCCTATTGTCAGAAAGCTTTATTGTTTTGCTTACTAGATCATAATTTTATTGGATCAAGACAGTCAAAAACATTCTCTTCCTAAGTGAAGGAATGAAATTCAACTTCATTAGGACATTTCTGAAGATTGTGATTCCATGTTCGATGTACGATGTCACCTATTGTATAGAAAATCTTTTCCCACAGGCTGCTATTATGACAGTCAATTTTTATAGGTATTTGCCTATCCGTTCAACATGTACCCTTGTTTAAACTCACATCGATAAATCGACTAATATATATAACAGGAAAAAATTTAACACTTAAAGGCGTAGAAGTGAACAAGAACAATACATTTCTATCAACAATAGGATTGCATAAATATCTATAACTCAAAGTAGATGTATCTCATTTCACCTCATTTTGATCATTGGGTCCTACTATTGGAGTCTCTCCTTCTCTACCACATTCTGGAAATGGTTGCTTAGGGGCTGGTGGAGTTCTATGGGTTGATGCCAAATGTTTGGTATGCTCTTAATTCTCTTGTTCCATGTGTGCCAGTTTCGCTTGCAAGTTAATTTCGCCCTCACGAATAATTGTCTGATAATCTACCATGTCAATTCTCTTAGCCCTTCCATACTATTTAGTGAACTCATTTTCAGCTTTATTCCTTTGCTCAACTACAACAGTTGCCCAATGTATTACTATTGGAAACCATCAGTCTTCTCATCTCTTTCCTCTAAACTAAACTCTATCCAAATAAAAGAGTCGCAATTCATAGCAAGAATAAATCTTAGTTCGCATAACCTATAATGAATGGCATGTCAAACATTGTTGAACAAGAAAATGTGAGGTAATGAACAAATACATCTAACTCAATAAACAATATAATTTAGATAAGCAAATAAAAAGATTAACAACATCTCTATATCACATTCAGAAATTAATTAGTAAGGATTTCACTAACCATTGAAACAAGGAGTGGTCCTCTAAAATACCTGGTGTTGTTTTGTTTTCATTCCACTACTGTGTCATTGAAACTTTACAAAAGATTTGCACACCAATTATAGTAAGGTATTTGGTTAATATCCATCAACAAATTCAATATTATGAAGAAATAGCCGACATTCACACTCTCGATAATGCGCATTGAAATTATGTGATGCCCCAAGTCTCTTTGGAATTCTTCTCCATGCTCTCCTCTTTCTTGGATTATTTCCAACCATCTTCCCAACTATTGGTGTCCCTATTCTTCAAAAGTTCTACCTTGTCCTCCATTGTTGTAGGAGTTTAGTGTATTCATTTGTTGGTTCGCACGTCGAGCCTGCTTAAACTTCTAATGAACCCGTAGGTAATGCCAATATTGCATATCTCCAATATTCTATTGTCATAAATCTTTAATGTATTACTTACTGGATGAAAATTTTATTGGTGTTTGACCATTGTTATGTTTAGATGCTACAGCCTCCATTTTAAAATATGCATCAAAAAAATAAAGATCCTCAACAAGATTCTCGCCCTGAGTCAAGGAATCAACTTCAACTTCATTAGGACATTTCTAAATATTTGTGCTTCCGTGTCAGATGTATGATGTCATTTGTTGTACAGAAAATCTTTTTCCAAATGCTGCTATTGTTGCAATCAATTTTGATATGTACTTGCCTATCTATTCAGCATGTACTTGTATTTAAGTTCACATTGATACATGCGATTAATATATATAACATGAAAAAATGAACACTTAATGACGTAGAAGTGAACAAAAACAATGCATTACTATCAACAATAAGACTACATAAATATATGTACCTCAAAGTATATGTATTTTATTTTACCTCAATTGGATCATTCTATCCTGCAATTGGAGATTCTCTTTCACTGGCACATTTTGAACGTGGTTGCTTAGGGTTGCCAGAGGGCCATAGGTTGATGCAAAAGGTTTGATATGCTCTTGGGTTTCTTGTGCCATGTGTGCCAATTTCGCTTGCAGGTCAATTTTACCCTCATAAATAATTGTTTGATAATCTATCATGTCATTTGTCTTACCCGGTTTTGTGAGCTTCATTATTCAAGCTAAAAATGGATATAAGAAGCTGAAAATATACTTTTTGGAACCCTTAATATGTCCGCTTTAATGACATATAAAGAGTTCTAGATTAAGTCATTAGGTAATAAGTCAAATGGAAACATTTTCCAGATGCTGCAGAAACTATCTCAGCCTGCATATGCTGCACCTTTTCCCCCATATCTCCCAAACAATTGCTCCAAATTGCTTCCAACTTGAGCCATGTGAAATATGACTTCCTGAGCTTTCCATCAAGGTCTGTTTCACTCATATTGAGTACAAAACCTAGGATATATAGCTATTTGAAGTTGACAATTGTAAACTGAAAAGTTGCTGACAAAAGCATAAAGCACTATTCAGCTTTTGTTTTTTCTTTTTGGTCTCCCCTTACTTTTTAGACATGTAAGACCCCTTTGTTCCCCTTTTTTTCAGCTTGTTAGATGCTCCCATTATGTAAGGGAGGCCTTAGGATTGTAACAAGGAACTTTGAATGAATGTTAAATTTGAGTTGTGAAAACTCTCTCTATTCTATCTCAAATCCTAGTGTTATATCTTGAGTGTGGCAACCTCAAGTGGGTCTCTAGGTCTTCTTCATTGAACTAAGAAGGTGATTAAGTTCTGTAACTTAGTTGAAGAAAGAAGATTACCCAAATGAGTGCAAACCAAGGTGGCTTCAATCACCCTTGCTAGTCCACCTATTTTCTATCTTAGTTCTTGGCTACTTTGGTTCTATCTTATTCCCTTCTACCCATTGTGTATATTTTTGTGAGTTTGGACTCTCAAAAAATATACATCACTTCATTATTGTTGATATGCCTTAAACTGAAGATGTCCAAATTATCCTAGGTATGCCTATTTGAGCAACAGTTGGTTGCCATATGCTGTGACGGAGGGATGTATTTCTTTGGAGGTAGAGGGGAGATTTGTTGTGTTGATTCATAGGAAGGAGGATGCGGTTTCTCCTCATTGTTGTATATTGGATGCGTTACCCCTTTCCCTTGAGTATGATATGGAAGATGTCTTGAATGATGAAGATCCTCCTGATTTTGAATAGATTTCATATGAGGACCCTGATCAAGGGTATGTTAAGGTGGAATTTTCTGCTCCTATGCCACCTAACAAACCTGAGGTTGAGGCCCCTATTTCTAATGATTTCTCGACAAATGAGTATTGCAGGTTTGCACAAGTTGTTCACTCTATGCCCCCTTTGGAAGGTTTTGAAGCCGATTTTCATGTAGGGGTTGAGCAAGTAGATGGTAGCCCATTTGATGGGCCAAGAGAGCAATTTGTTTTGTATGCGGATGGTACGTTATGGCACCAAGTTATGAAGATAAAGGACCTGCAGCCAAAATTGTTAAGATGGCCCTTCAACTGAAGAAGTTCGACTTTGTGGTTCACGATAAGGAGTCGAACCAAGCGTAGAACAAGGGTCAAGCTCTTGACCTTAAAATAGTGCTTCTTGGGACGCAACCCAAGCTTTCTTTCTTTTTCCCTTTTTATACTTTTGATCTTGATTACTTTTCATCGTTATATTTCCCAAAAAAAAAGAAACAAAGAAAAATAGAAAAAAAATATATATATGAATAAAATGTTGGCACCACAATCAAGAAAACATGAAATACGATCGTGGGGTGCCAACCCTAAAAAACCAAGAAAAAACCAGTATCAACAGAGACCACAGACCGTTCGTGGTGACTGGCATGGTCCATGGTGGACTGCTACGGGCCGCGATCTAGGTTTTTTACCATGGTGCCTTTTCCCTTTCCCCTTACTTTATCTTCTACACTTGACTTTTTCTCTCTCTTCCTCCTTTCTCTCTCTCTCTCTAAAACTTCCGTAACCAACACCTTCAATCTCCTTCAAATCGTCTCCATTTTTCTTCATTTTCATACCAAATTCCTTCCTTTAACTTAATCTCCCCATTTCATCCACAAAACCTCATCTTTTTTCTTCTTCTTCTTCAAAATTCATCTCACCCTCATTCATCCACCATACCCATCCTTTTCTCTCTCTAATTCTTCATCTTTTTACTTAATTTCTTCAATTTTCTAGGTTTTAGTTCTTATTTTTTGTTTTAGTGTTGTTTTTGGTTGGATTTTGTAGCCATGGCACCAACTAAGAGGCAAAGGAGCACCAAAGAGGTTGATTTATCAAGTCAAGCACCACACCGACTTGAAAGAACATCTAGAACATCAACCAATGCATGTGCTAGAAGTAACATTCTTCACCCTCTTGGTTTGACTCATCTCGATCATGTTGCTAGGTACAATTGTTTGAATGAACGTGTAGTAGTAGCAACTAGATACTATGATGAGGATTTGTTGGCCCGATTGGGAATGTTGAATGATATTCGTTGGTTTTTTCCAAGGGGTGGTATGAGTCTCTTTTTAGAACTCAAAGAGCATACGTACCAGGACCTGATCTTAGAATTTTTAAGTACACTCTGTGTCAAGGTCACTAGAGGACCTTAATGTCAAGCTGGATAAATATCATTTTATTTCCAGGGTCAATTGTATGAACTGAATTTAGGTACTTTCAATAGTAGCTTCGATTTTCCACCCAGTATGGATTTACCAAATCACTAAGTCCCCCGGGAATTCAACCCGAATGCACTTTTGGGTGAAATTCCGGGGAGTGTTAGGTACAGTACCAGTTCATCGAAATGTACATATCAAAAACCCTTGTATTAGAGTAGTACAGCGTATCCTTGCTTGTTCTCTGTTTGTTCGGGACGATAGTCTAAATGTCTCGAAATTGTCTGAGTTTTACTTTCTATCCTGTATGCTTGATGGTGTTCAACTTCACCCAAGTTCATTTTTAGCTAGGTAATTGCATAGTGCTGCTGTTAGCCCTAAAGGTCAGATAGTCGTTAGTGGAATTGTAACTACTATTGCTAGATTCCTGGGTGTTGAACCCAATCCTGAGGATAGAGTTTCTGGGTCTAAGTAGCTTCATCGAGCTGCTTTTGACATTATGAATTTATATAAAGTTGGGCTGGTCGTTTGTGTTGGATTTACCCTGGGACTGGCTTTTGCCGCTTCCTAATGTCGATCGCACTACTCTGCTTCACCGGGCTAACCTTTACTAAGTACCTCTTGATGACAAGGTTGTCGACCCATACCCCAACAACCCGTCCCTCACTCTAGTCAAGCAGGACCTAGTTCATCCTCTTATCCACCCCCACCTGACTATTCTGACCTCGAAGACACCCTTAGGTCCATCAAGAGGATCAAGTTTCCCTCCAAGAGTTTGTTGCTTCAAAGCGCGCCACTCTGTGGGACTTTGTTCGAGAGCACTGTGATGAGCTTTTTGGGTTGCTTGCTTCCCAGACCCAATATTTCCAAGACTATAGGGCATGTCTAAAGACTTGGCGAGATTGGCATATCTTCTATGGATAACCACCCCATCCTCCTCCACCTCCTCCTGTCTGATTTTTATTTCCGCTACTCCCCTTCCCTTTTTATTATGATGTGCCTACATTGAGGGCAATGTGTGATTCTAGCATGGGGGAGTTAATTATTACATTTGGCATCGAATGCCTGTTTTTGTTTAGTGTATTTGTTTTTGCTTTGTATATATTTTTAGTTGTAGTTTTTGTAGTTCTTCTTTTACTTTTGTTTTAGTAGTGCATTTTGTTTTCTTCTAGGTTGCATTTTAGTTTCTTTCTTTTGTTAGTTCTTTTGTTAGTTTCTTTTGCATTTTAGTTTGCATTGTTTGTAAAAAAAAACACAAAGAAAAAAACAACAAAAAGAAAAATCCTCTAATGATGATTGCTGTAGATTTAGTAGCTTTCTTTGGTTTAGTTTGATCCTTTGATTCGCCCACGTTGTGCATAAAAGTTTGCGAATGAGTTTTCGAAACGAATTCCATGTTTTGACCACATGTTGGATGTGAATTATTCTTTCATGTGTGACTCTTCTCTGACGTCATTTCTCTAAACCTTGCTTTGATTCTCATTCAAAATCACATTTTGCATATGCATTTAAGCAATATGATTGAGGCATATTTCTTTCTTTGAATTGTTTAACACCACGGCTAAATAGCCACCCTTGTTAAGTATTATATCTTTTGTTAGCCGCTTTAAGCCTATAACCATTTTTCTTAATTTGAACCTCCTATTTTTAGCCCATTGCCAATTACTTCTCCTACCCTCAAGCCAAGGCCAGAGGAGCATTACATTCTTTTGCATCAAGTTGGATAGAGCGTTGGCAAGGTGGATTGTTATTCTCTTCAGTGAATTTTGGCTGTTTGGTGCAGGGATGTAAACATTTGATAAATCCCTTGTTTTATTGCGTAAAGTTTAGAGAATAGTTTGATTTTAAAGTTCGTTATGAAATTCCCTTGGCTATTCCTTTTTGAAAAAAAATAAAAAAGGAGAATAAAAAAGAATAAAAATAATAAAAAAAAATGAATAAAAAAAAGAAAGAAAAAAACAATTTCGAAGAAAGTGATTAGCCTTGGTGGGAATGTAAGATATTTGTGATTTTCGACTCTTTCTCTTTTCATTTTGGGATTTATTTTGATATGGTTTGAGAAGGATGTAGTATGATGCATTGGAATTGTTTAAGCTCTTAGTCTTTGGCTTTGAGCTCCTCACTTCCAAAGAACATTTGTTCCCCTCTTACCTTTACCCCAAGCCCCGTTACATCCCTATAAAAGTCCTCATGATTGTTTAGTGTATTTGTATTTTACTGGTGGCGAATTTGAGAATCTTGTCAAGCCTATGGTAGTTTTGTGTCCAAGGAATGAGAATTGAGATAACCTTCATATATATACATTGTCAAACACATAAGTGCTGAGTGCCACGTAACTATAGTGAGGTTCTACCGGCCTTACTAGCTTCGCTCGTTTGATATGCTAGAATGATTGTATTTGACAATTTGGGGGAAGATTGGTTCAAGTTTTGCATTGTGGTCTGTAAAAGTTTTTTTTTTGAAATTCCATTCCCTATTCTATTTGTTAATGATATTTTTGCATCTTTTTGGGCTACCTTTGGATCATCTTTGTCATTTGAATATTACCTATGTCTATCCTAAGGAGGTTGTGTATACCCTTTTTAGTTTTTGCATTGCTTGAGGACAACCAACAATTTAAGCATGGGGGAGTTTGACAAGTGCTTAATATGTACATTTTTTTAGGGCTGTTTTGCCTTGTTTTTAGGAGAATTTTGTCTTAATGATGTTGTTTACTCTCCTATTCTCGATTTATGTTTGGGTGTAGTTGTTTTATATGTTTTGCAGGATTTTTAGCCTTGTCACCCAGCATTTTCCCTTTAGTGGCTATGTTTTGACCTCCCCCACGGTCATCCATAAGTGGCTACGCCCATGGAGCAAGAAAAGAGCAAAAAACCGGTTCCATCGCAGACCATGGTCGGATCGTGGTGGATGCCACGGACGTGGGAGGCCTGCAACTACTGCCTTTTCATTTTCCCTCGGCTGTGTGGCTGAGATCAACTGGAATTTTCTATAAACACTAGCGTTCAGCAACGAGGAAGACAAATCCATAGCAAGTAAAGCAAGTAGAGTTAGCCTAGTGAAGATTAGATTAGTTTAGTTTATTTTCTCTCAAATTTTGTTCCTTGGTTTTGTTTTTGCTTTTGTGTGAGTTTTGACTGTGAGAGTTTTGATCCTAAGGCAGTTCTGAAGCCCTTGGTGAAGGCCATCTCAGTCGAGCCCCTTCCGCTCAGATTTTGTCGATTTTTGGTTAGTTTGTTTGTCCTTAATCATGTCTGAGTAGTTTACTTAGTCTAGGAATTTAGTAGTTTTTGAAAGTGTATTGGATCATGTTTTAGTTTATTCAATTGTGCTTATTTTTATAATCGGATTGATTTTGTTCCACCAGGTGTTTGATATGTTGTGAGTTGATTTTTGGCCAAAATTTACTTACACACTTGAAACAATCGAGTGAACATTCAAAAGACGACATTTGGTTGTTGGACTGCTTGAATAGATATAGCATAACTTCATCTCAAAATAGAGATTTATATGTTAGGAGGGCTAGTAAATAATCGAAGACTTTAAACTTGGATTAAGTCAAATTAGATTGAAAGAACGATATTTGCTTAGTTTAGGCAAATTTGATTGACTTCGAAAGAATAGATCAAGTTTCGAGAAAAGATTACAATTCCTTCGAATTAACCAATTAGAGAATGGCACATGTTTATTAATTTTGATCCAATTCTCTTCCACAACTGCAAAAATTCCTAGACGTTTTTCTCTTATTGATTTAGACGAGTTTATTTGCAGTAGTTATTCGAAACCACTTGAAATAGAGTTTTACTTAGCATATGCTAACAAGACTAGGCTCGATAGACTACTTTAGTCCCTGAGGAACGATATCTTTTATCTATACTACGACTATCCGTGCGCTTGCGGCAGGTAGTGGTCAAGATTCTCTTTCGCTGCCACTTTCTAGACATGTTACTCAGGGGCTCGCGAAGGGCCATGGGTTGATGCAGAAGGTTTGGTAGGCTCTTGGTTTTCTTGAGCCACATATGTCGATTTCGCTTGCAAGTCAAATTCACTTTCATGAATAATTGTCTGATAGTCCATCCCGTCAATTTTCTTACTCTTTCCATACTGTCCATGGAACTCCTTTTCATCTTTATTTCTTTGTTCCAGTGCATCAGTTTTCCAAGGTATTGTTGTTGGAAACCATTTGTCTTTGCATCTCTTTCCTTTAAACTTAACGATGTCCAAATAAAATAGTTATAATTCATTGTAAGAATAAATGTTAGTTTCTGCATCTTATAGCGAATGACATTTCAAACATTAGTGAACAATCAACTATCACGTAATGAACAAATACATCTAACTAAATGAAAACTATTATTCAGATAAGCGAATAAAAAAATGAACTGCATTTCCAAATCACATTGAGAAATTAATTAGAAAGGATTTCACTAACCATGTGAAACAGGAGTGGTCCTCTTAAACATCAAATGCTATTTTGTTGCCATTCCACTACCGTGTCATTTAGACATTGTAGGAGATATGCAAGCTAACTATAGTTAGATGTTTGGTTGACATCAATCAACGACTTCAATATTCTGAAGAAATAGTCGTCATTCGTACTCCTGATAATGCATGTCAAAATTATGTGCAGCACAAAGTCTCTTTAGAATTCTTCTCCATGGTCTCCTCTTTCTAGGATTTTTTTTGACCATTTTCCCAACTTTTCGTGACCCTGTTCTTCCAAGATTCTACCTTGTCCTCCATTGGTTTGGGAGGTTGGCGTATTTATTTGCTGGTTCGCATGTCAAGTCTGCTTGAACTTCTAATGAACACATACGGAGTGCTAACGTTGAATAAACATCTACCTCAGTTATCTCCAACATTCTATTGTCAGAAAGCTTTATTGTATTACTTGTTGTATCAAAATTTCATTGGTGTTCGACTTTGGCAATGACTCTTTCAACGCTACAGTCTCCATTTTTAAATATGCATTACAAAAATAGGATCCTCAAAAGATTCCCATCCTAAGTCAAACCATGAACAACAGCTTGATCAGGACATTTCTAAAGATTTACGCTTCCACGTCCAACATATGATGTCACCTGTTGTACATAAAATCTTTACACATAGGCTAATATCACTGCAATCGATTTTGATAGGTACTTGCGTATCTGTTCATCTTGTACCTATATTTAAATTCACATTGATATATACGATTAATATATATAATTGGCAAAAATGAACACTTAACGATGAAGAAATGGACAAGAACAATACATTTAGGGGTGTTCATTATTCGGTCCAAGATCGGACCAGACCGGAGACCGCCTAGACTGGATCGAATCGAATAAATTTGGTCTAGTCCACGGTCCACAATTTTTTTTTAATCAATCTTCGGTCCGAACCAAGGACCAAATAAAAAAATTTGAAGACTGACTTTTTACTTATTCAATTTTAATTTTCTGTTACAACTTATAATTTCTCAAACGTTCAAGAATATTGATTTGTTTTTCATAGTGAAAATATGTTGAAATTGTTCCGGTCCTTGACTTATTCAGTCCAGTCCACGGTCCATAACTTCCCTCGTATTCGATCCTCGGTCCGGTTGGGTCTGATTCGGGTTTGGACCGATGAACACCCCTAAATACATTATTATTCACAATAAGATTACATGTATATTTGTGACTTAAAGTATATGTATTTTATTTTATCTCAATTGGATCATTGGGACCAACTATTGAATATTCTCCTTCACTGCCACATTCTGGACATGGTTGTTCGGGGGCTACTGGAGGGTCATGCATTTGTGGAGAAGATTCAGTATGCTATTGGTTTTCTTTTGCCATGTGTGCCGATTTCGCTTGGAAGTCAATTTCCCTTCATGAATCATTTTCATATAGCCTATCCTGTCAATTGTCTCACCCTTCCATACTTTCTAGAGAATTCCCTTTCATACTTATTCCTGTGGTCAACTATGCCAGTTGCCCAATGTATTGCTGTTGGAAACCATTGGTCTTTGCTTCTCTTTCTTCTAAATTCAACTCTAACCAAATTTAAAAAAATGTAATTCATAGCAAGAATAAATGTTAGTTTGTACATCTTATAATGAATGACATTTCAAATGTTAGTGAATAGGCAAATGTGTGGTAATGAACAAATACATGTAACTCAATGAAAAATATTATTCAGATAAGCGAATAAAAAAATGATCAACATCTCTAAATCACAATGAGAAATCAATTAGTAAGGATTTCACTTACCATGGGGAACAGGAGTGGTCCTCTGAAATATCTACTGCAATGTTGTTTCCATTCCACTACAGTGTCATTCGAACATTGTCGGAGATATGCAACCTAATTATAGTTAGGTATTTGGTTAACATCCATCACAGGCTTCAATATTCTGAAAAAAAAAAGTCGCCATTCATACTCCAGATAATGCATCTCAAAATTTTGTGTAGCACAAAATCTCTTTGGAAGTCTTCTCCACAGTCTCCTGTTTCTAGGATTTTTTCAACCATCTTTCCAACTTTTGGTGTCTCTATTCCACAAAGATTCCACCTTGTCCTCCGTTGTTTGAGGAGTTTGGTGTATTTAATTTTTGGTTCGCATGTAAAGGATACTTAAAATTCTCACGAAAATGTTATGTAAACATTATCCTCAGTTATCTCCAACATTCAATTGTCATAAAGCTTTAATGTATTACTTGTTGGGTTAAAATTTTATTAGTGTTCGACCTTGGTAATGAATGTTTCCATGCAAAAGACTTCATTTTCAAATATGCATTAAAAAATTAGGATCCTCAAAAAGATTCTCATCCTAAGTCAAGGCAGGAACTTCAACTTCATTCGGACATTTGTGAAGATTTGTGCTTCCATGTCCGATGTATGGTGTCACTTTTTGTACAGAAAATCTTCGCCTGGAGATTGCTGTTACTACAATCAATTTTGATAGCTACTTTCCTATCCATTCAGTATGTACCTGTATTTAAGTTCACTTTGATAAATATGATTAATATGTATAAAAGCAAAAGATGAACACTTAACGATGTAGAAGTGAACAAGAACAATACATTACTATCAACCATAGGATTACATAAACATATGTAAATCAAAGTAGATGTACTTTATTTTACCTTAATTGGCTCATTTGGTCCTGCTATTGGAGATTCTCTTTCACTGCCACATTTTGAACATCGTCGTTTAAGGGTTGGTGGGAGGCCCATGGCTCAGGGTTTGGCGAAAAGGCCATGGGTTGATGTTGAAGGCTCAGTATGCTCTTGGTTTTCTTATGCAATATGTGCATATTTCGCTTGCAAGTCAATTTCAATAACATGAATACTTATCTGATAGTCTACCCTGTCAATTATCTTACCCCTTCTATACTCTACAAGGAACTCCTTTTCATCTTTATTTCTTTGTTCAACTGCATCAATTATCCAATATATTGCTATTGGAAACCATTGATCTTTGCATCCCTTTCCTCTAAACTCAACTCTATTGAAATAAAAGAGTTGTAATTCATAGCAAGAATAAATGTTGGTTTGTGCTTCTCATAATGAATGACGTTTCAGACATTAGTGAACATGCAACTGTGAGGTAATGAACAAATACATCTAACTAAATGAAAAATATTGTTCAAATAAGCAAATGAAAAAAAGAACAACATGTCCAAATCACATTGAGAAATTAATTAGTAAGGATTTCACTAACCATGTAAAACAGGAGTGGCCCTCTGAAACATCTAATGCTATTTTGTTTCCATTCCACTACTGTGTCATTCAGAGATTGCAGGAGATATGCACAACTATTATACTTAGGTACTTGGTTAACATCCATCAACAACTTCAATACTCTTAAAAAATAATCACCACTCATACTTTTGATAATGCATGTTGAAATT
Source organism: Selenicereus undatus (assembly GCA_017589665.1). Taxonomy (NCBI): domain Eukaryota; kingdom Viridiplantae; phylum Streptophyta; class Magnoliopsida; order Caryophyllales; family Cactaceae; genus Selenicereus; species Selenicereus undatus. Next base: position 38,392,650 of record JACYFF010019584.1, read on the forward strand.
AGTGCAGCACAAAGTCTCTTTGGAATTCTTCTCCATGGTCTCCTCTTTCTAGGATTTTTTTTCACCATTTTCTCAACTTTTGGTGACCCTATTCTCCCAAGATTCCACCTTGTCCTTCATTGGTTGGGCAGTTTGGCGTATTCATTTGTTGGTTTGCATGTCGAGGCTGCTTGAATGTCTAACGGACACATACGGAGTGCTAACGTTACATAAACATCTACCTCAATTATCTCCAAGATTCTATTGTTAGAAAGCTTTAATGTATTACTTGTTGTATCAAAATATCATTGGTGTTTTAACTTTAGCAATGACTGTCTCAATGCTACAGTCTCCATTTTCAAATATGCATTAAAAAATCAGGGTCCTCAAAAGATTCCCATCCTGAGGCAAGGCATGAACATCAGCTTCATTAGGACATTTCAGAAGATTTGTGCTCCCACGCCCAATGTATGATGTCACTTGTTATACATAAAATCTTTGCACATAGCCTACTATCACTGCAGTCAATTTTGATAGGTTCTTACCTATCCGTTCATCTTGTACCTATATTTAAATTGACAATGAAATATGATATATATATATATAACAGGGCAAAATGAACACTTAACGATGAAGACGTGGACAAGGACAATACTTTATTATTAACAATAGGATTATACAAATATATGTGACTCAAAGTCTGCATTTTTTTTTTTACCTCAATTGGATCATGGGGACCAACTATTGGAGATTCTCCTTCACTGCCACATTCTGGACATGTTTGCTCAGGGGCTAGTGGAGGGTCATTGATTTATAGAGAACGTTCGGTATGCTATTGGTTTTCTTGTGCCATGTGTGTCGATTTCGCTTGTAAGTCAATTTCCCTTCACGAATGATTTTCATATAGTCTATCCTGTCAATTGTCTCACCTCTTCCATACCCTCCAGGGAATTCCCATTCATCCTTATTCCTTTGTTCAACTGTGCCAGTTGTCCAATTTATTGCTGTTGGAAACCATTGGTCTTTGCATCTCTTTCCTCCAAACTCAACTCTAACCAAATAAAAAAGGTGTAATTCATAGCAAGAATAAATGTTAGTTTGTACATATTATAATGAATGACATTTCAAACATTAGTGAACAAGAAAATGTGAGGTAATGAACAAATACATCTAACTCAAAAATATTAATTAGAGAGGTGAATAAAAAAATTAACATCACTATATTACATTGAGAAAGTAATTAATAAGGATTTCACTAAACATGAGAAACGAGAGTGGTTATCTCTAATATTCCATTGTCAGAAACCTTTAGTGTATTACTTGCTAGATCAAATTTTTGTTCGTGTTCAAACTTGGTAATGTTTTAACGCTATATCCTCCATTTTGAAATATGAAGATTTGTGCTTCTATATCCAATGTATGATGTCACTTGATGAATAAAAAAATCCTTGCCCGAAGACTGCTATTGCTGCAATCAATTTTGATAGGAACTTGCCTATCTGTTCGACATGTTCCTTTATTTAACTTCACCTTGATAAATACTATAGATATATATAATAGGAAAAACTGAACATTTAATGATAAGGGAGTGAATTCGAACAATATATTATTATCAACGGTAGGATTACATAAATATATGTAACTCAAAATAGATGTATTTTATTTTACCTCAATCTGATCATTGGGGCCTATTATTAGAGATTCCTTTTCATTGGCACATTCTGGACATGGTTGCTCAGGGGCTGGCGAAGCGCCATGGGTTGATGCATAAGGTTTGGTATGCTCTTGGTTTTCTTGTGCCATGTGTTCCAATTTCACTTGCAGGTCGATTTCACTTTTATCAATAATTATATGATAGTCTATCCTATCCATTTTCTTACCCCTTACATAGTCTTCAGGGAACTACTTTTCATCTTTCTTTGTTTGTTCAATTACATCATTGGTCTAATGTATCGTTGTTGGAAACCACCAGTCTTTAAGTCTCTTTCCTCTAAACTTAACTCTATCCAAATAAAAGAGTTGTAATTCATAGCAAGAATAAATGTTAGTTTGTACGTCTTATAATGAATGACATTTCAAACATTAGTGAACAGGCAACTGTGAGGTAATTAACAAATACATCTAACTCAATGAAAAATTTTATTTAAATAAGCGAATAAAAAAATGAACATCATTTTATCCCATTGAGAAGTTAATTAGTTAGAATTTCAATAACCATTAGAAACCCAGGTGGTCCTCTGAAATATCTGGTGTGGTTTTGTTTCCATTCCACTAGTGTGTCATTCAACATTACAAGAGATATGCACGCCAATTGTAGTTAGGTATTTGGTTAACATCCATCAACTACTCCAATATTATGAAGAAACATTTGCCATTCATACTCCCAATAATGCATATCAAAATCATGTACAGCACAAAGTCCCTTTGGAATTCCTCTCTATGGTCTCCTCTTTCTAGGATTTGTTCAACCTTCTTCCTGACTTTCGGTGTGCTTGTTTTTCTAAGATTCCACCTTGTCCTCAGTTATCCCCATATTTCTATTGTCATAAAGCTTTAATGTATTACTTGCTGGATCAAAGTTTTATTGATGTTAGACCTTCGTAGTGTTTCAATGATATAGCCTCCATTTTCAAATATGCTTCAAAAAAATCAGGATCCTCAAAAAAGATTCTCATCCTGAGGCAAAATATGAACTTCAACTTCATTAGGACAATTCTCAGGGTTTGTGCTTCCATATCCGATGTATGATGTCACTTGTTGTGCGGAAAATCTTTGCCCACAGGTTGACATTGTTGCAATTAATTTTGATAGGCACTTGCCTATCCTTTCAGCATGTAGTTGTTTTTATGTTCACATTTACAAATACGACTAATATATATAATAGGAAAAAATGAACATTTAACGTTATAGAAGTGAACAAGAATAATACATTACTATCGACAATGGGATTACATAAATATATGTAACTCAAAGTAGATGTATTTTATTTTACCTCAAATGGACCATTGGGTCTTGTTATTGGAGATTCTTACTCACAACCACATTCTAGACATGGTTGCTCAAGGACTGGCAGAGGGCCATGGGTTGAAGTAAAAGGTTCAGTGCGCTCTCGATTTTCTTGTGCCATGTGTGTCGATTTTGAATGCAAGTCAATTTCACTTTTGTGATTAATTGTCTAATAGTCTATCATGCCAATTGTCTTACTCTGTCTATACTCTCTATGGAACTCCTTTTCATCTTTATTTCATTGGTCAACTAAATCAATTGTCCAATATGTTGTTGTTGAAAACCATTTGTCTTTGTATCTCTTTCCTCTAAACTCAACTCTATCAAAATAAAACACTTGTAATTCATAGTAAGAATAAATGTTAGTTTTTACATATTGTAATGAATGACACTTCAAACATTAGTGAACAAGCAAATGTGAGATAATGAACAAATACATCTAACCCAATTAAAAATACTATTCAGATAAGTGAATAAAAAAAATGAGTAACATCTGTAAATCACATAGAGAAATCAATTAGTGAGGATTTTACTAACCATATGGAACAGGAGTGGTCCTCTGAAATATCTAGTGCTATTTTCTTTCCATTCCACTACTGTTTCATTCAGGCATTATAGGAGATATACACACCAATTATAGTAACGTATTTTGTTAACATCCATCAATGGCTTCAATATTTTGAAAAAACAGTCACCACTCCTACTCCTGATAATGCATGTGAAAATTTTGTTCAGCACAAAGTCTCTTTGGAATTATTCTCCATGGTTTCCTCTTTCTAGGAATTTTTTCAACCATTTTCCTAACTTTTTGTGCCCCTATTCCTCTAAGATTCCACCTTGTCCTCCATTGTTTGAGGAGTTTGGTGTATTCATTTTTCGATTCACATGCCGCTGATATGTGAACTTCTAACGGACCCATAAGCAGTGCTAACATTGCGTAAACATCTTCCTCAGTTATCTCCAACATTCAACTGTTATAAAGCTTTAATGTACTACATGCTGGGTCAAAATTTTATTGGTGTTCAACCTTGGTAATGAATGTTTCAATGCTATAGCCTTCAGTTTCAAATATGCATCAAAAAAATCAGGATCCTCAAAAAGATTCTCATACTGAGTCAAGGCAGCAACTTCCACTTCATTTAGACAATTGTGAAGATTTGTGCTTCCTTGTCCGATGTATGATGTCACTTGTTGTATAGAAAATCTTTGCCTGGAGGTTCCCTTTACTACAATCAATTTTATGGCTACTTGCCTATCCGTTTAACACGTACCTACATTTAAGCTCACTTTGATAAAGATAATTAATATATATATATATATAATAGGAAAACATGAACACTTAATGACGTAGAAGTGAGCAGAACAATAAATTACTATCAACAGTAGGATTACCTAAACATATGTAACTCAAAGAAAATGTACTTTATTTTACCACAATTGGATCAGCAGGTCCTGCTCTTGGAGATCCTCTTTCACTGCCACATTCTAGACATGGTTGTTCAGGGGTTGGCAGAGGGCGATGGGTTAATGCAAAAGGCTCGGTATACTCTTGGTTTTATTATGCCATGTGTGCAAATTTTGCTTGCAAGTCAATTTCACTTTCATGAATAATTGTTTGATAGTCTATCCAATCAATTGTCTTACCCCTTCCATACTCTACAGATACTCATTTTCATCTTTATTTCTTTAGTCAACTGCATTAGTTGTCCAATGAATTGCTATTGGAAACCATCGGCCTTTGCATCTCTTTCTTCTAAACTCAACTCTATCCAAATAAAAGAGTTATAATTCATAGCAAGAATAAAGGTTAGTTTGTACATCTTATAATGAATGAAATTTTAGACATTAGTGAACAAGCAAATGTGAGGTAATGAATAGATACATCTAACTCAATAAAAAATAATATTCAGATAAGCGAATAAAAAAATGAACATCTCGAAATCACATTGAGAAATTAAATAGTAAGGACTTCGCTAACCATACAAAAGGGAGTGGTCCTCTGAAACATCTAATGCTATTTTGTTGCCATTCAACTACTGTGTCATTTAGACATTGCAAGAGATATGCACGCTAATTATAGTTAGGTATTTGGTTAACATCCATTAGCCACTTCAATATTTTGAAAAAACAGTCGCCATTCATACTCTTGATAATGCATGTCAAAATTATGTGCAGCACAAAGTCTCTTTGAAATTCTTCTCCATGGTCTCATCTTTCTAGGATTTTTTCCAACTATCTTCCAACTTTTGGTGTCCCTATTCTTCCAAGATTCCACATTGTCCTCCATTGTTTGTGGAGTTTCGTGTATTCATTTGTTGGTTCACATGTTGAGGCTACTTCAACATCTAACGGACACATAGGCAGTGCTAACATTGCATCAACCTCTTCCTTAGTTATCTCCAACATTCTATTGTTAGAAAGCTTTAATGTATTACTTGGTAGATCAAAATTTCATTGGTGTTCAAACCTGGTAATGAATGTTTCAATGCTATATTCCCCATTTTCAAATATGCATCAAAAAAATCAAGATTCTTAAAAAGGTTCTCATCCTGAGTCAGGGCATGAACTTCAACTTCATTCGGACATTAATGAAGATTTGTTCTTCCATGTTCGTTGTATGAAGTCACTTATTGTATAGAAAATCTTTGCCTGGAGGCTGCTATTGCTACAATTAATTTTGATAGGCACTTGCTTATCCATTTGGCATGTAACTGTATTTAAGTTCACGTTGATATATATGATTAATACATATAGCAGGAAAAAATGAACACTCAATGATATAGAAGTGAACAAGAACAATACATTACTGTCAACAACAAGATTACATAAATATATGTAACTCAAAGCATATGTATTTTATTTTACCTTAATTGGATCATTGGTCCTGCAATTGGAGATTCTTTTTCACAGTCGCATTCTGGACGTCGTTGCTAAGGGGCTGGCAAAATGCCTTGAGTTGATGCAGAAACTTCAGTATGCTCTTGGTTTTCTTGGGCCATGTGTGCCGATTTCGCTTGTAGGTCAATTTCACTTTCATGAATAATTGTCAGATAGTCTATCCTGTCAATTGTCTCACCCCTTCCATACTCTTCGTGGATCTCATTTTCATCTTTTTTTTTTTTTTGCTCAACTGCATCAATTGTCCACTGTATTATTGTCGGAAACCATCAGTCTTTGCATCTCTTTCCTATGCACTCAACTCTATCCAAATAAAAGAGTTATAATTCATAGCAAGAATAAATCTTGGTTTGTACATCTTATAAGCAATGATGTTTCAAACATTAGTGAACAAGAAAAAGTGAGGTAATGAACAAACATATCTAACTCAATGAAAAATATTATTTAGATGAGCGAAGAAAAAAAACTTAACATCCATGTGTCACACTGAGAAATTAATTAGTGATGATCTCACTAACTATGAGAAACAATAGTGGTCCTCTAAAACATCTGGTGCAGTTTTATTTCTATTCCACTACTATGCCTTTCAGACGTCAAAGGAGATATGCACACCAGTTACAGTTAGGTATTGCATTAACATCCATCAACGACTTCAATATCATGAAGAAACAGTCATCGTTCATAGTCCCGATAATGCTTGTCAAAATTATGCACAGCACAAAGCCTCTTTGGAATTCTTCCACATGGTCTCCTCTTTCTAGGATTTTTTCAACCATCTTCAAAACTTAGGTGCACCTGTTCTTCCGAGATTCCACCTTGTCCTCCGTTGTTCGAGGAGTTTAGTGTATTCATTTGTTGGTTCACATGTCGAGCATACTTGAACTTCTAACGGACCAAAAGGCAATGCTAATGTTTCATGAACATCTTCCTCAGTTATCTCCAATATCCTATTGCCATAAATTTTTAATGTATTACTTGCTGGACAAAAATTTAATTGGTGCTCGAACATGGTAATGTTTCAATGCTACAACCTCCATTTTCAAGTATACATCGGAAAAATCAGGGTCCTCAAAAAGATTCTCATCCTGAGTCAAGGCATGAACTTCAACTTCACGAGGACATTTCTAAAGATTTGTGCTTCCACATCCAATGTATGATGTCACTTGTTGTACAAAAAATCTTTGCCCATAGGCTGCTATTACTGCAATCAATTTTGATAGGTACTTGCCTACCTGTTTAGCTTGTACCTGTATTTAAATTCACATTGATAAATGCGATTAATATATATAACAGGAAAAAATGAAAACTTAACAATGTAGAAGTGGACAAGAACAATACATGACTATTAACAATAGGATTACATAAATATATGTGACTCAAAGTAGATGTATTTTATTTTACCTCCATTGGATCATTGGAACCTACTATTAGAGATTCTCCTTCACTGCCACATTCTGGAAATACATGACTATTAACAAGAGGATTACATAAATACATGTGACTTAAAGAAGATGTATTTTATTTTACCTCCATTGGATCATTGGAACCAACTATTAGAGATTCTCCTTCACTGCCACATTCTGGAAATGGTTGCTCGAGGGCCGGTGGAGGGTCATGGATTTATATAGAAGGTTCAGTATGCTTTTGGTTTTCTTATATCATGTGTGTCGATTTCGCTTGCAAGTCAATTTAGCCTTCATGACTAATTTTCATATAGTTTACCCTGTGAATTGTCTCACCCCTTCCATACTCTCCAGGGGACTCATTTTCATCTTTATTCCTTTGTTCAACTGCATCAACTATCCAATGTGTTGTTGTTGGAAACCATTGATCATTGCATCTATTTCCTCTAAACTCAACTTTATCCAAATAAAAAAGTTGTTATTCATAGCAAGAATAAATGTTAGCTTGTACATCATATACTGAATAATAATTGAAACATTGGTAAACAAACAAATGTGAGGTAATGAACAAATACATCTGACTCAAAAATATTATTTATATAAGAGAATAAAAAACTGAACAACTTCTCTATATCGCATTGAGAAATTAATTAATAAGGATTTCACTAACCATGAGAAAACAAGAGTACTGGTCCTCTAAAAGATCTACTACGATTTTATTTCCACTCCCATATTGTGTCATTCAAACATTGCAGGAGATAAGCACATCAAGTACAATTAGGTATTTGGTTAACATCCATCAACAACTTTAATATTTTGAAGTAGTCACCATTCATACTCCCGATAATGCATGTCAAATTATGTGTCGTATAAATTCTCTTTGGAATTGTACTCCATGGTTTACTCTTTCGAGGATTTGTTCAACCATCTTCCCAACTTTTGGTGATTGTCTTTTGTTGTTTGAGGTGTTTTGTGTGTTCATTTGTGGGTTCAAATGTTGAGGCCACTTGAACTTCTAATGGACCCATAGGCAATGCTAATGCTGCATGGACATCTTCCTTAGTTATCTCCACCATTCTATTGTCAGCAAGCCTTAATGTATTTCTTGCTGGATCAAAATTTTATTGTGTTCGATCTAGTAATGTTTCAATGCTACGGCCTCCGTTTTCAAATATGCAGAAAAAAAATCTAGATTCTCAAAAAGATTCCCATCCTGAGTCAAGGCATGAACTTCAACTTCATTAGGACATTTCTAATGATTTGTGCTTACACGTCTGATGCATCATGTCACTTGTTGTATAGTAAATCTTCATCCAGAGGCTGCTATGGCTAGAATCAATTTTGATAGGTACTTGGCTATCCGTTCAGCATGTTCCTATATTTAAGTTCACATTGATAAATACTATAAATATAAATAATAGAAAAAAATGAACAGTTAACGACATAGAAGGGAACAAGAACAATACATTACTATCAACAATAGGATTACATAAATATATGTAACTCAGAGTAGATGTATTTCATTTTACCTCGTTTGGATCGTTGAGTTCTGCTATTGTAGATTCTCTTTCATTGCAACATTCTAGACATGGTTTCTCAAGGGCTAGTGGAGGACCATAGGTTAATGCAGAAGGTCTGGCAAGCTCTTTGTTTCTTATGCCATGTGTGTCGATTTTACTTGCAAGAATGTCACCTTCAAGAATGATTGCCTGATAGTCTATCCTGTCAATTATCTTACCCTTCCATACTCTCCAGGGAACTCCTTTTCGTCTTTATTCCTTTGTTCAACTGCATTGGTTTTCCAATGTATTGGTGTTGGAAACCATTGGTTTTTGCATCTATTTCCTGTAAACTAAACTCTATCCAAATAAAAGACGTGTAATTTATAGCAAGAATAAATGTTAGTTTGTACATCTTAGAAAGAATGACATTTCATACATTAGTGAACAACCAATTCTGAGATAAAAACAAATACGTCTAAATCAATGAACAATATTATTTAGATAAGAGAATAAAAAATGAACAACATCTATGTATCACATTGAGAAATTAATTAGTAAAGACTAGTGTATTAATGTGTTAGTTCGCATGTCGAGGCTACTTGAACTTCTAATGAACCCATAGTCAATGCTAACGTCGCATGAACATCTTCCTTAGTTATCTCCAATGTTCTATTGTTAGAACGTTTTATGGTATTACTTGCTGGATCCAAAATTATATTTATGCTCGAGCTTGTTAATCTTTCAATGCTATAGCCTTCATTTTCAAATATCCATCAAAAAAATCAGGATCCTCAAAAAGATTCTCATCCTGAATGAAGGCTTGAATTTCAACTTCATCAAGACATTTCTGAAGATTCGTGCTTTCACGTCCGATGTATGATGCACTTGTTCTGCAGAAAATCTTTGCCCAGAGGCTACTATTACTGCAATCAATTTTGATAGGTACTTACCTATCCGTGCATCATGTACCTGAATTTAAATTCACATTGACACATACGATTAATGTATACAACAGGAAAAAATTAACACTTAACGATGCAGAAGTGAACAAGAACAATACATTACTATTAAAAAAAGGATTACATAAATGTATTTAACTCAAATTAGATGTATTTTATTGTACCTCAATTGGATCATTGGGTCCTCCTATTGGAGATTCTCTTTCACTACCACATTTTTGACATGGTTGCTCAGGGACTAGCGGAGGGCCACGGGTTGATGCAGAAGATTTGGTATGCTCTTGGTTTTATTGTGTCATGTGTTCGAATTTTAATTGCAAGTCAATTTCACCTTCATGAATGATTCTCTTATGGTCTATCCTACCAATTGTCTTACCCCTTCCATACTCTCCAGGGAACTCTTTCTCATCTTTATTCCTTTTGTTCAACTGCACCAGTTGTCCAATGTATAATTGTTGGAAACCATCAGTCTTTGCATCTCTTTCCTCTAAACTCAACTCTATCAAAACAAAAGAGCTATAATTCATAGCAAGAATAAATATTATTTAGTGTATCTTATAACGAATGACATTTCAGACACTAGTGAACATGCAAATATGGGTAATGAAGAAATACATCTAAATCAATGGACAATTTTATTTAGATAAGCGAATAAAAATAATGAACATCTATGTGTCACATTGAGAAATTAATTAGTAAGGACTTCACTAACTATGAGACACAGGAGTTGTCCTCTGAAATATATCGTGCGGTTCTATTTCCAGTCCACTACTGTGTCATTTAGACATTGTAGGCGATATGCACACCAATTATGTTAGGTATTTAGTTTAAATCCATCAATGACTTCAATATTATGAAGAAAAAGTATCCATTCATACTCCCGGTAGTGCATGTCAAAATTATTTACAGCTGAAAGTCTCTTTGGAATTCTTCTCCATGGTCTCCTCTTTCTAGGATTTGTTCAACCATCTTCCCAACTTTTGGAGTCCCCGTTCTTCTAAGATTCAACCTTGTCCTCTATTGTTGAAGAGTTCGGTGTATTCATTTGTTGGTTCGCAAGTCGTGGCCATGTGAACTTCTAACTGTCCTATAGGCAGTGCTAATGTTGCATGAACATCTTCCTCATTTATCTCCAATATTCTTTTGTTAGAAAGCTGTAATGTATTAATTGATGGATAAAAATGTTCTTGGTGTTCGGCATTGATAACATTTCAACTCCATTTTCAAATATGCATTGAAAAAAAGGATCCTCAAAAAGATTCTCAGCCTTAGTCAAGGCATGAACTTCAACTTCAATAGGACATTTCTAGAGATTTGTGCTTCCACCTGTTCGATGTAGGATGTCACTTGTTGTATAGAAAATCTTTGGCGAGAAGCTGCTATTGCTGTAATCAATTTTGATAGGTACTTGCCTATCTGTTCAACATGTACCTGTATTGAAGTCCATATTGATAAATACGATTTATACATACAGGAAAAAATGAACCCTTAACAATGTAGAAGTGAACATGAACAATACATTACTATTAACAATAGGATTACATAAATGTATGTAACTCAAGTAGATGTATTTTATTTTACCTCAATTGGATCATTGGGTCTAGCTATTTTGGATATTCTCTTTCACTGCCACTTTCTGGACATGATTGCTTAGGGGCTGGCAGAGGGCCATGGGTTTATGCAGAAGGTTCGGTATGCTCTTGGTTTTCTTGTGCTGTGTGTGCCGATTTCACTTATAAGTCAATTTCACTATCATGAATAATTTTTTCATAGTCTATCCTCTCAACTATCTTACCCCTTCCTTCCTCTTCAAGGAACTCTTTTTCATCTTTATTTCTTTGTTCAACTGTATCAGTTGTCCAATGTATTGTTGTGGGAAATCATCGGTCTTTGCATCTCTTTCCTATACACTCAACTCTATCCAAATAAAAGAGTTGTAAGTCGTGGCAAGAATAAATGTTAGTTTGTACATCTTATAATGAATGGCATTTCAAACATTAGTGAACAAGAAAAAGATAGGTAATGAACAAATATATCTAAATCATCTAACAATATTATTTAGACAAGAGAATAAAAAATGAACAAAATCTATGTATCACATTGAGAAATTAGTTAGTAAGAATTGGTGTATTCACATGTTGGTTCGTATGCCGAGGCTACTTGAACTTGTAACAGACCCATAGGCAATACTAACCTAACATGAACATCTTCCTCAATTATCTCCAACATTCTATTGTCAGAAAGTTTCAATGTATTAGTATTACTTGTTGGACCCCCCATCTCAAACTTTTGATTTGCTCATTCAAAAACCTGTGTTCGATAGAATATTGCATGTTGCCATTGCATATGGTCGAGTTATTGTGATTTGTGACGCTGTATTGTACATTATGCATAATGGACTTTGTTGATTATTTTTAAAAAATGAGAATCCTTAAGGCCTTAACTAACAAATTCAGTAAAGATATGGGAATATGGGATAATAGTAAATTTTTTTAGCAATAAATTTACCTTACACATACATATGTTACATATTATTTCTCCTTTCGTGGATATATATGATAGTAATATCCCTTTGGTTGTTGTGAATATACCATATTAGCGGGCTTACCATTTATTGTAAATTATTTCACTACATATAATTTGTTTACCGTAAATAGATACCTTGATCTTAATTTTATCGGTAGCTAGTTAATTTTTCGTTTGTAAATTCTAAACAAGTTTGCTATGTCTAATCGCGTCCCCCATCCCCCGGACAATTTCTTATGTGCTCCTGAGAGCACATGCTCTCATTGTCCACATATATATTTTTCGCACATGTATTTGTCATATATTAATTTTTTAATATATATTTAATTATGCGGCTCATGGAAGTATATGTTCTCAGGAGTATGATATACATATTGCATCCCCGTCCTGCCCCCAAAAAAAAACAATTGATAACATGGATGTATTGATGCAATTGTACCATAAGTCGACTTAAGTTATCCACTAAATTTGAGCCCTCTCAGTGTGAGTTTCTTGCTACGCCCCTATTGGTGGGTAAGTGAATGAGCCAACTTGCACAAGTTTTTGATGTTTAAATACCTATTATGTATATTTCAGAGAATAAATTCCCATGTCCACTCTGGCAATCATGGACACGTAGGCACTTTACACCCCAAAAGAAAAAAAAAACAAAAAAAACAAAAGAACCTGTTGCACTGTCGTATAAACACGCACATTTCAAATGTTTGCTTACTCTCCCTCTCTCTTTCGTCTTCGTCGTTCTGCGATTCCTTCGGTCTCTATTTGCCGCCTCTCTCTCTTTCCCCGTTCTGTCCGTGTCAATTTACTCAATATTCTGGCTCTACTAGCACTTCAATTCAACGATGATAGTGATCAAGTTTGTCAATTGCACCCACAAATTTGCCAGAGTCGTCAATACTCTACTCGTCAATTGAGGAAAACGATGTAAGAAAAGTGAAGAAACTAGCATACCAACAAGTGAAAAACCTGCAAACGCCGACATAGATGATGGATTATTTACCATTTTTATTTTTCATTTCTCCAACAGTTTGGTAATTTCAGGTTTCTCAATTCAAAATTTTCAATAGACAAATTACATCATAATCATTTTCTGAAATTGACAAAGTAAATCTCCAAAAGAACATGGATTAACAAAAGAATTCATTGAAGTTTTGTTATATCATGATGTTTAATGAAATTTGTGTTTTCATTATTATTTTCACTTATTAAATGGTGATGGTTCATTTAACCTGTTCAATTTGTGCACTATGTATTTGTCCCTGTTTTGATGTGTGATATGCAAGAAACAGTAGCATCATTAGCTCATGCAATCTATAAGCTAGAATGGTTCTTTGCTTCTTTTTTCCCCCTCTTTTCATTGGATCTGATAACCATGAGTCTTGGGGATCCTATAGATGGTATTTTCAGTTCTTATTGAACTTGTCAATAGATGCACATAATAATTTTTTTTTTGGGGGGATTCTCATTGAATTTATTTTACATGTTCACTCTCCATGCCTAAATTATTCATTCCATGTATCGAGATTGTTTACTAAACTTCAGAGATATGTTACGTAGGATATCCTATTGTTGCTATCTAATATCACCGAATTTGTTCACCACATATATTGAAGGTATTCACTGGCCATATTCAGAGCTCAAGATCTGTTTTTAAGTGTCATTTTCTAAAGCCTCACGAGCTTCCTATGTCGTCTTTGGATACAGTTGAACCCTAGCCAATCCAATCAACATAATATAAATGTATTACACATATCGCTCATATAATAAAGTTAGGTTTATTTATTAAGAATGTTTTATTCATTCATTAGATATCTTACAGTTGTTTCATTGACCCCTTGACTTTGTCTTTTTCCGGTTTTATGCTTCATAACCTGCTGATCATAAAAGGTTCAATTGAAAAGCATAACATTAAACAACAAGGTAAAGAATAAATAGAGTCCCATGCAGATAAAGTTGTCAAGCCAACGAACCCATCATGAAGAAAGGAGGCCAATAAATAGTCCCCCAACAAGCTGTCAAAGTGAAAAAACCAAACAGTAGAAACAATATACAAATGGAGTTCCCAAAATTCCAAGAGCAATACTACTTTGAGTTTTAGAGTCATGTATTTTTGGGTTTGTATGAAATGGCATAGTAGCAATATAATGTAAAGTCTGATTATTGATACATAATAGAAATATTGTTCACCAAAGATGCAGATTTTGTTCATTATAAAGAGGCTCATATTCATCCACAATATATCGAAACTTCATATAGTATATGTTGTTCATGATTCTAGCCGTGTTCACTATTAAGATGCAAAGTGCCTTCATAAATCAATTACATAATGTTCATTGCTAAAGCAATTATTGTCTGATATACATTCTAAGGTTTCAATACAATGCAAACTTTATACTAGAATCCCCTAATCAAAATTTGTTCAATAACTTGTATCGCATTGTTTGGGGCCTAACTTTCTTCTATTATTTTCAAGTACAGCTATCTTTAGCTTTCCGTACCTAGCAATCCTATCTTAGAAGATAGATGTTGGAATATAGTCAACTGGGTATACCTAGTTGACATTCTTGACATATCTAATGAGCAAATAAGGCACTCTAGGGAACATTATCAACACAATAAACAAACAAATTGGTTAGCCTTAGTGAATACTCTCACGGTAGATATTGAGTGAGTATCCTGCTCACTACTCATGTGAACATTATTAAGAGGTACAATGCACAAATTGACGAGATCAATGAATGATTCAAATTAGCATTAAATGATGAATTTTACAAATGAACACTTTTTTTTTTCCAATCACAAATCTTATTTGAACAATGAATAAATATAAGGTAACCATCAAGTGAAATCACATAAATGAAACACTAATTGACTTTGATTCTATGCCGTCAAATATAATAGAAATAGAAAGAGATAAAGTATAATAAATTAGTAATATTAAAGAATTGGAATCATAAATATATACAACTGATATAATAATATAACAAATTAATGGTAGTGGAGACTTCAAATCATGAATAGAAAATTTTAACATTGTTTTTTCATTACTAAGAAAACAAAAAAAGAAACGGTGAACGCAAATTTGCAATTGAAATAATCAAAGACGAGGCCTACACTTAAAACAATTACAAAATGAACTATTGCATGGGAGTTTTTCTAATTTGTCGCTGACACCCCGGCCGCAACGGTCATATGCTACGCCATGGGGACCAACATACA
Organism: Selenicereus undatus; assembly: GCA_017589665.1. NCBI lineage: Eukaryota > Viridiplantae > Streptophyta > Magnoliopsida > Caryophyllales > Cactaceae > Selenicereus > Selenicereus undatus. Next base: position 38,408,142 of record JACYFF010019584.1, read on the forward strand.
AAGTACTCCAGCCCACCGGGGGAAAAAAAAAAGCTCATAAAAGCCAAACCGCACAGCAATTTCTTATATGCTCCTAGGAGTACATACTCTCGTTGTCCTCATAGATATATTTTTCACACAAATATTTATCATATATTAATTTTTTAATATATGTTTTATGATGTGGCTCGTTGGAGTATCTTTCTTGTTATTTGCCGACTACTGTAAGATTCTTTTCTGGTCCCGTCTGTGTCAATTTCGTTTCAATTTTATATTGAGGGTATTTGGTTTCAAGAGTTTTTTACAGAAAAAGAGTTTTTTGAAAAATTTTAGCTGTTTTGACCTTGGTATTTGGTTGAAGAGCCGTTTGGAAGAGCTATTTGGACCCAAAAAGCTCTTTCTCAAAAGGCTATTTCCATTAACCTTTTGAGAATAGCTGTTGAGAATAGCTGTTTGTGAAAATAATATAACTACCCAAGAGTTTGCGAAAATTACATCATATGTCATTATCCTTTTGTAGTGATATTTGTTGTTGTGTATTATTTAAATTTAATCTATCTAAGATTAAATCATTTAAATATATAAATTTCACTTCATAATAATAAAAAATGTAGCAAATAACAAAATAATATTTTAAGACATAATTATCATATAGATAGACATACACAAGTTGAAAAGGAAAAAAAAAATTATAAGAATACAAACTATATAAAACTAGTGACAAATTAAAGTTTTATCAATAAAGGTAATCTGAACATATGACATCAATTTAATTTTTCTTGGAAAGAAAATAAGATAACTAGTAAATGAAAAAATTATTTTTAATTAAAAAGAAATTTAGAGATAAAGGCACAAATGAAATTTTACTAAATTTCTTTTTTAAAAACAGCTAATTTTACCAAACACTTTTTTTATAAACAGCTAATTCAAACAGTTAATGCAAACAGCTAATAGCTAACATCTAATACAAACAGCTAACAACTAACAGCTAATAGTTGTTTACCAAACAGGGCTATTGTGTCACACTTTGCTTAAGGTACTCTCTACATTATATTCTGATTTTTCCAAAGAATTTTTGTTAATTCAATTTTCTAGTTGGAATTAGAGATGACAGGTACGAATAATTCGTTTTTAAACGAATTCCTTGGGTTCATGCCCAATCCAATCTAATATAAGGCATATTTGGCCATTTCAAATGAATTTTAAATGGTATTCTCTCTCCTGTTTTGTTTTGAGTTGTAAACTCAAAATAGAAATTGTAATTGATTGTTTTTGAATCTGATGAATGAAAAGGATGCAAGGGGTAATACAAAAAATATATTAAAGGAATGCGTCTTCTGTGATGAATGTAAAAATTGTAATGATGAATATGTTAGTTATTAGTGATGAGTATTTTATTGAATTTACAAAGAGAAATAAGCAACAATTGCTAGTGCAAATTATCAAATGAACTGGCAAATATAATATGCATTTGTTTGATGAATTTTTAGATTGTAGTGATGAACGATTTTTGGTTTTGATGAATTTTTAAATTTTAATGATGAATCATTTTTGTTGTTTTGAAGAGTTTTTAAATTTTGGTGATGATTTTTTTTTTTTGGTAGGTATTTGAATTATTTCATCGTGAATATGCATTTTATGAATATATTAATTTCATGAAACAATCATGCTACTTAGTTCTAATGAAAATTCACTTATTGAAGAATTGATGTAAGCAACATAAGCATTCACCAGTAGTTAGCAGATTGACTAACATATGCAAAGAAGAACGATGAATATTTGCATAATCAAAATGACAAGTGTAGACATATGTTCAAAAATTCATTAATATTATTGTAAAGTTCATCATTATTGTGTAGAATTCATCAGTTTATTATAAACATCCACAAGTAAAATCTTTGACAGACTCAATTCTTTAACTGCGTAATTTTTACATAAAACAAAGGATGAGTACATACAACGCTCGATGTTTTTGCAAAAACCATTAGTAAAACAAGATTGTTTAATATGTACTTATAATTTGGACTAAAATGTTGGTGAACATGATGCAAAATGCATACTTAATTACTATTTAAATTTTAATCAACTGTGTTGCAATAAGAAGCCTACATTACATTATAAAACTTAAAATTCATGAATATGGTTAAAAAATTCATCAAAATACAAAAAATCATTGGTTTTTATGAAATTAATGTGAAACAAATTCATCAGTTTGTTAAAAACATTCACCACTTGTCGAAGAGGGTTATAGATGTGCACGCATGACATCCTCCAAATCACCCTTGGTATATCTAGCATATTACTCGACGGGGTAATGTATATAATTCGCGCCTCAGGAGCATAAGCTCCCAGGAGTGCACCACAAATTGCAGGTTTGATGGCCAGGTCAAGCTAATGAATAATGCAAGCGACAGGAGAGGTCAAAGCAGCCCGATACAATATAGGCTGAGCGACCTTAAGGCTGGCCCTTACCAACCTATTCAGTGTTCAGCAATCATAGTTAACTGCGCTTTTCTCGAAAACACTTAGTTGAGATTCCCAATAAACATTTATGAACACTAGATGACATTCACTATCAGCAAACTTATTCGACAGAAGTATACAAGGAAAGACGCGGGGGGGGGGGGGGGGATAACAAAGCCTTGATATCTTTATAGGCATGCTACTCAGAGACAGATACTATGAACACCACTGAAATATCAACAATCAGTTACAACAGCGAGAAACTGGCAGCATATAAATCAAGATCATGTTTCTTCTCGTACGACATTACACAGTTTGAAGCCCAAAGTCAAGTCCCAGAAGGAACCATATGGTTCATAAACTTCATCGCCAACATGCAATCAAAGCACTGGCAGCGCTTCTATCATGATCAATAATTCATGCCCTGGGCAAATAGACAAGTCCTGTACTTGCGTGTGCATGTAAAACCCAGCAACTTCTACTACATACTCAAGGGTGGTGTACTTGCTGCAAAGCTTTATGGACCATATCAATGAATTGATTGTCCTGTAAGGGATTTCATAGTCATTCTCAGTCTTCCAAGTAATATTACATGAAAAGAATAAGAGTAGATATAATGGAGCGGACAGAAGAAGCACATGAGGAGACTTACAAGCTCTATGTATTACTATTACCAAGCAAGAAGATGAGAATTTCGTGTGAAATGTCAACCGGTAGTTCTTGGCCAAAAAAAAAGTCAACAAACTTTCATATATATTTAAAAATGCCACCAAAAAATTTCGTTATCTAAGTGTGCCACTAAACTTGGATATTAGGGATTAAAATGCCACTTGTCTCAGAAGTCAAAACTAACCAGTTACCACCATTTTTAATTTATTTTTGAAATTTTTTTCTGAGAGATTAGCTGAAACAAAGCAAAAATAAATTATTATTAAAATAAAAGTCAAAAGGTCAATATAGGAAGGAAAATCAATGCTCCCAAAACATCACCTTCTCCCCTTTCTTCAACGTCAAAGTTAGGTTTTGTGCCAAACTCTAGAATCGAAATTCAGCTATGATCGTTCATTCAATTGCAAAATCGAGTTGTGCTTTTTGTTCTTATTTGATTTCAATCAAAATGAAAACCCCGATAATGTCCTCTTTTGCTCTTCAAAGCCCTACAAATGCTTGCAGATCATGCCCATGTCACACTAATCATAGAAGATATAGTGAATGCAATAAGAGTAAGGATGGCAATGGACCGAGTCTAGATCGGGTCCACCAAGATCCGGATCCAGATCTATTTTTCAAACCTGGATCCAGATCCAATCTAAATTTGCAGGGTCTATAAAATTGGAATCCAGATCCGAATCCTCTAGATTAAAGGGTCTAGCGGGTTCTTAACAGGTCCGGCTACTTTGAGTTGCTTTTTTTTTCACTTTTTTATTTTTCACAACAAAATAAAAGTACATACATAAAATTTTGCCATATAATTAACTTCACCGCCATAATACATAGCAAAATATTGAATTATAAGTAGAAATTACTGATAATGGTCCACTATCCTCCCTTAAGTCACTGAACATAAGCCACATAAGTTGTCTAATATCCATACATACCCTATGAATTACCAAACCTCGGTCTACAAGCTGAAAACAAATTACAAAGTCCATAATACTAAAGGGTCAAAACGTGACGAAGCTGTAGCGCCGACTGTGAAAGTGTATGACGATGACCGGTGACGGAGGACGATCACCGGTGCCCAAGGACGACGACCGATAGAGCCGTGGAAGGGAGACAGGAGATGCGAACTGTGGGCTGAGTGACTGACTGGCTAAGAATTCTGATAGAGAGAGACTGAGGGAGAGTAAGGGTATGAGGAACTTAAAAGTCTCAAAACGAAAAAGGCCAAAAAACCCTTGGCAAAATAACAACACACGGTCAAAAATAAATAAATAAGTCTGTATACGGGTCCAGGGTCGGGTCTGAGTCTCAAAGTCTCAGATCCAGATCCAGATCCAGATCCAACCTAGATCCGATAGGACCCGAATCCTCTAAAAATCCAACGAGTCCAATTTTTTAGGATCCAGATCCTTAAAAATGGAGCAGGCTTGATGGATCTGGATCGGGTTTAGGATCCGCCGTCATCCCTAAATAAGACGTGTAAGATGCTGACAAGTATAAAGCACAAAAATCCATTGAGAAAGTTTGCAAGATAGAAGGGATTTCATTCGAGCATTTTGAGTGGAAAGATAATTTATTTTGTGACAAAGTGAGATCCATGGTTAAGATCTACGGTTGTAGTATTAATGGTGAAGAATGAGTCATTGTTCGATGAAAATGAGGCATTGCAGAAGCTGAAATAAAAAGGATAATGATAAACAACAAGTCAAAGGAGAAAAATGTTATACCGAAGGTGGACGTACATTGTTATCAAACGATGGAGTGGATGGTGATGCAAGGATTGTTAATGTCTATGACTGTTGTGTTGTTGCAGTAGCTGTTGTGCAGGGGGAGGGGAGGGGGGAATGAAATTGAACTGGATGGCTAAACAGTTGTAGGCTGTGGAAGCAACATCATTTTGGGATTGGTTTAGGTTTTAGGCAGATCAAACAGTTTCAGGTTGTTTTCAGGGAAAAGGAATGAGCTGTAACTAATTAGGATGGTATAAGGGACATATTTGAATGCCATGGAGATGGTTTCTCGTAATTTTATGAATCAAGTTGTTTTCTATTATTTGCTAGTAGTGTGCATTGACATAAGCAAGCACATTAGACATTACTTGGCAAAATGTGCATTGATATAAATAGCATAGTTGGTTACATACATATGCTGACATCACAGGAGTTGGTTTGTTTGTTATAACCACCTTTGCTAAGTTTCTAACATGCAGCCCATATCCCCCCCCCCCAAATGAACACCCAACTTGGTTCATCAAACATGTACAGTACATAAAAACCAAAATGAACACCTAACTTCAAACACCAAAAACAATAGTAAATCTACAAATTGGCATGTTTTCAACTAAATGTAGCACAACTCAACTAAAATGATTACAAGTATATAAAAAACCAACCACAAGTGCTCATTCATGTAGGACCACATAAGCCTTCTTGAGTAGTTCTTGGGGAAGAGAACTGTCTTCATTATGCCACTCCTCCTGAAAGGCTGATGAGGTTCCTTCATCTCAGACCCCAAATGAACACCTAACAACCACAAATGCTCGTTCAAAGGACATGGTCTTCAATTGAAAAGAAAGCTCCTCCCCCTTTTGAAACCCAAAGGCTCCACTAACATGCATCACCTAAACAATGACATTGTATTCTAGTGGGATGACTTTAGGTTAAACTTCAAATGATACCCTTTAACAATCATGTAGTTGTCAATTGCATCCTAAGTCTCCTTATTCTTGGGCAACATTTCCAGAACTAAGTCCACATTAAGGCAGCCGGTGCTGATTTGGTATCTTGGATACTTAGCCCTCTTCCTTTTTAACTAAACAGTCTTCTTCCCCATCCCCCCATCACCTCCACACTCATTCACATCACTGCTAAGCATTATCTAATAATTATCTTTAGCTCCCTCTGCCCCATAGTATTGCTAGTCCCCTCCCCTTTTACAACCCTTCAGCCTCACCAATCATAAGACTAATCTTTATTCGGTTCCTCTTTTCTTTATTTTTTTCTTTTTTTAGTTTTTCTGACCTTTCTAGGTTCTTCTTCATCATCATCACGGCCACACTCATTATTAGAAGTGCTTGACTCATCATATTCCTCCTGAGGAAAATAATCCTCAACATGCCCCTTGTTCTCAGCATCTTCCACATCATATTGATCATCTTTTGCAGCAGCATGCTCCACAAATAAGTTCACATGAGAGAACCTCTCACAAAATGTCACTAACTCTCTGATCTTAGTTTAAAAAAGCACGAGGCGCACTGAGGCGCATGGGGTCCCAAAGCGTGAGGCGCGAAGCGCGATGCAAAGGTGCACGCATCATGGATGCGAGGCGCACTTCTATGCAAATTTTTTTTAAAGTATTTTATATTTCACAAAACATATTTTGTAGAAACAAGTTAAATAAATGCATTAAAAATGTGATTAGACATCAATATGACTATTAATACCGCAAACAACTTTAAGATATGTTATCTTATCATTGAAGTTCGCCAATGCACATACTTACGGTAAAAGTTTAGCTCACCTTTTAGCTCCTAATGAAGGAAAAGAAGAAAAAACGTAAAGGCAAAGCTAAGAAAAAGAAGAAAAGGGGGAAAAATATAGCCTCGCATCCTTGAGGTGCACTTCATCCCCTCCGAGGCGCTGACCCGGTAGCCTCACGCCGAAGCGCGCGCCTAGGCATGCCTCAGGTGGGCTTTTAAAAACTAAGTCTCTGATATTGTCATCATTTTGAATTTCAACTAAATTCTCTTCCAAAAGCACCTCTAGCGTGCTGAAATATAGTCTTAGTCCTCTTCTCTACATAACCTAATCACTGCAACCTCAATAACTTCTACACCCATGTAATAAGGGTTCATCTTCACCTCAGACAACTCCCCCTCCGCATACATGGAAAAAAGGCTCTCTCTCTAACATGTCGCCCATGATGAACATGTAAAGCTAACACTTCACCATCATCAATCATTCGTATAATTTAAGTGAAAATACGAAATTAAACCACATACAGATCCCACAAAAACCAAAATAAGGGTTTGCTTGAGGTCCATATTAACATATTCAACTTCAAAAAACAATTCAAACAACTAATTAAGCTAAAGCTTAAAGTTGTGCATTCACAGCGGCTTACAAAGCCCAACAAACCAAATCTACAACATTCACGTACAGTCAGAGCTACATTTCATATTTTATATATTTGAAACCCTAGAAATTACTTAATGATCACGAGGATGATCTTTCATAATCAACTACTCCAACACTCAAATCCTTGTGCGATCTTCAAAGATGAACTCGACTTGATCAGTCTGCTTCCAAAATTTTTAGGATTTCTCGTTGTTTTTTTGTTTCAGAGAGACAAGATAAGGTGAAGTGGAAGTGTAAGGGTTGTGGGTTTGGAGGGAACGAAACAAGGGTTGGGTCCTTTTTTTCTTTAACGTCCTTGTGTTGTTCACCCACGCCAAATTGCAATTTTTATTAGTTTGTCGGCACTAGCCAGTTAAAGTGGCATTTAATCCCTAATAATAAAGTTTAGTGGCACATTTAGGTATTAAAAAAATTCTCAGCAGCATTTTTAAATAAATATGAAAGTTTGATAGCATTTTTGGTCAAAAATTCCCTAAGCAGGGGACCAAGGGAGGAGGGCTTCAATTCAAACATCAAACGGTAAAAGAAAAAGAAAGCAACAGATTATTACGTGGATGGCAGATTTCTATCTTTTCAAATTTACATCCCAGCATCAGCTCAAGCAATTCATCAGATTCAACAAGCTAATGCAAAATCGCAATATCGAGATCAAGGATATGGTGAAGTTCTGCTCCAAACATTTTGAAACCCCCCCCCCCCAAAAAAAAGGGGTGGTCTAGCATACCTTATCGCAGTGTTAGCACACCGGTGATGTAAAATTCTGTTGAGTAAAAAAGAAATGCATTATGGAAGCCAATGCCACCTAGATATTAGTGGGCCCTTGGTACAAAGGAAATATAGAAACCACATACTCAGGCAAGGTCCTACATGATCCAACGATGAATATAACTCCAGTTTAGCTAAGCAAAATAGGTGACAATGAACCAGAACATGAAGAAACTTCTGCTAAAGTGTAAATGCGTAATCTTTGGGTTTCATCTAACATGTATATATGGAGAAGTGTTCCATTTCTTTCTTAGAACTGAATGTACGATGGACTAAGGGCAATTACTCCTGACTTTTTTCTACTCTTAGGTCTGCATATTGTGAATTTTTGGATCAAGCCTCAAAAATTATCCCATTAATCTGCAAAGTTCTGATGCTATAGCCCTCAACTTTACGTTTGTAAGTCACTTGTCAGATTGGCCAATATAATACAGTAACAAAGCAGATATCAACGGAGCAAAATGAAGGTAAAATTACCTGGACAAGCATCACAAGAGCTTCACGAACTTTGTCTCTATCAATAGTAGGCCCACAGGCTGGAGCACCAGCATTGCATGGTGTCAGAGATGGAGAAGGTGTCGGAGGAGGGAAAGGTTGGAGCAATGGAGCTCCATATGGGCGCTGCAGAGTCAAGGACGGCTGTGGAGCAATGACTGGTACAGACGTGGAGGCAGGCGATGCTGCAATTGCAGAAGAGGAAACATTGGGGGCATAGAAAGAAGAAGGCTTAACAAGATTCGCAATTTGACGACTACTATTGACAGGATCAGACACATCAGGATGGCGGACTAAAGGAGCTGAAGGAGCTGATGCGGTCACAGATGGTACTTGAAAAGACGACACAGGAGCAGGTAGCATGGAAGTTCCAGCAGAAAATGGAAGCACACTGGATGGATGATAATTTTGAACTGGCTTCCCTACATTTGAAATGTTGTTCCCAAGGTTTGTTGCCGCCTGAATAGTATACAGCAACCACATCAAACGATTCATCATCAAACTGTCAGAATATCACCCTATGCCTCTCGACATAAAAGCTCTGCCACCAATATGAACCCTATCAATGGCGAAGCAAAGTTCTTTCCCAAGGACCCTCACAGAGATTCCAAAAACAATCACATGGATGCAGCATTCATCAGTTTTATTCATAACATTATTACAGGATAGTAGAAGTCCATGCATTATAATGCATTATGAAGCATTATCAAGACATCCATAATGAAAATGCTCTCTACTAGTGAAAGTATGAATTTTTGGCTCCCAAGAATAAAATTACATTCAAGAACACAGCCAGCAATAATTTCATTAGCTAGCACCTCTCTTCTAGCCATTACATCACCTTTCTAGCACATGCAATCTGCAATAGGAAAACAATATTGCGCCAAGGTGTCCTGGGGCTCCAGGCCTAAACACCCACCCCTACCCCCACCCCCCTTCGCCCAAACAAGAGGGGGGAGGGGGAGAAGAGGGGAGGCAGAAAAAGGAAAAGAACTACAAGTTGCATCAGGCTCAAACGAAAAAATTCAGAGGATTATCATATCTTACCCCATCTCCAACTAAAAGCATGAAGCATAAGATACAACACAGAATAGTCAACCAGTTGTCACCAACTAGAGCACCAATCCTCAAGAACTCAAGTACAAACTTCGATGCTTGGATAAGATAGATATCCACTTCATGTCCCCAACCCATACCTCCCCCCCCCCCTGCTGCGAGTGGGAGGACTAAATAATCAGTAACGTAGACTATGTAGTCAAGAAAAAAAATTTACAGACTCAATGCTTGGATATGATAGATATCCCCAACCCATAGGAACACCCCCCACCCCTGGGGGTGAGTGGAAGGACTAAATAATCAGCAGTGTAGTCAAGAAAAAAATGAAGTACTCATTCGAAAGAATAATTTAATCAAGCCGATACGCACATTGAAGAAGTTTGAAAAAGAAGAAGAATCAGTAACATCATTCATCTTATTGGAAGCCGGAGATGGTTCAAGTGGTCCTTCCATCACTGCCATTGATGGAGCAGGTTCAAGTTCCTTGAACTCACTGCATATAAGAAGCAAATATTGAAGAATCATGAATGGGATACGTGGACAAATGCCTTGAGCAATAAGTATACAAATATCTTCTTCATTACTGTGATTCAATCAGACTTGAGATTGTCAACAGAGCTAATGGATCAATTTAATAGTACATAAAAATGGACAAGGGGTAGGGGGAGGAACACACTCTGTCCTCCACATTTGGCCTGAGACATGTTATTAGCTCTATCATCTTCAAGAGCGTCCATAACCACTCTGTCTCTGAACATATTTACAAGATCATAGACCGCACAGTCCCATGATATAGGGGGTGTGTAGCTACTTAGTTGCACAAATTTAGGAATCCAAACTGAGGTCACAATATCCAAATCACCTGATGCACAGACTGGGAGCACAGATGATTTGAGAGTATGAATCTCACACAAGCCTAAGAGGACACAAAAGAAAGCATTCGATATGCAAAACTCTATCTTTTTTACCACGAGGGAAACACGTGCATTCCTATCCGTTATCTTGAGACAATGATTGCCTCCAGAAGAACCTATATTTAGGAGTTGACTTCCCACCACTGCGCAACAAAGAAGCATAGGATAGTTCAGCAGACTTTGCTTCAATGCACACTGCACCACAAGCTATAGCTGCAAAACATTAAAAAAGGAAGAAAATGATACCAAAGGTGATCTTTACAACTATAGAGAACGCCAAAAACTACAGTTGCTATGCAAGAAACTTCAGTTTCCTACACAGGGTGCTGGTCATGGTCTCGCCATATGTGACACAGAAAATGAAAACATGACCTCCTTGCACACTCTATAATGCAATCAACCATTTCATCATAAACAAACAACCAATCTCCTTTTCAATTTATTTTCAAAATGTTGTCAAGCCCTTTAAAGCACTTTCAAATATTTTCTTTTACGAGCCTTTTTGTTATGAGCATTTTTTAGGAGCCTTTTTGTTATGTGCATTTTTGGAGAACCGTTTGGCGGATTGGAGCAATTTGGAGCACTTTGGAGCATTTTGGGGCAGTTAACAACTGTTTTGGATTAGCTAATATAGCTGGTTGGAGGAGGTCATGATAGGTTGGAGTAAGTACGAGCAGATTGGGAGCCTTTTAGAGCGGTTATGATTATCAATGACTATTTTTCATGCATGACTTCTATTTTTGTAACACTGGCTTAGATTAAAAAAGCTCAAGGCGCACAAAAGCATGGAAGCGAAGGCATGGACTTTTTGAACATGAGGCGCACTTTTACTCAAAATTGCTTGAAAATCATTTCCAAACCATCTTTTGACAAATAAGTTAGATGATAGCATTAAACTAATGATTAGACATCACAGTGAACCATACTATAGTATCTTCTATTGAGTTCAACAATTCTGAAGGCATTTTAGGAAGGAGAGGAAAGAAAAAAAAGAAGGAAACAATATTTCACAGCATATAAGGGCGGAAGCAAAGAATATTGTTTAATCTTTCTTTCTATATTATTGGCGGCATCATATTTCCCATTTAGAGAGAAGGAGGGGACTAGGCTAAATGACAGCCGGAAAAGTATGGAAAAGGATTGGTCAACTCTGCCTTCACTAGAACACTATATACAAGCTTTGAACTACAACCCAACCCTCCATCCAAACGTTAGGATTTCTAAATTAGGGTTCTTCAGCTTAGTCTATACTCAAAGCACTTGCATGCTATGTTACATGGACTCGGATATGAGATGTCGGACACAGGTATAGATCCGAGTGTCCGACTAGTCAAAAGCTCTAATTTTAGGATACAGGGACACCGTCCAAAATTTGGACACAGACATGAGAACTCATAATTTCACACATGGAAGTTGCAATTTCAAGTTAATCTTCTTGGAATATTTCAGTAGTTACAAAGTTGTCAACTTGCCAAATGATGGAACATTAAATATCCATTAAAATAGTAATGAATGAAGAAAGAAAAAGACCACATCTTCCTAATTTTTTTCATCCTTACTACTTTAGAGTTTGGATAAGGGTCCGACAAGGATCTCATGTTCTATCCGTAGAGTGTCGTGTCCTACATGAGTACGGTGGAACAAAATGGGGAGTCCAGGTATCATAGCTTGCATGCAATTAGATAAGGGTTTCCACCCAAAATTGAATAATGTAGCAAAGGTAAGTGCCTATCTAAAATTCTAAATGTATTCGTGTTTTTCCATGGTGTGTGTTCCATTTTCACTCTCTCCCATGATTTTTTTCCATAAAGCATGAGCTTGGCCCGTTTTGAGCCTCAATCTGAAACGCAAAAAAGCACGGGCTTTTGTGGAATTAAAGAATGAGCTGGGCTTGACCTTTTGAAAGGCGCAATAGGTTGGGCTTCGGGCTTTTGTGAGCCTAGTCACCGGGGCGCGGTTATTTAAACACAGAACACTAGTTCACACTACATCCATAAAAATGACAAAATGAAAGAATTGAATGTTATTATAATGCATTATTGAGCGTTGGTTTAGAAATTAATTACACCCACAATCTTTGTCCTTTTTTAATCTGGTTCATAACTTTTTTGAAAAAATTATAAATTTTTTAAACGTATGATTTTTTACCTATCTCAATCAAAGCTAATTGTACCATGACGATCTTTGTCCTTGTCTAATATTTCCTTCATGCGAAAAATAATTTCTAGGTTTGTTGGGGCAATTTGGAGCGTTTTGGAGTGATTACTGCGATGGAGCGGTTTGAAGAGGTGACCAGGTGCAACATGCTCATGACGAACAAGTCCTAGGTATCCTAGAGATAGCTTGTCCACTTCCAAGGTAGGTTTGCCTATATCTAGATCTACCTGTCGTAAAGGATGTATGCTTCTTGATACAAAACAGCCAAAGACTACAGTGGACGTTAGCCTTGAATCAAAGAAATTCAACTAATAATTAAAGCATCAAGTCACCAACTACAAAGTAACAAAGGACATACTGATAGAATTTATGCCTCGCCCCATCAAACAAGTCCAACCCAATGCAAACAGGTCATGGGTTCGGGGATCTTCGTCAAACTCCTATGCTTCTTTTAGGGGTAGTCCTACGCGTAGTAGGATTTCTTATGGATATTTTATATACACTAGACTACATAAGCATTATCTTTTATGAAGTTGTTTGGAGTCACGAAGTTAATTCTTTTCCAAGTTATGTTTTATCTTCTAAATAAGGACTTATGTGTTGTTCATCTTTAATTGGTTTATGAAATTTGAGTATTATTGAGTTGCCTGTGAATTTCTCATGATCTCTATCAGTTGGTATCAAAGGCCTCCCGCACCTCAAAAGTTGAGCCTTGAAACCTCAATTTTTGCCAAAATCTGCGCATCAACCTGAACCCAAAAACAAACCAAAACTGCCAATAACTTGTACGACACTGCAACCCACTACTTTCTACCCTAATTCGACCCAAATCCCTCAAGCAAATACTTAAAGTTGTGTCAAATTGGAACCCGATTGTGCCCTCTCTTGTCACTAAAACCCTAGGTCACGAAAGTGTTTGCTGCACTCCAGTGTCGAACAGAACCCCCAAGCCACTGCTGATGACCTTTTTCCCCGAAACTCACCGGAATTTATCCAGTTTGACTGCTTCCAGTTCCTCCTACATCAGTCTGATTCTGCCTCTGTTGCTACTGCATCTGCTGTTCCTTGAGCAGATTTCGATCATGGTTACATACATAGAGCACGAGAAATATGTGAAGGAGACAAGGAGTATAATTGTCACTTTGAGGATCTCTTAGAGACTTATAAGACTAATCAAACACGTGTGGAAGAAACTTTTGAGTGCTTTGTGGCTGCCCAAAAGTGCATATTCAATCAATTAGAGAAACTCAACATGACATTTGATGAAGGTGAACAATCAAAACGTTACAAAAGCAAGTCGAAAATCACCTCATACATGCCACCTCATCCACCACCTCATGTTCTTTTTGTTGGTTCTGGACTGATGTTAGTCCTAAGCTTCCAACAGGCTTCGGGTCCTCCAATCACTCAGGCTTCATGTTATCACTCAGCGAATATATCCTCATCCTCCAAGGAATGAAACTACGCCAATGCATGATCATCGATCTCGATATGATTATCAACCAAGGTTTGATGCAAACGCCCCTTATTATGCACTTCAAAGGCATGATAATTACGGTGTTCAAATAATCTCAACCTGACTTTACTGAGGAAGGTGAACATGATGTCTATCTTGATTGGGTCATGAATATAGAAAATGTCTTCACCACTCAAGGTATTCCGGATTATCAGCATGTTGCTTTTTGCCTTGCTTGAAAGCTTATGCTTGTCAATGGTGGCAGCAACTACAATAATCAACCCATGGGACGCCAAGTTGGGAGGTGATGAAACAATTAACGAATGACAGGTTTGTACTCTTAACTGTCAGCGGAAGATGTATTACAAGTCAACTAATTTGGCCATGATGATAACATAAGTGTGGATGCCTATGGTAGGAAGTTTCATAAACTGTATGCTAGGTGTCGCTTAGACGAACCCGAAGAGCAAAGACTATATCAGTATTTGCGAGGATTAGAGAGGAACATTCGAGTCAATTTAGAAGATCAAAATTTCCCTCAGGTGCATCATTATTTACCAGGATTAAAGAGGAACATTTGAGTGGACTTAGAGGACCAAAATTTCCATTCTGATAATAAAGTTGCTTCTGGGGCTAGAAGTAAGGAGTAATGGAAATTCTGTGGGCAGTAGTACAATGATTCTCTCACATCCCTCTGGCCTCCGGAAACCTTTTACTCGCTTTGACACTAAACCTACTGTTGGTTCATCTTCCTCTAAGGTTCCTGAGAAGAAGCCACTCGATTCTATTTCAGAAATCAGGGAACTGCCATAAATTTGGCGAAAAGGGTCACAAAACTGAAAGATTTCCTCATTGTGCTCCTAAAGTGACCCAGGAGGATGATAAGTATGGTCCTGTCAATGAAGTCATATATCCGGTTGGATGTTATACTGCATCTGAAGGTGATAAGAGGAATAGCATGGGGTAAATGTTCTCAATGGACCTTCTGTTGATCCTCTTCCAACCCCTCAAGACCCCCTTATGTGCATATTATGGATGACCCAGGTGCTCCATTGAAATTAGTCTCTTCTAGATTGGCTAAGGACTCGAAGCTGTATATCATGAAAAGTCCAAAACATAGTTGTCCACATCGTGGTACGCTCCGGTTCACAGGACAAATTTGAGTATGTGATTCACTGCCTAGTAGAGAAAGAACCCGATACGTCAGGTCCTTCAGTATGCCATTTCGGTACGAGGTTCATAATACTATTATGACTAGTTTGGTCATTTAAAACGTCAATGTTATATGCGTCAATAAGGTATTTAGGCATGTCACAAGTATTGAATTTTAAATTAGTTTCAAATTATATTAAAATTTAAAAAATGGCATGCAGTGAAAGAAAATTCCAAAAAATTTTAAAAATATTGGAAAACGGCTGGTTATTGAAAACAAAAGCATCGGTTCCTGCCCTTATATAATTATTTTAACTGAATGCCCCTCATTTAGCATGCAACTCCTGGACTACCCCACTGTCTTGTTCCAATGGTTCTTCCCCCCCCGCCCCCCCCCCCCCCGCGGCCATGTTTTAATTTGCAGAACACGCTTCCTCTCCAAATGAAAAGCCCAAAGAATGCTGGTTATCTCTCTCTCTCTCTCTCTCTCTCTCTCTCTCTCTCTTTCTCTGTCTACTCAAATTTTTAAAAAGCCCCATCCACGATGCTTCTTGCAAGCTGCTTTATCAAATAAAGCAAGCAAAGATGAAACGCCATCGCCATTGGAGACGTGTTCACTCCATTCACCATATTTGGCGAATTGGTATGCTGGCGAATAACGTTCCGAGTCACGCAAAATGGATTGCAGTACACAAGGTGCGTGAACGAATCTGGTAACTATGGTCCAAAATCTATTAACATTCTGACCTATCAATCTTGCGACCATGAGTTTGTTGACACTATGGCCAAGCTATACATGGTACGCCATTCTTGAATTTATGTTATTTAAGCAAGATTGATATAAGTGACGTTCTCTTAGGGAAGCCATAGATGTGCATCCATGATGTTATCTACCGGCCAAAGATAAATGCATTCCTTGGGGAACATTGCTACGGTTCGTTAGTTATTCCTTCCTAGCGTCAGAGTCAGATGCCCGTCAACCTCATTGCCAAGCGCGTAATGGTTCTCCTTTTCCTTCATATCGCTCGAGGATGAAGCATAGTTTTCAAGAGGGGGGAACAACAGAATTTCTGTCCCGTCCCACCGAAGGAGTCCAAGCCTGTTTCTAACAAGTCATGAGTTTGGGGATCTTTGTCACACTCCAACACTTTTTTAAGGTGTAGTAGGAGCTTTCAGGTAAGCATTATCTTTTAGGAAGCTATTTGGAGTCATCAATTGGGATGTTCGTTCTTTAGTTATGTGTTATCTAATAAATCGGGACCTTATGCAATGTTTTTGTTCCGTTGTGGTTTGTAAAATTTGAGTATTATTAAGTTGTTTGGGAATGTTCCCTTATCTCTATCACATACCCTTTCCAATCAACACTGAAAGAAAACATATATAGTGGAATCATTGACACAAGCCGCCATCGCATCTGGGAAGAAAGATCATAGCCAGGGGGGTAAAGGAAGTAGGACAAAATAGCTTTTACATCTAAAGAGAAACATTTCACAGTTTTTAAAAAATAATCTTTTATAAAGAAAACGATAAACTATCATACAATTACAATCCTACCCTCCACCGCCTTCAATGCGGCAAAAATTTAACTGCAAATCAACTGATTCAAGATGATCAAGTCAAGTCAGGAAGAGCGGTAGATTGGCAGGGTTAA
Source organism: Selenicereus undatus (assembly GCA_017589665.1). Classification (NCBI taxonomy): domain Eukaryota; kingdom Viridiplantae; phylum Streptophyta; class Magnoliopsida; order Caryophyllales; family Cactaceae; genus Selenicereus; species Selenicereus undatus. Next base: position 38,425,029 of record JACYFF010019584.1, read on the forward strand.
GTGCAGCTAGCATCTCCATTGGATCAAAACATAAACAGTGAAGTCACATTGTAGCAATATGCAACAGCAGAACTATACAAAGGGTGATTGATGAGTTGATGACACGTTTGATTTACATAAGCTAGTTCATTATTAAAGGAAAAGGAATTATAACACAAACTTTTTAAAAAGTATATTTGGAAACCTCAATTTATAATTCTAGACATGGTTGCCCCAGTACAGTCAAAAGTTAGTTGCATGGACTGAAACTCAAACTCAATCCTTTGACAAGTTCAAGATGGCTAACTTACCAAGGAAGCTTGTAGTTGCTACAATTTACTTGGAATACATAGGTTGTGTAGCAGAAATCAATTCTGCATCTAGAAGGCCATAAATCAGATAAGCACATGGCATACAGAGCCTGCAGATATTTAAAAGAACAACTTTTTGGTCCAACTATCCATACATAACTATATCTGCACAATATTCAGCTCTAACACATCACATAAAATCTTGCTTCACAAAGGCTCACTCATTCACAATCATGTCAGATGCACAAATACTCAGGTTGTGAAAATGATTTGGAGAGATGAAAGGTCCCAAGCAACTTGAATCAGATATTCAATTTAACTGTCAGAACAAGCAATTTATCCCTAACAGACTCGTAGTCAATAAATAAATGTAAATAAGTTTTCAAGGCAATTGTAAGCAGCTACCTTTTGCTTGATACTTGAGGCATTGGAGGAATCCTTCTATATGAGTCAATTATCCTGCAGAAGCACATTAAATATGACAATAAAAGGTTTAGGATATATTTTTTCCAACTAGATAATGTTCCGGTGAAAGTGGATATCTATTCAATGTCAAGCAGGATATGCAAAGCTTCCATTTGTAATTTCTATAAAAGAAAAAGAAAAAGGTATTTTCCAAATAAGAGTGGGTGGGTCTCACGGTGACCAAAAATTATTTTGCTTCTACACTTCAAATTAATCATGTATGTTCGAAGAATATATCACCTGTTAAAGAGATTAGCAACTTCCTCACATTCACGTGAATTATAAAACCATATGCCATTAACTTCTTGAGCAGCATTTTTGTACAACAGATAAGGGACTTGAATTTCATACTCGAAGTCCCCCAGAAGATTCTCCACGAGATTTTCTGCAACAAACATGTCTAGAATTGTCAAACCTTCAACAGATATGCAAAGAACCAGAAATATGATATGGTAACGGACTCATGATGCAAGATGTTGACATCATGAAAGCATTGATTTGGAGAATACCCAAAAGTGAAGTTCCTGCTTAAAAAAAGGAGTCCGGAGGTCATTCAATCTTGGTTTATGTTGCTTATTTTCTGTCTAGGCTTATCAATTCAGGAAGGTTCTCTTTTACTTTTCAGGAAGGGGAACCCCGGGGGGGGGGGGGGGGTTTGCTTTGCTTGTTTAGCCACAAAAGCAACCCATTTCCCGGTTTGCCAAACGTCAGATTACCAACATGGTGTTTATTTAAGCTAGTTGCCTCGACTTGTTTGGCACTTTGGCGGCCAGCCCGGGGGGAGGGGGGAGGAGGGGGAAGAGGGAGGGGGCTCCTGACTCTACACCTCCCAAGCGCCACCACAACTTCATTTCGCAAACCTCTACCCACAATCACAGTTAGCAATCAGGGTTGTCCCCATACCAGCTAGCATTGCCCCCAAAGGTGAACTGTGCAGAATTATAAAGGCAAGACCAATCTTATAAAACTCAGCACAATAACAAAACTTTATGTTGCAATTCATGTATCTCTGTAACGCAGATATAAGGATCTATAAGCATTGCCAATTCAACATCACGGTGCCTCCACTGATGGCTTAGTTTAAAAAAGCCCACTTGATGCAAGCCTAGGCGCGCCCTGCCATGAGCCTACCAGGTCAGACCCTCAATGGGGGCTGAGGTGCGCCTCAAGGATGCAAGGCTATATCATCCCCCTTTTCCTTCTTTTTCTTGGCTCTGTCTTGACCTTTTTTCTCCTTTTTATTCCTCAGAAGCTAAAAGGTGAGCTATAGTTGTACAATAATGTGTGCTTTGGGGAACTATGATAATAAGATAACATACATTAAGGTTATTTAGGGTGTTAGTGGTTATAATCATGTCTAATCACTTTTTTAATACATTTGTCAAACTTGTTTCTACAAAATATTCTTTGTTAAATGTGTATAGACTTCTAAACATTTTTGCATAGAAGTGAGCCTCGCACTGTGATACGTGCACCTTTGCCTCGGGCCTTGCGCTTTGTAACCCTATGCGCCTCGCGCTTTTTAAAACTAAGACTGATGGTCCCTAGGTGCAAGGGCAGAGGTGCAAATGCCTAAGCAGGCACTAAAGATGAGGAATCATCTAATCAGTCACTTTCTCACTGGTGCCATCAGTGGGCTGTATGATTAAGGTTGTGCCATTAATCGTATTTGATGGGAGAGTACTGATAGTGGTGGGTATGATTAGAGTTTGACAATCAAGTGAGATCAACAACATGTGGCAACCATTTAACAGTAGCACGCAGTGGTGCAATGGAGCTCTAGTTGCCAAAGCAGCTACTGACATAACCAGGGGCAAGGGAGGGGCAGCAAATAAGCCAAGCTAAGTTGAGGGCTCAGGCTCGGTCAAATCCCAGCCTGAGCTTCGTTCGATCAGCTTGGACTTAGCTTGAATGCTTAGCAAGCCTTGGGAATCATTGTAGTTCAATTGCACTCATCCATTTAATTTGGAAGTAGGCTCCACTTCATACTTATACCTTGACGTCATGTCAACTTGGATATCTATATCTCAAAAATTAAAGCATAAATTTTATCCTTATCACCTTAAGTTGGAAGATAGTCTTCCAAAGTTAAATAAAGTTCAAACCAATTATGTAAGTATTTGAATCGAATATAGAAAAAGAACAGCTTGGAGGCTGGGCTAGGTCAAAACTAAACTTGGGCAAAGCTTGACTTGAACCAATTTGGCCAGCACAGCTCAGATGCAGGCTTGATTCAGTTACTCACGAAGCCTTCCATTTATTATGAAAGAGAAAGGTGTAATTGAGCATCGTATTGGATTTGACTTTTCAGTCTTATCACTGATTTTGGTTTCACCCGCATTCAAGAAGAGCAACAAGACCCACTGAATTACCACAGATTGTTGTCCAAGGGGCCCACTTCATTATCTTTGATTGCAGTAATTTGCTTTCCCAACAAGAAATAAACAAAATCTCATAAAGATAGTTCTTGCTCTAAATAGTTGGGGAGACCAAATGTGGTCATTCAGAAAATAAGGACTACATAATTTCATGTGATTGCCAAACTAGTTATACCTACCTGTATTTTATGCTATGGGCAGTGGCACATGATGTACTTCAAGTGTGCATCAAAACAATGTACAACTGTGAGCAATTGGGTTTCAAGGCTTTTTTGCCGACTGATTCACATGAATTAAGCCTTTCAGCCACTACAAGCGTCTTTTAGATAAATGAACACAAACCATCAAGAAATGAACGATGTCGTTTACTTCTATAAGCTGGTAAGCACAATACAGCCAGATCTATCTTGCAATACACTATGAATAGTCCATGGCCACATTTGTAGACAGCATTTCAAGAACTTTTTAGCAAAAAATAGCTTTCTAAGGGGTTTTTAGCTTTTTTACCCAGTCAAAAAGCTCTCTAAGGTGTTTGATAAATTGGTTTCTTTGAATAGGTACTTACCCCCAAAAAAAACTATTTGCCAAAGACTAACTTGATCAGCTTTTTGGGAATTAGCTTTTTGTCTCACGTTCTTTGGGAAACAGCAAATTTCCCTAAACATTTCTTTTAGAAACAGCTAATGCAAAATAGTTGATGCAGGCCATGCAAATAGCGGCCCCAATAAGCTAACCATTAACCATAAATCTGATTAACTAACTGGTGATTGCCAAACAAAGCCCATGTCTACAACATATGAAGAACAATTCTTTGCATGATTGGAAGCCCATCTAATTTGCTAACACTTTAGAAGAAAAACAAGGGAAAGCCAATGTTTGAAAATTGGAGAAGTTCCTACGTCATTAGTCCCTCGAAAACAACCTAATAAATAAATCAAGTTGTTTCAAAAGATCAAAATGAGAAGTTTGATCTATCATCTATCCCTAACTATTTAGTCCATGAAATATTTCAGATTCTGTTGCTTTTTATCTAATGTGAGCAAAAAAAAACCCAAAAACAGTACAACATAGCTATTCCGGACATGAAAGATTGTCAAACTGGTTTCAGGTTTGGCGTTAGGCAAGGGTTCGGTTCCTAAAATTTTTGAACTGAACCAAACTAGATGCTTGATGATTGATATGTGCTGCACATTCATATCTCACTTTTCTTCTTTGAAGGGGAAAGAACATCACATTAACCTCAACAATGAGATAGCCTCTCTCCTTGCAAAGCTAAGTAAGTTTACATCTAAATCTCCCCAAATCCTACTTAGTTGGGAACACTGTCATCATCGTCATGGCAAGATAGTCGTAACTATACTAATTTCCGCACACTTTGACATTTACTCTCTCAACATCCTCCTCTATATCTCCCGTCCTCTTGCCCCTCAAGTAGCTTCGTCCATGGCCTCTAGCGATCACCTATTTATTGACACTGTGCATCCCACTTCTCAAACTCTTTATCTATTATTACCTCTCTTCCACGTTTGTTCGCTTGTAGACAACTAGATCCATTGCCACTCCAAATGCCAATGTTACTCTCATTCTTGATTCTTGCTCTCATTCTTGATTGTTGTTGTTGTTTCAATCATTGATAGGGATCACCTTATAGAGGTAAGATCTATCACATTCTTTCTACCTTTCCTTCTCAATCTTTTCCACAGTGTGGAAAAACCTCCCTCTAATCTATGCCCCCACTCCCACATCTCCTTTTCAGAATTTCAGAAAGCCTTTTCAATATATTTCTTGGGAATTGTTTAAATTTCCTTTTAAGTGTCGTCTGGATTGATGGATGCATTTATTGCTTGTGATTTTTTATGTATCTTTAACCAATTCAATTTGTTAAATCAAAGTCTACAATTTCACAATAAGAAGAAAATTTTATTGTTGATCAGGAGGAATGATATCTGAGGCTTAATTTTCGTAATCCTGGTACAAAGAACAAAGATCTATTCCTGTTTTCCAATGGCTCCAGAATAGTTCCTTTCATGAAACTGGTTCCAGGATTATTTGTCAACATTGTAAGAACTGGCTCCACACTGTGTCTGACCAAGTCAACCCACCAGCCAGTTTTGCTCACCCAAGTGCTGCCAACACATGGAACATTGAATTACTCTGAAAAAACCAGCACATGGAGCTTTCAGAAGATACCACTATGCCACAAATGGTGCAGTAAAGTCAACAACAAATGCTTTCTGGCAAAGCTACCATTTCAGGAAAGATAGTCTTGAAGCATCCACAGTTGAGAAGGCTGGGGATCAATAGTCTTGATGCATCCATAGTTAACTAAGTGCCTTCTCATACAAGCAGTTGAATGAATCCATTTAATCGGATTCCATGACTCCATCTCTTAGTGCACAACGTAGTTAAACTCATGTCATCAGCCCAATCATGGAGACAACATAGCCCCGACAAAGTGCCCCTTTTCTACATCATAAAATAGTTTTTATGGTGAATAGTTGGTCTTAAAAAAAGGCAGCCCATATTACAGGCACAGAACATTGCCGGATGGTAGAATTTGAGAATCATTATTTCAGTTATACATAGGTGCATCGTCATAAATGTTGATAAAGGAAAAAATGACGAATGTAAGATGCATTTAAAGTTCCTCACAAATTTCAGAAGATGCATTTAAAGTTCCTCACAAATTTCAGAAGAAGCCAAGTCTAAATTCTAAGCAAAAAATGCATTATCCACCAATCAATGCTAAAATGGCACAAGCAGTGAAATGCATTTATCAGAAAGGAAACCAACAACGTAGTCTACACCTCACAATCCCAAACATTGATGACCAAAATCCAGAATGAAGCAACTCCTTTAGAAACATCTGAATAAGGATCAACTGTTGCTATTGTGCATCCTTCTTATAGTAACATCCATGTCAGATAACACATAACAGTATACAAGCTACTAGCTTAAAGTGAACTGCATTCTTTTCCCCCCCCCCCCCCCAAAAAAAAGGAATTCTAGTAACACTGCAAAGCATTTACGACCATGAAACTAAATTAAGATAAATATGCAACACCAATTTGGGTATGCAAAGAACAGTTAGATTCAGTGGAGAAACTAACCTGTGTTCCGTCGATTCATCACAATGAACTGAAACCAAGGTTCCGCGTTCCTATAACACGAGAATCAAAATTCAAACAAATCAACTTATCTGCTCCAAAAATGGATTCAACTAGATTGAATCACACTCTTTTACCTTTTAACAACAAAGAGCGAGCCCTCGACGTCCTTGCGGCTCTGAATTGAGCCAAAATTTCATCAGAACGAAGTTATATCACTGAAAAAAGGAGAACAAAAATAAAATAAGTGAACAAGAAGACGACGAACCCATTGATTTTGATCGATATTGAATTCGTAGAAAGCAACATGAGCAGCAGTGAGAAGAATGTCTTCAATGCGAGGATCAATTCGTTGAAGAACTGTGAGATTGAGCACTTTCGTGCCTTGTTGATCCAAATTTGGCATCAATTTCCCGCTCTGAGACATGTTTGATTTAATCTACAAGAAACCCTAAACCCTCTACAGAACGGAAGAGAGGAAAGGGGGGGGAGGAACCGAGATCTGCGAGAGGAGGTGGTACGGGGGAGGGGCACATGCCTGTTCCAATGAGCTTGCAGAAAACTCACATCTCCGCATTTCTGTACCGCCCATGCCAGTTATAAATGGACAATAACGCCCTTTTGGTTCGCTAGGTGACCCCTAAGTGAACACTTTCACATACCATACAATGAGTTACACGAGTATTTGTACAATTATGTATGTCGACTTACTGAAATATACTACTATCCTTCTGAATTTGACTTACTAAACAAATTATATAAGTCATTAAAAATATATTACTTTCTTTTCAAATTCAACTAACTAGAAATACTGTATAGTGCACTAATATTTATACCTACACACCTTGCTTTCGCTCACAAAGTTGTTATTATTAAAAGAATGTGAAAGAATTTAGTTCTTTCTATTTTCATATTACAAATTTGATTTATTTAAATGATGGCCAAAATTTATAAATAATTTTTTTTAATGAGATTATACTTCACTAAAAGTTTTTCCATAATCAAACTTTTTCCATTCAAAAAAATAGTGAGCAACTAACATTATGCACATCGTGAGCATATAAATAGCTTTAGTGAGTAAATTTCTTGTATAACTAGTGTACATGCAGTGCTTCGCACCAGCATGGATAATTCTTCATTTAAAGATAAATAGTAATTCAAATATAATTTTGTTGCATAGTTTGACCAAGATGCTTTTAAGTTAATGACTTATAACTTTTTGTTCTCAAAATTATTTAAATGATCTAAATATATATAAAATTAATAATGTTACTTATTATTATGGATTCGTTGTTCATACGAAGATGAAGATTCTCAAAATTAACCAAATCAAATATATTACTTGGAATATCGACATAGTCGTCTTCTAACGTCCTCACAATAGTATTTGGGAAAAAGTGAAGCATTAATTTGCAGTCACTAACCACATGATAATTATCTTTATTTCTTTCAACTTTGAAGTTCGTAGATAAAGATATTCGACCTTGATATCCATGAGCAAAACTTCATTTAATTACTGTATGGATGTAATCAGACTATAGGAACAAAAATGGAATGAAGATTTAAGATATTCTAAAAATCAAAACGACTTTAATTATTTGATAAGTGAATACAACTTACGACCTTTTCATCAATTAGAACTATCTCGATGCTTATAATCTCTCCCTTCGGGTGTTCACAACTGTCCACAAACGTGCAACTCTAGTTTTAATTTTCCAGTCTCCCTTTTCCTTGGTTAAATTGCTCAAAAATGTGTAGTTGCTTACAGCTTGTTTAGATTCGTTCCTAAATGTAGGGAGGAAGGATTAATGTATATATATATGTATTGAGACTAACAAAGGTGTAGAATACTTGCTTCTTTTGTATAGGATGGAATACACATATATTGCTTACAATGAGGATGAGGATGTCATTGTATGCGGAGTAAAAAAATAAGGACTTTGATCGAAGGTAGAAAAGTTTAGAGGTAGGCGTATCCTTTTGATGTACTAATTGGATTTATATGTAAGATATTATTGTTATTCTTTTTATTTTATTTGGAATTATTATTATTGTTATTCTTCTTCTTCTTCTTCTTCTTCTTCTTCTTCTTCTTCTTCTTCTTCTT